>CAXKWD010000003.1:202609504-203223752 GCA_964059195.1 Ectobius pallidus
AAGAATAAAATTGCAATATGAAATATGATGTTAAATTACAAATATGACCAATACCATAAAAATGACCAAAATATAACTTTATATGCAAAATAAAAACGGTCCAATTAAGATAACAAGTGTGCAATTCGTGTTTAATTTGGGTTTGTGGTGAGAATGGAGGTTAGGATAAAAATATCACATGTCATAAACAACCGAACCCTAGTCATAAGAGTAATTAGTTTTGCAGAATAATTGTAAATGAACTCACAATTTTCCTGGAGGCGTTATAGATAAGATTTCATATCCCAAGAAGTTTGGTTGGTATTTATTATTAGACATATTTTAAAAATTAATACTGTAAATTTAATACCACTTTATGATGCAGACCTATTCAGTACTGGTATGTTTTCATAGAAACACATTCAATAATACCCATTATAAAGCATTTATTGTATTCGATCCTGAAATTTGTCGTCCCATTTTCAGCATAACAAAGTATGCTTCCATTTTACTTAGGCCTTAATCATTTTCTCCTACTTTTTTTGTAGCTGCCTTGTAATCATACTTTTCAAATTCATCTCGTAAAGTGCACAGTTGATCAGCTAATGATCATACAGATCTGCACATGTTTCTAAGTTCACGTCCTAATTTTGTAGTAACTCTGCAAAATCTCATTAAAAAATCTATATTAATAAAAATGAATTTCCAAAATATATGACGGAGCATCACTTGAGAACAGCTCGACTGATTTGGCAGATTTTTTTTTTTTTGTTTGTTTGTTCGTAATTGTCAGGACAAGGTTTGTATGAAAGAAAATTTTTGGAAAATCCACGGGAAAAGTCGGAAATGTGAAATGAGGCACAGTTAGAGAGTTTTGCTGTCAATTGTTTACATAACGAAAGTGTTGTTTACGGTGTTCACATAGGGCTCTGGAAACTATATTATAATACTGGGCTTTAACAGATTCTGATACTATCGATGTAATTAATACACTTGTGAAAATAATTCTTGAAGAATAAAATCCACGAAAATGAAGCAGTCAAATAACTTTCTCTACCCTCGACATGGAAAATATTTTCTCACTTCACATTTTGATGTAGAATAAGCGGTCGTATTGCAGGGACACTTTAAGTGTGTGCCAGTGAGTATGCTATATCGGAAGTCTGTAACAAATCCAATCCACTGATACGTCACTCATAGCTGTAGGCTTTGTATTAGTTGTGAAATAGGCCTAGGGATGTTTATCAGAGGCCCTAAGCATCTAAAAGAAGACAAAATGGGATGGAACATTTTCAGTCCTATTCGCGCAGTATATTATGTCCCAGGTTTTTGGGAAGGAAAGTATGATAGTGATATTGAATTTCTATTTTACTTCAGCTCCGAAACGGCTGTATGGTAATATGAGAGTGAGAAATACAATTTTCTGTCAAGACAATGCAATCTTATGTAACCGGAATATCTTTTTCTTCTTATTTGCACTACTCCCAGACATGGTGTGTAGAAGCTATGGAATGCAACATTCGACATCCTCTATGAGGTATAAAAAGCTATACCTAGCATTTTATGGGGAATAGTCTGAGTGTCATATGTTGTTCTTCGTCATTTCTAATTCTACATACATATTATATAAGGACCTAGAGTTTCAACATCGAAAGTCCTCCATAAGTTAATTTCATATTACAAAATACAAAACCCAGGCGATGCCGGACCTTTTAAGCTAGTTTAACATAAAAATAAATTCTAGCTCTTGCAATATTACTTGCTTCTCTTCTAGCATCTCCCTTTTGTGGCTGGTCTTCAGCTGTATATTCTAATGCTTCAAAAACTTAAACTTCAAAAGTGTGGATACTTATTGACTTACCCTCGAATATAAAACATACATTGAAATAAATTAATCACCCAGAGCTGAATGTGGTATTGCAGTAGTCATTAAGTAAGTTTGAGGCTTTGAAAGCAAGAATAAATTCACATGCAATTGACACCAATGACAGAACTTCGTATATGAGCTAGTACCTATCCTTTGCGCTTGAGCTGTTTCACATTGAACTTTATTTTGCATGTTGACCCCAACAAAGAACACTTCATTCAGTTCAATTCAATTCTTTATTCACCGTAGAGATACACGATCCATGGCTTCGTCATAATATTACAAAATTTACATTTAAAGATTAATTAAATACACTTTACAAATATATCCAACAAGAAGAATCCAAAGGGTTAAAAGAATTATGTAGGCTACATATATCAGCTTTTTCTATGGAGAGAGAGAGGAGGACATGAAGTTGTTTATATCAAGGAACATATGTTTTAAGAGCATTAATTTTAATTTCTTCTTGAAAACACAGCTATCTAAATTCAGTAGAGATGGTGGTAAGTTATACATATGAGAGATGCTGAGTAAGCTTTTGGTGATTCTATGACAATTAGTATGGAGGTCATTGAATGTTCTTGTATGATAACCAGGGCCCAGATTCTGATTACCTAAAATTGTTTGAAAATGACTTAATAATTCTAAAGAATGACCTAAAAACTGATATTTTAATTATAAAAAATTATTGTACACAAATTTATAGACTAATTTGTACATAATTGTAAAAACTGTGAACGCTGAAAGGATGGTGTAGGTCTAAAAACTTTGTTCTTTGTTCTTGATTGGATCATTTGAGAAGAAAAGTAAGAAAGTGGTTTTTAAAATAGATCCTACAAGAAATGTTGCATTATACTAACCTAGTAATTTATTTAGATATTATCCTATGAGAAAAAAGACGACCAAAAAGTTAATATACTCAATGTAAATGCTTGAAAAATGACTAAATAAGGAAGGAAATGACACGAAAATGACAAAATAATGTCGTAAAGTTGAAATAAATGCCCTAAAGATATAAAATTGCATAAAATGACAAAAAATGACCTAATAAAAATGCATTTCTATAATTTAGAGGCCATGATTAGGATTTATCTACAAGTTGGCAATGTCTAAGTAGAATCAATAAAAAGATGACAAGTCATTAGAATCCGGGCCCTGAGGATAACTATGAAGTTCTGAATTTTTTTGAAATGTTGTTTTTGTTTCTATGTATAAAATTTAATGTCTCTAGAATAAAAATAGACTGGGATAGATAGTACATGAATTTCTTCAAAAATTTGTTTGATAGCTGTTCTAATTGGTACTCGCAATATGGTTTTTAATATTCTTTATTGAATTATAAAAATCTTAGGTGCTTTTGAAGAAGATCCCCAGAAGGAGATTCCATAGCAGGTTAAGGACTCTATATAACTGAAGTAAAATATTCTAAAATTCTGAAGATGGCTACTAATTCGGCTATGAGAAATTTCTTCCCTTGATGGCCTAAGTACATGCATAATTTGATTATAGGGTTAATCCAGTACTCGCAGCGCTGATATTTATAATGCTTCTTCAGTTACCAGCCGTGTCAATGTGAAGAAGTTAAGAGTTTTCGCCGTGACCATTACGAAGCTAGTTGAATTCAAAATTGCCGCCATGTAGTCAGTTGGCGGGGACAATCGCCGAAAAATTACTTCCCTGTATTGAACTCCATTCGTTGTTCTTAATGTTTGAATCTCAGCAAGTTATTATTTAACATTAAAAAAAGTTGAGTTTAATTAACAGATCCTGTCTTTTGAATGTTTCGGAAATTATAAATAGCTTTTCTATTGACTGTACTTTGGAAAAACAGATGACGACTGCAGCGCGAGACCTGAAGATTCAAAGTTGTCTGCTATGTCGAAGTGTCAGATGCTTGACTTGGACTTTGTTTTGAAGATTATATTGTTAAGTGAGATCTGTATCGCTCCAAGATGAAAGAAGTGGAAGTAACATTTAAAACAACATGTAATAATGTTAATATTGTTAGCAACAACGTTTTTAAAGGTGCGAAAAAAAGCTAGAACATAATGAAATCAAGATTTAGGATGAATTTTCGACAGAGGTTTGCATGGTTGTTGTTATTTATATACCTAGGTGGAACCCTGGTTGTTATTTATTATATATTTGATTTATCAGATCATTATGGATCGTACACTCTAGAACATACAAAACAATTTCATTCTGCGACTGGGAAAAAAGATTTGAGAGCTGCTTTAGTATGGCAACATTTGGCAGACATCCCTTTCGGTGTGTGGATCCTTCTTGGATTTATTCCATATCTTCAGTTCTTCTGGATTCTCCTCCTATGCACAAAATCACAACCAAGAGCACATTTTCGAGCCAGCATTATTCCTTTCATTGGTTGGTTTTATATCTGCAGTTTCAGGACTGAAAAAATGGTTGGCTGTAACTTCATTGAAGATGTGAAATATCGGGAGCAGCGGAAAGATAATACTAGGGCAAATGGACTAACATAATCTAAAAGTGTTATCCCTTGAACTGTCAGTAGTGTCACATAATCATAGTAGGGTAATCAACCAAAAGAAATATTGAAAAATAATCATTCACTCACAGATATTATTGTAGCTCAGTAACATAATTTTTTTTTTCTTCATAGGACTTGTTATTCGGTAATTTGAAAGCATGTCTTGTCCATTAATTTATTACAAAGAATTGCAGGTTGGTATCCCTTTTATGCAGTTGTTGGACAAAGTTTTATGTATTTAATGTAAATAATACGTCCTTATTCACATAAGAATATCGAGACTCAGTTTAGCGAATGCATTATCATTGGCACTGTTCACTAGATCAGGGCCCTATTTCATAAAACTGTACAGATGTACAAGTACAACGATTATGTCAAGATGTCATCAAATTTGTGTACTTCATAAATATTACAAGTTCTCCTTACATTACAGGCAACTTAATGTACATTGTCAGACTAAAAAGAAAACACTTTTTATAAACGCAACAATTTTATGTCATTTACTTATAAATTACTTTATTGCACTGCAGATGGCTCCCATGTAGGCATGTAGTAATCAATCTCAACACTGAATGTACTACATAAGCAATCTATTGTTAGGGAAAAAATAGTTTTATGCCGTGCACTAGACTTCTCCCACCAACTCTCTAATGGGACCCTGTCTGGGCAGGTGGGGTTTAGGGTTTTGTTGCAGAAGAGATTCAATGTGAGACATATTAAATACCTCGTGCTATTCAGTGTATTGCTCCTAAACTAACATAAACTTTCCTAACCTAACTAAACGGCGGAGTTTGGCTGGTGCACGGCATAAATCTATCTTTTACTTATTATTATTACCTAAAATAATAGAGAATAAATTTGGCAGCTTTTTACATATTCTACACACCTACGTAACAAATTTGAGAGAATGTCGAGTAATTTTGATAAGATCACTGCTGATAATACTAATGTTTGTTATGAACAAGAAAGTTTAGGTTATAGAGCTGTAATATTCATAAACACAATATACATATTTACATAACCTATTCACTAGGCCTACGTATGAAAGATTGCCTATCACTTCTGTAATGACAATTCTAAATTTTTTATAAATTTATAAATATATTTCAAGAAAAAATTAAGTTTTAAAACTGTTAGGCATCCTAAGATTTGACAAATTTGTCAGATTTTTACCTGTCAATGCCAAAGTTTTGAGAGAGAACAATTTGTAAAATTGTCAGTGACATTTTCGTAAAGTTGTCAGCATTTATGAAATGCACAAAATTGTCATTGTGAGATAATTTTATATCACTTGTCACCTGTAAAATCGTGACTTTTATCAAATAGGCCCCAGGAAGGCCCTTTACAACGATGGTTTCCTGCAACATTTTTTTAGCAGATTCTGGGAGTTTAACGGCCATTTCATTCTAGCAAATCATAAAAACTATTTTTGTTTAATACATATCATAAATAATAAACTAGAATTGGTTCTTCACATTCTGTAAAATTTACAATGCCTTCTCCTCCACACTACATGCAAAGCATTATTTAACATTTATTTTAAATATTTTAAATTTGTTTTTCAAAATCTATTACGGGTGGGGCATTATTTGGACACTGATTTTAATGATGCAAAACAAAAGTTCATTTGCTGTTCTGCTATTACTATTAGGGTTGTTGTTAATGAAGGTATGAAGGATTAAATGCAAATTATAAACTGTTTCCAGGTTGTCAGAACATTTATTTAACTCATCAATAATAATTTAACAAAACTATCACTGTTATGGGTGGGACAAAAAGTCACTTGTTTGTTATTTTACATTGCAATTAAAGACATATATTTCAAAGTTAATCTTATACCAAATTGTACCTTAAGATGTATATTTTCTCAAATGAAAATGGACTTAGCTGATACTCTTGACTACTTGGTATTAAAGAGTGTTAAAATCATGCTAAAAATGGCCAAAAAAAAAACAACAAAAAAACTCAATGCAATAAATAAGTAAATCGACAGGTTTTAGACATGAAACCACTTCAGATACACCTAGTCCTTAATATTCAGAGAAATTGAGGTTTTAAACTTATTTTTGACCACCCAATTACAATAATTTTATAACTTCTCTCTTTGAGGGAAAAATTCCCATATTTTATGAAATGGCTGTTAAATCCTTTGGCACCATATAATTATAATCCTCTGCTTCTGCAGAATAAGCCTACCTGTCTTCATCATTGTTTATTGCTTAGTAATTTATTCAGTCTGATGTACGGTATGTTTAGTTATCACCCCATTGTGAAGTTACAGAGATCTCACATGTGGAGTGTTAGCTGTTTTCTTTTGAAATAATAGGCCTGTAAAGTTACCTAAAAGGGAAAAAATAGTTTTATGCCGCGCACTAGGCTTCTCCCAGCAACTTTCTAATGGGACCCGCCTGGGAAGGTGGGGTTTAGGGTTTTGTCGCAGAAGAGATTTAGTGTGAGACATAATAAACCTTGTGCTATTCAGTATATTGCTCCTAAACTAACATAAACGATCCTAACCTAACAAAACGGCGAAGCTTGGCTGGTGTGCATCATAAATCTATCTTTTACCACCTAAAATGTGATTTATTTTTTATATGTTTTAAATCTAAAAGGAATGAAAGATAGATTGAAAACTTCCTTGAAGAATGTTAGTAGTGGGGAAAAAATTTTAGGTCATGCACTAGGCTCTTCCCACCTACTCTCTAATGGGGCAACCCCCCCCCCCCCCTGGGAAGGAGGGGTTTCGAATGTCCCCTCCTAGATGGCGTTGCTAGTAATGCAAAAGGTTAAACTGGGAAAAATTATTTTTTTCTTTATTCTCTTTTTCTCTTCCTTTTCATCCCTTTTTCTCACCTTCTCCTATTGGGAACTATTCCTAACAGTAAATTTTGGATTGATCGGGATTCGAACTCATGACCACTAGCACCATGACCAGCAGCCTTAATCACTACATCATAAGCGATTGCTGAGTGTTGAAGGGAAAATTCATCTATTTCAGTTAAGAGAGCTTTATAGTACATGAGAAATAACCATTTTGGTGCAAGGGAATTACTTTTTTAATTTTACATACTTTTGATATGGTGCGAGGGTCATTTTCATAACTCTGTGATTTTGTATATTTTTATGTGTATATGATGAAGGGTACAGGTACGGAAAAAAAAAGCGGACCGACTAAAATATCTAAGTTGCCGATATGAGCCACTGCGCATGCCTAGCGGCATACACAGGATAGGAGGGAACGTATTGAAATTTGTTCTGGTGTCGACTGTTAACAGTCCATTTCGAAACCCAGAATATGGTTTCTAATCATATATAACTGAATATAGTAATTATTAATATTATTATAAAATACTAACACAAATTCTTGAAAGAGAAGTACCGGCTCCGGTCATTGAAACCACCATTAATGGCCGTGGGTGTCGGCATTCTGACCACATACCCCTAATCCTGCCATCTGCCTATAGAGCTCTGCGCTTTTAAGATGGCCGCCGAGAATGAGGTATTATCCACTTCCGGTTATCTCAGAAGCCTATGTTTACAATACAGTTCTGTGCTTGTGTCTTGTTTTGGAAGTAATTATGCCGATTAACTGCTATGTTTTCGGCTGTTCAGCCGTTGCAAACAAAAATTTAGGATTTAGTTTTCCAAAAGAAAGGGCTGTTTTTCAAGAATGGATGGTAAAATTACGCCATGGAAAAACACCTTCCCAGTATTCTCGTGTTTGCAGCTGTCACTTCACAGAAGATGATTTTAATGTTCCTTTGAGCAGTTTTGGCGAGTATTTCATGCTTTTTTAGAGTGATTAAGATATTTTTGATATAGTAGATGTTGAGAAAAATATATAAGCCTATGAAACAATAAGTATACCTGGCCAACTTAACATCGTTTAGGCTCATAATTAAGTTTCATTTCCATGTTAAATTAGTATTTAATCTTTTCAGTGTAATTTTTGTTGCCAATTTATTTTGACATTTAAGAATGCCAATATCAATCGGAATTTCTCCCGTAACCGATAAAATGGTCATTCTGTATTGTAATTGAGTAAAAAACAAACTACATACAATTTTTTAGGAAAACATGGGTCCGGGCTTGATGATTTTTTAGAGTAGAATGTGGGCCTAGGCCTAAGGATAGCTTAAATGTATCTGAAAATGTCCAGATTTGTTGTATGCCTGTAATAGAATCCCTTGTAACAAGTAGATCAAAACCTGATAAAGAAAAATGTAACCATAATAGGCCTATAGTTAATTATAACACTAATTTTGTAAATGTCATGTTTCTTAACATTCAAGGTTTTCTAGGTAAATCAGATATGTTATGTATTATGTCATCAGACAATAATTTGGAGGTAATTGGGATGGCGGAACACTGGCTGAGCCCAGAAAATATAAATTTGTCAAATACTCAAAATTTTAAAGTAGCCTCTTATTTTTGTCGTAGTCATAAAAAGCATGATGGTTCAGCTATTTTTATTTAAAACAAATCAAAAGACAATAGCAACTGTACAACTAATCATTTTTATTGGTATTTTGCAGAAGAGGCAAAAATACTGTTTGATAATAAACATTTACATTAAAAGTAGCCCCTTAGAAAATGCTTTGTTAAATTTTATGTGTTGAATAATGATGCCCTTCTTAGTCCAAATAACAAAGTCACAACTGTGAATATCAGTCAGTAACATCTGTGCCTGTACTTGTGCATACTGTTTCTTATTCACTAACTTGAACTTGATGAATTTTCTAATTGCTAGAGTCCGGCCAGCTTTCATACTGCTGCCTGCCCTACGCTTTTCGAACCAAGAGGTTATGGAGTCTTCGTCAAAACGTTTAAACCATTCTTTCTTGAATGAATTTATCTTGAATAAATTTGTCGAAGGAAAGTCGTGGGTACTTTCTGATTCTATGACCTCAACTTCGAATAAGACAAAGTTACTATCCGGATTTTTCTCTCGCCTGAGCAACCTGCAACCAAAACCAACAGCGTCGTATATTAGACTGTGTGTTCAATATGTTATGATACGAAAAAGTTCATGCATATTTGTAAAAAAACATGAAAATAAATCGTGCAACAGTATACAAAAATATTTGAGACCGCAGGCATATTGCACCATATTAGAACAGTTAGCGAACGTTTCAGAAGACAGGTAGCTTTGATTTCTCACCTTGCAATCAACTCTTGCTTTGTTAACTATGAAATATTTGTTGCACCATCTTCGGATAACATCCTTTTTAACTCCTTCACTGTAAAATTGGCGAACCGTCCCGAACTCATATTGAAAACACACAAGAATGAGGAAACCGGAAGTTGACAATACCTGAATGTGGACAGCAGCGCGCTCAAGTGGCAGGAGGAAAAACTACAAAAGCCCAGAGCTCTATGGTAGATGATGCAGTGGTTGGGTGGCAGGCCTTGTCCCTCTAGGGATGTAGCGTCACGGAGTTTAGTTTTTTTTAACTAACACAAATTACCGGTATATTATATTCATCTACACGAGTCGGTCTGCTTTTTTCTCCCCTCCCTGCACGCTCAAGGCTCAGAAGCAAGGGGGAGCAGCCAGTGGGTGAGAGCAGGCAGAGCTTGGCTGGTGCACGACCTAAAGTTGTCTTTTGTCGTTGGTAATAATTAGGGAGCAGATTTTAATGTTGAAAATATTGATTTTCCTATGTAGGCCTACTAAAGTTTTAAAAATATGTAAGTTATACCAGGGTCTTTATTATAAGTTGAGACGGGGCGACCGGTGTTTTCACTCTCCGCTACGGATTCCGCATTAGCCGTGGGTGACGCACGCGCGGCTTCCCTGCTTAAAGTGTAGGCTATATAAAGTATTACATATCTTACCTTATAACATATGTTGGAAGTGTCGTCCTTCCTGTGTTATACAGGCATTGTATCTTAAGATAAGATAAGGTTTATCGAACAAATCCTCACACATTGGAGGAGCTGAAAGAAAACATTACGAATGAAATTAGGGGCATTACAGTGGAAGAACTCACTCGCGTCAGCCAGAATGTGGTTTCCAGATACAATGCCTGTATAACACAGGAAGGACGACACTTTCAACATATGTTATAAGGTAAGATATGTAATACTTTATATAGCCTACACTTTAAGTAGGGAAGCCGCGTCACCGGGGGCTAATGCGGACTCCGTAGCGGAGAGTGAAAACACCGGTCGCCCTGTCTCAACTTATAATAAAGACCCTAATATGTGCATTTTAATTTTTTTTAAATTTCATCTGTTTTTATACTCCTATCAGCTTCGAGGTCATATCAGGAGTTCGCGATTTGTGTGTCTGTAGTAGGCCATGAAACTATTGATTGTCAATTATTTTCTATTGTTTGTATATTTTATGGAATAAATACCAACTGATATTAATTTTAATTTAGCCTGCATTGTGTAATAAATTAATTTTATACATATAAAGTTTAATTATTACTCTCCAGTCATAATGAGACATTGCTGGGGGGGGGGGAATATTTCACTGTTGCAGTGGACAGTGAAATGGAAAATGCATAAAACTGTGAAAAAGGAACTTTCAATGTTTCTCCAAATCAAGTAGGAACATATAACTCGTTCGGTAAGACCTGAGCCAAACACACACAGATTGCTTATCGTCCGCCAGTAGCAATAGAGTAAGGACAGAAGAGAATGCATATACTGTACTATTCATTTGAAACTATGTGGTTCATAATAGCCCATAAATATTGAAAACAAAAATAAAGTGAATAAAGTACGGTATTTGTTTTTTTAGTTATGAAAAATTATTTAAGTAATGGTATGTAACTCACAGAATATCGCTGTTGGGTCTTCACTATTGAATGCTGTGAGGCTAACTAAGATGTTTTTACACAGTCTGTACAGTATGAACTAGCAAAGAACATCACGTGCTATCAAGGTCAGGCAGGTCTAGATTATGTCATCGTAGACTACTGCGCTGCCGTTTATTTGGTTCAGGTCTTACCGATTGAATTCTTATTGTTGATTCTTCTGATGTTTCAGATTTTATGTATTTTTTAAGGAACTGTTTGAGCTCTGGATTTTTCAATTCATATAAAGGAATGTCACAAGTAAGAAATCTGCATATATTCAGAAATTCGGCAAACTGGGTACGTGAAGAGGAAGCTGCTTCTCTTAAAATAGCTTGTCTAGAGGCCATTATGTGTTTACTACTGCCTAAATTACAATTACAATTACAATTACAATTTATTGTTTCAAATTACACGAAAAATATACATAAAAAGTTGATACACCACCCGAAGAAGCAGAGCTTGTGTTCGGGGGTGGTTCAGTTCTATATATGAGAAAAACTTATACTAAATAATTACTTAAAACAATACAAAATTTAGAGAAGTATGACAGAATATTATGTATAAAAGGTTAGAACATGTTCTTTTTGCAATACAAAGGTACGAGGTAATACAATATTAATACATAACAATTTATTTGTTCAAATTTTAGTAAAAAACAAAAAAAAATAAGTTCTATCCAAATTTTAAATTTTAATATGAAAAATGTTATAACAGCAATAGTAGAAAACAGAAGTAATAATTATATAAATTTTCTAATTTTAGACTTAAATTGTTTGTTGTTTAAGCTATTTAGATCAGGATGGTTGGTAATAAATTAATTGAATAGTCTTGGGCCAAAACTTGAACAGTGCTTAGCCAGTGGCGGCTATTCAGGGGAAGTAGGTGAAGTAGCACTTCACCAGTATTTTTCCTTTACAATACGTATTTTTAAAGTTTATTTTCCATATCACGAATGTTTGTTTTTACTATAATACTACTCCGGTAACGCCAATTTAAACTATCACCCGGGAGTACCTGTGAGAAGAACGGGCTTTTGCGCTATTTTTAATATTAAATCTTTAACCACTCAAAATCGGCGTTGTGGATTCTGAATATAACACATTCGAATTTGGCGGCGGTTGGAGTTGTCCTTACGGAACGCTGTCCTTAGTGGATCCTTAGCTAATTTTAGTGGAACAGACTACCCAAGCGTCTGGGAATATTCAGCTTCAATGCTAGGAGGACTTGGGAATATTCAGCTTCAATGCTAGGAGGACTTAGGAGCTCACTGCCTCCTAGCGTTGACACCAGTAGTGGAGGGAAATTCAAAATTGTAGAAATACATTGGTAATACCGGAGTTGACGGGTCCCTGTACGCAGCAAGCCATGTTGCCTTCATTCTGGCAGCGTTCCGTAAGGACAACTCCAACCGCCGCCAAATTCGAATGTGTTATATTCAGAATCCATTGTTATATTCGAGTTGAGAAGGGTCGAATTATGGATAAAACATGTAACTCATGTCGGATAAAAAAGTTCCTCCATATAATGATTTTTTCTTTAATCGGTGTGATTTTCATGTCGTAAAGTCAGGGTAATAACCTTTATTATTACGTATGATAATTTTAAACAAACAAAATATCCGAAAAATCTGAATGGGCTTATTAGGTACATGCAAGAAGTCGGTAAAATATGCTGTAGGCTTTGTACAAGTTATGGCAACAAACGAGATGTTCTCAAAGAAAAAATACATAATACGTTCATTCATTCTTTGCTCTGCAGAAAGACATATTAGTTAAAATGGTTAAAAATATACCGAGTAGAAAAAGCCGTGTGAAGATTTTATAACACCATGACCACCGGCTAGGAAATTATAAAAATATATGCAGAGTGACCCGTGAGCAGAACGGGGTTATTTAACTGTCACCTGTGAATAGAACGGGCTCTTGCGGTCGTTTTAATATTAAACCTTTTCAGTACTAGTCCCTATGCCAACTTAATCTATCGCCCGCGAGCAGAATGGGGTTATTTAACTGTCACCTGTGAATAGAACGGGCTCTTGCGGTCGTTTTAATATTAAACCTTTAAGTACTAGTCCCTACGCCAATTTAAACTATCACCCGCGATCGGAACGGGGTTATTTAAGTGTCACCTGTGAGAAGAACGGGCTGTTTCGCTCGTTTTAATATTAAACTTTAAGTACTAGTCCCTATGCCAACTTAATCTATCACCCGCGAGCAGAATGGGGTTATTTAACTGTCACCTGTGAATAGAACGAGCTCTTGCGCTCGTTGCTCGTAATATTAAACCTTTAAGTACTAGTCCCTACGCCAATTTAAACTATCACCCGGGAGTACCTGTGAGAAGAACGGGCTTTTGCGCTATTTTTAATATTAAATCTTTAACCACTCAAAATCGGCTCATAATCATGATAAAACACAGATATAGGCCTATGGTACACAGAGTTAAATAGACCTATTACTAGGGCTTGATGTGGGAGTCGGGAGAAAAACACTACTTTTTTCTTGGGAATTCTAAGGAATTCCTTAATATTTAACCAAGTCACAAAAATGTGTCATGTACTGCACATTCCGAGCTAAAAATTTAGTATGAACTGAAAATAAATTCTTGTATTTTGTCCATTCTGTAGCGATAATCTTAATGATTTATGTGTAGCGTATAGCTTTTCCACTGGTACTCACTACTAAATTGCGGTATTTTACACTACAAAATACCGCAATTTAGTAGTGAGTACCAGTGGAAAAGCTATACGCTATACATAAATCATGAAAATAAATGCTAGAATTTATAACAAAAAATAACTTATTTTGAACTTCAGAGGAAAAACTAGCAAAAAGGCAATATTAGGCTCTAACGTAAAAATAGGCTGTTTTAGATTCTATAAAAGTATCAGTTTTAGGCAGAGTCACTTATGAAACATGCATATACAAGTTTTCATCCATATATCACTTAAGGATTAAAATAGGTTTTTACCTAAAATCCGAAGTCTAGTAATGACCAATGTGCATTCATGGGCTTCTGGAAAGGGTAGGGCTGCTGCCACTCCCTGGAAATTTTGTTGACACATAAATCTCTAAACTAAATGACTATAGGCCTAAGCAAGTAATATGAAGAGAGAGACTTAAGTTTCCAGTTAATATAGTTGGAGATGTTTGGACAAAAATGAGTTGTAACAGCTGACTACCTTAGACGTGAGAATGTAGGAATAATTACTTCCACTAAACTTGAAACTATTTCTAGCTAAACATTTTAAATTCTTGAGTTTTATCCATTCTGTAGTGATGTTAATCTTAATGATTTATATAGAGCATAAAGCTTTTACACTGGAACTCACTACTATGGTGTTTTGTTACCTGTTGGAGCGCTTTCAACCGCATGGAGCGGCCATCTTCAGCAACTGACTCCCATGATGCTATCGTTGTGGTTGGGAAGACATTTTTGGATGACTGTGTCGTACCCATATACAAACACACCGCAAAAGACAACACCAACATCCTAAACGAACAATTACAATTCAAATCGCACACGCTCTACGACACAGTCATCCAAAATGTCTTCCCAACCACAACGATAGCATCATGGGAGTCAGTTGCTGAAGATGGCTGCTCCACGCAGTTGAAAGTGCTCCAACAGGTAACAAAATACCACAGTAGTGAGTTCCAGTGTAAAAGCTTTATGCTCTATATAAATCATTAGGATAAACATTTTATTATAATTAAGATAAAGCAATGGAAGTTTCGCACTTTAATGAATATACAGTTGAACTCCAGCTATCTGGATTAATTGCGGCGGGGCCCGATCCAGAAAATCAAATATCTGGTTAATTGGATAATTAATGAAAACAGTCATTTCTTAAAAAAAACATATTTTGTACAGTAGTGTACTTACATAAATTGTCACATCTTGAACTTGTCAATCAGAGTTATAGTTGTTTTTCTGACAAACTGCCGATTTTGTCAGCTAAAAGTTTCCTTTTTCGCAAATAATTGTCCCTGAAAGAGACAATGCTTGCTGCAGCAAAAACCACTTGTTCACGGCCTCGAAGCGATCCAAATAGTTGGAGTTCTACTGTAGTACCTGTGAAATTGTAAGGGTTAGAAAAAGACACATTTCTTTGTTCCATAGTAATAGGACCAGCTACAGTAAATCAGGGATGTGGATAATAATAATAAAAAAAAAAAAGTGCGCACGGAATGCCATGCGACAGAAGTGAAACTTGTTTTAATTTTTGGATTTTTTCAATTTTGGATTATTGGATTTTTTCAATTTTGGACTGTTGGACTTTTTAATATTGAGTTTTTGGACTTTTTTACTTTTGGATGTTGTATTTTTGATCTTTTAATATTTTAAATTTGGAATTTTGGATTTTTTAAATTTCAGATCTTTGAGTTTTTTATTTTTTTTTAATTTTGGATTTTTTTATTTTTAAATGTTGGATTTTGGATTTGTTAATATTGGATTTTTTAATTATAAATTTTTTATTTTTTTAATTTTGAATTTTTAGATTTTTTAATTTGGGATATTTGGATTTTTTAAATTTGGCTTTTTATTTTTTAAATTGTGGATTTTTTTACTTTTTAATTTTGGATCTTTGATTTTTTAAAATTTAAATTTTGTTTTTTTAATTTTTGGATTTTTTAAATTTTGGATAAGCCTAATCATTGATTTGATTGTTTTCTGTGCAGTCCGTTCCGCCACACCTCACTAATTTAATGATGATTTTGAGCATAACACTAATTTTATGACGATTTTGAGCCTTACACAAGCTCTTGATTTACCCCTACCACGGATAAAGAAGTTTCACTTCAATAATAATAATAATAATAATAACAACAGCAACAATGACAACAAAATAATAATAAAGTGGTTCTAATAATAGTAGCATAATGGTGGTGGTGCAAGTAATTTGTTCATTTGCTTTCCTTGACAAAATTTCTGTAAGTGCCCGTGCATGCATTTACATGTTTGAGTGATTTAAAATTGTTAAAAATCATGTCAAGTGTGTTTTCAGGTAATAAAAGTTTATCACAAAGACAATTTCGAAATAGTTTAAAGTAATGAAGAATCTAAAGATTCTTTGCATTAAAAACTGGTCGTTATGCAACTTGCAACATAATCAGAGGCCACTGTGGCTGATTGTCAGTCTTTTTATCAAATAAAAAATAAGTTAATTTATTGGAATGTAACATTGTAATGTAATTAACAAAGTTAGGTCAATTTCACATTTTAGATAATATAAGGTCAATGTACTAGATATCTTTACAGTTTTATTACTTCCAATATTTATATTGCTTTATAATGATGGCTTGCTGTATAAAAATAGCCTAATTTAGTTGTTTGCCTTATTAGTAGGCCTACATTCTTCAGTTTTGTGTAGGCCTATATATATTCATAATTCACCTAATTTTATATTGAACTGTGATAAGTTATAGCATAATAGGCTACATACACTTGCAAAACGAATTTATTTTTCTATAATTATAATTAATTTTATTATAATTTCAAATGTATCTAGTGTATTAAATTCTTGACTGTAGGCTATCTATTAGGCGTAACTTACACATTATTGACTGTATGTAGGCTTAGGCCTTGCTGTACACAACACTTCATTATAAGTTAATTGTACATTTATTTTTCTAATTTAAGAAATTTAACTTTGCCTAATGCTATAATGACTTTCGGGCAATAAATTTTATTATTATTATTATTATTATTATTATTATTATTATTATTATTATATTATTAGTTCTTTGCAAATGTTTCTGTGGTTTATAGAAGTTAGATGTTGTTGTTGTTGATCGTGGTTTTTTTTACTGCTACTCAGCTGGAACTCGAATCGGCTACTGCGCCCCTTGACGGTGGCGGCTGGCGAGCTTGGCCATCATTTTGCATATATATTGTTGGTGCCAATTTAAGAAGACCTCGGCCCAAACCACCGTCTTTCTACAAAAGAATATAATAGCATTGTTCCCTAATCCGAAAATCTGCACCAACAAAGAACAGGTGGTCATGTAGTTGCGCGATTTCCCAAGTATTGCCGCTGCCATTCACTACTTCTCAAGTGAAGTAACCGTGCTGTAATACGTATTTGGCAACATTGTACTGGAATGCAGTGTAATGCAGTGTAAATACGCCTAGTTATCTTTATATTCACTGATTTACAGGTCGAAGAGGATTAGGGTGGCAGCGGGTAGGAGAAGTTCTTGGGAAAAAAAAGTCTTTAAAAAGTGGCACCCACAATAGTAATGTTATGTTGGATTATAGAGAGGCGTTCCCATTAAGTTTTCATTTTAGCTTTTGTTATGTAGGAGAATAGTGCTTTGGTCACTGGAATAAAGTTTGTAATAGGAGAGAGATTTCGTTGTGAGGGGGCCTACAGGCAGGATTCTATAAATGAACCACAAAAGGTTAGTTTGGTGGTAAAGATGTATTGGACATGATCCATGGACTCTGTTTGTCCACAGGGGCAATGCTGAGGTATATGGGGTAGAGTTTGTGCTCATAGGCAGGAATTTTGCAATGTCTTGTAGAGGAGTCAGAAAATTCTCTTCCGTATGGATTTTATCTTGAGCTGCTTTGCCAAGGAATCGACTATTTCGACGACGCCAGCATATGACGGGACCCAAGACAAAGTAATCTGAAGTCCTGTCTGTAGGATGTACAGGAGAGATTTGATAAGAATTTAATATATGGATTGGGTGACAGAATAGTGCTGGAGTGATTGTCTGAGAATATGGTAATATTTCTGTATTCCTGACTGGCGGCATCCTTGAGTGCAATGTTTTGGGGAGTGTACTTTGAGGTCTACAGGAATAGCTTACAAGTCCTGCCATATTGTGCACTCCAATTGAAGTACGTCGCACCTGTATGCTCTTGAGTTTTAGATTCATCCGTCAACCTATATCGCCGTTGTCGGATTCTGTGGCTCCTCTGCTACGTATTTTACCCACCGTGCGGCCGGGGGAAGCTCTGCTTGTAAGAAAGTGTGAAGATCTATATTGATGTCAGGCGGGTTAGGTCGCATCTCTATCAGGTACATGGGTTGTATTATATAGTCCAGTTGTTCATTGCGTGGCCAGGCGGTTTCCTTTCATGAGGAGAAAAAGTTTGCCGACAACTCAACCCATATTCTTTAGCTTTACCGCACCAATCAGCTAGTTACCTCAGCCAATCAAAATCTAAGAATGTCCTGTGACGATTTTGACAGCTATTCGTCAACTCCGCGTGGAGTGAAATGCGCGGTTGCAAGATCAAGTTACAATAAACAATAACACGTGTGGATTGATTAAACCGAAGGAAGAACTGAGGTCAGTGATAACAATGAGAGAATACTGCAACGTTGCTTTTGTTTTGGAAACCAAGACCGTTTTAGTCAGATCAGTTAACATAAAGAAACACCAACTTAATGGTTTATTCCTTTGAAGCCGACTGGCCATGCAATGAATAACTGCACTATACCAGGAAAGTTTTGGAACTCCCCACAGACTGCAGTTAAGTCCACCATAGAGGGCTGTATTGATGGGTCTTGTCTAGATTGTAGTACTTGTAGTCGCCAGAGTTTCGGTATGGGAGAGTTACTTCTTGTGTTGGTCAATTTCGATATGATTTTAAGGCCTTGTGTCCTCGGTGGTATTGCACATAAAAAAAGAGAATTCCCTCTGTAGGTCCACTCTGTCTGGATGTCCATTGATACGGAAAACGATCTTGCAACGCTGATAATGCTGGGCCCTGGATGCTTGGAGAAGTGGCAGTATGCCAAGGATCTTTTCGTGATAATCTCAGCTGGCTGATCATAGTGTCCGTCCCCCAGTATTTACCTGTAAGGGAACCGAAATATGTTCCGACAGTCCCGGAGTGCAGATTGAAAATATGAGTTAAAAGAGCAGTGATAGTCCAATGTGCAGAATGGAAATTTTTCAGTTCTGGCTGCTTTCATGAAAAAGAATCTAGTTGTAGATACTGGTCCATTTTAGAAGAACCAGGTCGAAGGACCATATATTTTGTATTATGAGGGTTAATGTGATATGCTTCTGGAGCTTGATATGGTATACTTCAAAGATCAAGTGTATATTGACATGATGACTTTTATCTTCAAAATTGAAAACAATTTATTACCAAACACTTTTAGGGAGTGGTTAAAGAAGAATGAAGAAGTTCATTCATACAGCACACGAACAGGAAAAAACTACTTTCTGGATTATGTGAGAAACAGGAAATCTCAATTCATGGAAAGTGTATCTAAATATAATAAAATTAAGACTCATATCAAATCATCTTCTTCAACATATACATTTAGAAAGAAACTTAAGAGTGCAATCCAACAAGAGTATTAATGTTCATACGAGAAGACTGATTTTTATTGAATAATGATGTTTTTATTATTAGCATTAATTGCTATCTAAAATACAACAACAACAATTCCTAGGTCATCTAGCTTCGTTATGCAGTCGTTCACCTCAAGTTGAAATTCCTCTGTGTCCGCACGGACTCGTCTTGGACCAATGGTCCGGTACAGGCAGATGTCATCTGCATACTCTAATACTCGAATTAGCATTGGATTAGAGGGAATTAGCTTTTTAATGTTCAGACCGTATAGAAGTGGACTCTCCTTGTGATTTGGTCCAGATTTCCTTATTTTTGATGTGAGCTGATAACGAATTCTTGCAGAAATTTGTCAAATGGTATATGGTTCGTAGGAGAGACGTGTGCAAAGAGAATGTCTGTAGACGAGACGTGAGGACGGGAATATTAATACGTAGATTCATATGCATGAGAAGCACCGAGAAAAAAAGTAGCTCGTTTGTACTTGTGGCTACAAATACAAAAGGTACTTTCGGACATCTCAGTTATTTCCGCTCCTGAAGACAGCTGTTCTCAGTTTATGAAGAAAAAGTTATACTGTATAACATTTTGATTCTCCCAATCCTCGCATATAAGAATAAGAATAAGAATCTTTATTAGCCGTTAGGTATGTTTGATACAATTGGCTTCGTCATAGATTTTACATAACATAACATTTAATCCTAACTTAGTCCTAACATTTAATAATATAATACAATAGGATATGCAACTTAATCCTAACATTTAACAATACAATAAGATACACAGCTTAATCCTAACAATTCATCTCAAATTTACTTACTATAAGTCTAATTCTATTGTGTCTAATTCCTTAAATTCATTTGCAGCTCCCATGCTGTTATGCTCCAAATCAATTATCCAACCTTTACAGACAATCCAGAATAAAGAGCTTCGCATGATACAGAAGCGATTGGTACACCACTAATGTACAAATTCATAGTGACAAAGACATCAAATTTTTACACGAAATACTCCAAGAACAAATACAACATTTCCACAAGAAAGCCGAAATGAGTGAAAACGTAGATGTAGATGTAGATGTAGATATCTCGTCCTGTAGATCCTGTGTTGAGCGGAGCTCAAGGATATAGAACACGTCAGATCAAAAAATACATGCATGTTATAACAATAATATAGGCCTACAGAAACTGCAAGCTGCCAAATTTATCCAAGCTGGAAATATTCCTCCAAATTGTAGAAGGTGTGAGTTATTAAAAATTCCTTGACAGCTGTTTTGAAAGGTTTGCTCTTTCTTTGAATACATAATAATTTAATGTTGTTTGGAAGCTTGTTATATATCTGTACTGCAGAATAATAAGCACCCTTCTGAAAGAGTTTTAAGAGTTATTTGGTCTGTGTAGATCATTCATGTTTCTGGTAGTACGTCCAAGTACACTAAAATTAGTTTGAAATTTATCAATATTATTCACTACATAACACATAACAGAGTATATATACTCCCCTGTAAGAGTGAGGACTTTTAATTTTTCAAATAGCGGTTTACAAGATTCCCTTTTTTTCTTTCCACATATTATTCTTATTATGGGACAAACACGTGTAGGCTCAATAGAAATAGAGTTTTGGACTTGATCTACAGATTTAATTAAATGTCAAACAAATTTGTTATGTTATACAAATATTAGCCACTGGGCTATATTTGTAACATGTTCATTCTTGCATCATTATTACTTATTGTTCATTATAGAACAGATTGTAATGTTGAAGAAAGGTTATTAAAAAAAAAAAAAAAATATTATTCTTATTGCCCGCTTTTGAAATCTAAATATTTTCTCCCTATGGGAAGAGTTGCCCCAGAATATGATCCCGTACCTCATTACCGAGTGAAAATATGCAAAATATACCATAAGTAATGCATCCTGTTTTAATATATTATTCAAAATTCTTAAAGCAAAGCACGCTGAACTCAGTTTTGGACTCTTTGTGTGTCTTCCAGTCAAGATTTTGGTCAATTTGCAGTCCTAAAAATTTTACATTGCTAATTTCTTGTATGATTCATTAAACGTTTAGGACAATATAATCGATTTTTTTACACCAAACACAAGATTCCCTTATCTTTCTTAAGATATGTCATCTATCAGTTCATGTCACGTGATCTGAAGAAATTATTTCCGATCACACAATAGCATTACTATTTTCTGAAAATTTCTTCAATAAACGTAAAAAAGGCAAAAAAAAGCCTTCTTCATTGCTGTGACGAATGTGAAAAAATACTTATGGGGTTTGGAAAACTGTTTTTAATCTTTTTAATGTCCTTTGGCTTGGAAATAATAATAAAATATAAAATAATTTAATCTTTTAGTAAAATCCGGCAATGAGAACAATATTCTGTTTGTAATGTCATATTGTTGGAAAGAGAACAGCAATGTAGATCATCTTTGGTTTCTGAACCAACACCAACTTTGAGAGATAGAGTTTTCATACTCCCTGCCACTGTGGCATTACGTCAATGCTGAAGACCCCTATAGGCGTATTATAGGATAATATTGCTGTGTCCTAGGACGGTAGCCATTGTTGCTCTTTAGGTTTTTGGATATCATTCAGTTGAATTTGAAGTTTTTATTCATTTGTGCCATCCAGTACATAAATTTACTTGTGTGGAGAACGGGTGATGTCTACAATGAATCCTGAATAGTAAGTATAGGTGTAATGGGAACTTTCTTTGTTACACTAACTATATTTAGCAGATAACTTTTATGCGTCTTGATTTCTGTTTGTCAAATAATGTTTGTATTGGAATTTATGATGTGATATTTGTATTGGAAATTATTCGTCCAATTATTTAACTAGAATGATAATTACGAGGATCGTTTCTACAGACCAGACGTGACAATAATTTTACAGTTAACTACATCGTGAGCTTCTGCCATACTGCAAAAATGGGTGTTGCAAGGATATTTGACTTTTCATTCTAATCATGAGTCATTGTCAACCATGACAGATTAACGTCAATACTTTAAAGTGAAATACTTTTATATTATTTTGTAGGGCGTAGTATCATTATATGGGCTACAGGGAGTTAAGATCTTAAAATGTAGGCTACCACAATTTTAAGAAGGCAGTTTCTAGTTGTCCAGCTTATGCTGTTCTGAACATTGTTATTAACTAACCTGTATTGTACTCACCGATTCGCCAGTATCCCTAATCTTTTGTGTGACCCCTAAAGTTCAGAGTTGTTCGCTTCTAATGTTAGGACCACAAGTATTAGTATTAGTTTCATAGAATCAGCTGATTTACATGTTCTGTCAATTTCAGTGGCAGTGATGCAATGTAGTGTAACAAGTTCTTAATGGTTCATGTTTGGACAATAAATGAATTGATGTAGATGTATGTAGATGTAGATGTAGATATCTCGTCCTGTAGATCCTGTGTTGAGCGGGGCTCAAGGATATAGAACACGTCAGATCAAAAAATACATGCATGTTATAACAATAATATAGGTCTACAGAAACTGCAAGCTGTCAAATTTGTCCAAGCTGGAAATATTCCTCCAAATTGTAGAAGGTGTGAGTTATTAAAAATTCCTTGACAGCTGTTTTGAAAGGTTTGATCTTTCTTTGAATACATAATAATTTAATGTTGTTTGGAAGCTTGTTATATATCTGTACTGCAGAATAATACGCACCCTTCTGAAAGAGTTTTAACGAGTTATTTAGCAAAATCCCATGTGGGGTACCCCAACACTTTAAAATGAGATTCGCTTTTGGGTTTGGTCCAGCACTCTACTACGATTCCACGTGGTGTTCCAATGGTTATGCAGGCCCTGGGTTGGGAACCAACACTCCCATTGGCTGGCCGATGATCTTGCATCTCATTGGGCATTCTCGCAAAGGCTTATGCATGCTCTCCATCTGGTTATGTGGTTAGGTTCCCCTGTTACTGTTTATAATAAGGGTAAAATCCCATTGGCGCAGACCCATTTTTTAGAACCGAGATTCTCTTCTTAAAACACTTATATCACACGAATTTTGTTATAGACAGATGTGTGGAGAGGAGATGTTGTCTTGGCGAATTATTGGGTCCGACCCACCCGCCCTAATTGATACACTTTCTTTTATATCACTATCTAGCGAAAACTTCCTTGTTCTCCGCCATTTTTCTGTCCTCGTCCTTGTAATTGGACGTTGGAGGTGTGACGTCATATTGCTAAAAAGTCTGACAAACCTACAAAGGTACAAGCCACTAGCTGCTCATTAGAAATGGTGGTCGTGATAGAAACCTCATGCTATTCAGTATATTGCTCCTTAACTATCATAAACGTTCCTAACCTAACAAAACAGCGGAGCTTAGCTGGTGCGCGGCATAAAATCGTCTGCTGTCACTATATACAGAACAGTTGGTCACACTGCCTCACTCATAAACAAAAAACATCACACAGTCCGTGGAAATGTGATTATCGCGTGAATGGGTCTGCGCCATTGGGATTATGCCATAATAAGTACCGCACTCGAAGCTCCCAGTATGAAGGAGGTCAGATGAAAGCTTGGGAGGGGGCTCCCTGGTGAGGCTTGGAGGCAAAGCCCCCAAAAAAGCAAAACAGAAGGAGATACTGGGCTGATATGAAATTACCTTCTCGAAGTTCTTGTGAAGGGGGTCTGGTGGAAACCCGGAAAAGGGTCCAGGGGTGCAGCCCCCAATACAGAAACATAGGAGGGAAATCCGGGACAAATTTGAAGTTTTGTATATGATGGTACCTCGGCTGTGATGACGACTGAGCAACTGAGACCAGATTTTTACCATTAGGTTTCCAATATTGGGTTAGCACCACGTGACAGTTTGCATAACAATAGAACATCCGCCAGCGCACGGAGATTCGTATTTTGACAGCAGTTCCCAGCGCCATTTTAGGTTAATTTTGTATCTACTTCTTCACGATTTTACTTATATTTAGGACCTTCAAGCAAATATATGGTGTTTATCATTTGAATCTATAGGTTTTAAAGGATAATATGACATCAAATTTGACTGTTTTCCATGCTTTTAAAATGAAAATGTCACGAATAGTAGAGTGCTATACCATCCCCAGGGTCTTTTTTCTTCTTTTCGTTATGAAAAACTTCCAAATTCAATGTTACGGTAGGGCCTATCTTGTTCTGCAAAACCTGTAATCTATCACCAGAATTTGGATCCCATTCTTCCTGTAGAAGGAAGGAAGGAATGGGTTTAAGCCTGCAGAATAATAGTATTATCTATGAAAATTGCGCTAAACTTGAGAATAAGGTGACTGCCGTCATAACCGGGCCGTACCGAGTGGGACCAAGTCTACAATGTCGCCAATATTATGAACATGATTACATGCCGATTGAATTCGGTAGATAAACGACTGTTGTAGCGATGTTTTATGTAAGATGTGGAGGTAAAAAAGCTTCTGCATTAAGAATTCTAGGTCCGTCACAGGTTATGTTAGGTTAGGAACAGTCATGTTAGTTTAGCAGCAGTATTCTGCATAGCGCGGGGTTCGTGTTATGTAGGTAACAATGTTTTAGGGTCAATCCATACCAAGTGGTCCAGGGAAAAAATAATCAGTTGCTTGACCATCTCAGAAAAAATTTATATTTGCTGGATGGATTCCCCAATGTTTGGTAGTTTCAAAAATATTTTTAAAAAATATTTATTGTTTATTATTTTGAAACGGCAGCCATTTTTGTTCCAGGCTGCATGCATTTTTTGGCATTTGCAAGCATCTGCATTTTTTAAAATTATTCAGTAGTGGATTGTCCTAAGCCTTTCAGATAAAATGCATTTAGTTCATCACACTCTGGCCTACAAATTAACATCATTATCACTTAGCTGAATGTATTCTTTAATATATTTTTAATAGTTCAAAGTTCTCAGCTACAAATTAAAAAAACTCAATGTTTGAACAGTATTTTTCCAAACAAAGAGTAATTTCTCAGCTTTAATATTTTTTGTGCTATTACTCTGTATAGTATAGTTACTTTTTATAGAGTATCAATGGTGAGCAGCTTACACTTAAAAAATTACACTATTTTAAAAAATGTTTGAATTTTTCCATTTTCTGGCCTGCAATATCTTTGTTGGGGGACCAGATAAAAATCTGAAAATTACACAGTTAATAGATCTTTATGATATGAAACTTCAGTATAAATTTCAACTTTGAGATTCAATTGGAAGTATGGAAAAAAAAATTACAAACATGAGTCTAAAATACGTTTTTTAACATCTGCGATATCTAGGCTAATGGAATAAAATATATCAATTACAGTATATAATTTAATCATATCTATGATTACTTATTTTTTTTATTGAAAATGAGCCAACTACTTACATTATATTGTTATCATGTTATTTGTTTTTAGTATATCGCTCATTGAACATTTGAGAAATTTCTTCACTCAGTTTGGGTGTGAGATTAAAAGTTCGCCCAGTCACAGTTGTAAATTCCATGGGAGACAGCTTCTCAACTTTTTAAAAAGATGTCCTTGATCCTGGAGGGTGGTAAAAAAAAATGCACATCTTGGTTTTGACAATCAATATTATCAACTTCAGCAATCCACCACTGTTCATTGTAAACACAAGCCACTATGTTATAAAAACATAGGTAATTCCTTTTATATGTTCTTTACAGAATTTAAACATCTCTTGAGGTGTTATGATATGATTGTCATCGGTCCTCTGCAGGTCCTATGTTTTTGTATAATGTGAGGAAATTCAAGAAGTCTATGCCAATGTCTTGAAGGAAAGGTTCAACACTTGTCAGAAGATTAAATGCACTCGATCTTTTCATTGTTTTGTACCCCATTCACACGACTTGCTGAAGTGTAAGGTCACATCAACATCGCCTGATAATGAACTTCATCAGTGTGGAAAACTTGTACAACTGGCTCTTCAAAATAAAGACATAGTGGCTTGTGTTTACAATGAACAGTGGTGGATTGCCGAAGTTGATAATATTGATTGTCAAAACCAAGATGTGCATGTTTTTTTTTTTACCACCCTCCAGGACCAAGGACATCTTTTAAAGAAGTTGAGAAGCAGTCTCCCATGGAATTTACAACTGTGACTGGGCGAACTTTTAATCTCACACCCAAACTGAGGGAAGAAATTTCTCAAATGTTCAATGAGCGATGTACTAAAAACAAATAATATGATAACAATATAATGTAAGTAGTTGGCTCATTTTCAATAAAAAAATGAGTAATCATAGATATCATTAAATTATATACTGTAATTGATGTATTTTATTCCATTAGCCTAGATATCGCAGATGTTAAATAATGTATTTTTGACTCATGTTTGTAATTTTTTTTCCATACTTCCAATTGAATCTCAAAGTTGAAATTTATACTGAAGTTTGATATCATAAAGATCTATTAACTGTGTAATTTTCAGATTTTTATCTGGTCCCCCAACAAAGATATTGCAGGCCAGAAAATGGAAAAATTCAAAAAATCCCTTTTTTAAAATAGTGTAATTTTTTAAGTGTAAGCTGCTCACCATTGATACTCTATAAAAAGTAACTATACTATACAGAGTAATAGCACAAAAAATATTAAAGCTGAGAAGTTACTCTTTGTTTGGAAAAATACTGTTCAAACATTGAGTTTTTTTAATTTGTAGCTGAGAACTTTGAACTATTAAAAATATATTAAAGATACATTCAGCTAAGTGATAATGATGTTAATTTGTAGGCCAGAGTGTGTTGAACTAAATGCATTTTATCTGAAAGGCTTAGGACAATCCACTACTAAATAATTTTAAAAAATGCAGATGCTTGCAAATGCCAAAAAACGCATGCGGCCTGGAACAAAAATGGCTGCCGTTTCAAAATAATAAACAATAAATATTTTTAAAAAATATTTTTATGGCCACTAAACATTGGGGAACTAACCCAGCAAAGATCAAATTTTTCTGAGATGGTCAAGCAACCAGTGCTGGACCACTTGGTATGGATTGACCCTTTACGAAAGACGTGGAAGGGTAATAAGGCTTCTAGAAGTAGTGACAGCCAAATTCTAGGTCAGTGACAGGTTGTGTTAGGTTAGGAACATTTGTATTAGTTTAGGAGCAATATACTGAATAGCGCTGGGTTTATTATGCCTCACATTGAATACGACGCAAAATTTTACCCTTGCACCGATTGTTTCTCTTTTGTTCCCTGCAGCTCGGAGGGGCACGGTCGCTAATGGCAGAGCATGGCTGGCTATGCTATTCTGAAGGAGTTCCGAAAATTGTATATTATTGTGCTAACTTCGGCAGGTTGCAACTTAAGCTCTTCCTCTGGCTGACCGTTGCTATGGCAGTGACCGTTCCCTGCTTCTACTAGCCATTAACCTTTGCATACCAGCACTGAAGTGCTTATTAGCATATTATTTTCTCCAAGACCCTTGTACCAAAGCATATGCAGCACTAAATACTACCATTCCGCCGGCATGGTCTTGTGGTTAGCGTCGCTGACTACAGATCCGTCGGCCCGGGTTCGATTCCCGGTACCTCCTCGGATTTTTCTGAGGTAGGGAGGTCTGGTAGGGGTGCACTCAGCCTCGTGATTCAAAATTGAGGAGCTATTTGATAGAGAAGTAGCAGCTCCGGTCAAGAAAACCACCATTAACGGCTGTGGGTGTCGGCATGCTGACCACATGCCCCCCAATCCTGCCATCTGCCTACGGGAGATGACGCAGCGGTCGGGTGGTAGGCCAAGTCCCTCCAGGGATGTAGCGCCAAGGAGTTTAGTTTAGTTTAAAATACTACCATTGCACTGTAATCCTTGTACCAAACCCAATGCACTATGGTACCATACGAAAATAACGGCAAAAGCCAAATACTTGTCGCACTTGGCTCTCACTCCACTCTCCGTCGCACATTGCCATGGTGACGGCCTGCTTCTCCTACCTTCCCCTACTCGGCTTTCAAACTGCTCGCTGCTCAAGGCCGGCTGCAACCTTTCACCTCTGTAGCCTACTGCATGTTATAGCCTAAGTACTGCGCTATGCAGTATTAATTGTAATAAATTAAAGTACCTTGCACCAAAATGGCTATTTTCAGAGCCAACATAATATTAAATAATATTTCCTGATGACCCTTGCATCAAACCGACTATTTCTTATGTATTAAAGCTCTCTAAACTTAAAAAGATTAATTTTCCCTTCACTGCTCAGCAATCACTCGTGGCGTGGTGGTTAAGGCTACTAGCTATGATGCTAGTGATCCTGGGTTTGTATACCGTTCAAAATTTACTGTTAGGAATAGGTCCCAAATAGATAGGGTGAAGAGGAGGTGAGAGAAAGTGAGAAAAGAAGAAGGAGAAGCAAGAGAAGAAAGATGAATAAATTAATTTTTTCCCTTTTTCGCTTTGTGCCTACTAGATCGCATTACGACCCGACGTTCGTTGTAGTTCAATTCACGCCGCTAGGCTGGTCCTGTTAGTGAGTATGAGTGGGGGACTAGGGTGTGGCAAGTATTTCTTTTTTTCCAAAATAACCCTTGTATTAAATCATATGGAATAATTACAACTTCACCAAATCATCACAGAATGTAACCCTTGTACCAAATCATCACCAGAGCCTCTTTAGCGTTACTCAGGACCTACCACATGACGGTAGAGAAACCAAAAGTTCACAATTAAAATTAATACAAAATTATCAATCTCGGGGAAAAAATAGTTTTATGCTGCACCCTAGGCTCCTCTCTAATGAGATGAATTCTCAGTTCACACCACAATGATCACTCGATGGCTTAGTGGTTAAGACGACTGGCTATGATGCTAGCGATCCTGTGTTCGAATCCCGGAAGGTGCGAAAATTTGTAGGATAGGAATAGGTCCCAAATAGGCTCAGGTAGGTAGGGTAAAGGAGACAATGGAGGAAAGAGGAAAAGAAGAGGAGAATAAAAAAAAATTAAATGTTTCCCAAATTTTCAATGCTGCTAGTAATTCCACCATTACCACCTAGATTCTCTCATCGTTTAAAAAGTACTCCCCACCCTAAAGCCCTCCTTCCCAGGCGTGTCCTGTTAGTTGGGTGGGCGGAGGTTGAGTAGCGAACTGTTCTACCTTTTACCCCTAACTTTGATTAAAAGAGCTACTAGAAATGCTGTGTCTCTATTATTTTACTACACCTTGGTAGATAATTTACAATGGTGAAACGGTATATTATGCCTTGCGCAGGCCCCCTTCCACTCACCACCCGCCTGGCTGCTTCCCCTATCTTCTCCTAGCCACCCGCCGGCCGCTGCTCAATGCCGGTAATAATATTTCACAATAAAAAGAACACCCTTGCACCAAACATAATATTTCACAATTATAAAAAAAAACTGTATAGCCCATATGCCAACAGAACATTTCACAATTATAAAAGCAAATTAATATTTCATAATAAAAAGGACCCTTGCACCATACATAATATTTCGCAATTATATAAAACGCCATATTATAATATAAAATATTGCTTAATTGATGCAGGAAAATTCCCTTGCACCAACACTGCTCTTTTTATAACTTACCAAATATAAACCAAATTATAAAAAACTGATTCTTGCATTAAAACTCTTCTCACGTATGCAAGCCATCATAACTCAAACATACCAGAGCTTCCTTCACTACTCAACATTCACTCGTGGCGTAATGGTTAAGGCTCCTAGCTACGGTGCTATGGGTCTTGAGTTTGAATCTCGGTCGATCCAAAATTTACGGTTAGGAATAGGTCTCAGATATGTAGGTAGGGTGAAGAGGAGGTGAGAGGAAGGAGACGGGAAAGTAAGAGGAAGAGAGATTAAACGAGAAACAAATTATTTAATTTTTTTCAGTTTCACCAAGTTACATGTAGATGGCGCTAATGTCACTGCTAGTAGTTCAAATGCTGCTGCTAGATGTCTCCCACATCCAAAACCCCACTTTCCAGGCGGTTCCTGTTAGGGAGTAGGAGTGGGGGACTCGGGTTGGTCATCCTGCTTCCCCTGAAGCTGGGAAACAAACAACTTCACAATGTCAAATTGCAAACTATCATGTACTGCGACAAAGGGGGGACCTCATCTGAGACTTCTAGAATATTGAATAGGCTGTATATCTATGTATATAAAATTTGAATTTTATATATTAGTATCATGACTTGTTGGGTCATTGTGATGAAGAAACTGCTAGCCTACATAACCATCACCTAATTCACACCTTCTCCAACTTTCCATAAAAATCCGTGATTATTTGGATACAGAATGCCAAACTCACACATTTAAAAAACAGTGCTAAAACTATACTAAACTTTAAGTCTAATTCAGAAGAAATATTTTATCTCAGTGGCTTAATATGGGCAATTAATTGTAATGTGGCCATAACTGTTGTATTGCCTCTGCCATTTTTTGTATTTTTTTCATTTTTTCCGCTATAGGCCCACAGGTACGTTTATTGCATGACTCATGCTCAATGTGCGTATCGTTCTGTTCCATTGTGGTGCGACTTATCAGTGAAGCGATTTTGAAAAAAGATCAAGAAAGCTTTGTTCTAGTAAGCTAACAGTCTTTTCAACTATCTGTAGTTATTTTGCCCTAACTTCTACAACCCACCCTATGAATTATAATAGTGCGATGATTGCCACATTTTTGTGATCTACCAGAAAACTGAAACAAAACAAAACTTTTTTGAAGTTGTTTCATAAATATAAATTAATAGGCCATTGATAGTTTGGGGGTCGTCTTATAGGACAGATATATGTTCAAACTATAAACCTTTGACAGAAACGTATACAGTGTCTCGTCTTATCTACGAAAATATACGGTAATGGTCCTCTAACCGGATGAGTAGCAGTATTGATTAAAAGTTTTTGGCAAGTGTGACTCATGGCGTGATTTCCTGTAATTACCTCCTGCATCCTTTAATGTTGCAGAAATCTTAATCATGTGTATGAAATCCCTCGTTATGATAGGAAGATTGGGAAACCGCACGTGCATTGAGTATGGCTAATGCAGCCTTCGTAGCGAAGATGCAACTTATAATGCAGGCCCTATTTATGTAGGCCCTTATGAGATGATGCTACCATGAAATGGGTCCAAATTTTAAAATATTGCTAAGTGATCCAAGTTACTCTCCAAAATCAAAGTAACCCCATTCCAAGTATTTTATTGCTTGTTGTGTCTACCGATGGAACAAGTTTTGAAAATCTGCTGTTATACTACTACTACCCTCTATAAAGGGCGAAGGAAAATTTGCAGACACGGACAACACTATTAAAATCTGCACTGAAAATAAAATTAGCTGAAAATTTTCTGTATTGTATAATTTCATTTCCTGGAGGTTTTAATCATGGTAAGTTTTTTCAACATTAGATGTTGCATGTGAAATGGAATATGAAGGCAGGCCACGGTCTTCACATTTATTGCCCTCTTTCTTCAAGGCTGTATTCCTGCATGTGGCATTTTTCAAAACAGTGCACAATTGCCCTTTGTATTCAATGTAAATGGTGTATCGAATATTACTTTCATCCTATATGTCTAGAAATAATATTGTGATTATTGTAACATTTGAAGGATTTTGATTTATTTTATGAAACAATACAGTGCCCGCTGCTTACTATGATCACTGCAGGATCAGGGTGTCCAGCAGCCTTGAAAATCGGGAATTATGCTTGAATTTTCCATGTCGAGAAAAATCCTTGAATTATACTTGAATTTTGTGAACCGTCGGGAAAAATCGCATAGAAGAGAATATTTTGTTTTTTAAGTTGATAGTTTTTACGAAAATTCTACCATTTTCAGAAATATTAGTCATTAATATTTTTTTTAAGTTGAAAGTTTTTACGAAAATTTTACCATTTTCAGAAATATTAGTCATTAATATTTTTTTTTAAGTTTGTAGTTTTTACGAAAATTTTACCATTTTTAGAAATATTAGTCATTACTATTTTTTTAAGTTGATAGTTTTTACGAAAATTTTACCATTTTCAGAAATATTAGCCATTAATATTTTTTTTAAGTTGATGGTTTTTACGAAAATTTTACCATTTTCAGAAATATTAGTAATTAATATTCACTCATTGTGTCTTATGTTCATAATTTTTTTAATATTAGTAAATAAAGGTTTTGTTTTAAATTTTGGAAATTCAAGCCTTGAAATCCTTGAATTATGCTTGAATTTCTTTGGCTTGCCTCACTGGACATCCTGAGGATGCATCTAATCTGATACTGTTAACTGATTGATAACAGTAGCCGAAAGAATTAATGAAGATTATGTAGTCATATGTAAGATGATACATTACAAAAATAGAATTCAAAAGCTATTTATTTATACATACAAGATAATACATGCCTGTAAACCACAGAATTACTCATAATACAGTATTAGACTGCAAGCAACTATCTTGGTAATCAATGTAGAAGTTTTTAATTGCATGGTATCTGTTTTCCCTTTGGAGTCTTATCAACCAATATTTCAGTCATACTGTTTTTAGAAGTCTGCTGACAGTACCATTACTTCCAACACAACAGAGTTGAGTTAGATACAAATCCCTTGAAAATAAATTTGGAATGAAGTACAGTACTTGGAAATAAAGCCTCAAAAAAGAAAATATGATAACAGACCAAATCTTTGATCACAATAAACTTTTTATTCCTTCAAAGTATGAGTATTAATCCATATGGGACTTCATGAAAGTGATAACATTACCAGACATAACAACTGCAATTACATTACGCAGTGTTCACTGTACTGTATTAAGAATTTTACTTTCTCCTAGGTTTCATTTCATAAAATGCAGGAAAATAATGTAAATTCCTGTTATGTAATTTTGTTGTTTATACAGTAAAATCTGGGTCTAGTTTTAAAATTACAAATCAGAATTTATCTTGAAAGTATTCTTTATTAAAATAAAAGAAAAGGACTGGGATTTAACCCATGATCCTAGAATTCACAAGCAAAAAAGATAACCCTTCAGCCAACTCTTCCTACAGTGTTGCCACATCACACCACAGTGTAAACCTTAAAAAAAAAAAAAAAAATTGGGCAATATGGGAAATTTTTACACATAGAAAATGTATATATACACACACACACACATGTGCTGTACATACATAGGCCTACACGGTGTAATGAAGCTTATTTACTGGGCAAGTGTCTCTGCACTGCTATGCTTGGCTAAGCCTCCTCAGATCCTCTCAGATGTAAACTCTGTTCCAGTGAAAGACTTAACTGGAAGCTATGTTATGTAACAATGACCTTGTAGGTAAATTGTGCAAGTTGTAATTTTTTACTGGCCATCTTTAAATCAATGCCACTACTCTCGAGATCATCTTTGAATTTTAAAAACACCACACGCTTGAGTTTTGTTTAAACTCTCATGTTATATACATAGTCCAACAAAAAATATCTTTTTGTTTGGTGTCTCAGATGTTTTACCGGATTTTGGCTATACTTAGTGTGCTTATTCCAAATATGTAAACAGTTTTCCTCTACCAGCTCTACTTTTATATGGAGTCCCATTATCTTATAACCTCTTTCGCGAAACAAAATCTTGCTTGATGATATAGCTAGTGAAGGTTCTTGGCCATACTTTGGACACATAGGACGAAAACTGTATGAAGTACAGAAAAACTAAAAACTGGATTATTTTTTTGGCCCTCAAATTGACAGCTCAAAAGTCATAAACGGCCGTACATTATGTGATAATATCAATTTTTTGAAAGAGCCCATGTTATATTTTTATTGTAATGTTAATATAATCCCACAAGCAATCTAGTTGCTATGAAGACAAAAGAAATCTCAGTGCTGTAAAAATGACAAAAAGCACACGTGCTGTAAGTAAAACCATCATAATACAAGCCTTTGTCGAAGGCCGGAACCAAGGCCCCCCAGTTTGTGGCGGCTTTAACAGGACAAATATTCAGTCTCCATAACAACCAACACATGCGAATCACTTTCTGAAATATAACATCTATCTTCAATAATGCATATACATAATATTTTCAGCTAATATTTCAATTAATATAATTAAATTGATATAAATAATCATCGTGCAAAAAATAACATGCAATACTCGTTCAGTAAGCTCATAACGGATCTCAGAAATTGAAAAAACAAGGTGCTTGCGCCGAGTTTTTTCAAACTCTTTCTTTGATCCATATGCACCACTTACGGAACTAGTATCGCAGTATGCTATAGTGTGTTGCTTCACATGATTTAGAAGCTACAAATAGGCACTTTATATAAAACATAGAATGGGATAATATGCATAATGGTAATACCATATCTCACAAAACTAAAGCTGACAGGGCAAAACTAATGGCATATTTGGCATTAGCGACCTAAATATATCCAAGAATAGGTATAAATTCTAAGGCACCAAAATGGCTGTTGGTCTGTGTTATAAAGTTGAAACTATACGGCTCAGCAGTGGGTTGCAAAGTTTCAGTTCCAGCAGCACTTACAGGCATTAAGCTTACAGCTTATGAACAGTAGTATGGAACTACCCTGATATGTGACTTAATTTATGTACAGTAGTTATGTTTTATTTCATTTGATCACTTTTCATGAAGAAAACTTCTGCCAAAGCACAAAATGTAGTGTCATGATACTTTTCGTTATTATTAGGCCTGCCAATTACATAAGTTCACAAGATAGTTTCTTGCGCCTGTTTTAAGGGTCTAGCACCTTATCCCCATGCTTGTATAAATGCACTAACTGGAATATGTCCTCCATTTGGATTTAACTATGAGGAAGTTTTGGCTTGATTTTATTATTCCAAAATACTTAAGTAGATTTCAAATTGAATTTTATTGTCTCTCTGTATTCAGTATTTCTTTCAAAACAAATCCAAACCTAATTTTGTAGTGGTTGAATATTCTGGATATAAGGTAAATTTTTGCAGTTCAGTTTTCACGTCAGTTTTATGACTTGAGCTATTATACCACATCTGTTTTCAGAGTACAACTGTCTCGTTTTTAATAGTATTACTGTACTCTATAGGGGAGACGGGGATACATCATGCACAGTTGTTGTAGTCCTAAAAAAATACTCTTTCAATTTTATATTTTCAAATTTCTAACAGTTTGCAAAGTCTCCCCTGGGGGTGGGAGACTAGATACGGTTTTGTGGAGACTTGGTACAGTGTGCAAATGAGTATGCTAGTTATGCCCGGTTTCTATAAACTCGCAAAATACCTATGGGCAATCACCCAATGGACAGAATTTACACAAGAATAACTTTTACAAACTCAATTAATTTAAAGGTAACAATCACATACACTTCTGGCGAGTTTCTAGATAAATGTCCTCTTGGTGAATATGAAAATGACTGAAAAAATGTTCCTACAAACTCGGGCTAGATCTTTCCAAGGGTAAATCGTCAGGATAATTTATCCTTTCATGGATGGCTGGATAAAATTTAACCTCTTGTAGGATCAATAATAATTTAAACAATGAGAATCAAAGCCTTCTGAATTAAATTAACTGTATAACGCCGAATTAAATTAACTGTATAACGCCGAATTAAATTAACTGTATAACGCCAAAGCCTTCCTCATTATATCATTGTGGGTGATTAGAAACTAATTTACCCATAGGTATTTCACGAGTTTATAGAAACCGGGCATTAATAATTTACAAGACTTTAACCTTTTATATACAACTAGCTGACCCATCAATGCTTCGCATTGTTAGATTTATGTATATATAGGTTAAGTGAACACAATTTAAAGTCGATTAGATGCATTTCTATAAATCATCAGCCGTCCAGCCAACGCGGTGAACGTATTTACCCATATATTCCACATACTCCTTCACCCGTAGTTTGCTCTGATTATGTAAAAAATTTAATCGTTCTGTTTCAATTTTGGCATACATGCAGTAAACAGCTGGGCGTAGGGGATGCGTTCGCTCCTGTCACGCAGCGGGCTCCGGTTCGAATACTGGTCGGGACAAGTTACCTAGGTAGGGTTTTTTTCCGGCATTTTTCCTCACCTGTGAGACAAAGGTCTGGTAATTTTAGGCCCTAGTGATCTCCGGATATCATCATCATCCCATCCTCGCCTTGTTCAGAGTGAGTGCGTGAATGACGTATCTCGTCCTATATGTTTGTGTTGTCTCGGAGGTGGCCCCGGCATTTGGCTGATCACTCATCCGGGAGGCCCTCCATGTCCTTGTCTGGTCAAAAAAGTATGTATGTGATCCATAGATAATCCCTCTCCCGACAGGTCGCGGCCCTGTAAGGCCCGGGCAACGTGGGTCGCTTAAATGACCCCAAAGGGAGGGGTAAAAACTAAGGTAAATATAGAGAGATAATATGGTAAATAGAAATTAATCAGGAAATTATATCTATTGATATTCTATGAACTACCTGGGGGTAAAGGCGGCCGGTGCGTAAGGCTGACAACCTTACCACCTTCACGTCCCGATTGCCTGAAAATCCTGGAGCCTCAACTTCTTACAACCGTTCCGATTGTCTAAAAATCCGGGAGCCTCAACTTATTGGAACCCTCTGGGCCTCCATGGCCTGTAATAGGGAACACTTTACTTACTATCTTTCGCAACGCAGTCCTAGGCTAGCTATAAGAAAAGAGTTCAACTCTTAAGAATAGAACCCAGGACCTTCTAAATTTACTTTGTGTCACAAAATAGTTGATAATCATTTATAGGAATTCTATTGATAGCCTTTCTCATAATGTTATATCTATTAGGTCTACATGAAATCACAGTGTCATGCCAAGCCACCTGTGTAGTTTTAAAAAAATAATGTTGTCATGGGGATTGTGTACATGCAGTATGAATTCCTTCTGGTGAATTTCATAACTTTACAATCCTATTTTGGCCCTTAGAGGCCCTTAGAAGCCAAAGATTTTGAAATCCTTTCTTAGTACGCCTCTAGAGTCTATGCGCAATATGTGTACCAAGTTTCACGTTCCTAGGCTGTATAGTTTTTGAGAAACTGTGATCAGTCAGTGAGTGAGTGAGTGAGTGGGTTTTGGCTTTTATATATAGAGACTAGGCCTCTTCAAAAATCAGTGCAGACTAGGTAAAATGAAATTCAGGGCTATGATTAGGTCAGATTTCTTCACGTTAATCATGTTAGGTTTGCTCTTATTAAAAAAAAGGGTTCTGCAAATTTGTCTTTGCAAATACATGCGATTCTATAATTTTTGTATTGAAACCTGTGTGGTGAGCAGTTAATTTGTTGCATGTGTCTATCTGTAATGAAGATATATCAATATGCAAGATTTGAGAGTAGGTTTCGACATGCCACCTTGTCAGTATACATTTCAAGTGAATCTAAGGGCCTTTTCACACGTGGGTTACTTGTGTCGGTCACTGCTAGTATTGCCAACAGTAGCTGCATGATAAAACAATTTGTCAACGCTTTTAATATCCCAAGTGGCAGGTTAACATTCCACTTCACTTATAAGATCTTCAGTACCAGTATTAATCAAATCTAAACTCATGGCTGGATAACTAGTTTTGCTGAGCTCGACTATGCAACTGAATTATATATACGAGGGTGTATCAATAAATAACCAGACTGATTTAATTGTATTTAAATAAACCGCCCTGGAGCGCAATGGCTGCTGTTGCGGATAGGTGAAACCTTCGTCTAGCAGTGCTGTGAATCCCAATCATACAGAACGATTCAGTTAGGAGTTATACCCGGATATTGCAGGTGGTATTTACTATACCCAACATGGAACTGAAATTGCAGCAATGTGCATTGATAAAGTTTTGTGTTATTCTAGACAAAACTCCGACAGAAACCTTAGAAATGGTGCAGCAAGCATATAAAGAACATGCTTTAGGCAGAACACAAGTCTTTGAGTGGCACAAATGTGTTTCAAATAGGGTTACGAAGACTAAAGTTTGTAAGTAAATTTGAATGAAATAAAGCCATTATGTGTTAATTACAAAATTAGTCCGGTTATTTATTGATACACCCTGGTTTATATACAACTTGCTGTGATGGCAATTTGAAAATGCTGTGACCGCCACTTGTATCCCTTGTGAATGCTCCAATTAAAAGCTTAAGCAATGCTTCTCTGGCAGTGACCGTTACAAGTTACCATCACATGTGTTCAGAGTCGACACTGCAGTGTCACTTGTTTCTGGGTGGATCACCGCTGTGCTCCAGTGTGAAAACTCCAATTCAACTAATTTATCTCTACCGGTGACGGTCACAAGCATCTCAGTGTGAAAAGGCCCTAAAAGTTAATCCCTAAACCCTTGCTGCATGTATATGTATGGGGAACAGAATGTGACTGCAAGAAAATGCATTTGGAATTTTATGGTTGAGCAATAAAAATAGTGTAATGTTTATAGTACTGTAGTTGGTTTTGGAATTTTCAAGGCTGGATATATCTTCTGTTATCAACAACTAATTGCTTTAGGCAGCATTCCTTGTGGACACCAGTCTGTCATTGAGTAGTGCATAATGTACAGTCGGTCAAATAAAAAACGTCGGGCGGTATTTGATTAAGTACCGGTATCACGAACGAGCATATGCGCATGTACAGGAAGACTTAAGGTTAGGTTCACACACGCCTCTTGTCTATCCATGTATTTTCTTGATTATTTAGTCAGTTTTGTTCCAAAACAAACATGTATAGAAGGCTGTGGCTATATGCCTCAAATCCGCCATATTCTTGGTTGCAAATTTTTATAATATTAATAATTAATAGATTCGTGAGGAATATGTTTATTCGAGGAGTATTTTTTAAAGATTTTATTTTATAATACCGGTACTTCTAGTGCAAAATCAATTACTTACGCTCAACTTCTGCAACCAATCTTAGCATCGAAATACGCGTCCGGCCAGATCAACGTTTGCTATGAAAACTTCCGGTTGCATTATAGTCAAGTTCCCACCTCTGGGCTGCTCTTTCATAAATATGGAACCTTCTCGCTGCTTCAGAGACCGAAAAATGCAGGTCAATTACAGCCCTAACTACACTTTCTCTCACGTTAGCATTTGTATGTGGCGATGACACAAAGCAAAATGAATTATGACAATACATTAAAAGTTGAATATCGTGTGTTGGGCTTTCCGCGTTGTTCATTTTTTCCCTCCTGTCGCATGGCGTCATATGTTCCGAAAATGACCTGTATTTTATGTTTTTTATAGGAAACTTGTGAACTAATGCGCTAAAACTTTAATTTTAACTGCATACGAGTCCCGACGTTTTTTATTTGACCGACTGTACAGTACAGCTTACATAATGGGAGTTAACATGAAATCAGCAATTTGTAGTTGAATGTGAAATATTTAATATTATTAATATTTATTGATTGCCTATTGACATTATGCTTCATTCTTTTGTTTCTGAATTTCTATACACTTATGTTCCCGTTGCTTCGACTATTCCACTCATATGCCATGTGTTTGATATTGACCAATAACGTTTAGCAATACCTCGGATATAGACCAATCACGGCCGTTTATCTTACAATATTCTTCTAGGAATCGCAAGGATGCAGTTGTATCAGGTAAAGCATCTGCTCGTTACTGGATATGGTAAGCATCAGTGTGCAGTGATTAATATGTCATATGCTGCCATTAAGCAGCATGAAAACAGATTATTTTATACTACCGGTACATAACTTGTTTGGAAATTGAAATAATAGAAATGTACACTGATTAGAAACAAAATTTCAATTCGGTGCAAGCCAGTTCGTGTGCTTTTATTCTGTTCTGCTGTTAGCTTACCTGAATGAAGTTAACTTATATGCACCATTGGTAGCACTGATCACAACATGGTAACTCGAATTGATTCATGGATGGTTGATTCATAGTATGCCGTGATCTCGCAGCTGTTAGTTTTGTTTTGAAACATCAAAGCACGAAAGTAATTATTATTTGTATAATCCATTACATTTTTATTCATGGAATAGTCTTAATAAGAGTTCACAAGTTTCATCAGATAAATTAGCACAGTTGCAAATGTATCGATAAACTCGTCAACTCTCATGGGATTACCTATGATAAAATGTGTCATTTCTCTTTTTACAGATTTTCATTAAAATTAATTCATAGGTCCCATTTCAATGCTCATCTTGTCTGCAATCACTTAATTCCCATCTCTATTATCTAAAAACACCACAGAAAGAGGAAAAATACATAATGTGCTCTGAAAATATAATAATTTCTTTGTCGTGATGTCAGGATAAGATAAGTTAGTTATAAATTACAAGAATGATGGCTGACACAAAAGTAATGGTAAATATAGGGTTATGCATGAAGAGAATGGTACTTTATGAGATTGTGTGGGGGGTGGGAAAATGTTTGTCTGTCTGTCTGTCTGTCTGTACGCACAATAACTCAAGTACGCCTTACTAGTACTGGCTTTTCATGAAATTTGCTATATGAATTTATAACGTCCATTGGAAGAAGCCTATCTTTATTGGATCAAATAGATTGATGCCCAATTGAGTGCCTATTTTATGGTAATATATTAGAAAGAATTTATCATATGCAAATCAGTTCTCATAGCAACATACTGTTTTACAGTCTTCATAATTATATGGCTTTGGAAGTTGCAAACAGGTAGCTTTGACCAGTAACACTACCCACATATTCCTTCAAATATACCTAATCAAATTTAGACCTTTACTCTTCCATAAGCCCTTCTTAATTAATTGATTTGAGATCAATTACAAAAAAAAACTTATTTTCTGCATATCATAAATGCAATTATCACTGATTAAACAAAAGCATTCTGGTACTTGTTACATCAGTTTACCTGATTTTGTTTTACATTACATTGCATATTCATTTAGGAATTTTCACTGCTGTTTTGTTTGCACTGCTTTTTTTATTTTTTATTTTTTATTTTTTTATTTATTAAGCAATAAACAGCATGCCCCGTTACAGTGTAACACTGCATGCATTCTTTGCCAAAGACAGTGGTAACTCTACATACATTCTTTACCAGATACAGTATTTGTATGAACTACTTTTTGTGTTTTGTTAAATACTTATTCTAGCATTTTCATTCTTTTATAATATATACTCTACATGTTTCTGTTACCTATGTTTATGTTACCTATGTTAATGTGCCTATCTTAATTGTATTATTACAATTAGATACTTTTCCATATATTATTATTTACAATTGTTAACCTTGTTAAGAACTAATTGGAGTTGTATTACTATTTACATTATAATATAAATTTATGCCTACATTTCTTTTCTACTGCTTTCTAAAAGTCTATAGTTTGGATATAGTTTTTGAATGCCCTGAGGTGCCGTGATACTAGAGCTTCTTTTGTTACAGGCCAGATGCCTCCATTTTTTGTTATGTCTTTTATAAGATTAGCTCTTTGGTTTTTAGTGTTCTGACATTCATAGATGAGATTATCCACTGTTTGATGTCCTCTATTACATGTACATGTTGGGTTGTCTATGATGTGGAACCGGTGGAGATAAGATTTTGTTTTTCCATGTCCTGTAAATTCTGGCGTCGTTGGGAGTTTTAATTTCAACCTGTGCATTATTGTGGGGAAATAAGCTTTGATCGCTGCTCCTTTGGTGGTGCTGTACCAGCAATCCTGCCATTTCTTGAGTCCATTTTTTTCTATTTCCCGTTTGATGGTAGATTTTGGTATTTTGCTGTATATTATTTCTCCTTCTGCTGAGGCTTCTTTAGCCAATTTGTCTGCTATTTCATTGCCTTCGATCCCTACATGGGCCTTCACCCAGCTGAACTGAATTTTCCAGTGGTTTGTTGTTTGCACTGCTTAAAATACATTTATTTATCCCAGTTAAAGGCTTGAAGTTTGTTTCTACTCCTAAGCTTGATTCCACACGTTTCACTCCCTTTACTATCCTCTGCTTATTCCCACATTTCTTTGCTTCTCTTTTAACCAAGGACCATCGGCTGTGTGAAACCTAATTTTATTTTGAGTTCTGCCCATTGTCCCTTCACTTGTATGCCTGTCACTAGGAGTTGTATGAGATTTGGGACAACTTCTTGTGAGTCACTCTAAGTTCTATATTCTAATGTCTTAACTTGTTGGTTATGACTTCCGTGGTGTGGGTTCCTGTCAAATGTTTGTATGATGCTACTAGCTGGTGATGATATGGTTTTATGTCCATTTGCAGCACTGCTTTTTCTGATGACGTACTTGGTTTGTGTCATTTACTTCTTCTGTTAACACGGGTGCTTCGTCCTGTGGTGGTTGTTGAATCTTAGTCCCTGGTTTCTGATTTCGCTATGTTGTATCTTATTTCTCAAGCACAATACCCTATTCAATCATACCATTCTTATTTAGGTATTCCAGATCAAATTCCCTTCCATAAACTATTAATTTCCCTTTCTTTAGATATGATCTATGCCCTTGTCAAACATATATTCAGTTGGTTTTCTTATTTCCCTTAGGTGAGAAATCTTCTTCTAATCTGATTCTGATGCTAGCTAAATATCTTCTATTGCCTAGACTTTTGATTTTCTTTGTGAATGTGAGGCACTTACCGTTTCTCCTCCCAATCGTGCGTACTGAGTCAATCCACCTTTTCACGTCTCTCAATCCTAGATTGTTTTGTTGCATTCTGCAGACGGTATATAAGTTGTCATATCTTGCCACTTTGTCATGTGCAAGAGGCTTTGATTTTCGTTCTTTGTTCTTCTAGTTTTTGTAAGATTTTTTTCTCACATCTCTGAGGGCCGGGGTTCAGTTTTATATTTCCTATAACTAGCAGGACTGACGGAATGAGTCTTATATTATCGCCTCACTCATAACGTTGACGGGCGGCTCGCTTTGTTCTCATATTACAATGCTTGTTACTGTAAAAAGTTTTCTCAAAAGAAACCGCTGACTGAATTCGTGTTGCCAATTCTCTCATTGCTCAATGTCATTGTCACGTACGTGTTTTGCTGCATCTACATCTTCCCGCTCTGTTTACTAACACTATGCAGTGTGGCAACTACTCCAAGCGGCGGCGACTTCTTTGATGTTAACTGTCAACGAATTGAGCGAGGCGATAATAACTAATAGTTTCTTTGCACTTGATTTGTCTTTTTTTTTTTGGGCCCGTTTTGTCCTAGTATTTCACTTCCCAATTTGGGCTCTGTAAATGTTTAGCTCAATCAGTACATTGCAGATTCACCTATTGCTTCACACATCCGTTCACCTTTGCTGCTTGCACTGCTGTAGTAGCCTTGTGTAAAATGATGACATTTTGCAATTTTTAAAATTTAAATTTTAGAAAAAGTGATAATTATACAAAAATATCACTGATATGGTTTTAAAGTTTCTCTTTTAAATGGTATATAATGGTAGTAATTGTATAAATGGAATCTTTAGTTCTGATATCATAGAAACATAACAGATTAACAACAAATAAATTTAAAAAAAATAAATGAATTGTACAATTGCATTGTAGAATAGAAGTGTATTTTGAATTTTATTTACAAAGACATGCAATTTGTCGCACTGCAATACTGACATAACATTACGAATAAATAAAAATTTTAAGTAGCAAATATGTGCATAACAACAAGAGTGTAGAACTTAAAATTAGTGTCTTCTTATGGTGGGAATACACAAATTACTAACCTAAATTTATGAAAATCCTTCTTGAGCATAATTAGGATAGTCTTCGGAATATTCGCCATCATTTATATCACCTCATTCACTAGAATCATTCATAATCTCATCATCTGTCAAACCATGCCATGTCATTTCCTTGTCTGCTTGCTGCTGAAAAATGCATGGCGAACATTCTGCCAAGTAAATCACATTGTCTAAACAAATTAAAGAAAACGCATGAAACTAATACATCGATAAAATCCTGTAAATTCATGAAATTCAAGAATTAAATTCATGGACAGTATGATTCCATCAGACAGGTTTAGTGTTAAGGAGCAGCTGATTGATGAAGGTCAGGTGTACAAGGTCATGGAGCCACCTGGCTAGACATGGTCTGGAATGCAATGCAGCATGTTGTAAGGAAATTTATAAGGAATAATGATACAATATTTTGTTGATTATTTTATCTTCATTTCTGTGTTGTAGGCCTATTAGAAATTAGCCCGTGGCAAACGAAACTTACAGGTCTGGTTTTGTAAATTCAGTGCACATGGTGTACATATTTTTTATGTAATTCAAACAGTTATAAAGTATCTGGGTGCTTTTTCCTTTAGAATATAATTCGTTCCTACCAGTACGTAGATATCAGAAATTAATTATATTGTAAGTTTTATGCAGTTCCAAAGCTACCTGTGAACATTTCTCAACTGTTTGTTGACAGATGAATATTATAATATGAATTTGATTTGATAAATTCAGTGTAATTTTCAGAAATTATATAATTTTTCAAGGGAAGGAATGGTTTGTTTGGATTTTTATTATCCATTATACTTCCCGGGTTAAACTATCAATATGGGCTATTATAGCTGGTGCCCGTGGCTTCACCCGCCATTATTAATTGACTTCAGGATTTTTAAGAAATTTACACTGGCAGTTTATTAAAAATATTTTTGGTTCAGAGCTATGAAAATTGTAAGTAAAAATAAAACTAGAATATTTGTTCATTGTGTTCATTTCACTTAGGCCTTATATAATAAAGAAACTGTTTTCCTAATTTTGTACTCTTCATGAAAGTTTAGACTGCGAGAGACGAACATCGCCGCATATACCCGATGTCTCACAAAGTGAGGGAGCGAGTGAGCTCGCTATTGAGGGTCGTTGAATTGTATAAGAGTAGATTATACTGCAAACATGTCTCACAAACATTTCGTTATTATTTTCAAATACGAACATTATTGTTAAAATAATTTAATATTCAATTCCTTTTCATTAAAGTTATGCATTTTATTTATACTAAAGTGGAATAATATAATCATGCTTTGAGAATTAATTCAAACATTTTTCACCTCAGTTTACAGTGTTTAGCCTACTGTAAAAAATGCTGAAAATCATATGGGGGAATGAGTTCAAACTTCGCATTCATACTAATGAGTTCAAACTGTTTGATTTACAAGAATTTCAGATTTAATAAATTTGATATACTGGTATAGGGTCTATTTGCAAAGTAGTAGTAGGGATGGAAGCTGTATCGAGAATCAACACAAGAAACCTCCAACAGTAGCAAGACTTCGAACTCCCGGACCCCCATGTCTTCTTCTTTTTAAGCATTGGCCCTGACTTGGACCGATTATTTCTATTCACATTTTTACACCGGTTATCCCCCTAAACCACTCTGCTCTGACTCACATTATTAATCTTTATTTTTCTCCCATTGGTCCTGATATGGACCGATTGCTTCTTCAATGTTTTTACTATAAAGAAAATTCCCGCTTTCTGATTGGCCGATACACGCCAACCCATTTCCTCCAATCACAGAATTTCTTTTTTCACTCCAAACATATATAAGCTCTCTCTACCCACATTTTCTACACTCATTTCCCTGAGGAATGCCGCAGAAATGTCAGCGACCGAAAGCTTGGATGCAATATATCCTTTTACTCTGCTTATAGCCCGTGAAACCATCATTAGTCACTGTGTATTGACTGTGGGTTTTCTTCCACCTCATTGGACCTTGAGATGAAATGGGTTACTGTCAACCTCATCATGTGGATATCTCAAGTGAGCACCTCTTGCCAAGGAAATCATCAGTAACAGCTGGCCAGTAACTTAGTATCAACTTGATGATTCAAAGTAATCAACATTACTCTATGTGTGGCAGCTATCTGATTTGTAGTTATATCGTAATAAACTATTGACATCTATCCTTGAAAATAATCTGTAAATGCGTTAAATCGTAGTCCATAGTCACAAGTGTAACCACCTGAATACAAGTTTTTAAAGCATCTCTAGTATGAAAATAAGGAAATAGAAATAAAGTGTAATACGATGAGTATTATAGTATAAAGATATCTAGAAAAGGATAGAAGCTGAAATTAATAGAATGTAGGCCATGTGACTGATATTGCAGTAAAATGAGATAAGACATGGAGGAAGTTGTTGTGTTTGGCATGAAAATGAAGTTGGCAGTGAATCAAGTGACATAGTGACATATATGCAAGACGCCAGGTTCTTGACCACCCTCACTCGTGTACGTGCTGGTTCTTATTACAAAATTCTAGGAAACGTAGAGGTAAAGTTAAGAAAAGCTTAAACTTTGAATGAAAAGCTATCTAATAGACTGTGTGTAACTTTTGATTCTACCCTTGGAATGAACAGAAAATTTATCCCACATTAATCTTAGCATAACATTTTTGGCAGTATGTCTCTAGAGTAAAGAGCTATACATGACTGTAGTTTTAGAAGTTTGAGCTATAAACCTTGCGTTTCTTTTTAAAGCGGAGCTAAAGCACTTTACCATTGGGTCATTCCATGTCAAGTGAACCAATTTTTTGTCAATTTTGAACATGACCATCTCCGATTTTAGTCATACTTGGTTGTCATGAAGTACCACCTGAGATATGTTAAAGTGCAAAATATCAGATTTTTATGTGTTGTAGTTTTCCAGTTATACCCTTCTGAAATATGGAAAAAAACCAAATTTTCTGCATAAGTGCAATCACAAAATGACGCATAAATCAAGCTGGAATTGACATAGATGAGTGGGAAAAGTATCAAAATGTAGCTTATATTATGAGCTTTAATTTGATACGTCACACGAGTACTTTCGAAAAAAAATATTTTCAAGGTTACCCAAAAAAAATTTGAAAACTGAATTTTTCAAAAACCTATATTTTGAAAATTTTGAAACAATTCTCATAGAAACATACATATTTCAGCATCATGTCCTACAAGTTTTGATAAGGGATCGCAATGGGATCATATTTTTTTACATTTATAACAAATACTATGCACGCTGGGTAAGAATATATGGCACCGTAATCTTGCACTTAATTCTAAAATTTCATTACAATCAAAAAGAAAAACTTACAGAAAACATGTTACCTTCCCTTCTTCAATGACAAAAACGTGAATTTATTGTCTACAGTAATTTTCTAGAGCCATGGTTGCCGCATCCATCTCTTCCTTCGAGAGGTAATAACTACGGCCAGTGGGACATGTAGGTTGCACAAGGGTGAGGATCTGAGAGAGAGGCACAGTCAGTTTATTTGGACAGTCACTTTTGAAAGTAAATGATGGAGAAGGACCTGCAGGGTGCAGAAACATCAGTTCCACTATCTGTGCTGTCTCATTTTTGTCCACAACTACACCAAGCCACCAATGATTGTTGTTCTCACATGTAACATATCCTTTTACTTCTGCTAGCTTCAGCCTCTGTTGCACACGTGGTCCTAACACTGAAAAAGTGGATGACTGTTCACTTCTTGAAAATACCTTTGTCAACAACACTTTATCTGACAATGGGATGAAACTGTGGAACTTCTGTGTGCCTGGTATTGCTTTTGTAGACAGAAATCTGTCTGCAAGTATTTTTTCCTCTTTGTTGTATTGTGCTTCATTGAAGAAGAAGAACTGCATGGAGTCGATGTTTTCCTCACTCCATGTAAACAGCTGTGCTGGTGTCATGATTTGATGCTCGTATGGCCGCTGTAGGCTTGCCTTTCCTGCAAGTCTTTTCACAGTACCACCCAGACCGTCACATACTCCTTTCCCATGGGCTGTTGCATAGAAATGCCACTCTGCCTCAATTCCAAAATCATGAACATGGTGGCATAAGTTTGAAAAGTTTTTTCTGTTTTTAAATTGCGCAGCTGCACCATCTGAGAAGTAGTAAATTTTTTTCAAATCTCTAATTACTTCCAACTTCAAATGAGAGATAAGCCTTTTCTGGAATAAATGAACAGCAGTGGTGTCATGCTGTAGACATTCAGAGATACATACAATACTTTTGTAGTGTATATTATGATCATTGTAGTAGACTGCTATAGGAAAAATAGTTGCTTGATCATTGTTCCAATGAAAAGACTGGGCTTCATCCTGTAGTACAAACGAATAATTTTCTGCAAAGTCCATACATACCACAGCTTCATTTACTCCAATATTCTGCTTCAAGTGATTATAATATTCTGCCTGTCTTCTTGCAATAAAAGAATGTCTCTTCAAAATCAACAACTGTTCACACAAAGTTTCTATAAACTCATCTGCAGTTTTGATGAAGGTTACTAAATTACATCTGTCAACAGAAACCCACTGCTTGTATGTAATGTTGTCCACCAGTTCATTATCTAGCAGCAACTGTAACTCATCTTTCAAATTATCTACACCTGGACATGAAGGACATTCATTAAGGTGGCATGCTGTGCCTGGCTCTTCACACATTAACTTCGCTAAACAGGAATTATAATTACTTATATCTGTGCCATCATTCAGTGTAATTTGTTTGGATTTCAACACTTGTAGCATTAATTTAACATTCTGATGCACTGTACAAACGCATACTGTGTGGGTACCACTTCCTCCAGCCAAGACGCAATGTTTAGGTCGTAAATCAGCAAATTTCGAAAATCCAATCTTATCAGTAGGATTTTTGTTTTTGAACAGCTCGTACACTTCCTTCAAGTTGCCCATCACTAGCCTCTTCTGTACATGAATTCTACTACTGTCACCCGTTTTCACAGAAACAAAATCTTTTTTTCCAGGCATAAGACGGCTGACATCATCACTGTTGTAGAACCCTATTACCTTCTCAATCACAGATTCATTTAAAACCTTTCCTGGTTTAGGATTTGGTGTTGCCAGAATACCCTTCGCTTTCACCAATGCTTTAGCTTTTCTTGCCATTCTGTTGCTAACCTGAAATTCATTTTGTATTTCACTGCATGACCAGCTTTTAGGTAGTACTGTTAAAATTTGCAATTTTTCACTAACACTTATATTTTCTTCTTGAAACTTTTCTTTTAGCTGACAAATGACTTCACATGATTCTGATTTATGGTCAACAGTTTTCTCTGTATTTGTACTTGCTGCTGTTAGTACCTTTTCTGTCAAACATTTTTTTATTTTCCTATATTTTTTATCACAGTATGATTTCATTTGCAACTTCCTCTTAGCAACAGGTGACTCCTCTAGAGAGCTTAGAGACTTATTAAGGTACTCTAAGGTAACATCTAAAGCTACAAATGATTCATCAACATTAGTAGGCCTAGTGGTATTGGCTACTGGTACTAAACAGTCATCTGTTGTATCTGTAACCTGTTTCTGCTTTGATAGTTCTTTCCTACAACTGTCACAAATTTTCATACCTACCACAATGGTGTCAAACATGTCACACATCCAGTCAGTAACAGGCCTCACACTTCTTTTCACACCCTGATGTCTGTCTTTCTTGAAAGGGTTGCAGCAGAAAATCTTTGCTGTTTCACTTACTTTTTCAGCCATACTGGGGAAATACACAATGCCTATTTTAATCACTGAACCCACTACTTTACATGCAGCAATACAGTCTTTGTACAGCCTTTGAAGAAAGGAAGCACACTGCATGAGAGTCAAGGCACAACTGAAGCCAGGTCCAACAGGTTACAACTTGCATTCCCTGGCTGACTCATATGCTTGCAGACTGTGTTTACTCATACCCATTTGACCACTTGCACAAGTTGGTATATGCATGTTGGTAAACAACTCCCTGGACAAAGGAATGGATTTTAGAATTAAGTGCAATATTCCTGTGTCATATATTCTTACCCAGCGTGCATAGTATTTGTTATAAATGTAAAAAAATATGATCCCATTGCGATCCCTTATCAAAACTTGTAGGACATGATGCTGAAATATGTATGTTTCTATGAGAATTGTTTCAAAATTTTCAAAATATAGGTTTTTGAAAAATTCAGTTTTCAAATTTTTTTTGGGTAACCTTGAAAATATTTTTTTTCGAAAGTAGTCGTGTGACGTATCAAATTAAAGCTCATAATATAAGCTACATTTTGATACTTTTCCCACTCATCTATGTCAATTCCAGCTTGATTTATGCGTCATTTTGTGATTGCACTTATGCAGAAAATTTGGTTTTTTTCCATATTTCAGAAGGGTATAACTGGAAAACTACAACACATAAAAATCTGATATTTTGTACTTCAACATATCTCAGGTGGTACTTCATGACAACCAAGTATGACTAAAATCGGAGGTGGTCACGTTTTTCCATTGGTTCACTTGACATGGAATGACCCCAATGTTGCTGCATCAAAACAGTTCTTTTTTACATTTTGCTGCAGCTTCACTTTACCCCCACTATTACCAGTGCAGCGAACTCAAATCTCGCTTTACAACTGCTGCATGGTTTCGCTGCACGAACTGTCATGGCAGACTAGGTGATCATCGAAAATTTCCTTGATGGATTTAACATCATTGTTCAAATTCCCGAATATGAACGCCTTCTTCAGCACAGTTAGTATCATGTGATTTTACCTGTACATAATATTGTACAATAATTATTATTCCCATCCCCGTATAATTGTTATTTGCACATGTCTTAACCATGTTAAAGGGATGTAAACATTGCCGGTGTCATCCAGCATGCTCTCAGCTGATTGACTTTGCCGTTCTTTTTTTGTCTGCAGCGGTCGTAAAGCGATCGTGCATCACTCGTAAAGCGCTTTACAGTTTTGCTTTAAAAAGAAACGCAAGGAAAGATTTAACAAGGAATGGATATCAAGCGTAGATTTCATTTTCACTATCTTTTAGATGTGTGAGACTGTAAAATGGTTAAATGTGTTACTTAACACCATGGCATTATCATTTATGTAGTACAGTACCTCATTTTCTCTTTATCTGTGTAATATAACTAAGCGAGTTACCAATAGAAAGCAGTGTGTCCAACAGTCCTTTTTTTAGAAGACTGTCCTTTAAAATGGTGACTATTAAAAACGTCCTTTAATTGTCCTTTTTTTCAGTGAGTTGAGAACAGATTTAAGCTGAAAACATGCAGAGTTTTGTATTCTTATGTTATTGTACTGTGTGTCCCACGCAAGAGTTGGCCAATGACGCGGGTTCCTGCGGCGCGGCGGGCACAGCTCCAACTCCCGAGCGATCGGGTGAAATATCTATGCTAATGAAGCCGCGATCGGTGTTATGATTCAGGTTCTCACATTTACAGTTAAAATTACAATGAAAATAAACACGTACCTCATCACAAGAGATGTCGGAAATGTTCTCCTCTCGCATCCACACAACACTGACACCATTTTAGAAAATTTTCTTTCACGCGCATAAGTTCAGCTTCCGAGACAGAGTTCATTTCTCTTGTGATAGGCCTATGTGATATTGTCTTTAAGTTCTTCCAACAGTATGTGAATATTATTTATGGAGAAACTTGAAAAATATAGTGTATAGGTCAACTTCCCGTACATTACAAAGGAAACGGGTGAAATATCTACGCTAATAAAGCCCGCTGTTGGTGTAATGGTTCAGGTTCTCACAAAGAAAAACATATGTGATTTATTACATCATCTTGCAAGGACGCAAGACGTCGGTTTTTATCAAAATTCCCAGGTGTACGTCCTCCAAGCAGAGAAGCCGTGCGAAAACTTGTAAGCAAACTTCGGGAAACTGGTTCGATTCTCGATAGTAAACGAGGAACCAAGCCGCGCGTACTTACTGAACAGAAATTACATCAAACCCACACACATTAGAAGAACTTAAAGACAATATCAGAAGAGAAATTAATTCTATCTCGGAAGCTGAACGCGTGAAAGAAAATTTCTTAAAAAGGTTCCAATGTTGTGTGGATGCAAGAGGAGGACATTTCCAACATCTCTTATGATGAGGTACGTGGTTATTTTCATTGTAAGTCCAACTGTAAATGTGAGAACCTGAATCATAACACCGATCGCGGCTTCATTAGCGTAGATATTTCACCCGATTGCTCGGGAGTTGGAGCTGTGCCCGCCGCGCCGCAGGAACCCGCGTCATTGGCCAACTCTTGCGTGGGACACACTGTATAATGTATATTGTATAATGTGTACAATCAATTATAAATTTAGAAAATAAACTTATAAAAATAAAAAGTACAGAATTAAAACTGTGGGAGGAATGGAATGGCTGTGAGGATGAGGCCATTTTGAAAAAAGAATATAATAGATAATACGTTAAAAAACTTAAATTTTAGCTGAACTTTTCCTCCAAAGAACTCTGCAGATTTTCAGATTGTTCGTTTTCAGTTGCTACAGATGAAAGCAGTGATAAAAACAAACTCCAAACTGATCATATTGTTATTAACGGTATATTAGTATAATGTGTTGTATTTAGCTTTTCCCCCCGCCACACCCCCCTTTTCACTGTCCTTTATTTTAAAACTTTTCAGTTGGACACACTGAGAAAGATACTTCATGTTGGATCCCAAACTGCTTTAGTAATATTTCACCAAGACGTTGTTATTGTTATTATCAGTATTATCATTACTGCTGTTATTGTAATTATTTTTTTCCATCATCTTCAAGGATTAAGGCTTGTTCCCGTTTCATGCATTACATATTTGTTGTATTAATCTCTTCTTCGGTCTGCCAATGTTTCTCTTGTCTATGGGTTTATAATTTAACAGTTTTGGAATGCTTTTTCTTATGAGTGAAAAAGTATTTTGCGATTTTGCTCGGTTTTTACCTTACCTGACAAACATTACGAGGATGTAAGTGTACTTAGTTTTTTAGTAAGCCTGACATTCTTCCAGGGTTAGAATCAGTTTATTTATTTTTGACCTATGCGTGTATGCTGTTATCAATAGCCAGAGCAAATGTCTGTGCTAGAAAATGAGTCTGATTAAGCCTTGCAACAGAGATTAGACTTAGATGATACAAGAAACATTGGCCAATGCTCTGTGTGACTAAAAAAAAGTGTGCGTGATAGTTATTAATAGAGTACAGTGAAATCCCCGTACAACGATTACCGATATAACGATAATACTCTTTATAACGTTAAAATATTTTGGTCCCGACATTCTTTCCATTAAAATAATGTAAAATTCCCCTCGGTTTTACGATACTCTTAATAACGATAAACCTCTCCATTACGATTACATTTAGAATCCCCGTAAAATACCTTTTCCTCGGTACAAGGATAAAAATAGATCGTGAAAGTGCAAATCATGAACTCCCCGGAGCTAACGGAAGAAAACATTGAGGAAATCCAAAACAAGCAGGCGGAAGATGAAGAAGAGGATGTAGAACAAAGTGTGCATCTACCAACCTTAACCGCACTCTAAGCCTTTGCCTCTATGTATGTGTTCTGTGCTTCATAGGCTCTGCAGAATTTTCTGTCGAGTGTTCCATCGGTGCCAGAATGTCATTTAGTGAACCTCGAATCAAATAAGGGCATTGTGTGTATCCCTGTTCATAAAAAAAGCTAAACAGACTGTCATTTCTGACTTTTACAAACAGGGGCAAAAAAGTCATTCTTTTCATGGTGCTGTGCTATAGTGCAATGTAAAATGTGTTTGATCATAGTGTAATAATTTAAAGATGGAGTGAATACAGTACAGTATAGCAGTTCTTGTGATAACATTCTTTATTTCTCTAAATACTTAAAGAATTTCAGCTATTGACGTTCTTTCCTATATAAGTTACTACCAAAATTTGAACATTTTTTTTGTAAATTCTCGATATAACAATATATCTCTCTACAACAATATATTTTTCTGGTCCCTGCGAAATCCTATCGAGATTTCACTGTATATGTATTACAGAGAGAGAGACCACATTACACAGTACACAGTTATCAAAGGTGTTAAATTTAAGTGCAGGAACTTAACTTCCGGTGTACCTGCAGGCATAGGCGTAACCAGGCCGACCATATGGGGGGGGGGTTATAACATCCAGGGAGAGGGGGGTCCTCCCCCGGAAAATTTTAAAAATTAAGATGCAAAATAACGAGTTTTAAGCTCCATCCCCGGAAAATTTAAAAAATCAAGACACAAAATAACGTGTTTTAAGCTTCCGGGGATTCTCCCGGAAAATTTTAAAAATGAAGACACAAAATAACGAGTTTTAAGCTTCCGGGGTCCTCCCCCAGAAAATTTTAAAAATTAAGACGCAAAATAACGAGTTTTAAGCTTCCACGCTTTATACTCTTATTAAGTAATTTATGGGCAGACTTTAAAAAATTATACAATTTTCCTTTTTTTAATCAATGGGGGGGTTCAAACCCCCAAAACCCCCCCCTTGGTACGCCTATGCCTGCAGGTGTATGAGATCTGGTAGGAACTGTTATGGAGCATTCCCGTAATCATCGGCAATTTACTGAAAATAAGAAATTGATTTCCGATCAATCTGAGAAAGCTACCCAGATTATCTTAAAAATGAAAATTCTGCAATCTGAAAATGGTGCTCTTCGGAAGGAACTGAGTGAAACTAAGCAACAATTAGAAGAGGTTACAGCAATATGCAAGGACGAACATGGTGGATATTGTAGGTATTCCTGAGTCTCGTGGCCATGTAGGAGAAGGATGCTCATATAGAGTCCTTTGATGGGCCTTAACACTATATATTCCTGTTCAGGGGACCTCAAAACATGTATTAAGTTATGTTGAAAATTCGACATTGATGTTCAGGGTCAAACACAAAACTTCCTCTATCTCCCTTTCTATGGTATGGGCAGAGGAAGTAAAACGGAATCTTTGGAAAACTCTTCATTGTCCATACTTTTATAATATCTTGATCTGGTTTTGATTATTTTAGGTCGTCTTATATACAGTCGGTCAAACAAAAAACGTCGGGCGGTATTTGATTAAGTATCACGAACGAGCATATGCGCATGTACAGGAAGACTTAAGGTTAGGTTCACACACGCCTCTTGTCTATCCATGTATTTTCTTGATTATTTAGTCAGTTTTGTTCCAAAACAAACATGTATAGTAGGCTGTGGCTATATGCCTCAAATCCGCCATATTCTTGGTTGCAAATTTTTATAATATTAATAATTAATAGATTTGCGAGGAATATGTTTATTCAAGGAGCATTTTTTAAAGATTTTATTTTATAATACCGGTACTTCTAGTGCAAAATCAATTACTTATGCTCAACTTCTGCAACCAGTCTAGCATCGAAAAATGCGGCCTTCCGCAGATCCACGCTTCCTATGAAAACTTCCGGTCGCATTATAGTAAAGTTCGCACCACTGCACTGAGCTGCTCTTTCATAAATATGGAACCTTCTCGCTGCTTCAGAGGCCGAAAAATGCAGGTCAATTACAGCCCTAACTACACTTTCTCTCACTTTAGCATTTGTATGTGGCGATGACACAAAGCAAAATAAATTATGACAATACATTAAGTTGAATATCGTGTGTTGCACTTTCCGCGTTGTTCATTTATTCCCTCCTGTCGCATGGCCTCATATGTTCCGAAAATGACCTGTATTTTATGTTTTTTATAGGAAATTTGTGAACTAATGGGCTAAAACTTTAATTTTAACTGCATACGAGTCCCGACGTTTTTTATTTGACCGACTGTACATTAGCAATTTTTCACCACCACTGACATTATCAAAAGCACCTAAATCATTTTGTATCCCCATTTTATTCAGTATGCGAGAAGTATAACCTCTGGTTAGGAGTTGACCTACACGTTTTTCTACTGCCAGTTACGAGATTCTTACAGAGTTAACCCTTAACCAGTTGTTCTAACACTTTACTTTATTTCCAGTGACTACTTGTTTAAATTGCTACTGATTGGTGACTCTGGTGTGGGAAAGTCCTGCCTTCTGCTCAGATTTGCTGTGAGTAATCCATTATTACATGATGTGTTGTGTTGAGACTTAGATGCTGTGAATTGAGAAGTGTTTTTGTTTTCTTGCAGGATGACACATATACAGAAAGTTACATCAGTACTATTGGAGTGGACTTTGTAAGTATGACCTAGTGCACTGATAAACAAAATGATAATGAAAATACAAGTTTAGCTCTGGCATTTAACAAATGATGGAACATAAACAGTGACGCAACTATAATAGAATAATTACAATTTGAGTTGAACTTAGACACTTATGCTTCACTTACCAACTTTTTGGTAGAACATGTTTCAAGGACCCTTGTCCCCATCCTCGTCAGTTGGACACGTATCGGAGGATGGGGACAAGGGTCCTTGAAACATGTTCTACCAAAAAGTTGGTAAGTGAAGCATAAGTGTCTAAAGTCTGGCCGTTCTAAGAAGGGAACCTCAAGTAAACAAAAACAAGTACATCTGTCTCACTCTAGCATATTACGCGTATGAATCAAGAGTGAGACAGACATACTGATTTTTGTTTACTTCAGGTTTCCTTCTTAGCTTGTCTCAGGTATAAGTTCAACTCAAATTGTAATTATTCTATTAGCTCTGGCATTTTAGTTATTTCAACTTTTCAGAATTTCCCTTAAAAGCCTATATGCATGTTCTGCTCCCTCAAGCCGCAGTTGCTTTGCCTACTGTTTGTAGTCTGTTGCTGGCAATTCTTGTTGCACCGGTCATGAATAAAGGCACTGTGTTTGTCAACTAAAGTTAGATGTTGAAGGTGCCTCTTCTCTCCGTTTATACTTGCGATATGCATAGACTAGACATAGAATAAAAAGTACTGAAAAATTAGGATGAGTTTATTAATATTTAAAGAGAAAAATACATTAATATTTTTAAACAGTCCAAGACATAAGTATTCCACTATTTTTTGTGAGCACAGGCCAAATAAAATTAAATAAACTGATATAACAAAGTGCTGGATGGAGTTAATGGGCCATATTGAAGGAACTATGGAGTTATAGACCACGGTTTCTTGAGAAAGTTTGATAAGCATATGTGAAGGAATGTGTGGGACAACTAGAATATTAACAGAATGAATATACAGCAAATTCCTCACGTCAACAATATTCCTTTATTTTTGTAAAAAATTTTTGGAATTTTCGCAAGGTAAATCTATACAATTAGACACGTTGTGGTCCTGATTTCCACCGTGAATGCTAAAATATATAACCAATATTAAAAATTAAAACGAATTGTACAACGGTGGATGCTTTTAAAACACTATAAAACACAACGTTTCAGCCCTGTTCCTGTGGTCCTACCTCAGGTGACTACAGATAAAGTATCTGTTGTGTTTTATAGTGTTTTAAAAGCATCCACCATTGTACAATTCATTTTAATTTTTAATATTGGTTATATATTTTAGGTAAATCTATAGCTTGGCAAATTTCAAGTTTCTAGCTCATCTGGAAGTGAGTAAGCATTAATGTTAATAAGTGGAAGATTAGAATGTCGTAGATGTGAATGACGTCACAGGTATCCAGCAAGTTTTTCTATTTTTATTGGGCAGCTAAAAACATCAATTTTTGCATCTGTCCCATCTTTGTCAAATATTACATAATGTGAGGAAAATATACAAAATTTACTTACAATAAAAAAAAAAAAATCCAACTGAGTCTGAGGGATAACCAATTGAAGTACGACAAAAAGTCATATGACCAGACTTGTAGATCTCTCAAAATCTATTACTGCTGGTGCAGTCAGTTTTTTTATACAACTTGCTGTTTAGCTACTAAAACTATAAGCTTCCAGGAAGGTTTACACAGACCTTAAAGTTGCATTCGCCATGACACATTTTCAGACAGCAAACACGAAAACTAAATGTGATACAAAAAACAAACAAACAAACAAAATGGTGACATTTCTGAAATCAGGAGACCTTATTTAGTTAAAATCACTTATTAATTGCTTTGCCGCAAAAATCATGCCAAGTAGTGTTATCTGTGTAATTGTGGAGGAAACAGGGTACAAGTATTATTAGAAAATAAGCTCATATACTGTAAATATGTTTCATATTGAAGCACTATTCCACTTGTTACCTGGAAGGAGTATTATCGAGGTTTTACTGTGTTAGCTAAAACCAAAAGTTAAAATGTAAATAGTATCATTTTAAGGTTTTTTTTAAATAGTTATTTTGTTAATATTTGAAGTTTTCTTACCAAAGTAAAACATATATACACTATGAACACAACCGAGGGCCAGAGGAAAAGCTGTAAGGACCACATCTAGTGTGTGCTGTAGTTCAGTTATTCATTGCATGGCCAGGCGGCTTCCTTTCATTAGGAGGAAAAGTATGCCGACAGCTCAAAATATTTTTACCGCACCAATCATCTAGTTACCCCAGCCAATCAAAATCTAAGAATGTCCTGTGATGATTTTGACAGCTACTCGTCAACTCTGCGTGGAGTGAAATGTGCGGTTGCAAGATCAAGTTACAATAAACAATAATACGTGTGAATTGATTAAAGCGAAGGAAGAACTGAGGTCAGTGATAACAATGAGAGAATATTGCAATGTTGCTTTTGTTTTGGAAAGTGGAAGCCAAGACCGATTTAGTCAAAGAAACACCGACTTAATGGTTTATTCCTTTGAAGCCGCCTGGCCATGCAATGAATAACTGCACTATACCTCTGCTTACACCATATTGATACACCTCAACCAGTGCAGAATGTAATGCGTTTTCTTACTTTTTTCAGAAAATAAGGACAATTGATCTGGATGGCAAAACAATAAAGCTACAGATTGTAAGTATACCAAGAGTAAACATACAGGTTGAAAGTGTAATTGAATTAGTCAATATTGTAAACCTCCCAGGGTTTTACTTTCAAACCAGATTTGATCTGATATACATATTTGAAAGCAGTAGTGGCTCGTCTATAGATTCATATAGGCACTGTGGAACTGCAGTGCCTCCTATTTCCACATTTAGTATAATGAGTCCTTTTTTTTCTTTAATTCTTTCTTTATATTTGTACAATATATAATCCTTAAGCTTCATGCTAGCAGCCATCCCCCAGTTTATTAGAAAGAGAAAAGAAAATCACGTGGTGTTTGACTGTTGGGAGAGATAGCACTATCGATTCCACAGTGCCGACCGCAGCGTATTGGTGGAAGGTTGTTTTTTTTTTTTTTTTTGCTCCGCGTGTGTTGTGCTTAAATCCCACATACAATATTCTCGAATGTGATAAAGTGTAGAATTAGGTGGTTATCTTCTTTCCAGCTATTCTATTTGATTGATTCTTTCGTTTCTTTTATTTAACAGAAAACTTGTCAAAAGTTAAAATTAGGTTGCGCACCAGCCAAACTTCACCCACTTGCTCGCTTCCCCTGCTGCCCCTCGCTTCCTTTTTCCCAGTTTCACCTTTCCCACGATAGATGGCATTGGTTCCCAGACGGATCCTGTTCAAGAGACTTGGTGGGAGGAGCCTAGTGTGCGACCTAATACTATTTTTTTCCAAATACTTTAGCCATGGCAGATCAAGGGGAAAAATATTGATCTTTTCATGGAAATTAAAACCAGAATGGATTTCAATTTTAAACAGATCAAGCTTTAACTGTAACAATTTAGATTAATGTAAGTAAAGTTGTTCTTTTAGGATTTCTGAATAAATTTTCTTTTTATGTATGTCTGTTTCCTTTTACGCAATTTTAAAACAAAGGCTAAACATTGTCTGGAGCATTTCCCCCACTAATTTTAGTTACGAGTTGCCACTGTTTGAAAGTTAATTTCATCTATCATGTATTCAACGATTCCAACAATTATTACACAGTCTAACCTAATTATTAATTTAAGGTGCGCTTTGTCATTTGGCAACCCTCAACTTTGGGAAGTTGTAAATTAAAATTAACTAATATAATTTTAAAAATTCCACTGTCTTCAGTAGTCTGAAAAGCTTGTTAATTTGATTTCAGTGGGACACTGCTGGTCAGGAACGTTTCCGTACAATAACTTCAAGCTACTACCGAGGTGCTCATGGTATTATTGTAGTGTATGATTGTACGGATCAAGAATCTTTCAACAACGTCAAGCAGTGGCTAGAAGAAATTGATCGTTATGCGTGTGATAATGTAAACAAACTGTTGGTAGGAAACAAGTGTGATCTCACAACCAAGAAGGTCGTCGACTACACAACAGCGAAGGTAAGCCAGTGCTACAATATTTTTTTCCCCCCCGGGGTAACCTCATTTCATCCAAAAAGACACAGAGTATGTAAAAATAAGCAAGGAATCTGAAAGTTGTTCATGAGAATTTGTTTAAAATACAGGTGAATTTCCAAATTCCTCAGCGTAACTTTGGTGCAGAAGGTTTTTATGCAGATTTTTTTTTATTTATTATTATTTTTTTTAAACTCTGTAAAACTCAGAATTCCGTAACAAACCGAGAACTGTTCTTTAATTGGCCAGTTATTCACAAATAAATTGATTGTACAGTCTTGCAAATAAAAAACGTCATGCGGTATTTGATAAAGTATCACGAATGATCATATGTGCATGTACAGGAAGACTTAAGGTCAAGTTTACACCTGCCTCTTGTCTATCCATGTATTTTCTTGATTATTTAGTCAGTTTTGTTTGAAAACAAACATACATAGAAGGCTGTGGCTATATGCCTCACATCCGCCATATTCTTGCATGGAAATTCTTATAATATTAATAATGAATAAATTCGCAAAGAATCCAAGGAGCATTTCTTAAAGAATTTATTTTATAATACCGGTACTTGTAGTGGCTTAATCGTATTTTCAAGCTTGGATATTACATTCTCATCAGAATTATGTAGGCTACTCTCGTCTGTTCGCATTAGCGTAATGGTCAAGACATGTGAATTGAATGTGTGGGGTCAGGGTTCGATCCTTAATGAGTTCTTGTATATTTTTTATTTTTATTTATGTTTATTTTTTCAAACGCGCCAATGACTGGAATAACATAATAATTACTTCTAATGAATTATCATTTTTGGTGTCAAATTTTGGACACTCACAAATGAAAGCAAGAAAGAAAGTATGATTTTACAACAAATGCGTATCTGTGGCATAAAATAATAAGAAACGTACTGAAAATAGAAGATAACATAATGAAGCATAATAAAGAACTTAAATAAGAATAAAGCAAAGCAAAATGAATTATGACAATATATTAAGTTGAATATCTTGTGTTGCGCTTTCCATGTTCATTTTTTCCCTCATTCATTTTTTCCCCTCCTGTTGCATGGCCTCATGTTCCGAGAATGACCTGTATTTTATGTTTTTATAGGAAATTTGTGAACTAATGCGTTAGAACTTTAGTTTTAACTGCATACGAGTCCCGACGTTTTTTATTTGACCGACTGTACAGCCCATATATGGACTAAATGAAAACGTACGTGTTCGTTACATGGAAACTGGTCGCGATATTAGTGAGTTTTACCTGACTCTAAAGCACCTTTTCATAAGAACTCAAAATGGTCATTTTTGGAGTTAGTGACTTCTGCTAGAAATTGTACTGTTATTTTACAAGCTTGGCACCCAATTAAAAATTATTTCCTATATAAAGAAGTACGGTTTGGGATTTGTTGAAATTTCAGGTTGGTTGGTATCTCAAAATAGTGAACCTGAAAAATTGAAAATTATCATGGGAGAGATACAGTAAACGTAATTCTCTTATGCCCGAGTGCACCAACCTCGGTATTCAGAATATGGTGGTAAAGTTGCTTAGTTTACCCTGGTAAAGTCATACTTTTGTTGCTCCATGCTTGGTTTCGACCTGTACCGCCATATAATGTTTACCGGCCGTGAAGGAGCTGTAAAGTGAGAAAACTGTTTTCTTTCCAAGATGGAGATCAGCGTAATGTATCATATTTTCGATGTCTGGCCAAAAGTTGATTGAACATAATGAACAACGAGAGACAGGTGGGATCTGTGTGAAGAATGAACGATGGTACATATCTTTGCAAATAGTGTTCTGTAACATCGATTGAAATGATCTTCCTTTCTTACCTCCACCTAACCAGGTCCATCCAGCAGTAGACATAACCAATTCATTATCACGATTGGTACAGTATCTATGGTGTTTGAATTCAAAGTTAGACATATATAATATAATATTGGGTCAATCCATTAGAAATGAACCAGGCCAAGTTGCTCGACATTTTTGATTTTCCTAATTTTTTTACCAGTTATTTCCCAACTAAAGGTGAGTTCAAAACTATGGTAAAAAAATTTTTGGGCTCATACCTTTTTTTTTGGCGGCCATTTTAAGTTTGCTTTTTAACCATATTTCAATCGAAAACATGTTTTGAACAAATGTATGTAACTCTGTTAATTTTATAGATAACAAGACAAAAGGTTTGTTCGCAAAGCAGTCAGAAACCAGGAACATATCGTTCGCGCATGCGCTCTTTCTCCACACGCGTTCGCAAAGCGAGAATCCGTGATTCTGATTTCAATCTTCTGTTCGCAAAGCTCTCGCGGACAGTTTCTGTACTATAAGAAAAGTTTGCAGGCTCTAGCATGAATTGTTATCACAGACATGCGCAGTAACCTATTTTCACGCGCCTGACACTTCCCTCCTATAACATTGCGCCAGATTTATAAACATAGGCTACTTATTGTATGAATAATGGTAGATAATTAAAAGTTTCCCAAAATATAGATTATATTGTCGATGTATATTGCATTTATAACATGTCAAAGGGAAATATATATTTTATTTGCATATCATATCGATTAAACGCAGAAACTATCGATTCCAAATTCCTGTAACCGTTCGCAAAGTGCAAATCACGGGTAAGTTACAGACTGGACATGCGCAGTACAACAAATTCTCAAGCGGTCACGGATTTGCTTTGCGAACAAACCTAAAATAAACACCAAAATTATCAGAATGAAATGCTCTACATTTTTGTTTTAACACAATATTACCTAAGTAGTGAGGAAAGTGAAGAAAGAAATTCAAAACTACAAATTGAAAATTGACTTAAAACGGGAGTTTTAGTGCCGCAAAATTATTAGAAGGAAGAAAGACTCGTCCTTAATTTTTTTTTCTGGTGTAGATCTTCTATAGGACTACTCGCTGTAGAAGTGTAAAGCTTGAGAACTTTACGGTTTTTTTTATACAATTTTTCAAAAATGCCCAAAACTGTATTTTGCCAATATTTGAAGTAGAATATCTCAAAAGGGACTGAGTGAAAAATTATGAAATTTATACAGATAACACCTCTTTATGATATAAAGATATGTTAAAAATTTGGTGACTGAGACTCAACTGGTTCCCGAGTTATCGTGCATCGAAGTTGGCCATAACTGCAAACTATGCACCGAAATTTCAACACTCTTCAAAGCTTTGAGGAAACCAAAAATTTGTCATGCTAACTGATGAAATGTAGCCTACATATACAACTCTTTTGTGTAACAAACTTAGGCTCACAAAAATGTTATATTTAAAAATACAAAGTGAATTTTTACTATTAAATTACCGTTAAATTTCGTGTGCCTATAACGCAATTTTTGGCCAAATTCGATGCACTGTATCTCGGGAACCAGTTGAGTCTCAGTCACCAAATTTTTATCACATCTTTATATCATAAAGAGGTGTTATCTGTATAAATTTCATAATTTTTCACTCAGTCCCTTTTGAGATATACTACTTCAAATATTGCCAAAATACGGTTTTGGGCATTTTTGAAAAATTGTATTAAAAAAACTGCAAAGTTCTCAAGCTTTAAACTTCTACAGCGAGTAGTCCTGTAGTAGATCTACACCAGAAAAAAAAAATAAGGGCGAGTCTTTCTTCCTTCTAATAATTTTGCAGCACCAAAACTCCAGTTTTAAGTCAATTTTCAATTTGTAGTTTTGATTTTTTTCTTCACTTTCCTCACTACTTAGGTAATATTGTGTTAAAACAAAAATGTAGAGCATTTAATTCTGATAATTTTGGTGTTTATTTTGTCTTATCTATAAAATTAACAGAGTTACTTACATTTGTGCAAAACAAGTTTCCGGCCGAAAAACTGTTACAAAGAAAACTTAAAATGGCCGCCAAGGAAAACGTATGAGCCTAAAAAATGTTTTACTCTAGTTTTGAACTCACCTAATATTGGGGAGTAACTGGTAAAAAAAATTAAGAAAATAAAAAATGTTGAGCAAAACAATTTATTCAATTTGGTTCATTTCTAATGGATTGACCCTATTTTGGCATTATTTGAAGTAGAATATCTCAGAAGGGCCTGAGTGAAAAATATGAAATTTATACACGATATAAAGATGTGATATAAAGATGTGATAATAATTTGGTGACTGAGACTGAACTGGTTCCAGAGTTACAGTGCATCGAAGTTGGCCAAAAATTGAAAACTATGCACCGAAATTTCAACGCTCTTCAACACTTTGAGGAAATTATAAATCTGTCATGTTAACTGATGAAATGTAGCCTACATGTACAACTCTTTTGTGTAACATACTTAGGTTCACTAAAATTTTGCATTTAAAATTACAATGTGGATTTTTACTATTAAATTACCGTTAAAATTCATGTGCGTATAATGCAAGTTTTGGCCAAATTCGATGCACTGTAACTCGGGAACCAGTTGAGTCTCAGTCACCAAATTTTTAACACATCTTTATATCAAAAAGAGGTGTTATCTTTATAAATTTCATAATTTTTCGCTTAGTCCCTTTTGAGATATTCTATAGGTACTTCAAATATTGCCAAAATACGGTTTTGGGCATTTTTGAAAAATTGTATAAAAAAACTGCAAAGTTCTCGAGCTTTAAACTTCTACAGCGAGTAGTTCTATAGTCGATCTACACCAGAAAAAAAAATTAAGGGCGAGTCTTTCTTCCTTCTAATAATTTTGCGGCACTAAAACTCCCGTTTTAAGTCAATTTTCAATTTGTAGTTTTGAATTTCTTTCTTCACTTCCCTCACTACTTAGGTAATATTGTGTTAAAACAAAAATGTAGAGCATTTCATTCTGATAATTTTGGTGTTTATTTTGTCTTGTTATCTATAAAATTAACAGAGTTACATACATTTGCGCAAAAATGTTTTCGACCGAAATATGGTTAAAAAGCAAACTTAAAACGGCCGCCAAAAAAAAAGTATGAGCCCAAAATTTTTTTTACCATAGTTTTGAACTCTCCTTTAGTTGGGAAATAACTGGTAAAAAAAGTAGGAAAATCAAAAATGTCGAGCAACAAATTTTATTAAATTTGGTTCATTTCTAATGGATTGACCCTATTCCATTTTATCCTTATGAACATTTATTACTGAACAATAAGGCAATAAATAAATGAAAACCAGTGGGCCCAGGCTAGATTTACAGTGAAGGCTGCATGCATCACTATATAGCCTGTGTACCGGTATATAGGGTATGTAATCAGTTTATCACACTTGCACGTACACGAACATAATTATAACAGCCCTTTCATGGCTATGTACATGACTTTGCACCTAAAGTTTCCACTAGTCTGACGGAAATAAAAGCGAGGCTATGTCAAACTCAGAACAGATTCCGTGGTGTTGCTTTGCCATGCATTGTACACGTGTGAGAATCATTCTTTAAAACATAAGCCCGGAAATGGAAATATCATAAATGTTACAGAGGATGACATTAACACAAATAATGAATAGAAACGCTGTAAACATTGCACCTTTTTCCTAGCAAGAATAGATAAGAGAGTCACCGTGACTGGCAGACATGCAGAGAGAGAGCGAAACTAGTGGCCATGGAAGAAACCAACACAAATTGCTCCATGGGAATGGCTTCGTAGCAGAGTAACCGCGATATATTCGAGCTCTTGGAAACCGCTGTATTGTAGCAATGGTGCACAGGTTTTCTTAGAATACCCCAGTTATGAAACAGCTGAGAAAACTGGAGAATGGTGCACTCGGGCATTAACCCTTTCACTGCTATTGACAGAGCAGTTCTGTCTGCGAAGTTGGTGCCATGAATGAGACAATTGTGCATGGGATGGAATTTTTTAACACGGTTTCAACAAAAGGATAGTGTCCTGCCATCTCTTGGGGATAGATAGAACTTAATTTCATTGCTTTCCGTGCCCAGTGGTGCAATCTGTAGATGAAAATTTGAGGCCTTGCACAATGTTGTGAAGTCTGAACAAAGCAATAAACTGAAGAGCCATGTGACATGCGGGGAATCACGTCAAGGCCATTGTATGTTCAATTTCAACACAGTCATGGCTTCCACGAGCAAGGAAAAGCGTTTCTTACGTGATTACAAAATTCTGGCGTATTTTGAAACTGCCTTCTGATTTTCAGATTTATCGGAGAGTGACAGTGAAAATATCTCAAAAGAGGATATGTCAGCTTGCCAATATCTCAGCAGTGAAAGGGTTATTGAACAACTGTCTAGTGGTTGATGTTGACTAGGGATCAGCATTGTGTCTGAAATGGGTTCACTCAGCTTCATGTAAGGATAGTTAGTGAAGTAGCGAAATATTACCACTGTTGTAATTGTTCTAATCAGCTAAGGTCAACTCCCAGCTATAAGAGGGGCCTCTATATACAAAAATATAATTTTGGGGCAGCACTGTAAACTTCCTTACTACCACTGCGGAGTAGAAACTGACCATAACAACTAATAATGCTCTTTTCAGCAACGGCCTTGGTGACGTATTATTATAAATACATATTATAATTATAATTAGTTAATACTTTCTAAACTCATTGTAAAGTAATTATATATCTTTTTATTCTCCATGCAACAACTGCAGGTTGACAAAGAGTACCAGAAATAAATGAATCCATAAGGCAATCCAGAGGGGGCAGTTGCCCCCCCTTTTTCCTCCATGCCGAGGCCCATTATCCCATCCAAGGTAGATGGATTCTTCAGGACAGACTCATACAAATAATGTTTGCTTGTGAAGTTCGATATAACGGGTCTTACATCGTAAATATTAAAATAAACTGCTGTATTGTTCTTAAGTTTTATCATGCTGCACAAGGGAACTGTCTTTATAGGCTTATCAAACACAGATACAAGAATGGGACAATCCTTTCCACTTCTGGTTCAGTATCTGATGTTTACCTTGAATCACATTTATCATAAAGGCAATATCTGTATGTGTGTGTGTTTTTCCTCCTCAGTAGACAAAGTACAGTCGGTCAAATAAAAAACGTCGGGCGGTATTTGATTAAGTATCACCAACGAGCATATGCGCATGTACAGGAAGACTTAAGGTTAGGTTCACACACGCCTCTTGTCTATCCATGTATTTTCTTGATTATTTAGTCAGTTTTGTTCCAAAACAAACATGTATAGAAGGCTGTGGCTATATGCCTCAAATCCGCCATATTCTTGGTTGCAAATTGTTATAATATTAATAATTAATAGATTCGCGAGGAATATGTTTATTCAAGGAGCATTTTCTAAATATTTTATTTTATAATACCGGTACTTGTAGTGCAAAATCAATAACTTACGCTCAACTCCTGCAACCAATCTTAGCATCGAAATACGCGTCCGGCCAGATCAACGTTTGCTATGAAAACTTCCGGTCGCATTATAGTAACGTTCCCACCTCTGAGCTTCTTTTCATAAATATGGAACCTTCTCGCTGCTTCAGAAACCGAAAAATGCAGGTCAATTACAGCCCTAACCACACTTTCTCTCACGTTAGCATTTGTATGTGGCGATGACACAAAGCAAAATGAATTATGACAATGCATTAAGTTGAATATCGTGTGTTGCGATTTCCGCGATGTTCATTTTTTCCCTCCTTGTTCATATTTTCCCTCCTGCCGCATGGCCTCATATGTTCCGAAAATGACCTGTATTTTGTGTTTTTTATAGGAAACTTGTGAACTAATGCGTCAAAACTTTAATTTTAACAGCATACGAGTCCCGACGTTTTTTATTTGACCGACTGTACCATGTTGCAAATGTTTGTTCACAAAGATATGTGCTACACAACATAAATAATTGTTCCAAAGCCTTTTCATCCATTTTCTATGATCAGAAAATACTTTCCTTCCAACACCCAAGTGTACAGTCAGTCAAATAAAAAACGTCGGGTGTTCTTTGATTAAGTACCACGAACGAGCATATGCGCATGTACAGAAAGACTTAAGGTAGGTTCACACCTGCCTCTTGTCTGTTCATGTATTTTTTTGATTATTTAGTCAGTTTTGTTCCAAAACAAACATGTATAGAAGGCCGTGGCTATATGCCTCATGTCCGCCACATTCTTGCAAGGAAGTTCTTATAATAATAATAATGAATAAATTTGCAAGGAATATGTTTATTCAAGGAGCATTTTTTAAAGATTTTATTTTATAATACTGGTACTTGTAGTGCAAAATCAATAACTTACGTTCAACTTCTGCAACCAATCTAGCATCGAAATACGCGGCCGGCCAGATCCACATTTTCTAGAAAACTTCCGGTTGCATTATAGTGAAGTACCACTTCTGAGCCGCTCTTTAAGAAATATGGAACCTTCTCGCTGCTTCAGAGGCCGAACAATGCAGGTCAATTACAGCCCTAACTACACTTTCTCTCAAGCTAGCATTTGTATGTGGCGCGATGACACAAAGCAAAATGAATTATGGCAGTTGAATATCGTGTGTTGCGCTTTCCGCGTTGTTCATTTTTTCCCTCGTTCATTTTTTTCCCTCCTGTCGCATGACCTCATGTGTTCAGAGAATGACCTGTATTTTATGTTTTTTATAGGAAACTTCTGAACTAATGCGTTAAAACTTCAATTTTAACTGCATACGAGTCCCGACGTATTTTATTTGACCGACTGTACATTAAAAAAAGCCATTATAATCAACTCAGAATGTAAATAATGCCAGAGACCCCTAAATTTGATAATAGGTTTGTTCGCAAAGTAGTCAGAAACCAGGAACACATCGTTCGTGCATGCGCTCTTTCTCCACACTTGTTCGCAAAGCGAGAATTCGTGGTTCTGATTTCAATCTTCTGGACTGTCAATGGACAGTTTCTGTACTATAAGAAAAGTTTGCAGGTTCTACCATGAATTATCAGAGACATGCACAGTAACCTATTTTCACGCGCCTGACTCCTCCCTCCAATAACCTTGCGCCAGATTTATTAGCATAGGCTACTTATATGTATGAAGAGTGGAAGACAATGAAAAGTTTCCCAAAATATAGTTTATATTGCCGATGTATATTGCATGTATAGGGTGGACCAAAAGTCGCAATCGGATATTTTGTATGTTAGTTTATGCAATAATAAAATGCCACAATTGACGTAAAATCTTTATTTTTTGAAGTAGCAAGTATTAAGGGGTGGAAATATGGTAAAATAAAATTCCCTGGGCGTGTCAGCGTCATTGTTAAACGTCCAAAGTTTTGGTATGTGCACCATCGTTTTCCGCGCTTGGTTGAATGCACCGCCATGTCCTTCTGCTTGCCCGCCTCAGCATTTCGGGAGTGATCGTTCTGAAGATACGGATGATCTCTCTCTTAAGTTGTTCCAGTTTCCGTAGTTTGGCTTCAGTGGGAGCTGCTTTATTGAAACGAAGAAAGAAGTTCTCTCTGATTTCGTACTTTTTGCCAGTTTGTTCTTTTTCATGAACCCACACACTAACAATGAGACGTTCCTCAATCGTATATTTGCTTGTATCCGTAATTGCTTACAACGCAAACATAACACAGCGTTGCACATCGACAACAATCACCTAATAAACCCGCGTGCAAGAAAACTCTGGCTTGGTCACTAAAACATAACAATGTCCTTGCTCTATCGGAAAATCGACAAGCTAATCCTACAAAACGTATATGAAGGGGGTAAACATTCCTCTCAGCCTATGAATAGTTTTTAATTGGTTTTCGGTTTCGGAAAATTAGTTATTACAATATAAACATTATCCGATCGCAACTTTTGGTCCACTCTGTATAACATGTTAAAGGGAAATACATATTTTATTTGCATATCATATCAATTAAATGCAGAAACTGTCGATTCCAAATTCTTCTAACCGTTCTCAAAGTGCAAATCACAGATAAGTTACAGACTGGACATGCGCAGTACAACAAATTCTCAAGCAGTCACGGATTTGCTTTGCAAACAAACCTAATATTAGAGGAGAAAAATTCCTTTCGCACTGGGAAATTCCTCACATATTACATAACTTTTCTCTCAGTGAGGTAGACCATTAAGTGCAATCAGCCATAGGAGAGAGGTTCCATCTGGCACTGTGAAGTGAACTCTGACTTAGCTCAGTTGGTAGAGCATTGGCACGGATAGCCAAAGGTCCTGGGTTCAAATCCCAGTGTCGGAGGAATTTTTCTCCTATAATATCATGTAATGTCCAACAGAGAGAATAATCTGTGGTTCATGAATGCATGTGCATATATCTACCCCTAAATTTGTATCACAGCCCTCCTAGGGGTCGCTGGGAAACACTGATCTGTAGGAAAGTAAGCGTAACTAAATTAGCCCTTGATAAGTGAAACCACCAGGAGGCCCTGTATGCTCTGTGTATAATCATTATTACTTTTCACATTTCAGTCTTGATACTATTCTCTGATATGTTTTCAGGAATATGCTGATCAGCTTGGCATCCCGTTCCTAGAAACATCAGCAAAGAATGCAACAAACGTAGAACAAGCATTTATGACAATGGCTGCTGAAATCAAGAATAGAGTGGGACCACCTTCATCTGCTGCAGAAACTGCCAACAAAGTGAAAATAGACCAAGGACGACCAATAGAGACAACCAAATCTGGATGCTGCTGAAATTAGTGATAGAGTAAGTAATCTTGCCTTGGCTCTCTTTTATTATTATTCATTTCTGTATTTTCCATGACCTTACACACAACGTCCTGGTTAAACATCTGATTCGCATGCTGTTTTCGCTCTATATGACTAATAGTCTACTCAGTTTTTGAGATGCCATCTCGATCTTTCACTCAGATTGCTTCTCATTGGTTTTCATTTTGTGCAACTTCTTCTACAGCATGTAACATCATCTGGCATTTCTATTATGTGGTAATTTTGTTTGTGCACGACGTAACTAATTAGTGACAAATAAAATCAGGTAAACTGATGTAACAAAGTGCCAGTATGTCTTTGTTCTATCAGTTATGATTGCATTTATGATATGCAGAATACAAAAGAAAGTCAAATTGGCCGGTTTCGGGATTTGAACCATGGAACTCCAGAATGTGAGGCTAAGACGTTACCATCTCAGCCACCTGGGTCAGTTTAACGGTCTAGTTGGATAAGCGCATGTAAAGCAGTAGTGTTATTTATCATAGCTAACTGTATTTTAATTGCCAAAGCCTTATAAGATCACAGTGAAACAATAGGCTAATGTTGTCATGATAACTGATGTGCATTTCATAAATTCTTTTGAATACGTATATTACCATAAAATGGGCACTAAATTGAGCATTACTCCGAAATAGGTCAACCAATTTTATTCAATATCAATAGACGTCTTCCCATGGACATTATAAATGTGTATACCAAGTTTCATAAAAATCCGGGAAGGCGTATTTGAGTTACCGCGTCTTTAAAATAGACACTAAATTGGGTTTTACTCCGGTACCGGTCTACCGATTTGGTCCAATATCAGTAGACGTCTTCCCATGTACATTATAAATGGGTATATAAAGTTTAAGGAAAATCCAATAAAGCATGTCTGAGTTATCGCGACTTCTTACATATTAACATAAAAGGCACTAAATTGGGCGTTATTCCGGTACTGGCCAACCGATTTGGTCGAATATCAATACACGTCTTTCCATGGACATTATAAATGCGTATACGAAGTTTCATAAAAATCCGATAAAGCGTATTTGAGTTATTACGCCTTTAAATTGGGTTTTACTCCGGTACCGGTCAACAGATTAGGTTCAAATTCAATAGGGTACTTTTCATGGGCATCATAAATGCGTATACCAAATTTCATTGGAAATCCAATACAGAGTATTTGAGCTATGGTGCCTTTCTAATATAATCTATTAAAATAGGCACTAAATTGGGCATTACTCCCGTACCGGTGAACCAATTTGGTTCAATATCTATATGGTTCTTCCCATGGCCATTATAAATGTGTTTTCCAAGTTTCATGAAAATCCGAAAAAGCGTATTTGAGTTATGGTGCGTACAGACACACGGACAGACAGACGGACGGACATTTTTTCGTCCCCCACACAATCTCATAAAGTACCATACTGGCACTTAATAACACTATTGCTTTACATGTGCTTATCCAACTAGACGGTTCAACTGACCCAGGTGGCCGAGATGGTAACATCTTGGCCTCACATTCTGGAGTTCCATGGTTCAAATCCTGAAACCGGCCTATTTGACTTTTTTTTTTTTTGTATTTTGCATATTATAACTGCAATCATAAATGATTAAACAAAAACATACTGGCACTTTGTTACATCAGTTTACCTGATTTTATTGAAATTGGAAATGTTGACGGTATCGAGTATCGAGAAAAAAAATCATGTATCGGTATCGAGAAAATCTGGTATCGACCCATCCCTACTGAAAGATCTAAATTTGTTATATAATGAAATGTTTTAACACACACAAAATAATTTTGCATTACTGAAAATTTTGTTAGACTGGTGTTCATTATACTGGTATTTTACTGTAATTGTGAGAAGTTGAATCATTACATGCTTACCGGTTTCACTTAATTGCTCGGGAGCAAGAGCAGATCTCATACATGAGACTCACTGAATTGATTAGCACTCACAGTGTATTGAATCTTATTTCTCCATTCCTGACTTGAAGACTAATTGGCTGGTCTCGTGTTGTGTTGCAGATGTGTGAAGAATGTTTCCCATACTGAAGTGTCATAGGAGAGAGGGGGGTGGGGTTTCCAGATACTTAACTGCGATGTCTCAAGATTTTTGTGAATTCGATCCAAAGAGTAACTGGAATACCACGTGTGATGGACAAGATTTCCAGCAGGTTTGGTCCGGAGTGAAGGCAGTGTGCACTAAATTTTAGCTCTAGCGTTGTCATTATTCTCATGAGTGTATTTCGTAGTGTCTGGAGCAAATCTCGCTGGCTACTGGGAGTCAATTCGAAGAACTGTCGTCAAAATTATTATTATTATGGTCATTGAAGTGTATTTAATAAGAAACAAATTTGATATTTCTAAACATTTCACATATGTAAAAAATATACATAGTATACATATATATAAATACATAATATACACACAATTTTTCTTTGTGATTTGTGAACATTTTTTGGAGGTTTAGGATTAATTTCCCAGGGGGGAACGTAATTTTGTTTGCGCACTATGAATGCTTTTCGTGAACGTTTTTTTTTATTGTGACCTTTGCTGAATGGACGCGAGTGCAAAGGGGGCTTGGTGTTGTGTACAGAAGCAGTAGTTCGCAATCTGTCATTCCGTAATATTAAGAACTATGTAGTTGTCTGTGTTTTCTCCTGAAAGAAGTAAAATAAATGTTCTCTCAGTATGTAGAATAGGCTGTTTTTTCCTTAGTGATGTTCCTAAAAGTGTGCCACGGTTTTGTTTTGAGCCAGGACTCTTCACAAAGGCCTCGGAAAGTGGCAATGCTGAAAGAATTTTATATTTTATTAAAAATGCTTGAGAATAAACAGTAGCTACCATTTTTAAAGTAATTTCACACGAAGCAGAGTAGGATTGGTGCCTATGTGATGGCGACTCCCTAACCCCCCAAAGAATGTTGCGATGAGTATTTCAAGTACTTCTATATATATTCATTATTGCTTTATATTAAGGAAACAATGACATTGAGTTGCAAAAATAAATTAAATATGTAAGCATTAAATATAGTAATATATTCTGCATTCTGTTAATAAAAATGTTTATTATTACCATTGCAGTTAATCACATTTCAATTGGAGATTGATAATGATGTATTTGTAGGATGCATACTTTTAAACACAAATTGTAACAACATTTTTTCGCTTTTGTTGTATTTGGCCAAAATTACAGCTGTAAATCAAGTTTGCTGTTACTTCTTTCACCTTTGTGTAAGTTATACATTTTCTGTGGCAAAAGAAGGGAAGATGATGCATCAACAAACATGGCCATCTAGGGAGACGAAGAGTGGTTAAACTGCACCAGGTCTGAGATGATAAATTGAGTCTTTAAGGTGTGAAATGTACGATTCAAGGAGGAAATAAATTTCAGATCATTATTACTCTTCTCTGTCCTATTAGCAGTGTTTTGTGTTCCCATGGTTTGTACTTTTTTATTGATAGGAAATTGCAGAGTTTTCCTTAGCATTATGAAAGTGAAGTTGAGTGATAAAATAAGGTTTTTATTAAACATCTTTTCAGACCCACTTTTCTGGAAGAGCACTGTACTCAAAAAAATAGTACAGGGTGCGGCAAAACATCCTCCCTATTTTAAAGTTTAAATAAAAAACAGATGGATCAAAATAAAGAAGCTGTATTAACATAAATGATTCCACACAGTGGGAAGTTTCATGTTTTCAACAATGTGTCACTCAAGTGGTGTCCTTCACTATCAGTGCATTGTTGAATGCGACTTCGGAAATTCTCCATCGTTCTAACCAACATTTCTTGAGGAATAAGACCAATCTCTTCCTGTATTGTATTTCTTAGGGCTGGCAAAGTCCTCGGCCGATGTTTAAACACCTCAGCCTTAAGATATCCCCACAGAAAATAATCGCATTAATGTTTTCTGAGTTTGAACGCTGCATGGCCTTTCCCCTCCCCTTTTAATCATGTTACGACTTGCTCTAAAGTTTGACATCCATAAGCTAATGCGTTTCCAATCTGGAACTGCACCACGAGGGGGAATTAGGAAGCGAATCCGGAAAGCATGCTGGTCAGCGACAACAGAATACCCGTTTACCAGAAATGATTCCACAGTGTAAGCACGTTCTTTTCCCGTTGGATACTGTACTGAATGTCAATTCCGCGATTTCAATATCCTATTCAATTTTTGTTTACTGTTTATCACTTTTTTTTCCTGTCGTTATGACAACACAAGTTGACTGCTACTCTCATCTTGTGCGAATGTTGCGGCGTGGATATAGTGCCTAATGATATGGTGAACCTTGCTATAAGAGCACAGAGACAGGATTAAGGTCTATTTACACTTAGCAGTGAGGTGAACTAATGTAATATACTGAAAACCCTAAATTCCCACTGTGTAGATGTCATTAATATTAATACAGTTTCTTTATTTTGATCCATGTGGTTTTTATTTGAAATTTAAAATAGGGAGGATGTTTTGCCGCACCCTTTACTACAGTAGAGTCCTGCTATTCTGAAAATACGCCTTTCCAAACGGAGTTCAGAAAAATACTGATTTTTTAAAGTTAAAAACAGGAGAAATTAAAAAGACATTCATATAAAAACATACATTTATTGTTATATGAAAAAGTTAGAGACATACCGGTACATATAGCCTAAGCTTGATGAAAACACGTGAAACCAAATTGAAATGAAAGATAGTACTTACAGCACATGTTGGCTGACACTAGCAGATGCCCCTGCACTTAATTTACGTCTTAACAGGTCAATACGTTGATATTATTCATGAAATCTACCTATTCCGAATTCCCACTAAAACGATCAGTGTTCGGTCACAACTAGTTCGGAATAGAAGGACTCTACTGTATATGCAACAAGCCTATAATGGCATTCATTAAGATGAGTTTGTTTTTATGAAATGTGCAATGAGAGTTTTGTAATTTTCATACGAATGTCTTAATTACCATTATAGACAAGTTACATACGACTGACGTTCCACCACTATTACATGTTTAAGTCATACATATATTGGAAGTTTACACAGTGAAGCTATATTATAGAGGATATAATACCTCGGTTCAATATTAGAAAAGAATGGAACCTCAAACAAAGAAATAACAAAAAGGATCAGTGATGGAAAGAAGGTAATAGGTATGCTCAACTCGGTCTTATGGAGTTGAAATATCATCAACAAGACTAAGAAATTAATATATAATTCCATACTGCAAAGCATTATGTTATACGGAGCAGAAACATGGACTATGAATAGGAGACACGTGGAAAGATTAACAGCAGTGGAGGTGGATTTTTGGAGAAGGTCGGCTAGGAAATCCTGGCGAGAAAGGATACGGGATACTACGATTCGACAAATTATGGAAACTGAACGGACGATAGGTGAGGTAATTGAGCAAAAGAGACTGACGTGGTACGAACATGTAAGAAGAATGGAAAATGACCGGATCCCAAAGATGGTTCAAGAATGGGAAGCAGAGGGTCGACGAAGAAGGGGACGACCACTGACCTCATGGAAAGACAACATTTACTGCTCAATGGAGACGTTTGGACTAACACCAGAAGACGCAGATAACCGGAATAGATGAAGAAGGAGAATTGATAGACGAAATTGATTGTATGGTCGCAGGAAAAACCTCTATATGAGGATTATCCTGGAAGAGAAGAAAGAAGAAGAATATTGAGTTGGGTCTAGCACATATACTTCCCTTTTTGTATAAATACCTGAACTAGTTTCGAAGACCATCGTCATTCATAATCATCAGATTAACACCAACTCAAATGTTTAAGTATTTGGCTTTTACAATACCTCGTGATTGATTAAGCAAACGACTTTCGCCACAAGCTGTTTTAGTTCTTGTCTTTTCCAATAGGTGGCAGGCTTGCATCGCTTCTCTTGACCATTTATGTGAAACAACGTATATTAAAACACAGGAAATAAATTCAACAACATTAATATTAACACCAACGGATTTTATTTAATTTTAAATGCACATTGTTGAATAACATACTTTCATTTGCTGCATTTACCTCGGTGTTCGATAATAATCGATACCACACCATTTTTGAAATGGACATCAGTGTCAAAATGAATATCATGATACCGTTACATCACATGTAATAAGCGTATTGTTGTACGGTTGAACATAATTTTATTTTATTTATTTATTTATTTTTTTTTTGCATTTTTCTCAATCATGGTTTTAATGATTGTGTTTTTGTACATTAACTTAATTGAAATCGACAATTTCTGAAGCTGTGCTGAATGTGAAATGAGAAATTAGGAATTGGGTGTTTTATTCAGGTTTTTGCTTCCCTTTGTATCAACAAATGTTGTTCTTAAATATTTATTGACTGAATGATATTTATAACTAGGCCTAATGAACATTCAGCACTAAAAATCACTAAAATAAGCAAATATTTTGCTAAATTCATTAAAATAAGCAATCAAATAGGCGAGGTCTTTTAATATAATCTGCATTATTTCAGAATAATTACCGGTAATATTGACTTTAATGTAGGCCTATAGGCAAGCAGGTGAAACAGTGCACTTGACAGTTTCCCCATATCTGCCTCCAGTTCTTTGCACTGCGGTTCTTGTACACATAGGTGTACGAGGACATTGGAGGAAGCATGAAGGTTCTTATCAACAATATTCACACATACTCATCGACTACCTTGGTGGTTGAGTGGTTAAGAAGCTTGACGATGGAGACGATACAGTGAACGCCGTTTAATGTAATCGCAGATAGTGTTATCAGTCGGGTAATGTTATAATTTTTATGAAGTCCTGTACAGATTAATATTCACTTGAAAAAACGTGGGTTATTGTGATAAAAGATTCTGTTGTCGCATTTTCCTTTTTACGGCTTTATTTCCAAGTATTGTAGTCATTCAGAATTTTGTTTCTAAGGGTTTCGTTTCCAACTCCACTGTATTGTGTTGTATTGGTAGTGTTCCCTGTTCGCACGAAGACCAGTTTGAGGGGGTGGCATTTCGTAACTTTCTCTTTCAAGCAAAAAAATATGTTTCACCCTTAGTTAAGCTGCAGCTTTTGATTTATGAAGATAACAGTGTTGACATGCAGTGATCGCTAGTGTAAAATGAACACACAAGCATTAGATGTTTTGCTACGCAGTGTTCACCACAGATCAGTTAGACTTCCTGAAACACTCGTAATTGAGTATTGGTTAATGGACTCTTAAAGGAAATCAAAACAACCAAAAACTTTGTTACTGGTTGAAAAAATAGCTGCTCGCAGTCTAATACTGTATTATGAGTGGTTCAGTGATTCACAATTACATATTATGAAGAAATAGCTTGTAATTCTGTTTTGTGGTGTATTATCTTATATATGAATGAGTAACGATTTAACAAGCAGTTGAAAATGTGGGCAAAGCCCATGAAACGTACGTCCTGCAAAAATGTAAGGAAAAGTGAGGCCTAAAGTGTTTAATAGTCAACAACTTTGTTAATTACATAACTTTGTTGCTTCACTGTATTAAGTTCCATTATCTCTTGAGTCCTCATAACCATTTAATTCTTTTGGCTATTGTTATCAGTCTGTTAATAGTTTCAGATTAGCTGCGTCCCGAAGTGATCATAATAAGTGCCGTGCACTGCATATGCAAAGGAATATGTTATGTTCTACAAACAATTAGATGCTGCTAACTGCAGTAATTACTAGTAATTATGGTAATATTTCAGATCACATGATTGTAGTTGTTAAAAATAAAAACTTATACTTTGACACCACTTGCATAAAATACCTGTCTGTGGATGGGTGAAGAAAGCTAAACTGTGAAAAAGTACATAACGATGGCCCTCAATCCCTTCAATGTATTCACAACGCACAATGAAAGTAAGAGATCGGCTACTTAAAAAAAAAAATAGATTGGTGGTGTAAAACACATCACAAAAACACTCGCTACTTCATTTAAATAACTAACTTACTAGTTAGCCAGCTTTCAAGAGGACCTTCCCCCCATCGTCAGACTCTGCCCACTGCCGAACTTCCATCCTGTACCACCTGATGACTCTGCTGAGGTTTCACGAATTTTCCAATCAGACCCAACTCATTCTCCCCTGGTATGCCAAAATTTTGGAGATTATTCCTATGTTTCTGTATAAAAAATTTTCCCCATACATTTAATTCGGTTGGACGATATAGGTTTTTCAGTTATTCTGGTTTATTGACCATATGGTTCTCCAAATTCCAAACATGCGAAGCTACCGCGGACTTTTCGATTTCCCCTTGTCTGATATTTTGGTAATGTTCTTTCCACCCAGTATTAATGTTTCTTTTACTTTGCCTATATATACATTTTCACAATCATCACACTTTATCTTATAGATGCCTGATTTTTGCCCCGGAGGAATTTTGTCTTTTACTTCCGATCTTAATAATGTTCTGAGTTTGTACTTATTCTGTGGAGCTAGTTTTATCTTGTGTTCTTTGAAGATTTTACTGAATTTATTTGCCCATGGGTGAAACGTCATCTTTTTGAAACCAGTTTTTTTTCTTTTATAGGCTCTAATGTAGTGATTGCTCTAGTGTCCTTCTGTTTTACACTTAATTGTGTTTCCCAATTCTAAGTGAATTAGATTGGTGGTAATTATGCTGCTGTATTTAACTCAAAGATATCTGTAAGAATGTGGGCATTTTGTCTAGCACTAGCGAGTTCTAGTGAGCCTGTAATGGTCAAAGGTCATATGACGTTTTATGTTCATTCTGAATTGTAAATTTTAAGAGTAAATTAATTTCAGTTCACTTGTGCTTAGAATAGTAATCAAAAAAACTTCTGGTAATATCTTATATACTGGAATTCAGGCTCGTTTGGTTGGTAACAATTTGTTTTAAAACGAATATACTAGAAACAGAAACTTCTGTGTGTAAAAAAATTTATATCTCTATTGAAGTTAAAAATACAAAATACTTGGAATGAATGGAGAGAAATGAAGCTCGTAAGTAATGTTTTGAGCAAAACTAAACATTGTGTTGGCTTATGTTTCTGCTTTATCATATGGACCAAATTTTTATTGCCAAAATAGTTATTTTTTATTTTGAATATTGTAAATTATTCATACACGATAATTGTAGTAGTAGGATTGATAATATTTGTAGTGGTTAAAATGAAGAAAATAGATAATTATTAATTTGTATGAAAGAGAAGGGAATGACAGTGACATCTGGGGATATCCTCTATAACAGTGTTTCTCAACCGGTGGTCCGTGAATATAGTGCAGATGGTCCGCAGACATAATTAATAAATATCATAAAGCAAGTGGAAAGTAAAGAAGTAAAAATTTTTCACATTTTTTGTTATAATGACCTATAAATAATTAATACCCCAAATATTAAGAATATAGGCCTTCTTTTAAAAGTGGGATGTAAAATTAGGGGTCCGTAAATTTTTTTAGACATTTTAGAGGTCCTCGGGTTCAAAAAGGTTGCGAAACGCTGCTCTATAATCTCTGTAGTACCTTATTTTTTTTACCTTAATGGGCTCAGTCTTTACTCTTAAATATATGAGACTGTAGGCTTACTAATGGAATCGTATTGTGTTCAGTCTGAAAATGCGTCCTAGTGCTTTAAACTCAAATGCTATCATTTTTGCATAAATTATATCTTCTTAAAACATAAAAATAAAACCTAGTTATGTTAACTAGGAATGTAAGGGCAACACCAATTTCCTTGCAAAGTTCTCAAATCAGAGTGTTTGCATTTCTAAGTTGAACTGCTGTCTCGGCAGTCTAGGTTGACAAGGTGGGATGTTTAATACATAAGAAGCTGAAGCATCTCTGCGAGAGGCAATGCAAATCTCCATGGTATGACCCTTGCTGGAAAGTTGTGGTCATCATCCCATGGCTTCGTTCTGGGTCTAAACCTGCCTTTGTGCATAACACTTACTTTGAGTGCGGGAGTTCCTGTTTTACTATTACAGTGTTAAGTAACGTGTTTTGAAGAAACTGGTATAAAACATCTGCCGTTTTGCAATGTCAACTGTTTAATAGAATTAGTTATAGTTAGCGTTTAACTGAATTGTTCTACCATCTACAGAACAAAAATGAAAGTTGAGGAGATCTACAGTTAAGTGGTGGTTGAAAATCGAAATGCAATCTGATTTGTCCAGGAGGATAAACGAATCAGATTTCCTGTGTGTGTAAAGTGATCCCCATACAGGCCATGGAGGCCCGGAGAATTCCAGGTGGTTGAGGCTCATAGATTTTTGGACGGCATGTGAAGGTGGTAAGGTCAGCCTTACGCAAAGGCCGCCTTTACCCCCAGGATTGCTCCTGGTACTCCTTTCTGTTAGAGGCTGAGTCGACCTTAGGGCCATAGTGCCACCAGAAGGATTATGCCAATTGAAAAACTCCAACCTCATTGGGAATCGAACCCACAACCTTCCAGTTTGTAGTGCAGTGCCTCAACCACTACACTACGGTTTACCCCTGTCTGTAGTACAGAACTAGAACAACTGACTACAGTTTGAGGTGGAAATGAAAGGTCATTCCCACAAGAACATGAGGCATGGTAAATACAATATAGTTAACATTCAACTAGGGTTGCCACCTTTTGGTAATGCTAAGGAGGGACGCTTATTGAATATATGCATATCGCCAATCTTCTTACCTAAATTTGTACATGGAACAATTTATTAATAATCCGTATTAATAATTTATTCATTACAAAGCCAAAACTGAGTAGGCTATGTAACAGTAACACTAACATTAGAAAAGAAAAGGCTAGCAAAATAATAAAAAAATATATATTGCATCCCTCTTAGGCATAATTCGGGACGCTGAAAATGTTCTTAAAATGCGGGATGTCCTGCCAAATTCTGGACAAGTGGCAATGTTACATTCAACGTTCTGTATGATCGGACGTGCTCTCCGTTTCATTGATGTAATTGAGCTTTGCTTAAATGAACTTGCAAAGTACTGTACTTGACAGTGATATATTATGGTTTAAGGTGCCAGTATCCCCTAATGACTGTTTAAATAGGTGTCATTTCATTCTAGAGAGTTTGCTATTGGAGCATATAATGTAATATAATTTACTTTGGTATTTTGAGAGTTGGTTGATGCTGCTGCTGGCTGGCAGCATATGAATAGTGTTTATTATGTAATCTTACCTGAACCTTTGTACAGGTAGGGGGGGGGGGGGGGGAAAGCGGACCGACTCTTGTAGCTGATTTCAGAGCCTTGTGATACTTAAATAAATGTTTTCACAAGCAATGCAGATTACATGAAATTATTTCTCAATTCAAGCAATGTTCATTTCAATACATTCCCTGCTATCCTGTGAATGCCGCTAGGCATGCGCAGTGGCTCATATTGGCAACTTAGATATTTTAGTCTGTCCACTTTTTTTCTTTTCTTTCTTTCTTCTTCCCCCCTGCCTGTACATGATATATTGAGTGAAGCTGAAAACAAAACTGAAGTAGGCACAACTGCAGTGTTTGCTACTCATCCCAAGAGCGGAATAAATTTCTTGGAGAAGGAGCCAGGGGGGTGTGAAAAGATAAGATCAAACAATGTTGCTATAGCCAATGCTTCACCTCAAACTCCCTTCATGTACCTGTAAAAATACTTACAGTAATTTACATTGATTCCAGTATAATTAAGTTTGTTTCAACAACCCATTGCAAAGGCGTGGTCCGTGGAGCTACCAATTAAGGGATCCTGCTTCAAACATCATTGGTAATTCCCCCCCCCCCCCATTTATTACTATGTGTAGTCTTCATAGTGTATAAAATTATTACATTTCATATTTTTATTTCACCCAAGCTGAAATTGGGGTTATACAGGGTATGGGAATGAATGGTGGAAGAGGATGGCTGGGTTTTGCACTGGAGAACATGATAGCCCTCCATGGAGTTACACAGGGTGGCAAGTAAACCAAAAGAAAATATCTTGTGTGAATAATCCAACAGAATAAAATTAATAAAATAGGGAAAATTGCACTACCGGTATTTACAGTTTTAGGCAAAAGATACTTTTAAGTCGCCTCAGTAAGCTTTCATGTGGGTTGCCATGGTGGCAGTCTACTTCTCCTAGCCTTCACCCTGGCTATCAAGCTGCTTAATGCCGGCAATGGAGCTTACTGTTGTACTCTTGTACTAAATCATATATCGTTGGCTTAGAATGAAAACTCGTATCTCAAAAGAGAAGCAAAGGCTTTTTAAAATTTATTATTAGATAGAAAAGCACGTATCTCAACTAATTATCAGCCAATATTACAATAATATGTGTGAAAAACGAAACCTAGTGTACTGCTAGGAAGCCTTATTAAGTGACAAAACCACGAATGTGTTTTGTGAGATAAGAGGTTTTCATTCTAAGCAGATGATATGCTAGTTACTACGAACCAAAATATTTCACAACATTTGCATTGATAAATTTGCCATTTCTCTTGTTTTCATGTATTTCAGCTCTCTAAACTTAAATAGGTGAATTCTCACTTCACAACTTAACTACCACTCGATGGCGTAGTGCTTGACTACGAACTAAGAAGTTAGCAATCCATATTCAAATCCCGCTCGATGTAAAAATTTACAATTAGGAATAAGTCCCAAGTTGTGAAGAATAAGTGAAAGAAAGGGAGGAAGGAGAATTAGGAAGGCAAGTAGAGAAGAAAGGAGAAATAAATTATTTCATTTTGAACTTGCTACTAGATGACATTGATAGTATTTCCAATGGCGGCCACTAGATGTCTTGCTGTTTATAGTTACTCCCCACCCTAAACCCCTCCTTCCCAGGCGGGTCCCTTTAGTGATTTAATGGGCAGAGCTTAGGGGGCGTTTTATCGTTTCCCCAATTGAATTCTTTGTCAGGTATTATAGGTTATGCTTTTAGAAGTCTTGCCCATTCGTAATTAGGCATAATACTATGGTGTACCAGTAAACTTATTATTTTACTTTTCTAAATCTGAGGAAAGTATTCGGGCCTAGGCTAAATTAAGTACAATAGATTGCTGAATAAGAATACAACACAAGAATCTCTAATGATCTACATCTCAATAACCATAGAACCACTAAATTCCTAAAAAGCATTGCACATCAAGGCATTAAACTGTATAACAAATTGCCCAACTCATTCAAAAAGTTGGATCCTAAGAAATTTAAACGCAAAGTAAGCTCCCTATTAAAGGATTTCTCATTCTATAATGTAAACGAATTTTTTCAGACCTCCTTTAAAGATTTATAATTTGATTAATTTCTCCTCCGTTACAGTTTATCACTCCTTCTCTCTCTCTACTCCAATTTCTCTTGTTAGTCTCTATGTATGCCTTGTGATTGTGATGCATAGTCCTAAACTGCCATGTGACTATTCAATCTCATTTCTACCTCAATTACCTTGTTTCTCGCATATTTCTTTTATTTAGTGTATGTGCAGAACTCAGTGGCGGCCTCTGATCATGTTGCAGTGTTGCACAACGACCAGTTTTTAATGTAAAGAATATTTTGATTTTTTTTATTATTGTACTGTATATGCCTACTATTAAACTACTTCGAAATCGTCCTTGTGGTAGGTTTTTATTATCTATAAACACGCTTCACGCGGTATTTAACAATTTTAAATCATTTAAACATTTAAATGCACGGGGTCGTTGCATTAGAAAAGCCACTACTTGCTGCCTCTTCTTGCCGGCTAGTAACGGGTGCGACTGCGAGAGGCTTGACTTGGTGGTAACCCGCCCGGGGTTTAAAGGTTTTCGTCGTCGCTTTCACTCTGCGAACAACCGCTAGAGCACGTCGCGTCGGCTGCTGTCTGCAAGCAAGTTAGGGCTCGAACTATGAACTATGAAGTCCCTCACAGATGCTAATTGCCAATGTAGTCACTTTGTGGCGAAACCTATATTGCTAATTTTATCTATCTCTTAGACACTAAACTAAACTCCCTGGCTCTACATCCCTAGAGGGACTAGGCCTACTATCCGACATCCTACTTCTCAATCAAGTATCTCCTCAATTTGTATCAGGAGGCTGAGTACACCCCATTCCAGACCTCCCTACTTCAGAAAAATTTGATTAAGTACCGGGGAACGAACCCAACCTAATGTTTAACCACTTACCCATGAGCTAGAAATCTGAAATTTGACAGACTTTTAGCTATTTAGCGTGTAACCGATGAGAAAATTCCAGAATGTTCTAAATTGAAATGTTTACCCCAGAAAAATCTTAAAGTCGTTCCACAGTTTTTTTTAAGGTTTAGTATGGCTAAGTAGTTATTATGGGCTACGGCAGTCTAAATGCAATTAATGTATCTCTTCTATAAAGTGTCAGTAAAAAAAAAAAAAAAAAAAAACTTTTTCTTAGAACCACACAGAGAGGCAGAGCCCCACTGGGAGTTTGAAGGTTTAGCCCCGAACGAGCAAAGCGACTATTTATATATTATCAGGTTATGTATTTAATTCCTGTAAAACTACCCCCCCCCCCCCATGACTGAGTGGTTACATTGCTCGCCTTCCACCGCTGGGACCCGGGATCGAATCTTGGTGGATCCATGTGGAATTTGTGGTGGAGAAAATGGGGTCGGGGCAGGTTTTCTCGGGGTACTTCTGTTTCCCCTGCCACATATTCCATCATAGCTCTATTCATCATACTATGGCCATTGGTTGCAATAAAGGAATCATAATTACCGTAAAATAGTGCAACACCCTGTTCCTACATCCACGATCCGCCACTGGCAGAACTACTAGGCTAGCTTAATTTTAGTTTCTTTTCTCAGATGCAACCAGGGGCGGATCCACGGGGGGGGGGGGGAAATTTCCCCCATTCCCCCCCTCCCAAAATTTGTAACATTAAGCACAAAATATTAAAAATTTATTAGAACATAACCCAAATACTTAAATTAAAGCAACGACATTCATTATTTTGAAATACCTTTGTAAGAAAATGCTGAAATGTTCATTTTGTTTTCAATTGTGTACTGGGAATAATTAATTTTTATGCGTAAAAACTTCCTCTCTACTTTGGTTCCCCCCCCCCCCCAAAATGTCTTTCTGGATCCGCCCCTGGATGCAACATATATAATTAATTTATATTTGTCCTGTAGTATTTTCTGCTCTGTATTATAACTAGGTTTAGACTTAATCTTAAAAAAATTATGACGAAACCATGTATTTTTAAAATACCAACGGTGAATAAATTTATTATTATTATTACTAAGAAGTGAGATCAAGACGTGAGTTTAAAAAGTTCGCTTCGCAATTCTTTTGTTATTGTATTTGTATATGTATATGTTTTTAACGATAGAGTGCGGTAGTGCAGAGTCACAGAGAACACACGAGAGAATAGTCTGCTTTCAGCCAGTGCTTAGTGACTTTTGAAGTAGTTTCAAATTTGATTGTGTGAAAGTGAATTACAGATAGGGAAAAATGGGTTTGAAGAACTGGGTAAGTAAAAGGAAAACAACACATACCGGTAATAGTCAACAAAGAAATTGTTTAGTGCATGTTTATGCTCATTTTTATGCTCCTTGGGATACCGGCACCGCTCTGCAATGAAGTGGATTTATACCGTGGATTTAACATAGGCCTACACTAGAAAGGTAGAAAAAACAGACATAAGTTAATGCGTGATGCGGCCAAGGTGAAAAAATTCGCAGATTCCCATTCGGTAGGTAGTAAATTCGATTGGTTAGCCAATGTGAGAGTATTTTTGGGATTTCCTAACTCGCAAAAGCGAATGCCGGATTGGAATACATTAAACAGATAGTCTTTGAATATAATATTGTGTCTCTCACACTGCTGCATCCCACTACAGTTTTGTTCCGTGAGTACACCACCAGTCAAAACAGGAATGACTTTAATGTATTTTCTATTCATTACTAAATACGAATGTATTAATTCACAAACACTGGTTTGGCAAAATGGAAGAACGGGTCGCCACTTAAGCTCCACCCACCCTGGCCGAGCATTGCTGTATGGCGACGGCCCGCTTCCCCTCTACAGCCCCTTGTACCAAACCATATGCACTAATTACTACCATACGAAAATAACCCTTGCATTAATTATACTAGGCTATAATATAGTGTTGCCACCTGTCCCGAATTTGGCGGGACATCCCGCATTTTAAGAACATTTTCAGCGTCCCGAATTATGCCTAAGAGGGACGCATTATATATTTTTTTATTATTTTGCTAGCCTTTTCTTTTCTAATGTTAGTGTTACTGTTACATAGACTATTCAGTTTTGGCTTTGTAACGAATATACACCATCTTTCTCTTATTAATAAATTGTTCCATGTACAGATTTAGGTATGAAGATCGGCGATACGCATATGTTCGATAAGTGTCCCTCCTTTGCCTTACCAAAAGGTGGCAACCCTATAATACGAACTAAAACTTCTCTCTAAACTTAAATATATGAATTCCTACTTCATACCCCATCAATCACTCAATGGTGTAGTGGTTACTTAGGCAACTGGGTATGAAGCTAGCAGTCCCATCTTCGAATATTGTTCATGGTTGACAATTTATAGGATAGGAATAGGTCCCAAATAGGTAGGTAGGGTGAAGGATAGAGGAGGAAGAGAAGAGGAGAAAGGCAAAAAAAAAAAATCCAATTTTCAGTGCTGTGAGCAGTTTTATCGTTGCCAACTAGATGTCTCTCATTCTTTAATAGTGAGTTGGGTGAACAGAGCTGAGTGGCAACCTGTTCTTCCGTTTTCCCACTGCTTTCACAACCCCAATCTTGTGTTCTGCTTCCCTACCTCTATAATTTATTTAGGCCTACTATTTTCTTGCATCTGACTGACTCTTGGAACACAACAACTTTATTTCCCTCAATCATTGAAATTACTATTTTCTCGTGTCTTATTTTGGCTCCCACCCTCTGCCGTGCTTATATAAACCATCAGTGACAATGAGACGATAAAAGATACACTAGACAGGAGCTTCGGTAACTTGTTATTTTTATTATTTGTAACATGTTGTTATCATTCCATACTTGTAATAGTTACAAAGTAAGTAACAAAAAAATATTCAACTCTAGACTCTAGTGGGATGCAGCAGTGTGAGAGGCACAGTATTATATTCAAAGACTACCATTCATACATTCAATTTTTCCCCCAGAGGACATTGGCAAGAACATTCAATTTTTCCCCCAGAGGACATTGGCAAGAAAACTAGCAATAAAAAGGACACATTTGCAGTCATTCCATAGTCGGGACATTTCAAAAATTTAATACAGAACAGTTTGCATTTAGCACCTCTTGAACTTGGAGTTCTAAGTTCTGTAAATGTAGGATAGGTCTACTTATTTAAGGGACATATTTTTTCTACTAAAAATATGTAGGCCTATGAAGACTCTATCCCATCTCTGTACATTTATTCTGTGTTATTTTTTTTATTAAGTTAACTTACTGATATGGTTGGGACAACAAAGTGTTACGGTTTAGACAGAGTCTGAAAGTACATCATCACAACCATCACTGATCACATTATTATAGTATTATTGAGGTCTGTGAAGAAAAATACATACTCACATATATGGTACATCATATGACATTAAACAAAATAAAAAATTTCCTGTAGCGCAAGATTTTTAGGGAAAGTACCCATATCACAAGTGGCATTTTCCCTTTGAATAGCAATACTGATTCTCTGTCTCAGGAAGGCTGTTGATTGAGAATCACTGTTTTGAACTACAAATTTCTTCCCTATATCTGAGATCATTGTCTTAACCTCAGCACAACAAGGTCCCATGGTCTCAACTGCGAAAGCAATAAACTCATACCTCTGTAGCAAATCTTGGTACTTATTTCTTTTGATGTTCACTGCAGACAATGCTGCTGAACCTGCGGGTTTTGATGTGCTAGGTAAATGGGATGAAGCCAAGGTGTCCACACAAGTGGCATCCCAAAGAAGAAATCTTCCTCAAGACCATGGAATAAATGTCAGGCCGTGTGGATGTTTCCCTTCGATGCAGCTGATACCAGCAGGCTCCAGAATTAAAGTAATTCCAGCTGAAATAATGTCATTGAGCATGAAATATCTAGAAAATCTCCCATTATTTTTGGGGCAGCTTAGACCATGGAGACCAAAGCTGTCAACAACTGCTTCACATAAGCATTTATAGGAATAACAGATTTGGCAGCTTAGTCTTAGAACAGTCGCTATCTTGAAGGACGTGTCATCAATTAGTGTTCCAATATGAGAGGATGGAACAGCCAGAAGCCATGATCCCGATTCTCTTTCTTGTAAGGCGTGGATTCTAAAATAGTCAAGGTCAGATGGTGAAGATGATTGAAGGGAATCAAGCATAAAGGACGCTTGAATGTAATCCCAAGATTTTTATACGTCAGAATTATCAGGTAGAATATGATTAATTGAAGAACTGTGCCACCTCTCAAGAGCTTCAGCCATAAAGGGGATCTCCATTTCATCACTGTCACTGAGGAAAGTTGATTTGACAAAATCAGGTACTCCAAATGTAGAAGCCAGAAAAGCAGATCGTAGGCAGGCATCACTGAACCACCAAATTGAACTGGTAAAGTATCTCAGGTCCAGATTCAGTCTTCCAGGCTTATAAAATGCAAAATAGATTACAAACAGTTCCTTAATTGAAAGTCAGCCTCTTGAACAAGAGATGGAAACAACCAAAGTGGGATTATGCAAAAGAAGTACGTCAATCTTGGTATGAAAAAAACAGTTCTTCAGAAGAAAGTAAGCCATGTGAGAGGATAGTGAGTATAATCCCTCAAATACTATTTTCATAGATTCCAACTTTTCACAAAAACTTGGTTCAACGGCTGGAGTCGAAATTCGAGAACCAAGAAGAGTCAGGTTGGAATTTGAAATTGTCGTAATATCTGGTGCAATGTCCTCAAAGATCGAAAACACATTGTCATCCTTTTCAGAACAAACAAATAATTCACACATGTCAGGGTTGATTTCCAATCCAAGGAGTCAGCAGGCTTCTATAATAGCTTTAAGGTCAGATGATACAACACTTTTTCACCACCCAAAGTGCCATCATCTAAGTACAGAGTGATCCGTTTGGGTATGGATAAAATAAAAACACTGTAAAACATTTACTATTGAACTTTATTTCTTGAAATTTTGTGTGTACAACACTGAAAGATGGGGGATTCCTCAGTGTTCAACTTTACCTTCATAGCGCACCCTGCATAACTCAAAACTGAGATGCATTTCAGCCCATGTCCATTGTAACATAAGAGGGGTGATTTGCTGAAAAACTTGAGTAATTTTTACTCTCAGATCATCAATGTTCCTTGGTTTTAGACAGTTCCTTTACAAAACCCCACACAAGGGTTTACGGGCCACGCAATGGGTCCACCACAACCACATCACATACCATTGAAAGTGGCTTTTAGAAAATACGAACCTCCCATACCCAGTGATTGGGTGCACCATCTTCCTGGAATACACACACCATACTCACATTGAAATTCCCTTTGAACTCTTTTCACACTCTCAAATTTAGCATACCAAAGAACACATTATGCCCGCTGTTGATTTGTAGTATCCATTTTAGTCATGTATGATTTTCATTTGTCCTTTGTAGGTTATGCATTGTTGATTGTCATATATGGAATCTCCCATCTTTAAACTTTAACATAACCAGTAAGAAATTTGTCCTACAATCACATTGGCTTTTATAATAACATTTAATTTTATCCATACCCAAACGGATCATCCGGTAGAATAATTGAGTTATAACTGAGTTCAGGGTATGACTAAAAAGTAGTGGACCTGGTGGATCACTTTTTGTGATAAAATTACTTCAGAATTGTAGAAAAGCTTGGAAGGTTGGCTGTAAGCCTAACATGTATATGCATACGCGTTGGGCATTTTATCCCTAATAGAAAGAAGCATACAGTCTCTTTCAATGCAGTTGGACGCGTTTCTAAAATCAATTTTAGGAAGAAATTTCCTTGTATGCTCATTCTTGCAAAGAAAAGCACGCACCAAGTGTATAATAGAATTACAACCCTTGGAGGCACCAAATCCAAGTTGGTGAGGTTGTAAGAGAAATGCAAACTAACTTAGACACTAGTCTGCAAAAGAAATCTTCCAATTACAATGGGATGTGTGCCACCACATTTCTATCCAATGGCTATTATTCATATAAATAAGGACAAATTTCATTGGCAACATTACCCGTACCAGCCAACATAAAATTACAAAATTGAGTAAGGCAAGTAATAATCGTCTGCTCGAATCCCCAGCAAATTTGTTTTGAGTCCGTGATATGCTGAGGTCAAATTCCATCGATGCTAGAAGCTGAGACAGTAGGGAAACCATTTATACCTCATGGAACCATATCCTGAAAAACTATCAGATCAGGGGGAAACTGGAAAAGTTAAAGGTCGTGCTTCTGCAGCAAAGTGACCGGCATGTTTATTTTGCTGTAGATTTCTGTGATGTCATTTTAAACATGATTACAGATACAAATAATATTAAGGCAGAAGTGTCAGCTAAAATCAGGAAATTCTTCTTTTTATGCAGTTCAGAAATTCTTATCTTCTCGTCTTCTCCAATAAAAAGATGTGTTTAAAATTATTACAAAATCAGTGGATAAAGGTTAAAAAATTAAAACACGACGTTTCAACTCTCCCTTGAGTCTTCCTCAGGTGACTTCTCACACAGTACACCACCTGAGGAAGACTCAAGGGCAGAGTTGAAACGTTGTGTTTTAATTTTTTAACCGTTATCCACTGATTTTGTTATAATTTTAAACACATCTTTTTATTGGATTTGACTCAGTGGAAATTTGGGACCGATATGGATGTTTTATTGAATTCTCGTCTTCTGCCCAGAAATCTAAAAATAAAGATAGCCTATATAAGACTATTATCCTGCCGGTTCTATTATATGGATGTGAGACTTGGTCGCTTACTCTTCGGGAAGAACATAATCTGAGAGTATTCGAAAACAGGGTGCGTAGGAAAATATTTGAGCTTAGGAGAGATGAAAATGGGGACTGGAGAAAACTACATAATGACGAGTTTCATGACCTGTACTCTTCACCGGATATACAGTGTTTTGCAAATGACAAGCAATTTGCCCTTCTCCTGCTTAAATGCGCAGTCCATTCACAGTTTTGCAATGTCGCCAAACTGTACTCCCGCTGTGTCAGGCTCCAATCTGCGCACGGAGAATTTAAATTTTGAAATACAACTTATGCTACATGGAAATATTGTGGTTTCACTTCAGGTACTCAGTTAGGGTGAAAGAGGGCATATTTTTGCACACGTACGTCCAAAAATCAAATTTTTAGCTTGACTAGTTCCTAAGCTACTATCAAATGAATGTTTGCATTACATCAAGAGCTGAGTTGCGATATCCTGTATACAGCTCTTATTGTAGCCCATCTGAAGAACAGACAGTAATAAACACATGTATATATTCTCTCTATCAGTGACATGCTCTGACAAAAAGAAAATACTGACACACCTTACTCTCTATGATTATGTTATTTCAGTTTTCAATTAACAAGCACAGGACAAGTTCTAGTGACTATTTCAAAAGGGTAGGCTATACTATGTCATTTATAGGGCCGGTATTATAATCATGGTTTAACCTTTACTTTTAGTTTAAACTTTAGTTTTTCAGATTTTGCGTATTATAAACGATAACTACCAGTTAATCTTAAGTTTAACCTAACTGGACCTTTTCTACCGTTTAATCTGCAGTTTAAGACGTAATAATTGTTTTAATGAAAATGGCTATCAAAACACGATAAGACAGTATCAACAAATTCGATTTCGGGTACAACATGCTATGAGAAGAAGAGACAAAACTTATTTTATTACTTTCCGGAACGTAAAATATTTTAATGTAGGCCTAAACAGAGAAGGTTGTACTGTGAGACAAATGCTAATACAAGATCATTTTTATGAGCAATGAATAGCTTCTTATTTTAGCTGTGATTGAAATAAACTTACACTGAACATAACTGAGTTCAATTTAGATTTTCCATTCTACGATCTCACTATACTTTCGAAGTAAATATACTAACGATTCTATTTCATTGGATGAAAAGTTTTGGCAATGATTTGAACTATTTGTGTCAGTCATTTTTGTCGCAATATACAAACAAATACAAGAAAATTAGCAGATCTTATTGTTTTTCTTTTATTTCCAAGGCCAATTCGTCTTCTTTTCCCAGCCAACAGGTCTACCAACGCCATTGCACTATGGTTTAATTTAACCAGAACATTATAAAACGGCAACTAGAGTTAAACTTAAGATTAGGTTTAACTTAATCTAAAGATCAACTTTGTTTATAATACCGGGCCTAAGTATACCAACTGCAAATCACGGCAATAAAACAAGTGTTTTGAAGCCAGGCCAGACACATTATTTTTAGTGTGTATATATTTTAAAAGTGATAGAAGAAAAAGAAGAGAGAAACTTTATTTCTAAGAATATCAAATATCCCACTTCCATAGCGTGTAGTGAAAACAGTTTTCTTGTCACCAAGGCAACATACTAGATGCCCGAAGTAACAGGTATTTATCGTTTCATTTTAGGCATCTCAACACGATGTAAAACTGTTAAACTAGGTACTCTACTCAATATATTATTAAAGTGACATGTTTACAGTTGTTATAATCGTATGTCATGCATTCATGGGAGTGCCAGAGCGACTGAGGAAGACAGAAGTGTATGTAGGAAAGAGAGGCAGGAGAGAGGGGGGAACTCGCATATCTGACAACGCTTATCGAATTCGCGCATATCATTCGTTACCAGGCAAATTGCTTGCCATTTGAAAACCACTGTAGTAAGGGTAATTAAATCACGGAGGATGAAATGGGCTAGACATGTTGCATGCATGGGGGAGGAAAGACATATCTCAAAAGTATTGACTGGGAGGCCCGAAGGGAAAAGACCATGTCGAAGACCTAGACGTAGGTGGGAGGACAGTATTAGGGTAAATTTAAGGGAAATAGGATTTGTGAGAGATGATTGGATGGAATTAGCACAGAATAGGGTTGAATGGTGGGTTCAGGTTAGCACACCAATCAGTGGCGGTTTCTCCTATAGTGCTGCAGTGCTACAGCACACGGCTTGTTTTCTGCTCGTCGTATAATGTTATTTTCAAACGCAATACTATATTTTCTTTTACTTAGGTTTTGAACTTGGCGCGTCCACGCGAGAATCCCTTAGCTTTTATGCTGGAGAATGGAAGTCGGTAATGTGAATATTATCTTTCCCGCCTCGTGAATGCACTTGGCAAGCAGCTCATCATTTGTAGGGTGTGACGTCATGCTTACGCTTGACTTTGTGACGTGTAAGCTGGTTTTAACGTGACGAATGGGCTGCCGTTGAATTGCATTCACGAGATTTCTCCACGTCTGACTGGCGCGCTGTGATCTTGCTGACACAAAAGACACTTGCCGCGACATCTGTTGGAATACAGATGAATCTGTAGTTGTGGTTTTAGCCACTAGAAGCATTATGGTGTCTTGTGTTTAAACACGTGCTTTCAGACGAGTGATTCAGTGCTAGCATAGCGTTTGGCTTGTGAATGTGGAAATATGAATTCGGTGGACAGCTTGGTAAGGACGCCTTTTTCTTCCAGGCAATTGGAGGAAAAAGTAGTCATAAAAAAACTGGGGAGGCCTACTCCAAATTTAAATATGACGCAGGTGGGTAGTGGTAAAAACAGGGCTCCTTACAGCAGGCGTTTTAAACCTGATATATATCAATCATATGATTGGCTTTGCGGGTGCCAAGTAAGGAACTTACTGTTTTGTTTCCCCTGCCTCCTGTTCGGGAATACTGGTGCACCAGCTTGGTCTGCAACGGATGTAAAGGATCTTGGTCACCTTAAAGCGTTGAGCAAAAATCACAACGACAACAAGACTCACATCCATAATGTGTTGAATTTAGCTGCAATTGGAAGTGTAAATATTGCAACACAATTAAGCCGTGCTTATCATGATGCCATACGATCACACAATGACCAAGTGGAAAAGAACAGATATATCCTTTCAAGAATTTTTGACTGTATCAAGTTCTGTGGTACATTTGAACTCGCGGGGACATGATGAGACTGAAATGTCTGACAATCCGGGAATTTTCTTGGGACTTGTTGACTTTATGAGCAGTTTAGATAGTGCTGTGAAAGAGCACATGGAATCAAATCGGGTTTTCAAGGGAGCCTCCAAAACAATTCAAAACGAACTACTGGATTCCATGTTACAAGTGTGTCGTGAGAAGATAATAGAAGAAATGAGGAATGCTGAGTTCGTTGCCATCTTGGCGGATGAAAGCACAGATGTTTCAGACCAAACACAATTGGTTATCGTGTTTCGATATGAAATAAATGGTGTTCCTTGTGAAAGATTTTGGGGGTTTTTCAATCCAGAAGGGCATCAGAGTGCATTTTAGGTGTAATTGGTGAAATTTTCAAAGATAATCCTAATAAAATTATTGCACAAACATATGATGGGGCCTCCGTAATGAGTGGTAAAACTGGTGGGGTTCAGGCAAAAATAAAAAGCCGTTTCCCCAATGCCCATTACATACACTGCTATGCCCAACAGTTGAATTTAGTGATGCAAAAAGCTGCATCACAAAATGCCGCAGCCAGAATATTCTTCTGTAACTTGTCAGGGTTTCCAACCTTCTTTTCAAGGTCACCACAACGACAGTCCTAATTAGACGAAGTGGTTTCTCAAAGGATTCCTGGTGGTTCTTCAACTAGATGGAACTTTAAATCCAGAACGGTAAATGTGGTATATGAAAATAAGTGTTTCTTGGAATTGGGGAAGTCATCATCATCTACCAAGACTGTTCTGGAAGCTTCGGGACTCCGCCTTTTTTTAGAAAATGAAGAATTTATTTTCTGGCTCACATTCTTCCATAAAATAATGCCTCACGTAGATGTATTGTATAATGTGTTGCAAGCAAGGTTGACTGATGCCGTCCAAACAACAAAATCTGTGACACATTTTATCGAGGCAATTAGTGGGATAAGGGAATCCACAGATAACGCTGACAGTGAAGTTCCATCTGGCAATAAACGAAGGAAGCAGTCACATAGAAATGCCGATGCCAAGGAAGTGTGTGATCGAATCCTTCAAGAAGCTCGTCATCGCTTTCAATCTTTGGATCATCTAGAAGCAGCAAAACTGGTAGATTCTTTATACTTTCCAGAATTTTCGAAACACTTCCCAGAAAAAGTACTCGACTCTGCTGTACAATCTTACAATATGCTGGAGAAGAGCAGATTGAGAACAGAACTGAGTGTCTAGTATGAAAGAAGTGATTACAGGAAAATTGATGGAGCTGTTCCACTACTCGAGCTTATGATTAAAAACAATTTGGTAGGAACATTCTCCGAAATAACAAAGCTTCTCAGGATTATAGTCACCACTCCTATGACCACAGAAGAACCAGAAAGATGCTTTTCTACCCTGAAGAGGATAAAGACATTCCTAAGGAATACCATGTCACAAGAACGACTTACAGCTCTTGCAATGCTTTCCATAGAGAAAAAGATGGTTGCAAACATGGATGGATTCAACACAAAAGTCATCGATAACTTCTGTAGTAAGAAGGAACGTCGCATGGACTTCACTCTGAGACAGTAATTATGTAAGTAATCCTACTGCTCATTTATTAAATATTTTAAGTTTGCTGTATGAAATGGTATTTGCAGCACACTCTCGTTTTGAGCCACGAGCCGCTACTGACACCAATGAACCTTCGGGTTCCATGAAATAGATAATATTCCTTTAACTTGCTTAGGAATTGTCTGTTGCCATTGAGTAAGTAAGTAAGTAAGTAAGTAAATGAGGTGCTGTGAAAGAATGTCCCTGTACATTAGGGTGACCTAAGTTTAATTCAGTTATTTATCAATTTAGATACATAAATTTGATTACAACCCATTGCAGCTTATTGTTTAAAACTAGGATGTGCTGCAAAAACTTTTGTTTTGTCCGGTCTACGTCATGAAAAAATAAATAAAAAATGGCGTCTCTTGTGTCCTCAGAGTGGCACATGTACAATAATTCTATTGGAAGGGATGCACTGAATGGAAGGGATGCATGCTCCTGAACAAGGTTTCACAAAACACACACTCAAGCAGATAAAATTGGGTTACCGTGCATGTACAGACTTGAGCTTCAAGCAATGTAGCGAACTGTGATAAGGAAGCTATAGAAATTTCTCAATATTATCTATCATATGCCGAATTCGTATATATATATATACTAAACACTTACTCTGAATCTTCTAATAAATAGGAAGTTTATATAGTGAAGTTACAAAATATCTATTCAAACTCTAGATGGAGATTTTACATACGTACTTCACTAATTACAGAAAACTAACCTGAACATGTTTCGAGCCTGCCTCTAGACTCATCCTCAGCTATACTCCATCTGAGGTAGGGACATCAGCTGCGACACCTGGCGGATGTTTAACCAATCTTTTGATTAAATCATCTTCGGCGGGTATTTCAAAATTCATCAGCTGGTCTTTGTTTTTGTAGATATAAATTTTCTCCCAAACTGTGAGTTGCTTATGTCCGTACACAAACTTTTTAAGTTCCGGCTCCAAATTAATTTCATGATCTTTTTCCCACAAATGAGCAGCTATAGCTGATTTTTCAATCTGTGCATATTTTATGTTTCTGATATGTTCTTTAGCCCTTACATCCAAATTTCTTTTAGTTTTACAATGTATTTCAGACTGCTTTTTGTTGTGAGGGATTTTCTCAATGGTGGTGGATCTTAACAAATTCCTAAGACTGTATCTATTTACCGGGGCTGTAATAATATTATGTTCTCTGAAGATTTTCCTGAATTTAGAGAACATAATATTATTACATAGATACAGTCTTAGGAATTTGTTAAGATCCACCAAGAATGAGAAAATCCCTCACAACAAAAAATCAGGTATTTATCAATTTAATTGTAAAGATTGCAGTCTGAAATACATTGGTAAAACTAAAAGAAATTTGGATTTAAGGGCTAAAGAACATATCAGAAACATAAAATATGCACAGATTGAAAAATCAACTATAGCCGCTCATGTTGGGAAGATGATCATGAAATTAATTTGGAGCCGGAACTTAAAAAGTTTGTGTACGGACATAAGCAACTCACAGTTTGGGAGAAAATTTATATCTACAAAAACAAAGACCAGCTGATGAATTCTGAAATGCCCGCCGAAGATGATTTAATCAAGAGATTGGTTAAACATCCGCCAGGTGTCGCAGCTGCTGTCCCTACCTCAGATGGAGTATAGCTGAGGATGAGTCTAGAGGCAGGCTCAAAACATGTTCAGGTTAGTTTTCTGTAATTAGTGAAGTATGTATGTAAAATCTCCATCTCGAGTATTATTAGATACTTACTCTGAACTTTTCTATCCATTGCCTGCACATGTTGGTGTTGTTATATTTTTGACGATATGGAACAGTACCATTAATGATATCACCATACCAAACCAAAATCCCGTGCATCTTGTCTATGGATCCACGAAAATCTTTTACTTATGAAGTTTTCTACACTTCCTAGCTGTTCCTATGTAATCCCTTCCGTAAAAAGTCATCGCTCTCATCATATCTTTTGTTGTGGTAGCATCACTTTCTTCAGAGATTTATGCTCCAAATGATCAGCCGCAGCTTGTTCCATGTTTAATCTTCCAGGATGCTTTTCACAATATGAGAGATGCATAAACTCCTTCATAGTCAATCAAGATATGGAACGGAAATAATAGTTTTAAATGGATGCAGGAGTGAAAATAAGGAAACTATTAATTTGTACTGAACTCTGTCAAAGTGCAATCCTGAAAGAAGTGTGAATAATATGATGGATTAAAAGCAAAACCAATTGAGTAAGAAAAAACAGGATCTACAACTTGTAAAGATGTATAAAAAAGTGTTGGGGAGCTTTTTGGAGTAAATACATTCTGGTACCATCAATCCTCAATATAATGCCCCTCTTTACAGTGCCACCCTCGCACTGCAACAATAAATGCAAGTGAACGGATCTTCTCCCATATAAAATACATAAGAAACCTCGTTACTGTGCCAATTCATTTAGTGCCAGTGAATATAAGACAAGATTTTACAAAATATGGCTTGCAGTGATTTTTTTTCAGTTGCAGAATTCTTTTAAAACTGGCGTGAATGTTAGGAAGTTTATTTAAGAAACATACTGTACTGTATTTCCAAGAAGTGAATGTTATCCTGCCACTAATTGTAAATGTAGTGCGATGGAATGAGGAAGCTATGTTAAGAAGTCGGGCAGACAGCCTGCGTAAAGGATGGAACAGGTAGAAAAAGCCCTTTGGCTTGGAATTTGGTCAAAAATGAACTTGGTAGAAATGTCAAAAGTGAAATTCATAAACTAATTATTGATGACATCGCTGTTGAAGATCCAGCATTAATTGCTGATGCCTTTGCTAGACATTTTAATTCACTGATTGTAAACAAACTAAAGAATCATTTCAAAAATGTATCTACGCAGTGTACTTTAGGGCCAAAAAATCCTCAATCTATGGTACTTTATCCTATTAATGAGTTTGAAGGTGTTAGTGTCATCAATCTGTTAAAGAAGAATTCTAAGACAACTGGATGTGATGGAATCAGTGTTGACGTTTTAAAATCCATTTTACACAGTATCATAACACCACTAACATACTTGTTCAACGTGTGTTTTGTTAATGGATGCTTTCCAGATAGTTTAAAAGTTATTATTGTACCTGTGTTTAAGAGGGGTGACTCATGTAATGTTAATAATTACAGAGCTATTTCATTGCTGAGTTCGATATCTAAAATATTCGAAAAGTTATTGCTTACTAGGATTTTAAATTTTTTAAATAAGTATGATTTATTGTCTAAGAGGCAATTTGGTTTTATTACTGGTCAATCTACTAATAATGCCTGTGTTAATTTTATTGAATTTGTAAATAGGTGTATGGATAATAATCTTCTTGTTGTTGGTCTATTTTTTTTATCTAGTAACGCATTTTACTCTATTAATCACAATTTTTTTAAATGGAAATTAGACCAATTAGGGATTAGGGGTTTAGTAAATGATTTAATTTTATCATTTGTAAAATCTAGGGAATTTATGGTTAAACTTACTAACAACTTATCTAGTAAATTTTCAGTGGATTATGGTGTTCCCCAGGGATCTATCCTTGGCCCACTGCTATTTATATTATACATCAATGATTTAGAACATCATGTTGATGTTGACTGCCTCACTTTGTATGCTGACGACACATCGGTAGCTATATGTGCAAATGACTTTCATTCCCTTGAGTCTAGAGTATCTAAAGTAGTGCACGACTTTACATCTTGGTGTTCAGCAAACAATTTAATTGTAAATGTCGATAAAACAGCATTGCAGATAGATAGATGTTTATTGTCAGAAGCTGTAAAAATATACAGATAGACTCGTCAAGACTTCCTAAAAATAATACACATTATTCAAACAAAATCCATTGTTGATTGGAAAAATTCATTAAGATTATAAAAAGGTTTCTCATTTTAACAATTTTTCAAGCGTATCTTAAGCACAGGCATCTTATGCATTAAAATATCTTTTGGTAACTTATTCACAATTCTACTAGTGAATAATAGGACTTCTGGTATATCTGGTTGTGTTGTAATTATTTATAGGCCTATGTACATTATTTCTCAGCCGTGTGAAATGATTATGAACATGTTTAGGAAAGAACTCTTGAAATGTGAGTGAAGTCATGCTTAACTTTTTTTTTATTAAGATAACATCAATCCAAAAGTGGCATTGTTTCAGTTATTTTCATTTCTCTACTGAGCTATACAATTTGCTTTTAAATTACAATTTCCTCCTATGTGTACGTACATTAAATTAGTCATGAGTACTAAGTTACTTAGAATTCTTAAAACTATTAAAAGAGTATTTGAAGTCCATAAAATAAAAGTCTTATACTATACCGAATACAATGTAGGACAATACCGGACACTTACTGCTTTGGCAATGGAAAAATGGGGGACAGATTGTGCAGCACTCCTGGTGGCACAACCTGCAAACTTGGGGGCAAATTAAAATATTCAAAACACATATAAACTGCAATGTTTTAATGTTTCACCAAACACTAAGGACCAAAACACTGTTTAAGTAATTATAAGAATAATAATAAGCAAACAAAACACAGAACTTCCGAAATAGTTCTCAAAATATCAATGAAAACACAAATATTTCAACTTAGCGGTTGCTAACAACAACAACAACTCTCTCTCTTTTTTTCAATGTTGCTTTTTTGTTTAATTTTTAGGTAATTTATTTTCAAGCATGCTTTTCTGGACCATAGATAGATAGAAAAATTATATCCCTTATACATAACATGCCGAGGTTGGCTACTTCGGCTCCTCTAATAGAAATTGGTTGATATCTTTGTATCTAGTTACTGCATCTGTATTCAGTAGTAGCAGGTTGGACCGCTAGATAGTGCTCAAGATATTGTCCCTCAATATATCGCAAAGTGTCCTGTATTGCCCTCTATAGTAAGTATTTGACTATACTTCCTGGTAGGAAGAAGACGTCTGCATTTTAGTATAAGACTTTTATTTTATGGACTTCAAATACATTTTTAACAGTTTTAAGAATTCTTAGTAATAGGCCTACTCATGACTAATTTAATGTATAGCCTATACACAAGTTTTTATATTTCTAGACTAGTAGCCTATACTACTTCTATAATTATGTTGATTGCAATAAAATGAGTTATGGTTTTTAAAGTAGGTTAGATTTTTAATGTGTTAACTAAAATACTGAGCATAGGTGGAAATTGTAATTTAAAAACAAACGGCATTGTTTGTCTGATGTTATCTTTAAAAAAAGAAACTTCAAAAAATATTATAATAAACAGGAACAAACAGAATTTATTTGGTCATAAAACAATTCATACAAACAAATATGATTCTTTAAAAGGAAGTCAGAACTCTTCAACCTTCCTCTGTATCGAATGTGTCAGCTGCTTCATCATTTAAGTCTGTGTCTTCTTCCTCGACGTGTAGTACTTCAAATGCTTTCTCCAGTGACTGTTCCACAATTGTTCTTGCTTCTTCATTAGCCATTTGCATTTCCTCTTCAATGGCTCTTTTTTCTGCTTCAATCCTTTCTCTTTCCTATAACAAACAATTTTGAGAACTTTGTGAATGGATGTAGGGATGAAAGACTCCTGGTGGATAAATTCCAGAACTAAACAGCCTGGAGGATTGTAACTTACAATATGAATGAACCTCAGTACAACTGACCACAAAGCTACACACATTGAATTTGCTTACTGCTGATGAAATAGATAAAGCCAAATGGGAAATTCATATATTACCTGTGATAATTAGTTAAAAAATTAAAAGTTAAGAGCAAAGTAAAATAAGAAAAAATGTACAGTAAAACCTCTATATAACGACCATCGCTGGTTCCACGAAAAAGTGGTCTTTAAGAGGGGTGGTCTCTTAATAGGGGGTATGCATTTTTATGTCTTGAAACTGAAAATACCATAGAATAAATACGGTACAATACAGTAGGTGTATTATGTAACACACAGTTGATTATTACTTATTTTTACTGTATTTAAAATTGTAGCACAACAATAAGACACTTTAATCTATGCAGGTCAAGAACACCGAGCCTCTATTTACAGTATAATGGGGTAATATTTTCCAGGAAAAGAAAGACACAATTCTATTTTCCCTATATTAAATTTTGCTTGGAGGACAATGAAAGGGACTCGTGCAGCAAGTTTCTTAGAATCGAGAATTTCAGAAACCCCCTCATGTCCACTGAATAAACGTTTTCATAAGAAATAGAATTACCCTTCCAAGTCACTGCGGCCATGTAGATAATAAAGGCATGAATTCTTAAATGTATTGAAACAAGCAGGTCAATAGTAGGAGATTGGAATGTGTGTTCACACCGTGTGCTGTAAGGTACTTGTACGCTGCCTACTGTAAGGATTTTCCCAGCCCAAAGCATTCTTCAACCATTTCTGTCCATCACTCTTGTAAAAGTATTGTATTGAAAATTGAAGAGACGTCTTGGAGTGCCCACATCAGTATTTCTGTTCAAATGATGATTAATGCCTACCATTTGAGTAATTATTTTTTACGATTTTGGTCGTTATAGAGGAGTTTTTATTTATTTATTTATTTATTTAGATTTGTTCATCATAACATAGTACAAAATACATGTTTATGAACATCTGCATTTGCACCCTTGCATTCATAACAAGCACTCTATAAAAAAAACTCAATATTCACAATACAAAGATATGCATAATAAATGTTACATAATATACAACATATATACAGACTTGTACATTATGTACATTAAGATAAATCATCCTCCAAGAATTCCTCGACATCATAGTATGCTTTACTTATGAGGAAGCTTACAAGTAATTGTTTGAATTTTTTCTTTGGTTCAGTATTTCTCATGTATGGCGGGAGTTTATTGAAAAATTTAGTGCCGATGTAGCTTGGTTTTTTTTCAAAAAGCTTAAGTTTAACGGAAATGAAACTCTGGTCGTTGGTCGGGGAGAGGGGTGGTCATTTAATAGGGGTACAAATAACATTGGTCTTATGGGTTTTACTATCGGTTCCTAGAAAAATTGGTCTTTAAAGGAGGTGGTCGCTAAAGAGGGGTGGTCTTTAAGACAGGGTTTACTGTATATGTCTTTCTGCCAAAGTACTAGTAGTTTTAGTAGGATTGGTGAAGATAATGTATTGCTGAATATGAAAAATTACATATAAAGATGCCAGTTATAACATTTATTAATGAAAATTATTGAAATAACTCATATTCAACAGATAAGGGTTAATATTAAATATTTAATACACTATTCCACCTTTACCCTTAACATATAATATACAACTTATTATGAAAATGCATTTCGGCGTATGCTGCGCCATCTTCAGTTCAAATAAGATGTAATGAACACCACAATTCTTCTCAAATAATGTTGTTTATGAAATTTGTTAATTGGTAACCTAGGTCACCGTTGTAGTCAAGTCAAATAATTGATTGTGGTCAATTATGTTTTCATTAAGGATGTTATTTCTGTTCTTATAAATTTGAAAGTTTTCCAATGTATTTAGTCTAACACCCTTATCACAGATATGTAGGACTTCCATGGAAGTCTTGTTTGATTTTATCTGTATGTGAAATGTAATATACTTTGTTTAAAAGGTTTCTGTTAATTTTCACTGTTAAATATGCAGATACATTCAGAAAGCGATTTGTTTTATCCCATATACAGGGTGCGGCATTTAAAGTTTCCCATTTTCAAAACCGTGTAACACATTTATTTAACAAAGAAATAAGCTATATTGAACATTTTTAAATGACTTACAGTCTTGGATTTACAATACTGGTCTTACTTTTTGAATATGATTTCCTTGAGATGCCCTCCATTAACTTCAATGCAATCTCCCTCGTACACTGGCCTTCACGTGGTGTGTGATGTCTTACGTAACATTTGCACTTTCCTGCTGAATTGCATTGTTAAGACTGTTAATGTCAGAGAGGGCATGAGTGAAAACTTTAGACTTCAGATAGTCCCACAGAAAAATAAATCTGCTGCAGTTAGGTCGGGAGATTTGGAGGGAAAGAATTTGGAAAGAATTCGGCCGGGGAAACCAGCATGAAGGGTGTCCATTGAAAGGTGTGCAGTATGTGCTACAACACCATCCTGTTGAAACCACAATCTCTCAATATCCAAGTTACGATGTGTCGATTCTGGTAGGAAGAATGTTTGCAGCATATGATTGTAACGTTCAGAGTTCACAGAAACCGAAGCACCATTATCGCTCTCAAAGAAGTAAGGGCCAATAATACCCTGTGCTGCAATGGCGCACCACACCACGACCTTAGGACTGTGAAGTGGCTTATGTGGATTATGCGTGGATTTGCAGGAAATTGCACATGTTACACAAGACACCACACAATGCGTAATGGCCAGTGTACGAGGGAGATTGCAGCAATGTGTTGAAGTTAATGGAGGGCATCTCAAGGACATCGTATTCAAAACGTAAGACCAGAATTGCAAATCCAAGACTGTAAGCCATTTAAAAATGTTCAATGTAGCTTATTTAAGTTTTAAATAAATGTGTTAACACGGTTTTGAAAATGGGAAACTTTAAATGCCGCACCCTGTATATCACATTGAATTTATTTCTCAAATGCTATTAGGGGTACATTTTTATAAATTCTCAAAGTATTTAATCCTTAAAAGTGAGTTTTTCTTTGAAGCAGGGTTCCTTAAGTACTACATTGTTGTGGAAATGTTAAAACGATTGTGAATTGTTGGAGTTTGATCTAAACATGTTGTGATTTCAAGCTTTTTCAATTAAGTTGTCATGGTTCTGTGCGACCAATGCCTACATATGCTACTGAATATAGTATGTATTCTTGAATTCTAAGATAGAATCTAACTTCTCAGTAACTACAGTTTAATTTTATTTATTGACGACATATTGTGTATGTTAAGTTCGATAACAGAGAAAATAGCCTATTTTACACATAAACTTTACAATGTCAAGATAGTCAATGCACAGAATACACGTTTTTTATTGTTTGTTATTTTTTTACCAAGGTGTATTTTAGCTACAAATATAAGTTAAGTTAAGTTAAGGCCACAACAGTCTTTAGTGAAAATAGTGTTATGCAATACCAATATATAGCCTATACAGTAAACTCTCGATAATTCGGACCTCAGTATGCCGGACTTTGGATAACTCGGACAGATTCTTGGCGATCCAGACCCAGATCTACAGTCATTCTATGGCCACTTCAGAAGTGCAAGAGAATTAATTATTCAAAAGCAACAGAAACAATGTGTACACAGAAGACCATTTACAGTTTCTTTCGGCCTAAATCTTCTCAGAAAAATATGTTCATAGTGCCCCATCATCATAATATTGCACTAATAATTTAACAGTGAGTATTTCAGACTCTGACTAGAAATTTCAATATAGAACTGAAGTGTTATTCTTTTTTGTTCCAGTTGTAAGTGTTAATATTATGTTCTGCCTCATACGTTTTGTTATTGCAGCTTAAACACGAAATTTCGTTACTTAAATACCATTTTCTAATTTACTCTAAATAAGCCGGACATTTCATAATTCGGACAGACCCCCGCCCACTTTAGTCTGGTTTATCGAGAGTTCACTGTATATATATATCTACTGTTTTTATTGCTGAAGATCTTATGTGATTTTATAAAGACATTTTATGCACAAAATAATGGACATAGGCCTATATGAATACTCTACAATACTGAAATAGAACACTGTTAATAAAATCTATCATGTTGGTTCTTTTAAGCTAAGCGCTATATTTATTAAAGCAATTTGAAGGAATATGAGGGAATAACGTGAACACTTATTTTCAATTTGCTTGTAGTCTGGAATTCTAAAATAGAACCTAACTTCTCAGCATATTTGGACTTTATTTTTTTGTGTGGTTCTTACAATAATTTTTAAACTTGGTGTACAATAAGCTCCATGCATGGAAGCCTACAGTTACTGGGAAGTACAATATCAAGTGACGACAGTACCAAACTAGGGTCTTTATTATAAGTTGAGACGGGGCGACCGGTGTTTTCACTCTCCGCTACGGAGTCCGCATTAGCCGCGGGCGGCGTGCGCGCGGCTTCCCTGCTTAGAGTGTAGGCTATATAAAGTATTACATATCTTACCTTATAACATGTTGGAAGTGTCGTCCTTCCTGTGTTATTCAGGCATTGTATCTGGAAACCACATTCTGGCTGACGCGAGTGAGTTCTTCCACTGTAATGCCCCTAATTTCATTCGTAATGTTTTCTTTCAGCTCCTCCAATGTGTGAGGATTTGTTCGATAAACCTTATCTTTAAGAATGTGGTTTCCAGATACAATGCCTGTATAACACAGGAAGGACGACACTTCCAACATATGTTATATGGTAAGATATGTAATACTTTATATAGCCTACACTTTAAGCAGGGAAGCCGCGCGCGCGCCGCCCGAGGCTAATGCGGACTCCGTAGCGGAGAGTGAAAACACCGGTCGCCCCGTCTCAACTTATAATAAAGACCCTGTAGAAGTGCAGAATAGAAGGGAGTTCCTGTGACAACAGCAAACAGACCATGTTTAAAATATATCTACTGCATCATTAATAAAGGAGCATCAGCCATGGAGAAGACTTGAGGAATGAGGATGTCAATGACAGAGAGATTGAGTGATGCACTGGTAAAGAGGATGAACAGCAAGACAGTGTACAGGGAGGGGTGACTGGATCAGATCATACAAAATCTGGAATATAAGATGAGATGGCGATCGTTCAAAATCATCCTACCCTGCTCACTGAAAGGGTAGAAAGATGATGACAGTATACTGTCAATTATCCGTGGAATTCGATGGTGCTTCAGCCTCCAGCCGCAGATAAGTAATTCCACTGACAATCTGCAAAATAGCAGGAAAAGGACAAAAGACAACACAAAAATGCTTGAGAACAATTATTATTTACATTATGGAGACTGCACAAAAGTTTTCTGTAGTTAGAGGTTTCTTGGTTTACTTTTCACTAAAAATTAGCTCATCTTTGTGATTGAAGTTTTTCTTTCAATACCGTGATGTCTTCTTCTTCTTCTGCCTTTCACAGAATAGGCCTATTGACCTGTACTGGCCTCAGTTCCATCTTTTAACTGGACGTCCTATGTCCCTTGCTTGTTGGTGGGGTCAAATGATCCTGAGAGCTATGCCGGCGGTAGCTTAGCTACTGGTAGGGCCTCCCTTGCCGGAAAGGTCAAAGGTGATGATCCAGACTAAATGGAATGTCCTGGTCCTCTACGTTGGGGGTTGTGCAGTTGGGTTGGTAGCCACTCATTAAAAAAAACTTCATTACTTGTCAGCCTCAAAGGACACAGCTGAACAGATTCAATGGTTATAAAACTGAGATGTGTTGTCTCAAAAAAGAAGACAAAAATGAAAGGAAGACTGCATACCCATTTGAGGCAACAAGTTCTTTAATTTTGCGCTGATTTATTTTTTCTACCTGTACCAAACGTACAGAAAACCCCAGACTTGCCCTACATTTTAACCTTATATCCAGCATCCGAGGGGTGGGGGATTTCTAAAAGATCTGGAATGTACATTTTAAGAAACGTAAATGCTCATTAGATGCAAATGGATTAAAAACTCGGGAAAGATTATAAAAATATTTTTTGCAGTTTGCCATAACAATATTGATTTTGTTGTGAAGGATATAGTTTTTCTTAGCTATCGTTGTAAAAGTGAAAGAAATATGTTGCAGTTCAGTGCTGTGATCATCCGAAGCAGCAATGATAACAAAATGTTTGATGTTTGGTATGAAGTGCGGGAGCAAGAATTTTATAATTACTTGATCAGTTGTAAGTTGTGTGCTAAAATATAAGTTTACACTGACGATTTAACAATGAGGTATAAAGAAAACATATAAAACCTATGCATAAACTTACATGCTAAGTAGTAGTAGTAGTAGTAGTATACTTGGGGAGTTGGAGAGGGCTAATCACCCTTGCACTTCGACCTAGAGATCTTTTGTGTTATCCCAATTTCCTATCATAGGAATTCGAGTTTCTTGGATTTAGTCAGTTCCATTACTCCTTTTCCTGGTATAGGATGTTTTTTAGTGGAGAAGCTCTTGGCTTCATTCCCAAAGTCTTTCCGAGAGATATTATCGAGAGGCTCTAATAGGCCCTCCAGCTTAAATCCCTCCCGGAGAACTCCGTGCCCAGGATTTTTACGGTCTGAAAAATCCATCGACCGCGGCCAAGTTTGATCCTGTGACCTTTGGATCCAGAGGCGGGCATGCTACCTTTAGACCACCGCGGCCGACTACATGTTAAAGTATTGGCAATTTAAAACACATGAGTGGAGGTATTATACACTATACTTCACTAGATTTTACCACTGACCTGGACATGTTTCGGGATTCTGTCTTTATCCCATTGTCAACAAACTCCAACTAAGTGGAGGGAAAGGAAACAGACATTAAATCCATGTCTGGGATATTAATACAAGTAAGAATCAGCTTGAAAAATTTTATGTCATAACCGGGATTTGAACACGGATCTCCAGCTTAACGCGCTGATGCTCTACCATTGAGCTACCATGACAACATGCCAGTACAACATCAAATTCCTCAACTGATTCGGTTATGACATAAAATTTTTCAAGCTGATTCTTACTTGTATTAAACTCCAACTGTTGGCGTCGTCTGTTTTCCCTCTGGTAGACATCCTATGAACTTCTTGATCAGGTCATCTTCAAAGGGAATGTCGAAGTTCATTAGTTGGGCTGCATTCGGTAAAATTCTAGTGAAGTATAGTGTATAATACCTCCACTCATGTGTTCTAATTATTAACTTCACTGTGTAAACTTCCTACAATACTTAGATTGGTAATTTAATTTTGGAGTTTAATTATCCTACATTTAACGTATGTCCATTTTCGATCATTAGTGCCCTACATTTCATTAAAAGAATCTTACCATACTGTAGATATCGGTATTGTATATAAATTATATTGAACCCTAAAATTTTATGTGCAGTTGCAGCATTAGTGCACTTTTGAGGTTGTATGAGCCCAAAATATACAGTTTCAGGAACATAGAGCTCTTCTGCTCATTCTGTAAAATTGGCAATGCCTTCTCCTCCACACTATATGCAAAGCATTATTTAAAATTTATTTTAAATATTTTAAATTTGTTTTTCAAAATCTATTACGGGTGGGACATCATTTGGACAATATACACAAAAACAGTTCATTTGCTGTTCTGCTTTTACTGTTAGGATCTTAATGTTGTTATTAATGAAGATATGAGGGATTAAAACATATTATAAACTCTTTCCAGATTGTCAGAACATTTATTTAACTCATTAATAATAATTAATAAAACTATCAACATTACGGGTGGGACAAAAAGTAACTGTTTGTTATTTTACATTAACTGCACATACTTTTTGAAGTTAATCTTATACCAAATTGTACCTTAAGATGTATATTTTCTCAAATCAAAATGGACTTAGCTGATTACTCTTGACTACCTGGTATTAAAGAGTGTTAAATTAATGCTAAAAATGGCAAAAAATAGTAACTCATGCAATAAATAAGTAAATCAACAGATTTTACACATGAATCAACTTCAAATTCACATAATTCCTTAATATTCAGTGAATTTGAGGTTTTAAACTTATATTTGACCACCCAATTACAATAATTTTATAACATCCCTCTTTGACGGAAAAATTCCCATATTTTATGAAATGTCTGTTCTGTGTCTATGTTTTTAGTTAAAAAATGAAATTTTATACTTGAATCAAGCATATATCAGGATGTGAAGCATGGTAATGACTTTCTCTTAATCTTACCAATAAGCTGCTTTATAAGAAGACAGTTCTATAGTTCTATAGATCCTACCTCTGCTTCTTCTTTAATTCTTAAGCGTTCCATGTTCAGTGCGTTTATATTGTCCTCCTTTTGCTGCTTGTGTTCTTGATTCCATCTCCACTTGAACAGCCAGTGAGCTAAGTAATGGATTGGGTCTTCAGGTTGCTTCATGACAGTTTCAACCAATGCATAAGATAGAGGGACACCCAAGTGCTTCTTCAAGTACTCGTCATCAGGCATGAAAGTGATCTCTGCAGACTTCCTCATGAGTGAGCTCTTACTCCCTGGAAGCATTAGCTCAATAATTTCTTGAGCCACTTCTTCAGCGGATGAACGATCCATAGCTTTATCCACAATCTCTTTCACAATGGCTTTTGCAGGGACTGGTATGTTGTCTGTTATAATGTCTCCAATTACTTCTTCAGCTGTAATTTGTGCCGAGGTTTGAGAATCTTTATCCTCATCTACACAGATAGTGTCATACACTCGACATGGCCCTTCACTTCCAAATGATTCTATACTTCCCCTGTATGACTCATACGATTCTCCACTTCCTAGCAATCCCTTAGAGCTTCTTTCTCTAGTGCTTTCCTTTGAGCCTTCATGGCCTTTGAGAGGATCTGCGGAGCTCTTTGGAAGTTCTACGCTCCTGATGGATCCTGTGGAAGTTGTGATGAAGGTTTTGCAAAGTCCAGCGCTGCCAGTGCTTTTAGGACTTTCATAGCCCTTCACTGAACCTAAGCTAGATCTCTTACTGGCAGTAGGACTGCTTTCCTTTCCCTGACCTGTGAAGATCTGTGCTTTGATGTCTTTAACACTGCTTTCTTTGACACTTCCCTTGGAACTTATGCTTCTTTGGGAACCGTCTTTGCTTCCTTCATTCAAACTCTTGATTGATCCTTCTTTCCTGGTGTCTTGTGAACTGCTCTCAGGAATAGGCTCTGCATGAACTTCTGCCATGATGGTTTTGTCACTAAATCCTGCTTCAACACATTTATACTCATCGATATTCTTTTTTTTTTTCTCTCTCTACATTTCCAATAATGGCATTGATTCCCTTTGAGAACATGAAATTTACCTGCACAAACAACAATTCCCTAGAAATAATTTATTTAAAATACATACTGCTTTTGAACAGGCACAGGTATTTTTTTTGTTTGTTTGTTAGTAAAGCCTGCACAATGGACATCTTTAGAACAACATATTGTTTTGGTTATGTGTACCCTGTTATCTCATATGGCATACACTTCAGTCCCTCTGAGTAACTTCAAAAGAAAATTATAATAATTATGCAGTAGGTACCAAATTACACACCCAGGAAATCAATCTTCAAGGACCTTTGTGCACTTCCCTTGCCCTGTCTAAATATATTAGAAACAGTACCGTATTCCATATCCAAATTAACGTTCATTACTTTAAAGTTTAATACCAATGGAGATCACAATGAACACAACACTATAGGGTCATTCCATCTCAATTCATCCAGGCACTGCCTTCTAAATCTTAGATATAGAAGGCAGTGATCCAGGGCATGTAACCCTCCGGTCTCAGATTTTGATGAAACTTGTAGTGTGGTTCCCACATGCATGAGAAACAAAGATCTGAATTTTTAACTTCCTGTCTGTTATAGATTCGGAGATACACTTCTTTGAAAATATCATGTTTTAGGAAGAACAGAGTCGGGACAGGAGTAGGTTTTGTGTGCAGACTGTTACATTTTTGCTTGTACCGTGCCTCTGAATGTTAGCAGAACCATAACACATTATCATTCCAATGCAAAAATGACTGCTAAGTTCAAATCTGGTGTCAGAATTTGTCTAACACTTATAAAAATGATGTTATGGGCATGTAAACCTAAAAATTGAAACTATAAAAAGGCAGTCGCATCTCCTCATAAAGACCATGATATCTCAAAAAGTAAACTAGATACAGCTGAATGCTTTGCACCATTAGATCCAGCAGGAAATTTCCATCCAGAACAAAGAAAAAAAACTTGTGGGATTTTGTTAGGTGAATTTTTTTTCTGCACATATATAAAAATAGAATATTTGAGTATGGATTACATACATATGTTGAACAGTGTTTCCAGATAATTATGAAGCTAAAGTCTTACAAGCCAAAGTAATTCAGTGTTATAATCAGTTCTTACCATTAAGTGCACAGAAATCCATTACCACAATTATAACATTTTTACACGGTAAGTTAAACATAATATTTTTGAAGCAGACCTGTTACATTACATTAGGCTATATTAATTTGTTATCAGCTCAATACCCAAATCATTAAGTGTGCTGCCAATCCAAGTACAGAGTGTTACAAACTGCTATGGATTGTAGAGGAGACCAAAACAAACTTGTTTTGTTACATAACCATAGGCCGGAAACCAATAGGTACGTTAGTAGTCACCTTCGAAGACAGACATTGTTGAGTAGAAACAAACATCCCTGTGCATGACAAACACGTGACACATTGCAGATTGTACACAGTTTAGGTAGCTGTTTGCTTTTATTCATTCTGCTTGTTCTTAGGCATTGAGTACGGATGATGGAAGATTACAGTTTTTTGAACTCGCAGATATCCACCTAGTTTATGGTGCATGCAATGGCAATTTCACAGCTGCATAGTCTCTATGCTGAACGATATCCTGGCCGGCGTTTACCAAATATATTGCAAAGACTTCTATGTAACAAATTCCTTCCTGGCCCTCAGTTGGAACATCAGTGTAGCACCCCCAGTTTGTACTACTAAATGTGATGCGTAGGCCTACTACTTCATGAAGACGAACTATTATAGAGTAACAGATCATTATATATCAGTGCAACAATCTGTTAGCTCCAATTTAAATTGTCCTTACAAATGTAATAGGCATGTTATTATATCTATTAACTGTGAATATTTACTTATCACCACTCATAAATATCTTTTATAATCAATATTTGATGTATAGCACATCTATAGGCCTATCTAAAATGACATCTGTGGTCTACTTTTATATTTGGATTGGCAGTACACTTAATGACTGCTGGCGAGGTCTTGTGGTTAGCGTCGCTGACTACAGATCCGTCGAACCGGGTTCGATCCTCGGTACCTCCTCAGATATTTCTGAGGTAGGGAGGTCTGGCAGGGGTGCACTCAGCCTCGTGATTCAAATTGAGGAGCTACTTGATAGAGAACTAGCGGCTCCGGTCATGAAAACCACCATTAACGGCCGTGGGTGTCGGCATGCTGACCACATGCCCCCCAATCCCGCCATCTGCCTGTGGTAGATGATGCAGCGGTTGGGTGGTAGGCCAAGTCCCTCCAGGGATGTAGCGCCTCGGAGTTTAGTTTCAGTACACTTAATAATTTGGGTATCGAGCTGTTAACAAATTAATGTAATGTAATGCAGGCCTAACAGGTCTGCTTCAAAAATATTATGTTTAACTTACCATGTAAAAATGTTATAATTGTGGTAATGGATTTCTACCCAGTATATAGCTATCAAGTCCATAAATATAAAACACCATAGACTTAAATCCACTACGAACTGTATTTCCCATAAAAGAGTAAATTTGTGTGTTATCTTATTCCCAAAAGAATCTAAAAACAGACTATTTAAGAAAAGGTAAAGTCCATTTTATTACACCATAAATTCTGTAGGCAGTAAATGAATTTTTAAGTATGGATCTTCAAACCATTTAAACTGTATATTGTAATTGGCGATCATTATTCCAGAATAGACATTTTTAAGTCACACCATTTATGTCTTTTCTCAGCTACCTAGGCAACATGTTAATTCCAATCCCAGGATAACAGATCTTACAATTATATTGGATAAGCATCATGATCATACCAATACATAGTGATAAATGTCATCACCACACCTAAGTAATGCATATCTATATTACTTACTAGCATGTGCCCGCGGCTTCGCCCGCGATAATTATTTCAAGAATCAAAAATTAAAAGCATAATAGTTTTAAATCATTATATTTATTAACACCTAAATCACGTGGAGTGCATTCAACGATTAGGTAGCGTTGCCTGGTAAAAGAGACCTCAGATTCAAGTTCCTTGGCCCAGAAAACCCCAGTGTAGCAAGTTTCGCTCAAATTGAACAATGTTTGACCATATTTAGGTCTATGTTGATTATCCCTCTTCCGTGTAGATTGAAAATTTCATGTGTCTTCGGGCCTTGACATTCTAAACAAATTAATCATCCAGGATGGACTTACAAAATCAAGCGATCGCGTATGACAAAAATAGCCAAAGCCAATTGTAATTGATTTGACATTGAAATGTATTACTGAAAACTGATGCTTTGAAAATGCAAAAAATGCATGTTTTCTGCCCGTTTTTCACTCATAACTCACGAACGAAAGCGAAAATGAAAATTCTGGCTTCGAGGTGCATTTTCCGACCCTTCAGTCCACCTATGTTTAAAAATTAAGATCTCTGCGTTGAATAGATTTTGCTGGGCATCGCGGACAGACAGACAGAAGGAAAGACACACACTCCCTTTTATTAATATAGATAAGTAGAAAAATTATCCCTCAGGAGGCATAGCTCTGTCCTTCGTGAATAGGCAAGTAGAACCAATAGTATTCTGGTAGTGAGGAGAGGTGAGTGAGGCCTTCCAAGATGATAGTGTTTAGGACTGGCATTTGGGCAGTCTCGTGTTCAAACCTCGTGGCCGGGCAATTTGTCTTGGTTTGGTTGCCCCAGCTGTAAAGACAAATGTCGAATTGGAATTTTTTTTATCATGACTCATCACCACTATTTCATCCTGTATCATATTCATAAAACTGAATATCAGTTGAAATTACCGTAACACAAACCATAACACATCAACAATAGCAAACGGATGCACATCAATTGGTGTACTCGTGATGTGACCTCAACTTCATTCATCATTATAAAATGGATAATGTTCGAGATTAGAATTTAGATGTATCCCTATCAGAGGATGTGCTATGTTTCTGTATTATTTAACACCATATATGTTGGTATGGTCATCATCAGGGCCCGGATTCTAATGACATGTCATCTTTTTATTGATGCTGCATAGACATTGCCAACTTGTGGATAAATCCTAATCATGGCCTCTAGATTATAGAAATGCATTTTTATTAGGTCATTTTTTGTCATTTTATGCAATTTTATATTTTTAGGGCAATTATTTCAATTTTAGGTCATTATTTTGTCATTTTCTTGTCATTTGCTTCCTTCTTTAGTCATTTTCATGTATTTAAATTGAGTGTATTAACTTTTTTTTTTGTTGCTAGCGGTGCTGTCTTTGTAGTGTTGTTTGTTTAATGCAAGAATGAAAAATTCGGCGTTAAAAGTGTTTACATGTCTCAGTCAGAAGTGAGAATCAAAGAAATGCCAAAATTTTGTATAATATTACTATTTTTATTCGATTGACTTGGCCACCTGCTTGGACTTCAGAGTGCAAACTACTGCTTACCCTCAATAAACAACAATATAATCCTGCAGACCACAAAAGGATGTGCCGAATTTTTACTCACCAGTGCCTCAGTGCCAGTGTAAATTTCAGTGAGAAATGAACATTCACAACATTACAGTTATTTAAGTTTTTGCAACTATGTACAAACTAGTCTATAACTTTGTGTGTACAATTATAATTTTTTATAAATAAAATATAATTTTTTAGGTTATTTTTTATAATTATTAGGTCACGCGCTGTACGATACAGTTATCCAGAAATGTCTTCCCAACAACAACAACAACACCACGGAAGTCAGTTGCTGAAGATGGCCGCTCCATGCGGTTGAAAGCGCTCCAACAGGTAACAATTACCGCAATTTAGTAGTGAGTACCAGTGATAAAGCTCTACGCTATACATAAATCACCACATTTTCCTTTTTATGGCTTTATTTCCAAATACTTTACGCCATTCAAAATTTTGTTTTTAAGGATTTCGTTTCTAACTTGTGTATTGGAAGTAGTGATTCTGTTACCAGCTCATAGGATGACCAGTTTGAGGGGTGGCATTACCTAACTTTCTCTTTTCAGCAATAAAACATGTTTCACCCCTCAGTTAAGCTGCAGCTTTTGATATGAAGATAACAGTGCTGGCATGCATTGATGGCTAGTGTAAAATGAAAAGACTTGAACAGACAAGCATTAGATGTTTTGCTATGCGGTGTTTACTACAGGACAGTAGACTTCCAAAAACACTCGTAACTCATAACTTAGTATTGAGAATTCATTAATTAATCCAAAATGAAAACAGATACAATAAAAAACTTTCTTACAGGTTTAAAAAATAGTTGCTTGCAGTCTGATACTATTTTATGAGTGGTTCAATGATTCACAGTTACGAATATTTTTGTGAATAAATAGCTTTTAAATCTGTTTTTGTAGTGTATTATCTTATAGCCTATATGAATAAATAACCTTCAATTAATTCCTCCGGCTAATGTTATCAATCGGTTAATATTATCAGGTTACCTGCATCCCAAAGTGATCACAATAAGCGGCGTGCACTGTATTCATGAAACCACAAAATATTGATTTTATTAAACATTTCACTGTGAATATTTTAGGGAAAATGTTCCTCTGACACCTGGATTTAAACCAGTGCTTTCAGCTTTTTGTGCCGATGCTCTACCAACTGAACTAGCCATTCTCGTTTAACTGATTACCCTTAATGATCAACCTCGCTGAAGAATATTTATATCTTAATATGTGAAGACTAGTTCTTGAGGATCCTGGAATGTATAGATGGAGGAATTATTGCGTTCGACCCAGAAATTTGATTTCGATTGTCTTTAATGGAAGTAGGCCAACTGAGGCTCTGCAGAAGAAAAACGTCTGAGTGTCTGGTTGTGAGCATAGCTGAGAAAGTTTTTATTCAATGTTAGATACTGTACCTTCCATAGATATGACACAAAACATTTATGCCACGTAGGCCAATTGAAGATTTTTTTTTCTCCACCTTTCTCAAGAAATGTCTTTATAATTGTGTTTAAATTATATGCACTAATTCCAAGACCTAACACTTTTATTTGAAACATTTCTTGAAACTATTTGTCTGAAGGGTAATTACTAGGGTTCGGATGTTTATGACCTAAAAAAGTGGAAAATATAACTGTAAACATGACCTTAAAAATGGCTAAATATGACCCAAAAATCCTAAATATGACCTAACAAAATAAAGCATTTTCTAAAAATAAATGTTTTAATTTAAAATGTTTAATGACACTAAATTATTACATAATACTAATTCAATTGAGATAATCACTTTTTAACAATTTTACAGGTGATTTATAGTTTTACTTGTAATGAACTTCTAATTATTTAATGTTTCCAGATACCACTGCAATGTGAACTGAAAATATTTTAAAACATGTCTATTGGAAGTTGTTAACAACAAGGAGGAAAAGGCAATTGTGCTATTACTTGTCTCTTCACGTTTCAAATACAGTGAAGCCAAAATTCTTGACTCTTTTTAGGTAACTTTTTTTTTTTTGCAACTGCATACTGCATCATTGTGCTCTTTTACCGAATTTATAGCTGAAATGTGACGTTAAATTTCAAATATAGCCGAAATATGACCTAGACCATGAAAATGACTAAAATATGACTTTTTATGCAACATAAAACCTGTCCGATTAGGATAACAAAGGCGCAATTCATGTTTAATTTGTGTTTGCCGTGAGAATGGAGGTCAGGATAAAAATATGACATGTCATAAACATCCGAACCCTAGTAATTACTATGGAGACAGAATGGAATATCATTTGAGTGCTTGGGAGTTAACAGTGCTACGGGCATTGATGACGTCAGAGAGACTGGGAGCCGGCTGCATTGGTTGTGAATGCTCAATGCTGTGCTTGATGTTCTTAAGTTTACAGTTAATTTTCTATGTGAATGCAACAATGCTCTCCACTCATGACGACTAGCAACGTATCTTAGCTACTCCTCCTGTTTTTATGTGCCAAACTACTGATAAGATATTATGCTGAAAGCATCGAAGGTGCGGCATTTCCAACTGCAGTCATTTGTAGAAGAGTTTGGATCGGAGCCAGGGCTGGCTCACCCATTTATGTGATCTAGGCAGCCACCTAGGGCAGGAATTGTATAGAAACATTTAGGGGCTGCAAAATTTAGATTAAAATAAACGGTGCAAAATATGTTGCACAAACTTTTTCACATATAAGTGTTTAGAATTGTATTACTGACAGGGCCGGATTTAAGTGCATGCCGCCTATAGGCTAAAGACCATTTGCCGCCCCCTCTATAGTTCATATTTGCCTAATACGTTTGTTTTATACAACAAAACGATAGAGTTCATTGGTGTTTTCATCTTTTTTAAACATAAAGTTCATTTAGTTTAGATAAAACTACAATTTTAATGGTTTACGTAATAAATTATATAATCAAATTAGTTATCTACTTGTGTTTTTACTTACTTATTTTAAGATTCATTAAAAAATTAAATGGCTTTCGAAATTAATTAATTAATTTGTTCTTGGAGATCAGTGACCACTGTCTTAAACATATTTTTATATTTTAATGCTAATGACTATCTTTTTCGTAATTGAATAACTGTGTTCAATTTGAATTAAGTTGTCCTACAGGGTGAAATGAAATTACACAAAATGTAATTAATTACTGGTTTATTTGTTGAAAAATATACAAACTTCTCGAAGAAAACTCACCCCACGTAATCTTCATGTTCAAATTTACATAGCTTTCTTACGAGATTTCTTAAATACTTAATTTTAACTTTTGAATAAATTGCCAAATTGCTGCCCCTGAAAATTTGCCGCTCTAGACTGCAGCCTACTTAGCCTATTTAGAAATACGGGCCTGCTTACTGAGGTTCCATGGTAGGACTACCATTCAAAAATTAATATGTAACCTCCAGGTTAAATAGATTTAAGGATCTTAACGAATTTTTCATGCAGACTAATATTTCCATTGTAACATCAAATGTTAACTGAATAAATAATTTCTCCGCCTATTCAATAGATTTAGATTTACTAGGTCAAGTAAATGAATCATTAGAGAATGCAAATTAAACAAAATCAACTACAACTACATCCAAGATGAAGGAAAACAAATAAAACCACAATGGATCCCCTCACACTGTGGAGCTGATTACTTAGCAAAGAAAGGAACACAAATTCTTGAAAGACCCAACCGCAAAATGCCATTCCTCACAGTCAAGCGACACAAATAGAAAAGGAAAGGAAGAAATGTAAGATTTGAGGCTTTTCTGGCGAATCTTATGTAGAAAATCTTCTCGGGTTTGCAGCCAGGTGAGAAGTTTGTTGTGGTCCAACGTTTCCGAGGCTGACGCTGCCTCCATCCTCAGGGAATCTGAAGTGTCGAGTTTTAACATGTAAGGGAAATATATACCAACCCGTGTTGGACGGAGTCGACCAATCAGGGAGCAGCTGTTCTGTTTTCGGTCCTTTTCCAGGCCAAAATGTTCCTTTTACCTTTCAGGTCCTGAATGCATTTGTTCCAGGCCTGGTTGACAGTGAAACCTTCATCCCTGTTAAAGTTTGTGTCTTCCAGTCTAATTTCAATTGCCTCTCTGATGATCTGGTCCCAATAGTGTGTTGTCTTGGCGAGTACTGTTGTGTTTTTAAATTCTATTCTGTGGCCCGGTCCAGAATTAATGGTGTGGTCTGCAACTGCTGATTTGTCCGGGTAGAAGAGTCTAATGCATCTCTTGTGTTCTTTGCAGCGCTGTTCAATTGTGCGTGAAGTCTGTCCGATGTAGGCTTTACCGCATTCACACAGGATGCGATAAACACCCAGAGTTCTAAGTCCCATGTTGCCTTTCACTGGTCATAGGAGGTTCTTAATTTTGGGGGGTGGCATGGACACTGTACGGATCTGTACAAACTTTACCAGGGATGAAGGTTTCACTGTCAACCAGGCCTGGAACAAATGCATTCAGGACCTGAAAGGTAAAAGGAACATTTTGGCCCGGAAAAGGACCGAAAACAGAACAGCTGCTCCCTGATTGGTCGACTTCGCCCAGCACGGGTTGGTATATATTTCCCTTACATGTTAAAACTCGACACTTCAGATTCCCTGAGGATGGAGGCAGCGTCAGCCTCGGAAACGTTGGATCACAACAAACTTCTCACCTGGCTGCAAACCCGAGAAGATTTTCTACATGAAAGGAAGAAATGTTTGAAAAGTACACAAAAGCGAGTGAAAACAAGAAATGGAGCTGTATACTCACAACAAAACAAAACATCCCAAACCAACCATGCAGAGAAACAGTTGCCTCATTTCGTATCTTCACTGGTCACGACCTCTACAAGATCTCCATAGTGACATCACCAGTATGTGTGTTGTGCAAAGATAATGACAGTATCATGAACTGGGACCATATTTTGAAATGTAGTGTTTTGAAAGACTTCCAGTATACAACTGGTGAACTCTGTTGGGAAGTACGAAGATGAACTAATGGCTTTATGTCAAGTGTCTGGGCAATAAATTAAATAAATAGCAAAATCAATATACAGTAAAACCTGTCTTAAAGACCACCCCTCTTTAGCGACCACCTCCTTTAAAGACCAATTTTTCTAGGAACGGACAGTAAAACCCATAAGGCCAATGTTATTTGTTCCCCTATTAAACGACCACCCCTCTCCCCGACCAACGACCAGAGTTTAGTTTTCGTTAAACTCCTCTATAACGACCAAAATCGTAAAAAAAATTACTCAAATGATAGGCAATAATCAGCATTTGAAGAGAAATACTGATGTGGGCACTGCATTTTTCAATACAATGCTTTGGGTTTTTTTCTTTTCGCGTTCTGGGAAAATCCTTACAGTAGACAGCATACAAGTACCGTACAGCGCACGGCGTGAAAAGAACACATTCCAATCTCCTACTTCTGACCTGCTTGTTTCAATACATTCAAGAATTCCTGCCTTTATTATCTACATGATCGCAGTGACTCGGGGGGGGGGGGGGTAATTCTATTTCTTATGAAAACGTTTATTCAGTGGACATGAGGGGGTTCTGAAATTCTCGATTCTAAGAAACGTGCTGGACGAGTCCCTTTCATTGTCCACCAAGCAAAATGTAATGTAGGGAAAATAGACGTGTCTTTCTTTTCCTGGAAAACATTACCCAGGTATATTGTAAATAGAGGCTCGGTGTTCTTGACCTGCATAGATTAAAGTGTCTTATTGTTGTGCTGCAAATTTTAAATACATTAAAAGTAAGTAATAATCAACTTTGTGTTACATAAGACACCTACTGTATTGTACCGTATTTATTCTATTGTATTTTCAGTTTCAAGACATAAAAATGCATTCCCCCTATTAAGGGACCACCCCTCTTAAAGACCACTTTTTTGTGGAACCAGCGATGGTTGTTATACAGAGGTTTCACTGTAATACAGTATAAGACTTAGGTCCACTTCAATTATTGCTATTTTATTTGGAGATGTTTTTATGGACCTATGTAGTACAATATCTGAATACTTTTCTTCTTTTTTTAAAAATTCAGGCTTGTTCTAGAAAATACAGTAATCTACATTTAAGTCTATTTTCTTTAATAACAATATAATTACTATAATTGAATCGGTCATTTAAGAAAGGGCTTAATGACAGAAAAGATCACTTTTCAGGAGAAAGAAAAAAATGTTTATTTACAAAAACACTGACAGTTAGTAAAATCTTGCATATGCAATGTCTTATTATAGGTGTTTTTAGGATATCTACATGTGAAACAGAAATACAGTGTGCTTACATGATGTATTATAGTAATTGAAAGTAATGGAATTGAGCCCTTTCAAAAGTATATCCTTCAAACTTAACATTAAAATTGTGCAAAAACACAGTTTTAAAATAAAATCTACTATTATTATTGATTTATGTAGCATTAAAATATGAAGTATAAACAACTTAATATCTTGAATACTGAATACAGTCCTACATCAATGAAAATATGCAATAAATGTAAAATACTTTCTTCACTCGTCAGCTTCTCTGGTGCAAGTAGGTCATGCAAGAATGTCTACATAGAAATGCTTATGTTCTTCTGGTATACATTATAACACATTAGTTTTGACAAATCTTGCTTGGTGTAAATGGGAACATTATTTTCATAAGCACACTTCTCAGGAAGTTTCACAGTTGATGTTGCAGATATTTCACATCGGAGGTGTGGCTGATATACCCCTAATGTATGATGAATCAGAAATTTGTATTGGGTTCTTTGAATCATACTGACATTCATTAAACAACTTAGGTTTCAGTCTTTTTGCCACTGTGTTGAGACTTGTAGAATGTCATCAGCCGATACCAATAAAACTGTAAATCTTCCTTGTTTTGCTGAGTTGACAATGATTTGTACATATTCCCTGATAGAAATGATTCTATCTAGCTTATAGATACATCTCTTGATTAAACCAAAATCAAGGAACAAGGACCATAAGTCTTACATTCACTGCTAGGTATCAGGAAGGTTCAGTACTGAAAGGACTCAATTCCTGGAGTTGAGGCATTTCTAAACTGAATGGTATATTCAAGCTGCTGTAGAACTAACTTTAGTAGGTGGAATTGGGTCTTTCTTCAACAGAATCATGCATCTACCCCTGATGAATCCATTTATCTCATAACATCCATTTTGGAAAAAAGTGTCATTGAGCCCTTTCTTAAATTACCGATTCAATTATTATTATTACTTAGCTTATTTTGCATGATTTAACTTATAGGCTATGTCATACTAGTAGTCTCTTGTAATAATTAATTTGTGTGCATCTGTTTCTATTGTTCAGTAATGTCTTCTTTTCTGATATTCAGTTTAAGTGATTATAATATCTGGTGAATTAATTTATGGAAAGTAGACAAGTGAAAAATTCAAGTTAATTTAGCCGACCAAGAAGTTTGATTTGAACCCAGGACCTATTGCCTATTAGCCTATACCACCTCGCTCTGATCCGTTTTAGTATGTTCATTACGACTTAGCTAAACTGACTGCATTTCACAACGTTCAGTAAGTAGATTACTGTATAATATTGTTACTGTGGGAAACAAAAGAATATCATTCATATTTTAATTAACTTATGTTCTGACATTCTGAATTTAAATCATACTTATTTAATTTTTTCTTGATATCTAGTAATTGTATAAAAAACATATGTTTAACAAAAAATGTTCATTTTAATTTTCTCTACAACTTTACTGTGCTAAGTTTTCATGTATCACCTACTGTAATGGAGATAGCCTAGAAAAATTGAAAATTGATATGACTAAAGTACCCCCAAGTCGTTTTTACAGAAAAACAGATATAGACATTTCATTAGTCAAAGATAGAAGTTTTGGACTTCACATTTTTATTAAAATCCTTAGAGCACTTTTTCCAAAATCAAAATTTCTTTTGTTTTGTCTTTGCTGTCCAAACACAGATTTGCAGGGCCGTCATGTTGAAAAGTGTTGAATATGTGTTCAAAATGTCTAGATGTAAAGGCTAATGACAATTGTTCAACAGCCTGAGCAATAGATCAATTAAATAGAATGTCAAAATGTACGAGGGGTATTCCGAAAGTAAGTTTCGTCAATGTATGGTAGGAGCGGCGTGTTCACCAGGGGAACCAAACAAACGCCAGACGAATCCTCACCCGTGGCTGGTTCCACGACGGAAGTGGCGTCAGCGGAGGAGGCATGACGCAGTCGCACTGCGCCGTAGAAGAGCGAGTCGCAGCCAGTGATCTCAATATATAAACAGGATACACAACAGCTGTGCTTTGGAACTGCATAAATCGTGACGTTCACTTTTTGTTAAGTTGGCTACGCCGTACGTATTGGTGAAGTGTGCTTCCTATGGTAAACGTGTATTTATGAATGCGTTTTTGTTATTTTTCATGACAAAATGGTCAAATATTGCGTGGCATATGGCTCCACAGAGCTCCAGAGAAATGGAAGTGGACTTAGGCCCCTTCCCCCAGCAAAAGCTACGAACACGACTATTTTTAACTTCTTTTTCTATGGCTAGCCTTTTTGTCTTTCAGATCGTCTCCATGGGCTAAGCTATACGAAAAAATAAAAGCCAGAATAAGGGAGCGAACTCATGTAGTATTTAATGTATTTATTTATTAAAGACAAACATATATTAGTCCAAAAATATTAAGTTAACTAATTAGGAAAATACAAATATGTGCATAATTAAAAAGTAATGAAATGGGAAAATGGTCATGTTTAAATATGACAAAAATTAGGACGTGTTCTATTTTTCATCAGTTGAATGATGCATTTCAGCGCAGTATCCAACTACGCATCTCCTAGTAACCTCTCACAGCAGGAGACCAAAACATTGATAATAGGAGTCAATTTTTTTAAATTGGTAACACGTCAAATATGCAATATTTGTATTTAATACAAAAATTCCGATGAGCAAAAAAAGAGGTGGAACATTAATTTTTATATTAGGGTGGGGCATCACTAGGGGCCCTCATAGTAAGTGGGGCCTGGGGCGGACCGCCCCCACCGCCCCGCCCTAGGAACGCCACTGGTCACCCACAGCGAACAGTACATTAAGCAGCAGACACCTGATTGCTATAATGTCAAGGTCTGGTGCACTCGTAAAATTACTAAAAGATGCTGTACCATCAGTCTTCAATTTTCCAGGACATCTTCAAAAAATTATTGTTCCAAAAAGACAAGTGGTTCGTAATGTGGTTAGTAGTAGGCCTACTTTAGGTACCATGTAGGAATATAAATTATGCAATATGTCAGTCATGTAAATATAACTTAGTATTCTTATGCATTTAGGCCTAAATTTTCCATGCTAGTTTTTAATCGCAGAAATAAGAGGAAGCAGAAGTTTTTGTATAAGACCTCGCTGAAAATTATACGAAAATAGATAAACAGACACAGTGGCGGACGCAGGGGGGGATAGGGGGGTTATATAACCCCCCGAAATTTAAAAAAAGGCTATATATGTACTCTAAGTGGCCAGTTTTATAAACTAATTTTATATGTAAGTTGAAAATCAAATCCCCCCCCCCCGAAAAAAATTTCTGCGTCCGCCACTGAACAGACACAAACAGATGACCTCCCACCATCTCCTATCAAAACAGAATTGAGAAACAAACAAAAGGCTACAGACGATTGTCTGTTGCAAGAACAAGAAGATAAATAGCATGGCTAATTAATTTCAGATTTGAAGAAAAAGGAACTTCTAAGTAGTATTAAGACTTAAATATTTTGAAATTTCATTTCAGTGGCTTCCCTTTGCGCTAGTCTACAGGAAGTATTACAAAAAATAATAAATAATGTGAATTGTATCCAGTACAGTAACGGTACAGTTGAAGGTCACGGTTTATGCATTTCCAAAGCACTTAGCACAGATTTTGCCTTTCTCTTTATATATAGAAATGAAGCATAATATCGCAATATGTAGGCCTAATGTGAAGTTATTTTAAATTTTTAAGTGCGAGTGTTTACAACTGTTTACCAATGCACATTCACGCCTGATTTAGATTAAAGAAATATTTTTACCAAACCATTACAATATGAAATTAGTTTTGTTATGTACTTAAAAAGCATCAAGTAGTTTATATTGAAACGCTTCATTCATAAAAGTTTTTAAAAACGCCAATACATCTTCATAATTCCATGAATACACATGAGTTTGTTAGAAGGAGATACGGGATAGGAGCTAAAGTATACGTTCACTTTCATGGCGGACCGCGAACCCTGCCGTCACGATTTTTCATCATGCAGTGCTACCTCCAGTATGTAATAGAGCTCAATGGTCGCAGCAGACTGGCGTGCCCGCGGGTATTAGTGTACCGCTCACGATGGCACGAAAGATTTGGCTCCACTGCCATGTGCCGCTATCTCCCCTCTTTCAAACGAGCCATTGCTGCAGCCGCTGAACCTTTTATTGTCCGAGATAGAGCTGTTTGAAATTGATCTCCCGATTTCCGTCCCCGCAAAGTGCGGCCTCCACGAACCCATCTCGCACAAACCTTATGGAACATCAATTTGTCGCTCAAAATGGTCTGTATGGAACCTTTAGTAATGTCAGGAAGCTGTGGTGGAGCAGGCTGTGCGCCAATTCCTTGCATCGCAGGGCTTTTTACCACAGTTTTACCACAGTGGGTTCTTCAAACTGATCGCACGCTACGACAAATGCCTCAATGTCGCTGGCGACTATGTCGAAAAATAGTGCACGGTGTATAGTTCATGCTGCCATGCTGTATTGCTTTTGGGTCAATAAAGTGACCGTGTGACAAACTGACGAAACTTACTTTCGGAATACCCCTCGTATGTTGATATTGTTTATAGTCTATAAAAACGTGTTAATTGGAAAATGGTAGGTGACTTTATAGACATTCTGTATATAGAGATTAATGGCTTAAAAAACTATGAAAAAATGTAAATTAATATAAAAATGTATGACCAATGGTGTCTGAAAGAGATTGTGAGTGATTGAAAGTTTTATACAAACAATTTTTTTTAAAGTGAGACTTCTTTAGCCGCGGTAGGGGTAAATCGAGAGCTTGTTCAACACTGAAAATCATCACAAAATTAGTGTAACGCTCAAAATCATCACAAAAATAGTGTCAACTCTAAAAATCGTCACGAAATTAGTGACGTGTAACGGAACGGAGTGCACAGAAAACAATCAACTCAATGATTAGGCTTATCCAAAATTTAAAAAATTCAAAAATTAAAAACTCAAAATCCAAAATTTAAAAAATCTAAAAATCAAAAATTAAAAAATCCAAATTTAAAAAATTCAAAGATCCAAAATTTAAAAAATCCAAAATTCCAAAATTAAAAAATTTAAAATTAAAAAATTCAAAGATCCAAAATTAAAAATTCCAAAAGTCCAAAATTTAAAGAATAAAACATTCAAAATTTAAAAATCCTAGTATCCAAAATTAAAAAACAAAAAATAAAAAATTCAAATATTTAAAATTTAAAAAAAAAATTAAAAAACCCAGACATCCCAAATTAAAAAAAATATAAAGCCAAAATTTAAAAATTCAAAATTTTAAAATAAAAAACCCAAAATTAAAAAATTGAAAATCCCAAAATTTAAAAATAAAACAATAACAAATTTAAAAAATCCAAAAAGACATTATTAAAAAGTTCAACAAACCAAAATTGAAAAAATCCAAAAATTAAAACAAGTTTCACTTCTGTCGCGTGGCATTCCACGCACACTTTTTTTAATTATTCATCAGCATGCCCCATTACATAGTAACATGCTTTGTTTGCCGCGAGGCCTCAGTTCGATACCGGTGCTATGTTTATTGCTTTATATCCCTGGTCATTTGTACATTGTTCACATTGATTGATGGTATATGTAATAATCTTGTTTACAGTTTACAATGTTTACAGTATTTACAATTTTTCAAAGTCTATTGCATTAACAAATATGCAGAACTCCTGTGTCTTCTTGCTTGCTCTCTCTCTCTTTGTAGTCGGTCATTTTCCACCATTTTTAACAATCTTCGAAACAAGTGTCTGCCTTTCTACGTTGATAATAGGGCAATAAAATAGATGATCCACCGTGTTGCATGGACATGTTGGATCGTCACTTATTTTAAATCTGTGAAGGTAACTTCTTATCTTGCCGTGACCTGTTGTTAGGAACGTGAATTTTGGCGTAATGCTTATTGTCTTCTTCTTGAGTCTGTCGACAATGCTTGGAAAAAAATTCTTTCGTTATCGCTCCTTTATGTGTTGTTCCATTCTCTTTGCCATCTCCTGAGTCCATCTTCCTTCTTTGTTACTATTACATCCTTGGAGATCTTCTGGTAGACGAGATAACTCTATTAAACTCGAGGTAAAGATTTATCTGATTTTTGTTTCTGACAAACCTATCTTTTAAATGAAAATTTTCAACTTCTCGAGTGAAATATCGGCCTATCAAATTTTGGAAAGTGTTTCCAGTAGATCCTGCTTCAACATCAATAACGATTTCCTTTTTTTCGAGCAAACTCGTGAGAAATGCAAGCCTTGAACCGAAAGAATCAATTTGTTTATTTAATAACACTATGCTTTCCGGATCTTTTTCTTTGTCAAGAAGATCTGACAACAACTTTATCCCTGTTCGGATCCACTCGACTGCCGCTTCTGGATGATTTAAGTCTGTGCATTTTCTGGCCTGTTTTAGGCAGTCAGAAAAAGTGATATTTTCATCTGACATGCTACGTTCTTTCATTAAATTTATTACCCACCTTGCCTGTAGTTCTTACCATGAAAATCTTTTAAAGTCACAAAAATTATCGTATTAATTGGATTCGTATCATTTCTACAACAAGACACGATTATTCAAACATCATGAAGTCAATTATTGCAAATAACAAATGAAACTGTTAGCGAATTTCGTTATCAATCGATTTGATGGATAGATCGATAGGTCATTTATGCTGAAGACACTTTCTAGCGTCGTTTAGTTGTTTAGTTTTAAAGAATTCATCTAATATATAAAGTCGAATGTGTGTTTGTGGGTATGTTTGTTCCTTATACAAATCTACATTTCTTTACCAATTTACACGGAATTTTGCACACATACCCAGTTAAGCCCGGGAAGTATAGCGGTCAACATTAAAATTCAAACAAAATACTCCTTCCCTTGAAAATTATATAATTTCTGAGAATATTATACTGAAAACAATGAAATGCTGTTCAGTTCACATGACAACAGTGAATTGTTTACTGTGATTACATAGGGCCTTGGCAACTATATAGCCTAATGCGGGACTTTAACGAATTATGATTCCATGTAATATATTGGCGAAAATAATTACTGAAAAATGAATTACACGAAAATAAAGCACAGTGTGATGCAGTCACATAACTTTCTCTACCCTCGACATAAGAAATATTTTCTCACTTCACATTTTGATGTAGAATAAGAGGTCGTATTGCAGGAGCAACTTAAGTGTGTGAGTATGCTTTACCAGAAGTCGGTAAATAGTCAGTTATCCATAGCTGTAGGCTTTGTATTAGTTGAGATTTATCATAGGCCCTGAGCATGGGATGGAACATTTTGAGTCCTATACTCGCAGTATATTATTAGTGATGAGCGAGACCAGTCTTGGTCTTGCAGTCTTGGTCTTGGTCTTGCAGAAAATGCAAGACCAAGACCAAGACCAAGACCGCATCTGCGTTAGCAAGACCAAGACCAAGACCGCATCTGCGTTAGCAAGACCAAGACCAAGACCGAGTGTGCAAGACCAAGACCGAGACCAAGTCTGCAAGACTCGGGCAAGACCAAGACCGAACTGCAAGACTCTTGCAGTCTTGCTATATTGAAAATGTTTTAAATGCTCGATTGTGTACGCAGCAAGCCAGCAACCACTACTGAAAGGTGCCGTTACCGTTACCGGTAGAGGTGGGAAAATAAGCTGTTTCTAGATAAAGGTTGTAGCCGCAACTGTTACGCGCACATAACAGTTTTATGAAACGGTTGCAAAAGACCGGTTTCACTTACATTTTTGTTGGAACTGTTTCGGCTAGGCTGGCAAGGACGAGAGGGGGAGCAGCCGAGACTAAAGACTTGGGGCCCCGGCCCGGCCGACCAGGTTTTATTTTTTATTTTCCAATTTACTCTAAAATTAAATGTTTTATAAGTCAACAAACAGCTTAAGCTATGTTTTATGTGTTTATTTTTTATCTGCATTGTCCTGTCGCATAACGGTGACACGGAATTAATCAGGTAATCTGAAACGGATTATTCTTGGAGAAAAATTATGTTTTTTAAAGTAGAAGCAGAAATCCTTTTGGACTCAACAGTAGGCCTCACTAACGTTCGGCATTTAAAATAATAATTTTCAAATGATTAATTTTGATACATAGAATACATATAAAATTGGTACATATCTCTGCAAAATTATCCCCGGAATTCCTAGGAAATTCATTACCTCTTATAGCATTGACGTTTTTGAAGATATCTTTGCTAGACAACTGAATTATAATAGTATTATTGATACTTTTGCAAAGTAAAAAGCTAGGAAAGCTATTGTTTAAGACGGTGGATTCTTAAGACATTCTTTTAATAATTACTTTGTAGTATAGCCTATTACATGTCTCAGTAACAATAACATTTTTCCTTTTGAATACTTTATTAGCTCAACCTTTGTCTGATATCGGCATAAGATAGACTGTGCCATAATATAATAAAAAATCAGGTAAACTGATACAAAAAAGTGCCAGATGTAGTTAATTGGTCTTTTTTTCAGAAACTATATAGTTTTAGACCGAACTCTTGAGAAAGTTCGTTAAACACATGTTAAGGAATAAGTGGGATAACAACAGAACGAATGCCTCACATCTAAAGCAAGATGTGATATAATAAATTTACAAACATCTGACTGCATTGTGGTGAAGGCCCTCAGTGATTAGCTAAGCGGCTTTGTAGTATAGTGATGATTTGCCATTTAATAAGCATGTGACCGTTAATTAGTCGTTACTCCGGTACCGGTCAAGCGACTAATTAATAGGCTTCTTTCTATGGACGTTATAAATATGTATATCAAATTTCATGAAAATCCGATAAAGCGTATTTGAGTTATCGCGCATACAGGCACACGGACAGACTGACGGACAGACACGGACGGACAGCCATTTTCCCGTCCCCCACATGATCTCAGAAAGTACCATTCTGGTACTTAATAAGAGTTCTTATGTCATTGTGTCAAGTTTTATTGTCAATCGTATATGTTTATCTTATCTTCAGTTTATGTTGTTCAAAACAAGCAAATTTTTCATAGTGATTAAACATAGTTGGGTACCGATATATAATTTAAATGTTGTTATTTATAGTTGAAAAGTAAGACACTAGTTGTACAGTGATTAGTTTTTATGATTATTGATAGCATTTTGCCAAAACACGTATTATTACCTCTGTGTGCACAACTAAAAAGCTTTTAAACTTACATGGTTTTATTTTTTGTAAAATATGACTAACTTTTTAGTGATTAACAAAAATATCATATGTCTTCAAGTAATAGGATACTTACATACCATTACATACATTATATAATAATTATGTAATATTTTTATACAATCTTTTTGCTGCATACTTTGGGTTTCAGTGGTGAAATTAATATTTGACGGGGCCCGGGAAATTTTTTCCTGAGGTCCTTTGCTTTCTCTCCACGGCCCTGCAGAGAACTTGTTTTAAACTACTTCTTGGGGTAGGAACAATACATTCCTCCCTCATAGTAAGAAATAGCATAGAGGAAAATTGTCTCCAAGGACAATTGTAAATCACATACCTTCATTTGAAAGATATGCTACGCCGACCCTTGAGAAATTTATGACATGGTGTAATGCCGACACTAAAGTCTGTTTGTTGTAAGTTGGCACGGATCAGAAAATTGAGACAGAAGATGTTTGGCAGAAGTCAGTAATTGAACATAAAGAGATAGAAACATACTATTGTGAAAGGTTACTCACTCCACGAATTTGTATAATCAGGACTTAACATAAACACCATTTACAGTAAGAAGCCGCCACGTCTCTTTCCTAAACGACAATATGACTGCTTAAACACATCTGGCGATTACTTAAACCTCAAAATTCTGGTTTTCCCCCATTTTTTCTATACACCCTACTCCACCCAGTGGGATAGTGGAGTGAGTAACTAACTTTTGGCTACCTGCTGAATAGTGGCAGGGTAGTTTTATGACTTCAGTGCCAACATAACCCACACAGCCCATAGTCCTTTGCGGTCTTTCTAATTACCTTAACTTGGAAAAACTGTTACAATGTTTTCTCACATTGATACAAGCATAATAATGAATCTTCTTGATTATTACTTTAAATGAAATTACTTAATAAAAAAGTGAAATACATTGAAATTCTTAACCAATACCTAAATTAATGTTTACATGTAACAGAAAAAGAACAAGTCACTATAAGAAAATAAAATGCAAAGTAAAAATCCAACACGTTTTAAATGCATTCGGTACTGTTAATACCTTTTTAAGTTTTACCCAAAAAATATATATTACGTTTCAAATGACATTGTACTTAATTTTTTGGACATAACTTGTTATTGTTAATATTTATATATAAGAAATTTCAGACACCGGTCGACGGATAGTTTTAATGCTTGTATAAAATCAACTGCTCCACCTATTCCCAATTAAACATTTTTTAAATTCTAAAATATGCATATCAATGGCAATAAAACAGCAAAATTTGATAGGTATAGACCAACAATTTTTTATGAATTTAAAATAGACAACATCAGGAGGCAAGGACGTAGGTCCGGACCGCACCCCCCCCCCCACCCAAATATGAGATTTTTAAAGTATTAGTTAAAAAAATATTTTTTGTATTACTTAGGAAGAGAAGATGTCAGTAATTTCTGGTTCATCAGTTTAGGACCCCCGGGAAACTGATTTCTAAATATGTACTTGACCGGGACATTAAATGGGTCTTGCTGTGTGGGTGGCTTAATCCTACTATACTGTAGCCTGAACTCTTCAAATTTTAAAATAAGAACGGGACACAAACCATTTTAATGGTATATCCATTTACAGTCATTTTATAAAATTGATCTCTTACATGTAAAGTAACGCCACACAGACCTTGTTTTGTTACGGTTACTCGTTTTTGTTTCATGTTGAAACACTACGTTACAACAATCAACAACACAACGAAACGATAGCTGTTTCTACTTTCTAAGGAATGAAAACGTGTAACTCGTCTGTGCGACTGCTTGCAAGTTGAAAGGAAGGTATTTTGCTAATCACTTGCAGGGGTTGCAGCCAGTAGAAACGCAACAGCGAAAATAAATAGACTTCTTCCTATGGATGTTGTAAGTGCGTATACCAAGTTTCATGAAAATCCAATAAAGCGCATTTGAGTTATCGCGAGTACAGACACATGGACAGACAGACAGACGGACAGACATTTTCCCGTCCCCCACACAAATTTCATAAAGTACCATTCTGTCACTTAATAACTAATGGCTAAAGAAGAAATAGCTTTACTGTTTTCACGGTTCAAGCAACTAAAAGCAATTAGCTTTCGTTACTTTCGCAAGCAATAACACACATGTAATCGGTGTAACTGTAAATCACGTAAACGTCATCAATCACAGTAAGATGCGTAAAAGAAAAATGCAAGACTCTTGCAACAAGACCAAGATCGAGTACGCAAGACCGAGACCAAGACCAAGACCGAGTATGCAAGACCAAGACCAAGACCAAGACCAGGGTTACCGATGCGAGACCAAGACCAAGACTGAGTGTGCGAGACCAAGACCAAGACCAAGACCGCCTTAGTCTTGGTCTTGGTCTTGCATTTGCTCATCACTATATATTATGTCCCGGGTTTTAGGGGAGGAAAGTATGAAAGTGATACTGCATTTCTATTTTATTTCAGGCCCGAAACGGTTTAACATGAGAATGAGAAATAAAATTTCAGTCAAGTCAATACAATCTTATGTAATTTATGTTTCTTCTTATTTCAACCCCTCCCAGGCATGATGTGTAGAAGCAACGGAATGCAGCATTCGACATCCTCTATGAGCCATAAAAAGCTATATCTAGCGTTTTCTGAGGGAATAGTCTGAGTGCCATATGTTGTTCTTCCTCATTTCGAATTCTACATACATTATTATATCATGACCTAGGGTGGCGTGCACCAAACTCATGCCATTTACTCTTTTAGTAAGCCTTACTTCTTTAGTTCTAACTACTTTAGTAAGCTACTCTTTTAGTAACCGTACTCTTTTAGTAAGGACGGCGTGCACCAACCAGGAGTAAACTAAACTCGGCGGCTTTCAACATAGAGGAATGTACTAAAGAAGTAAAAAATTTATTTACTCCCAGAGTAAATGAACTTACTCCACAAGTGGTGGAGAGCACCAACACGGAGTACGTTACTAACGTAGTAAGTTGTGGAGTAAATAAGGCCAATATTTACTCCTACTCAGGGGGTGGAGTAAAGTTGTGGAGTAAGTGTGTTCTGTGGCATTTGCGTGAGTTATGAGTTACATATCACATTAAATGGATTACATAGTTCAAACTGAGGATAAGTTATTGAGATGAAGAAGGTTGTATACCAAAAATGAGAGTTGTGGCAAGTGATTTAATAAATATTAAGCGAACCATACCTAGTAGGGCATTTAATAACGTAAATAATTAAGCTCATAAATCCTTACATGAAATTTTGGCGTTTGGAAGAAACGATGTCAGATTCTCACTACATCCATGTGATTTCAGCCAGTCAAATGTGGAAATATCATTGCGGAGAGCGATCCAACTAGGAAGACGTCCACCAAAGGTGAGGGGAAGAGTGAGTGGAAGGGACGTTTGCATTGCACGGTACAAGGAACTCATGTGCTCTTAAATATCTTCCTAGCTGGATCGGCCTTTAGATGTTGCAGTTCTCCCTAACTTTGGGTCAGAAAACGACGATGTATTTCAAGCTAATCATATGGATACAGATATCGGCGAGGTATAGTACATTCCAATAAATGAAAGCCTCCGTTCTTGGAGCTACCCAGAAAACACTTCCCCCTGCTACTTAACCATAGAATTACTGAACAATAGGTGATTCTCATTGTTAAACGATTTAATGTAATTATTGTAAATTAATTTTATTACATTACACTTCTATAGCTTAACTTAAAGCACAACATTGCGAATGCCAGATTATAATAATAATTATAAGAGCTAAAAGTTCAATAGTTGCACCCGCAGTGTTAATGAATAATATGTCCTTTTTTCTAACCCAGGTGTAAAAATGTCCAAACAGGCCACATCGGAAGAAAATTTGACTGACTCTGGGATTAGCGTACATTGAGAAGGGGACACATTGTAAAACCATTCCTTAAAGACTCCCCAAGTCTCGAATGGTGGAGTGAGACGAGACTTTCATGTTTGGGAATAAACTATAACAGATGCTGAAGGTCTATAGTATGCTGCTAACTATTTAATTAACCCTGTGGACAGGAAAGTGAGAAGCATTATAAACTATATAGAAAAAAAATGCCAACATGAGTGCCGAAAGAAAATTTTAAGGAGGGGCCCGGAGGTTGAAGCTGCACAGGATCTAGAGAAGTAGTCACTGAAATTATTTTTAAACACACAACCATCTACATAATTATTATTGGAGTTCATAGCTTCCGAAATATTGTACCGCCATTTTTTGTTTAAATATTATATATCTCAGTTGTAATATTATTATTTTTATAAGGTAATATTTTTTAAGTAAATGTTCTGTGCATTTGAAAAAGGACAGAAACATAATGCCCCTTATTAGTTTTGTTATCCTTTTTATCCCCCCTTTTTCATGATTTTGTGTAATACTTCTTATTAATATTGTTAAACAGTCAATAAGTATTAATAATTCATTATAGTGAGATTTATGATAAACAACTATAGAATAATTGATTTATCGTTTTTGGGGAAGAATATGTAACTTTAGGAAGTATAAATATTTTAATATATTTTAGAACTTTATTATTATTATGATAGAAATAAATATAATATTGACAGTAAATCAATTATGAAAATCAACTGGAAATTCCAATTGTTTGCATTATAATACAGAAATAGTTTGCACAAAAATTGTAATCACAGTACCCATACGTAGGCTACTAAACTGAAAATACTCAATTGAAGGAATTAAAATTAGTAATGAATATAACATTACTATTAGACCTATTTTAAAACATGAAGATTGTCATTAGTAATATTTGGAACAACCCAAATTCATATTCATTGTTTCAGCGAACCTTTCCTTTTCATTATCTGACACTTGAATAATACTGGCAATTGAAATGCACGTGTTCTGCTGCGCTGCACTAACGTTTCTGCTCTGTTCTGCGCAGAATTCGACTACTTCTTTAGTAAAAATCGCTTACTACTTTAGTAACAACTAAAGAAGTAACTATCAATTGAGCTCTCCAACACCAACTAAAAGAGTAAGTTACTAAAAGAGTAGCACTAAAGTAGTAAATTTAGGAAGGGAACCTTACGTAACAAAAACCGGTTTGTCTGTCTCACTCTAGCACATACATTAGTATGACTTAAGAGTGAGACAGATGTACTGGTTCTTGTATACTCCAGGACTCCGTCTTAAATTTACTACTTTAGTAAGATTTACTCCTGGATGGTGCACGCCACCCCTAGAGTTTCAACATCGAAAGTCCTCCATAAGTTAATTTCAAATTACAAAATTCAAAGCCCGGGCGACGCCGGGCCTTTTCAGCTAGTCTATAGAATAAATAGGGTTAGACGTCAATGTAGATTTAAGCAACGTCTTAAAAGCAGATAAAGTAAGATCCTTTATAGTCCAGTCATTTGGTAGTTTTACCTGGAAAGTTTTCCGGGAGTTTTAAAAATTGGATATTTTATAGATTTCGACGTGTTGTTTTCGAATTTTCACTTTGCACCTCGTATCTTTGCAGCTCGAACCGCCATATTGAAAAAATGTCGCCCAAAAAAAGTTTTTTAATGTTATCTCCTTTCCGACTCACTTTACGATGAGCACACTACACTGGACAGACTTAAGATCTTAAATTGTTACATAGATTTATATAAATGTTCTTGTGACGATGAAAATAGTTATGTAATAAATTAAACTAGAGAAAATTGCCTATAATTTATGTAGTAACGTTTTAAATTTTTTAAATATTATTATTTTTTTAAATGATTAGTTTCAGCGTACGAGCGCCGCAAAGTCTACTCCAACACGCGTTTCGGCCAAAACCACCATAAGATTAAGGCAAATTCATTCATTTTTTTTTTACTTCCTCTGCCCGTACCATAGGTACTATAAGTAGAGGAAGTATTGTTTTCGACTCCCAAATTCGAAGTTGAGCTTTTAACATATATACACGTTTCAAGGCTATTTTTGGAAACATGTCTATGTGTCAGTGTGTGTGTGTGTGTCTGTGTCTGTGTGGATGTCTGTGAACAGGCTAGCTCCAAGACGGAAAATCGTATGAAAACAACATTTTGTATTTAGGTCAGGTACCTTCCGAAGATGTGAGCTGAAGATTGACGACAAGTTTCTCTTATTTTTAAGGGGACTTTACAGGAAGAATTTTTCGTTTTTTTTTTTTTGCGATTTTCTCGAAAACGGCTCTAACGATTTTCTTTAAATTTTGTTCATGGAGTGCTTATGTCAAGAGCTAAAACTTTTATTTGAAACTTAAAAAAAATCTCTGAAGGGTGGTTGTAAGCTACCCACTGTTTGTAGAAACTCTGTCTTGCCTGAACAACTCAATTCGTGGACATTCACGGTCTTTCACGGTCTCGTATTAAGTGCCAGAATGGTACTTTATGAGATTGTGTGGGCCGTCTGTCTGTCTATCTGTCCGTGTGTCTGTAGGCGGCATAACTCAAATAAGCTTTATCGGATTTTTATGAAACTTGACATACGCATTTATAACGTCCATGGGAAGAACCCTATTGATATTGGACCAAATCGGTTGATCGGTATCGGAGTAGTGCCTTATTTAGTGCCTATTTTATTGGAAATATATAAAAAAGGTGCGATAACTCAAATACGCTTTATCGGAGTTGCATAAAACTTGGTATACGCATTTATGACTTACATGGAAAGAAGCCTACTGAATTTGGACCAAATCGGTTGACCGATACCGAAATAACGAGTACATCTATTATAATGTAATCTTCGTTCTCGGACAATTCGAAGCATTTTGACTGGCTCGAGGCCAACCAATCAGTGAAACCCATCACGAATAGTACAAAATTAGGAAAACAGTTTCTTTGCTATATAAGGCCTAAGTGAAATGAACACAATGAACAAATATTCTAATTTTATTTTTACTTACAATTTTCATAGCTCTGAACCACAAACATTTTTAATAAACTGCCAGTGTAAATTTCTTAAAAATCCTGGAGTCAATTAATAATGGCGTGCGAAGCCGCGGGCACCAGCTGTAAAATATTGATAATTTAACTCCGGAAATATCGCGAACAATAAAAATCCAAAGTAACCATTCCTTCCCTTGAAAAATTATATAATTTCTGAAAATTACTTGAATTTACCAAATCAAATTGATACCTTAAATATCTGTCAAGAAACAGTTGAGATGCAATGCCGCATTTTTTTTTAATCATTGAGGGCTTTGATGCAATGCAGTTTACTTAGTTGTTCTAGTTGAAATTGAGTACTACATGGATACTGTTATATGCAGAAAGTACATTACTGTGAAATAATTAGCGGAGTTACTTTTCCACTGAATTTCAAGTTGGAATATATTTTAGATTTGACAAATAACACTATTCTTTCACTTATGCTTATCAAACTAGACTGCCAAACTGATTGAGTTGGTCAAATGGTAATGTCTTGGATTCCTATTCTGGAGGTCCCTGGTTCAAATCCCGGAGCTGGCCGGTTTGACATGGGTTTTTTTTATTTTATTTTTTATTTTTATGTGAGTGTGCGATTGCCAAGGTATCACAAATCTGTAGTTCTGCTGATGCTGGACGATGTTAATCTGATTTTGTTTTTAAAACTAGACTTTTGTTCTTCTGTAAGCCCTGCTTAATGAATTATCAATCCGGAGCTTAACTTGGAAATCAAGTAAAAAAAAAATAACTTGTATTCTGTGTATCATAATTGCAATTAAGTTGTAACTGATTAAAGGGGGATAATGAATGCTCGCCTAAATGGGAAATCATTGAACAATTTGGACGAATCTCACATTGCAGGTATTTTTGTTTTATTTTTTATCCATGGAATTCGTTTCTTTCCTGGCGAACCACGCTAATCGTGAAATACTCTTCAAAACAGGATTTTAGCCTTTTAATTATTTACTGAATAGTTTTAATTGGTTATGATTTAATTTAAAAAGCATCTAGCAGTTGTATTACTAACGTGGGCATCTCCTGGTAGGCCTATGTAAACTTGTCAGTCTGTCTTTCCGTCCGTGTGCAATGTCCAGCTAAATCTAGGGCATGCAGAGATCTGAAATTTTTAACATAGTTGGGCTGAAGGGTGTCTGAATGCACCTCGAAGCCGGACTTTTAATTTTGGCTTTCTTTCGCGAGTTATGAGCGAAAAATGGCAGGAAACTTTATTTTTTTTGCGCTATCGAAGCATCAGTTTTCCCTAATAATTGTAAAATTAATTGCAAATGGCCTTTCTCTGTCGCCATAGCAACCAGTATAGAAGAGCATCGCTGAAATAGATTTTTCAACCCAACACATCAATATTTTGATCGCTTCGATTTTGTTAGCCTGCTCTGCTTCATTAATTTGTCTATAAAATCATGGCAAGCAGAGGTCTGAACTTTTTTTTATGTAGGTAGATGAAAGGGAGGATCATAAAAGTGGGCCAAAATGTTAAAACATTGATCGATTTGGACAAAACTCACTGTGTGGAGTTTTTCTGGGCCAGGGAACTCGAAGCTGAAGTCTTCTTTTAATCTTGTGCAGGGCTTTCTAATCGTGAAATGCACTTAGAAGATGGATTGTTAGCTTTTTCGTTATTAATCGTTCTAATTATTTATGAATGATGTTAATAAATACAATGTTTTAATTATTTAAATGCTGTTAAATAAATTATTTTAAAACACCTAGCGATTGAATTAATAAACGCAGGCAAATCAACAGGAACCTACTAGTATATAATAATAATAATAATAATAATAATAATAATAATAATAATCATTCTTTTAACTTTATATCAGTAAAAGGAAATGTGAACTTTAACCTCAAAACCTGGTTTCAAATGTTTCATGCTATACTGATCAGTGATCACAATTACGATTTAAGTTTCACATTTAGAGTTAAGTAAAATGCTATAAACCCAATAACATCAGTTTTACAGTTAATTTGATGTTATTTTCATAGTTGTTCAACTCTTTACATATATCAATGCAGAATCAACGCAGAAATAGACTGGTTATGTGCCACTCGCAAGTGCCTGCTGATTGACGGGAACTGTTGGATTAAAGATGACGACAAAGCAAGAGATTGTGTCCACTTGAATCGCAAAGGTGCTCTCAAATTCGGGGAATTATTGTATAATGCCATATCCAGCTGTGCTCAGGGAAACTTGTGAAACATCCGGTGGTTGCAGACAGTGGCGTACCAAGGCTACTTGGCGCCCAGGGCTAATTAGATGGTAGTCGCCCCCTAACACTAAAAGGTTTAAGGTTCAATGAGTTTAATTTAAACACAGTTTAATGTTCACAATTATTTAATTTTAATAAGTAGTATGTTACTTTAACACATTACGAAGAGAAAAATATATGAATGAAATAAAACTGTAAGTATTATAAGGTTAGTTTGTTTGAAAAAAAAATAGATAAAATTGCTAAATTAACCGTAAACTTTTCCTGTGTGCTCGGCGCCCACGACCTATTTCGTATTGTGTATAAATAGTTTAAAACGAAACGTTTATTTAATTTCTAAATAATATTACTGCAGTATTTTACAAAGTAATAAAGAAAATTTGACCAATAAAACCTTATATTTTCCCTGAAAAAATATTTTTTCTTAAACTAAAAAAATATGTTTTTCAATTTTGGCGCCCCCCTCTTTACGGCGCCTGCTGCGGCCGCCCCGTTCGCACCCCCCTTGGTACGCCACTGGTTGCAGAAAATAAAGACAATAGCAAGAATTTGAACGAAATGTATGAAACTAATAATACAGGTAACAGTCACAGCGAGGTAAGTTTATCTCCCCCTAGCAAAAACAAGGTCAGTATTAACATCACACTACATAGTCCTAACTGTAATGAAACAGAAATATCCAAGACAAAGAGAATACTAGACACCAGTAGTAAAACGTTCGCACAAACTAAACTCACACATGCCAATACAGAGACTCTTGGTAAGCCTACAGCATCAAAACCTAAATATATTTCGGTAATGCAACAAAATACCCAGTGCCTCAGAAATAAATTATATGAATTTGAAATCTTGCTAAGTAATGAATTAAAGGAAATAGATGTGTTATGCTTCACAGAACACTGGCTAAATGAAGATGAAATCAAATGGCACAATTTTCAAAATTATAACCTGTCCGGCTTCTTCTGCCGTAAAGAGTAGAAAAATGGAGGTACAGTAATATTTGTCAGAAAATCGCTCTCGTATAAAAACAAAACACATACGTATCATTTAAACAAGGAAAAACACTTTGAACATGCAATAACGGAAGTCAGAAATCAAGATAAATTGTTAACTGTGATATACAGGTATATCTGTATATCTACAGGTCCCCTGATGGTTGTTTGGAAACTTTCCTGGAGCATTTTGAAAATCTGTTAAATCTCTCAAAACTTCAGAATAAAGAAGTAATTATATGCGGGGACTTCAATATAAATTTCCTCGATGATGATAATATCCACATACAAGAATTCAGGACATTAACAAATTCATACAATCTTAATGATATTATACATTCCCCTACCCGCATCACGCCAACATCACGGACTTGTTTAGACCAAATCATAATAAATAAAGATCTCAAAACATACACTACAGAAAATATAGATTTTGGAATTTCTGACCATAACGCAACACTCATCCATGTAAATTCTAATCCTGAACAAATTTCAGAAGAAAAGCTAGACAAAAAACACAGAACCTTCAATCAAGAAAACAATGAATATTTTAAATTCTTCTTACAAAGCGAAAGCTGAAATACTCTAATGAATATCACTAATATAGACAACAAAGCAATAGAGTTCTTAAACACAATAACCTATTATTTTAATATTGCCTATCCAGTAAAAGTATCCAATCAGAAAGGAAACTCAAACACATGAATAACTACAGGAATTGTTACTTCTTGTAAGCGTAAAAGATTTCTGCACAGAATGTACAAAAACACAAATGACCCAAACTTTAAATTGTACTATAAACATATACTGATATCTTGAAAAGGGTAATCCAAGCAGCAAAACTGTATAATAACAAAAAGTACATTCTAAATTCAGAAAATAAAGGTAAAGCAATGTGGAATGTTGTCGAGAAAGAGACAGGCAAAAACCAATCCTAGTCAAATAGAAATCACCACAGATGGACAGAAGATTAGAAATTCAAGAGAAATTGTAGAAATATTTAAAAATTACTTTTCCAATACAACAGATGTCTCCCAAACAAGTCATGCAAATAAACCTCCTCTACAAGATGCCAACTATGAAAATAATATTAGGCCTACTCTGTTGTTTACCCCGGTCACTGAAACAGAAATAAAGAACATAATAAAAAAGCTAAAAAACAAGAGATCCTGTGGACCAGATGGTATACCTGACACCATTGTAAAAGAATGTTCCCAATATTTAATTAAACCCTTAGTTGATCTCTGCAATTTATCTTTAGAATCCGGCAAGTCCCCCGAAATATTCAAAACAGCCAAGGTTTGCCCCATATTTAAGAAGGGTGATAAACACAGCATCGAAAATATAGACCTATATCGCTTCTGTCGGTATTCTCAAAAAGTTTGGAAAAATGCATGTATAATAGATTGGTACCCTTTCTAGAATCGTGTAATCTGCTTTCTCCAAATCAATATGGATTTCGTCATAACAAAGGTATTAATAATGCACTATATTCATTTATAAATACTGTACTTAATGCTGGAGATAATAAGGAACACACGTTAGGGCTATTCCTAGATCTCAGCATAGCTTTCGACAATGTGGATCATGCTATTCTACTAAATCACTTTGGGATAAGAGGTGTAGCGGAAAATTGGTTCAAATCATACTTAAGCAACAGGAAACAGTTTGTGGAGATGGACTCATCGAGATCCAATCTTGCGACGATCAAGTGTGGGGTTCCTCAAGGGTCCATCCTAGGTCCGGTCTTATTCCTAATATATATAAATAAGCTTACATCAACAATCACAGAAGCTAGGACTATTCTCTTTGCCGACGATACAAATATGATATTTAGCAATATTAAACAAAATGAACTGCAAGCACAATTAAATGGAACTACAAAAAAAAACAAGCTCATTCAAATTTTCTGGTCTCTAATCTTATATCGTTTTTTGTTTCCCTTCTATCCTCCTTAAGTATCTAATCTCATCTGCTTGTAGTTTGCTAATATGCATAGATATTATGACCATGATTCATATTTATATGTTAATGTTGAAGTTCCTATTTAATCCTTGATAAAATCTTCCTGTTAATGCTATTCTATTGTTGATATCCTCAACTATTTTTCCACCACTATTAATAATAGAGCCCAGATATTTGAAACTTGCTACCTGTTCTATTTCCTCTCCCATCTTTATTTGTGTTTTTGTAGGCTCTCTGTTCCTTTATATCAGCACCACAGCTGTGACTGTTACATTTTGTAACTCTTATGTATATTGTAACAAGGGCTCGCCGGGGTTCAAAATGAGAACACCGAGTTTATAATTGAAGGATGGAGGTTTCTTTATTTCCTACAACAATTGTCAATACAGCCGGAAAACTCCAGACTATTCGCCAGTTCACTGTCCTGTTCAGTGCTCACTCTCACTGTGCTCAGCACTGTTCCGTTCGCACACACTGTGCGGTCTCCCAGTCGAGATAATCCCACGTCGCGCCGGTCAGCTCCACAGTCCTCGCTGCCGCTGTACGATCCACCCGTCGCGCAGAGTTCCCCGGGACGGCCCAGATCAGCTCACCAGCTCTTCCGTTCACCCTTCTCTCCGGTCACTAGTTCCCCGTTCGCGGGTCCCTCCGGTCACTGGCTCCTCAGCTCCCCAAGTCACACTCACTTGAGGCCGCGCTGATCAGTCTTCTCCGTCCAGCTCGCCCTCTGACGCTGACGCTCGCCGCTACTCACGGACTGCCTCTCGCTGACTCTGACTCTTCGCGGACTGCCTCTCGCTGACTCTGACTCATCGCGGACTCTTCACTGTACTGAACTGCTCTCATTCATTCACTGACTGACTCTCCTTGACTGACTCACTCTCCGCTCGCTCGCGGCCCTATATATAGGCTCGACGAATGTTCCAGAGTCGAGGTCTGGAAAGCTCCGCCCGCGTGGAATCTGGAATGTGCGCTGCGTTGCGCGGGCGCACCCCTTAGCACGAGCTCCTCCCTACAGGCCTTCCCCCACGAAGCGTGGTCCAATAGCCGTGCTGCTGTCACGCCCACTGGCGCTCGTCTGCCGCCCGTCCACTAGGGGAGCGCGATCTTTCTAGACTCCGCCGTTCTAGTTCTTTCTGGTTGACTCCTCTTTCTATCAGTTACTAGGCTTTTCTGGGCTTTGTGACAATATATTGAACCACATGTATCATTGTTATTATTGTAATTTATCTTACTTGTGTGCTAAAGGATAAGTTTAAATATTAGTTTTTATGTTTACTTATTAAGATTTTGTATATTTTAGACGTAAGTTGGACAAAACCACGATTTCTTGTAAATCTCCTATGGTGAATAAAAGCAATCAATCAATCCAATTCTTAAAAAATTAGATAGAAAATCTTCAATTCCATGCAGTTGAAAACTAAGAAATCAAGTGTAATTATTTTCATACTAGATACTAGCTTAAAAGGCCTGGCATTGCTCGGGTTTTGTATTTTGTAAATTTAAAAATAACTTATGAAGAACTGTCGATTTTCAGACTCTAGGTCTTTTTATAGGTATTTAGAATTTGAAATGAGGTAGAACGACTTATCACACTCAAACTATTCCCTCAGAAAACTCTAGATGTAGCTTTTTATAGCTTATAGCAGATCCCCTTGGCTTCGCCCATGATAATTAATCGGAAGATTAAAAATTAAGATGAAATAATGAAGTGAATTCCACTATTAAAAAGTGCAGCATGGAAAAAATAACCTCAGATTCGAGTTTCCTGGCCCAGAAAACCTGTCCATAGTGAGTTTCTTCCAAATTGAACAATGTTTGCCCATTCAGGCCTATATTCATTATACTTTTTCCATCTAGGTTGAAAATTTCAGATGTGTGCATGCCTTGGCATTATAAACAAATGAATCGACGAGTGTGGGTTTACAAAATTCAAGCGATCGCGATTAGGGTGGCCATTTCTAAAATGTCAGAAAGGAGGACACACTTCTTCGGTAATCTAGCATAGTATAAAACTTCGGGCATGGACGGCTGGACAGCAGATATTACATGGTATAACCCTGACTAATTTTACTTAATAACTACATTTATATAAAATAAATAATAATACGCTATCATCGTATGGACAAGCGTGCCATCCTTAGGAATAGATTCAGATTTTTCGCGGCACCAACTAAAGAAATGATAGTATCGACAAGCGTGCCAACCTTAGGATTGGCAGGAACATATGGGAAAATACAAGTTTTATTAATATGCTTTACCGATCCATCAGAGTCTCGAAAAGGGGGAAAATCAACGTCCGGCATAAAGCCGCGCCGGATGGAGGACTGCTTAGCAAAAAGCCTTAGAGTCCGGCCAAAAGTCGGACGTCTGGCCACCCTAATTGCGATGCAAATTCCAAGGTATGACAAAAGTAGATCAAGCTATCTGCAATTGATTTGAAAATTGAAATGTATTACTGAAAACTGATGCTTTGAAAGCGCAAGAAATGCACGTCTCATACCCGTTTTCACTCATAACTCGCGAACGAAAGCTAAAATTAAAAATGTAGTATGCCAGGAACCTTCGCGGGATTGTACTCAACAATGGTGTAGTAATGCATAAAGGGCAGACACTCAAACATTCGTTTTATACAGTTACTGTATAGGAGGCTTCAAGTAGATGAGCAAGTTACCAAATTAGGTAGATTGGAAAGGGGAATTAGGTGAGAATGGACTGTAAGTTACTGAAACCCTTGCCTTTGCCTATACATGAAAGAACAAGAATTTGTAACCTTCTGGTGAATAAATGATATTTATTTTAACACTAAAAGACACTGAGGTTATAATACACTGAAAGATTGTTGAAGTTGATGCTTGAAGAGTTGATGATCTTGAAGAGATGACGAAATTTCTTGATGTTAGAATGCTCTGGTGATAATTAAAACTGTAGCAGTTTTGTAATAAAGTTAAATTAAAGTTCCAAATAATATTTATAAATTGGTTGTGATGAAATATTCTCCTTAAAGTAGTAAATTACACTTACTGAGGTGTAATACTTAAAATGTTTATTGTCTATAAATCTTGAAGTTAGGTGAATATTAATTACTTTAGTCTTGCACAGAATCCTTCAAATTCTCTTTATGTTTGTATTTGAAAGGAATGTATATGTAAGATCTTCAGTAATTTGAGTTAAATAACACTTTGAAATGTGTTTGTAATAATGTTCACAGAGGAAATGAATATGATGAAATTGCAAGTGTCTATGACGTCACCTTGGCGTGCCTATGCTGAGCGTCACCAAGCGAAATAAAAAGTTTATGGTGAAGTTCTTCCTTCACGTAGAGATTAATTATAATTAATTGGAATTATTTCCAATTAAGAAGGTAGATATATGAAATTAAAGATTGTCTTCAAATAAGAGACTTATAAGAAGTCACAAGTTATGCTAAGCGTGCCCACGCGAAGCTCTTGTTTGAACGATATTAATAATCAAATTTCTTAGCTGGAAATTGATGATTTAAAAATGAAAATCAAATCCTTGCTGGATTGAAGATTCTAGTAGAAATTCAGCTTCCAGATCCTTGGATAAAGAAGGCTGATGATGATGATATTATTGGGAAATACCTTTCCCAATCAGGAATGAATGAGAACCACGTCCGCTTCTTTCAAACTCAACGTGTGAACTAATTAAATGAAACGCCTTTGAACGTTGTACTGGCTTTGTGAGGGAAATCCCCAATAAACTTAGCAAAATTATATTTATAAGAGAAAGCGTCACAAGTAATTCTGACGTGAAAAGATATTAACAAATGCAATGGACAATAATACCATGGATTTAAAGTATAAATCAAATATAAAAACTATACAAAAAATCTATATAATAATAAAAACTTGAATATTTGCTTGAGAAAACTATATGAGTTTTTTGTTGGAAATTGGTAGCATTGAAAATCGAAGCGAGTCAACATCGATATATTGTCAGATCGAAGTACACTCACGAAGTGATTTTACAATGACAAATGAGGATCACCATGCGAATATATATGTAATATGTAATTAATTCTTTTAATAAACAAATAATGGTTTTAAAGGAACAATATTAAATATGTAAAGCTCTGAGTATGATGCCAGACACTTTAACATTATTCTAAAGTCCGTGGAACATGAATAACAAACGTGAATATTGCACGTTTAAAAGTGGGGTTATGTTGCTTACAAACTATCTTAAATTAGCTCAAGTGATATTTATTATGATAGATTATACAAAACTAAGCTCAGAATCGCAATCTACGTGTCAAACATTAAATCTGAACATAAATGTGAAAAGATCTACAATAAAATGATTTTAATATAATGTCGTAATTTAAGCCTATGTTTTGGCTACTAAAATCATAGTTTTACTTCCAAGTTTTGTGTAATTATACAGTTACATTAGCTTTTCGTAGGCATTGTCCCACTTTAATCTACTGAAGATCGTGAGCATTATTTTAAACAATTATAACATAATACTTAGGTACATATTACCATGATTTCTTGTGATATGTTTTGCCCTATAAGAAAAAAAATTACTTTAGTTTGGTTCGAAGCTTATAATAACATACTAGATATTAGAAAATAATTACGATGGGAGACGAGAGGATAATAACATTAATTTGCTTATTAAATATCACACTGTTATTTAGTAGCTTGTGATGTCATCTAAAGGGTGTAAACAATAGAATTCAAACTAGATGAAGAAAATAAAGTGTCTGTATGTCATAATTAGAAAAATACAGATATTTCATAGCAATTCACCTTTGGAAGCATTCAGATTTCAGTAATAATGTAAACCAGAATACTGTTACCTAGCAACAGCATAGTATCTGTGAATTTAGACAGCACTTTAAGGCATGCCATTATCCTAACACAGTCGAATTTGGATAATTTGAAACAAAGTTCATTCCCCCTGAAATCCCCATTTAATTGAATCTCTAAAATCCTTAATTAATTCCATTTTCTGAGTAATTTGGATATTTGGAAGTCAGGATGTTAGAGCAACCAATGATATGTGGTACCTTTTTTAACTTCTTACAGGGTCTCCCAAAGAAAACTGTTATCAAAGTCAGAATATATTGGTGCGCAGAAACATTAGGGCTGGTATGTGTTGCATGAATGCTAGGCGATTTACATCTCTTCGGTGAGGATTGGTTCTACCCGACGACTAAGCTGAGTATGACACTCTTTTCATTGGATACACCAAGTTTAACGCTAAGAACGCAGGCATGCCCTCATTATATTTGATAAATTTTTAGTTTGAACTAAAAAGGCAAATTTAATGAGGACCTTTCGACAAGCAACTCTGCCTATGATGACACAATGATACTTCTTTGATATATGTTGATAAGGCTCAATGTTTAACTGAAGTTTAACTAAGCATGCCAATAGACTACACTAAGTATAGTTATTCCTTTTAAACATGGAAATGGTCTTGTCAATCGTTTTAATGGAGAATTCTAATTGTTCTGAATACAGTAATTGAAAACCGATTGATAATTAACATGCAAGAGAAGGTAACATAAAACTATTTAGGCCGAAATTTGCCCATATGGCCACATTCCGGATGGTAAATATGATTATGCATCAAAAAAAAGAAACTATCTTGCAGAACTAGAAAGATTGACTCGTGATTATGATTTTGATATTGAAACGAGTATTGCTATTCAGACCTAATTGAATTCTCCAATAAAACGTCTACAGGGATTCAACCTGCCTAAGGATGGCATAAACCTCAGCGATAAACTAGTTACCATAATAAATTATTCTTATCTTTTCACAGGATCCTCCAAAGAAAACTGCGTGTAACATAAAAGTATTGAGGACAGAATGCGTTGATGAATTGCAATATTAGACTGTTGTTGGTTTTATCCCATCAGGGAAATATTGAACAATTATTTGTATAATATGTTAAACACCCACAAGAAAGTAACATCTAGGTAACTATTGCTTGTAATCCTTATGCATGCTTATACGTTAATTACTTAGGAGTCGTGCTACATAATTTATCCGACAAGAAAGAAACGTTTATGTGGGATACAAGCAACCCTCCCTTTGTAGTGGCTTAATTATATTTCGTGGTAGCATATTCGTAAAGTTAGGAAATTTTAACAAATTTGTAGCCAATTTGGATGGCTTCCCTCATCTCATATCAGATTTTTCCGTTTGATCGCAGCTATCCCATTGCCCTGACAAAACACTAATTTTTGGTTACAACAATAAGGCAGTACAGGTTTGTACAGATTCTGGGGAGAAAGAACACTACACTCTTGGTTTTGAGATACAGCTTTTTTAAAGTAACTATAAACCTTTACATATATGAACTCTTGGTGAAACTAGAAGTATTAAATACTTGGCAATGGGTTGGAATGTCAATTAGTCAGTTCTACCGGGGAAGCGGTGGGGCAGGTGGGTATTGAGTGGAAGCGGGACATGTGCATGGCATGTATTACTCTTTCGCCAATTTAATGGAGAGAGGTCGGTGCCTTAACAATCTAGTGTATACCGTATTTTATGGACCATAAGACGCACCTTGATTTTAGCATGGAAATATAAAGGAAAAGAAATTTAATGTGATTCTAAATGAAACATTTTAAAGGGAATAATATACTTCATTACATAAACAAATTATAAACCTTGTACAATAAAAGTGGTGTAAATCACAACTAACTTAAAACTACATTGTACGAAAATCTCGTCTGTGCAGGTGGCATCGCGTAAATTTTAACAACTGAACTGATTTCTCATGAAAGACTAAACATACTTTTAGACCCTCTAACCCTCAATTCAGCATACAGTAAGTATAAAGGGACAAGGCTGTTTAGACCATTTAAACCACCTGGCAGAGATAACTCCTTTTGTATAAAAGAACTCAAATTCCTTTCTTTTCGCATTGTATACCTGGCTTCGAGCTATCCTCATTTTACGATTGTGACAAGTGCACTAATGTACAGTCTGTGCTAAAATTTGTAACTGTCTTACTATTTACAACACCTTGTGTTTAACTATGGTATTCCGGCATTATTCACCATCATTTAAAAAATTTTAGTGTACTTCGGACCATTAGACGCACCCAACATTTAAGGCTCTGTTTTCAAGGTAAAAAAGTGTGTCTTATGGTCCATAAAATACGGTAAGTGAAATTCTACTGTGATTTTTATCGAGACAATGAAAATGTCTTGGGTGGTCTGAACTCTCGTTTTGTTACGGCATGGCTATTATTGCATGCTCTTCTCTCCTGACGTCAGTAACAGATCGTTGCCAACCAAGCCCAATTCAGATTGGCCTAACTTTATATTTTCACTAATATTCAGCAATTACCCATGATGATAGGCCTAAATTTGACATTAAACTTTAATATTGTCACACCGTTCAAGTGGTGTCAAAGCTTCAAGTATACTAGACGTTCTCACTTAGGCTGCCATAATTAAAGCACAACGGTAGCAAGTTTGTAAAATACAGTAGTCATCGTCTGCACATATTGTCCTTTGTAATCCAACATTACCATAAAATGTAATTATTTATTACCGTAAGGTGTTTAAAATCGGTCTGTAGGGGATCACTTGCTAAAACCACATATACCATATCTTTGCAACCTATTACCTGCATGTCTTGCTTTGATATCGTTGTGTAGAGAAATTAAGCCATTACTCGATCACGCATACTGTGTTTACTCGACTAATGCTCACCCCAACTTTCAAACTTACATTCATAAAAAAAGAGTTTATTGGCATCAATGGTAAGATATTTTATGATTTTATTTATTTTACCTAAGTATTTTATTTTAAAGAACAATGGAATTGTGAATGCCAATGAATAAATGTCGGTATAACGATTTAGGGAGGAGGGTGCCGGACAATAGTTACCAATGCATGGAATCCCACCACATTTCAGCATGTTTGATGCTGAGTTTCATTGTCAAAATAATACGTTAACTTCAGCCCACATTTGTGCATTCTGCTAATCTGTATCTGGTACCCTATGATCCCCAGGTGGGGCAAAGGGGCCTCCAATGGAGGTTTCATTACCTATACTAATTTTGATATGCTTATTTTCCGAGAGAGGGTAGAGGGACAGGTGGTAAGCCCATCGCCTCGCAACCCCCTCTGGAAACTAAGTATTTCTTGGACGTGAAAGGGCCGAGAAATTTTGTCCAGAGGCTCTAATTTAGGCTTGGAGTTCTTTTACGTGCCGTAAATCTATGACACGGGACCCCCAGCTTAAAGTCCCTCCCGGAGGACTCCGTGCCCAGGATTTTTACGTCCTGAAAAATCCATCGACCGTGGCCGGGGTTTGATCCCGCGCCCTGCGGATCTAGAGGCGAGCACGCTACCTCTAGACCACCGCGGCCGACATTCTGCTAATTGGCCAACAATAAATGTAACAAAGTAGACAATCACAGCAATGCATTGTATGTAAGTGATCAGAGTTAGCTCTGAACTACAGAAGGATTTGCATTCAAATTTAGTGCACACCCCAATTTTGAATGCTACAAATGAACAAAAAAGGTGTGCATTATATTCATGTAAATAAGGTGTGTTGCATGCATGACACTGTTGTTGTGCCATGCAAAATTTAGCCTGTGTTCAGGTGATAGTAATATGTTTGAGAGAGCTCACTCAGTTATAAGCTCAACAGGAGTTACAAGAAAAATAAATTAAAATGAAGTGATATAAATGTGGAGCGTACTGAATATTGAGAAAAGTCAAAAAATAAAAACACAACTACACTTACATCAATTTTCAAGAAACTGAACTAGTTCCGGGAATATTTCTCCCAATATTTAGTCCACTTAAAAAAAAAAAATTGATGTAAGTGGATTTAAAAGTGTTTTTATTTTTCGACTTTTCTCAATATAAGGAGTCATAAGGCTTAAGAGCAAGGAATTTGAGTTCTGCTTGGCTGGGGCACTGCCGTGTTTGACATAAAGATTGTAAAAATGGCTTGTAGACACTTGGGCAGCAAGCCAGAGGTATGCCAATCCTTAACCACCACATTTTGCCACTGATGGAATGTGTTCATCGTGCTAGATTTAGGCAGCTTGATATTTCACAGCCTACCTACCCAACTTTCTCAAAAGACTCTAAATTAAATTAAAGATAATTGATTAGGTTAATTGGTAGAGGACTAGAACAGAAAGTCAGGTTTGAATTCTGGTGTTGAGGGAATATTTTTGCTAAAATATTCTAAAAAATAATTGATTTTACTGGAAAATTTATTCACAAAGACAAAGAATACAGATATAAAAATAGCACATTTGCTTCTCAATGTTTCAGTGGCACAAATAGACTGATCTATAATAATTGAAACACAGTTTATAACAATCTTTAAGAGAAACACATTTTACATAATTATCAACTGTTTACTTAAGTAAAATATCAGTAGTATAAAAGAATAAACATATTAATCAAGATTTAATTCTAATGAATACAAATAGGCAGCAATGGAATGAGTAACATTCAAATTGGTTGTCGTTGTAAATCATGACTAGCGAGAGTCCACTTAATCCTTTGCTCAGTGCGATGGAATCATCACAATATGATATCACCTTGTGTAATAAAGCTGTAAAACATAAACTAAACAGTTTATTGTTACAAGCACTTTCTTTACTCCAAGGCGGACCCATTACATGTTAGAGTGTCATGGAAAATCGAAGGGAATATCAGATTAGAGCGACGATATCAATAAATGTTTAATGTAAATATTTTCTTCTTAGCAATGAGAAGTCAGTGAGAAGTGCTTCTGTGTCACTGAAAAAACTCTATTTAGTCGTGAATGTTGCGATATCAAGAATATGGACCACCGTCAGTTTTTCTGGTTCCTGATCTCCTCTCATAGGCTTTCAGAAAACTAGAGAAATTAAGATACGCACTTGTGCACGACGACCAATTCCTCGCCTTGGAATAGTTTTAACTCAACTTAAACTTCAATGCAGATGCCTTTAAATATTATTGACATCTACCATATGCCATCTGCTTGAGAATATTGATGCCAATATGTGTAAATAGAACATTTGAAAGTTTAAGTCTCAGTTATAGCTACTAAAACTTTCACGTCCGGCGTTCAATGATATTTCCATTTCCGGGCTGTATGGCCGTGGTCTGTCTGTTGATATTGCTGACGTTTCGCCATGACCTGAGTCCGACTCTGAAGATGCCAGATGCAGTTCATGGCAAAACGTCAGCAATATCAACGGACAGACCACGGCCATACAGCCCGGAAATGGAAATATCATTAGGTCTCAGTATTTTCTAGATGAACATCACATTTGGAAAAATATTTAGTTTTGTTTTCTGAAAATGTCTTCACACGTTATTAATTTTTTTCAAAGAAATAATACAATTTTCTACCATGTCGGATGAGCCATTCTTGAGATTTTAGACTTCAAACTCGAGTCTCTATGTTTTTTTCCCCGACAGTAGTCACTTGGGGTGGAGGTTTCTCCCATTTTCTTCCACTCTTTTCTATTCCTCGCTACTCGAGACCATAGTCTTCCTGATGATTTGATGAAGTCGTCCTCCCATCTGGTCTTTTGCCTCCCCACACTTCTCCAGCCTGTTCTGGGGTCCCAAATTGTAGCTCTTTGTTCCCATTTCCGTTGGTTCATTCGCATCACATGGCCTCCCCACCTCCATTTCAACTGTTCTGCTGTATTTGACCAATAGTGTTTAGCAATTCCTTGGATATAGACCAATCACGATCGTTTATCTTATAAAATGTCTGCTATTAATATGAGGCTGCTGTTTTATCTATAAAATCGTCTGCTCGTTACTGGACACATAGGCAATAGTGTGCAGTGATTAATACATCACACTCTGCCATTAAGCAGCACGAAAACAGATTATTTTATACAACTTGTTTGGAAATTGAAATAATATAAATGTACATTGATTAAAAACACAGTTTCGATTCGGTGCAAGCCAGTTGGTGTGCTTTTATTCTGTTGTGCTGTTAGCTTAACTCAGTGAAGTTAACTATGTGTTATATGCACTGGTGGTAGCACTGTTTACACCAAGGCAGCTCGAATCGATTCATGGATGGTTGATTCATAGTATGCCGTGATCTCACTGCTGTTAGTTTTGTTTTTATACAACGAAGCACGAAAGTAATTATTATTTGTATAATCCGTTACATTTTTATTCATGGAATAGTCTTAATAAATCCAAATCAAGTTAACAAGTTTCATCAGATAAATTTGCTCCTGCTGTTGCACCACCCCTCCGGTCGAGTCACCAAGTCGAAATGTTTACCTGGACTTCCTTTCTCTGCTACCGGTACCAGGTCCATTCCCAGAGGATCTAAAGAAGGGTGACTAAAAGGAAGACCGGAGAAAGAGGCAACATATTTAACGAAAGGCTTCGAAACAAGTTTCAATGCCTTTTGCATTTAATATGTTCTCTAAACAAGTCAGAAAACATAAGTGGAAGCATATTGAAAGAGAAAGGGTTTATTTTACATATCGGCTGAAGGCCTAAAATACATACATTATATAAAACTCAAAATTAAGAATAACCCTTTTGAATAAAACATAAATTCATCAAGTATTAGTTCCTGCAAAGATGATACACAGAAAATTAGCTTTCTAGCACATAACAAATGTGATTATAAAAATCCAAGTCGATGAGTTGCAATTCTATTTAACATGAAATTTTACATTATAAACACTCTTAACTTATATATAAGCATTCATGAGCCACAGGGCAATTAGTCATAGGAGAGAGGTTCCATCTGGCGCTGTGAATTGAGCTCCGGCTTAGCTCAGTTGGTAGAGCATTGGCGCGAATAGCCAAAGGTCCTGGGTTCAAGTCCCAGTGCCAGAGGAATTTTTCTCCTATAATATTCTCACTCTTAACTTACATTTCAGAAAGAACCAAAGACAGCTTCTCCATCCACGGAGTTGTGGTTGAAGAAGGCTCACTCTCCTCGAGCAATGGACATGGACACTAAGTCCAGGAAAGATAAACTACACAAGAAAATCAGAGGTACACAAGCTGAAGGCTACCGATAGAGATCTTAATTAAAGCCATCATAAACTCAGAGACGTACAGGCAAAAAGAAGAATCAAGTATAGAAAACACCGCCTAGCAACATTTACGTATCGGCCAGAAAGGCTTAATTCAAACTTAGCACATTTCATAAAACCCGATAACAAATATCAAAGACAAGTACATACCTCTGAATACAGAATCCTAATCGAGACAGAAGTTACATCCCACTGAACCAAAGAGGAGCCGGTCGATGTCCAATGTCCGAAGGATCCATATAGAATGAGAACTAGCCAGAGAGAGAATCCAAGAACAAGTGAGAACGAGGCACCATTGTCCTCAATCTTTTATACATTACAAAGCCTTTGTTACGTCAGGGCTTTCTAACAATCAGAAAACACTCCACATTCTCGGGAGAACCAAAGTCTCCCTATAGCACAAGTAACAATAGAAAATCACGTAACAGAAGCGACAACAATTTGTCAGTTCGTGGCTGACTGCATTATACCAAGCCTAGATGACGCAACACAGTGCGTTAACAATTTGCAAGTTCAGGGCCGACTATAATATGTTTACAATATAACAAGTGGAAGAACAAAGCCTCCTACATAATCATTTCTTCTCCAAAATTTATATTAATAAATTCCGTGCGCCAAGTGATAAAAAACTGATTAAAAATAAAATATTGGCGCACTGTGCAGTCGTGGATCTATTGATAAACTCTTCAATTCTCGTGGGATTACCTATGATAATATTTTGTGTGGTTGAACCTCTGGCTGTTTCATTTGCAGGCAAATAATTCTGTCATTGCCTGAATTTGCTTGTATCAGATTTAATGAACATATAACTCGTAGGACTACAAACTTAAAAAACAAAAGTCTTCCTATGCAAAACACTTGTAAAATGAGAACCATGCTTTAGATAAATTAGAAAACATTTTTGAAATTGTGCACAGACAAAACAAAAGCTTAATATCTTAGATTCATTAGAAATTTATAAAAATAAGAACCTAATAGGAATGAGAATGTGACTGAACATAACTTATTTGAAAATATACTCACCTCTTGGTCAGTTACTCAGTCTATTAGCAAATCCGGCAATCTCCATTTTGATAAAAGATAGAGATGCTAACTTCTAATGAAAGTTTAATTCATTTCCTGCTACATATTTAGTGTAGGTGTTGTAAATCTGGGTTCCTCTCTTATGTGGGAAGTCAGATTTGTAAAACATATACTAAATATGTACTAGGAAATGCGTGAGACTTTCATTAGAAGTTAGCATCTCTATCTTTAATCAAAATGGAGATTGCCGGGTTTGCTAATAGACCCCACATGTATAGTGTATCCAAGCGACGGATAACTTGCTGATTAAAAGTTAGTAATAGCTGTTAGATGCTGCTGTATTTTTGTTCATGTACAGGGTGCGGCATTTATCGTTTCCCATTTTCAAAACCGCGTAACATATTTATTTAACAACTAAATAAGCTACATTGAACATTTTTAAATGTCTTACAATCTTGGATTTGCAATTCTGGTCTTACTTTTTGAATATAATGTCCTTGAGATGCCCTGCATTAACTTCAACACATTGCTGCAATCACCCTCGTACACTGGCCATTACACATTGTGTGGTGTCTTGCGTAACATTTGCAATTTCCTGCAAATCCACGGATAATTCACAAGCGGCCACTTCACAGTCCTAAGGTAGTGGTGTGGTGTGCCATTGCAGCACAGGGTATTATTGGTCCTTATTTCTTTGACAGCGATAATGGTGCTTCGGTTTCTGTCAATTCTGAACGTTACAGTCACATGCTGCGAACTTTCTTCCTACCAGAATTGACACATCGTATCTTGGATATTGAGAGATTGTGGTTTCAACAGGATGGTGCTGCAGGGTAGCACATACTGCACATCTCTGCACATCTTTCAATGGACACCCTTCATGCTGCTTTCCCCGGCCAAATTCTTTCCTTCTAAATCTCCCGACCTTACTGCACCAGATTTTTTTTCTGTGGGACTATCTGAAATCTCAAGTTTTCGCTCATGCCCTCCCTGACATTAACAGTCTTAAAAATGCAATTCAGCAGGGAATTGCTAATGTTAAGCAAGACACCACACACCGTATAATGGCCAATGTACGAGGGATATTGCAGCAATGTGTTAAAGTCAATAGAGGGCATCTAAGGAAATCATATTAAAAAAGTAAGACCAGAATTGTAAATCCAAGACTGTAAGACATTTAAAAGTGTTCAGTATAGCTTATTTCTTTGTTAAATAAATGTATTACATGATATTGAAAATGGGAAACTTTAAATGCCGCACCCTGTACTTGGCCATTTCTATTATTTACTAGGACTGAATATGACACATTGATGTCAAAAAGCATATCCAAAAAAACAAAATGTTAATAACTCTAGGGAGTATCTCCAACTACACAAGCATTTCCACAGTTCATCAAACAAAGCAGCCACACACTTAAAACTTTGTTGTTATATATTTTACTTGCACTACAAATAATACGTAAGTATTATCAAGTGAACAAGCGTACATCAGCCTAAACAGCTTTTATAAATGACTCCTAAAAAACCTGGGATGTTATAATGACTATCCCACTCATACGCCATGTGCTTGATATTGTCAATAACGTTCAGCAGTACCTCAGATATAGACCATGCATTCTAGCTGGAAATACTGCACAATCCACTATCATATGTGAAGTCACTAAAATAAAATAAAGAAAACAGCCAAGATCTCATTTTCATTATAGTTCAAAATTAAAATAATTGTCCACAGTGGATGAAATATTAAAATAAAGTCAAGCAATGTTTCAACTATGCTAGCTGGGCTCCATAATGTCATTAACTGGGCCGGAAGAAGAACAGTCCTCGACTTGCTCTCTCGATATGTCATAATCGATACTAAATATCGTGTTTCGATGAAATTCCCTCTTCCATGTTTCAGGTATGTGATATTCTACTTCCTCCAAGTAATGGATTCAGAAAGCTAGAGGTTGTGGAGTGGAACACACAAAGCAGTTCTAATACAAAGAACTACTATGAAGTAGAGTCAATATCTGGTTTGAGTATATTGTACTGGAACGTGCAGAGTTTTGTGAATAAGCTAAGCTACATTTCTCTACTACTTTCTGAGTGGGAAGTTGACGTCCTATGTATAACAGAGCATTGGCTATGTGCCTATGAATTGGCCATACTTGATGTCCCAGGATATGTGCTATCTGATTTCTTTTGCCGGAATAGAAGTGGCCAGCATGGTGGTTCAGCTATTTATGTTAAAAATGGACTTGAGGTCTCTAAATTTGACCTCTCTACTTTATCTTCTGTGTTTGAATTTGAAGCCTGTGCTATTATGCTTAATTCATTTAATGTCCTGTGTGTGTGCTTTTACCGAATACCTGACCACAGTAAACATGGCACCGACAATTTTGTGATAAAACTGCATGATCTGTTCAACCTAGTTTACAAACACAGTGTGAACAAACAAATTGTCTTAACTGGTGATTTTAACATAGACCTCTGTGTTGATAGCAACGAAGTAAAAGAAATATATAATTGCTTCGACAGCTTTGGTGTCAGGCATTTGATCGATGAACCAACTCGACCTTACAACAATGGGTCTGGAGGAACTTGTATTGACAATGTTATTACAAATATTGATACCAACAAATGTTCAGCCAAAGTAGTTCATACAATTCTATCAGACCATGATGCCATTCACTTCAACACTAATCTAAAGCCCAGCCGAACTCAGCCATCTAACCCTGTATTTACATTTAAAAGATCACTTAATGCATCTAATGTACCATATTTCATGTATTTATTAAGTTTAGTCAGCTGGTTAACATTGTATGGCTTAACGAATCTAAGTGATAAAGTTGATTATTTTCTGTCAGTCTTCTCAAAGATCACTGATGCAGCATTCCCTTTTGTACGATCACGTATTGGACCAAAAAGAGGGAATAACAAAGAGTGGTACAATGATGACCTCCATAAATTAAAAGAAGAATGTACTCTGTATTACAAAATGTACATACACAATGGCAAGAAACAATATAAAGATAGATATAGTGAATTACAAAAAAAGTATAGAAAAGCCCTTAAGGCCAGTAAGATAAATTATTATTCTGATAAAATCAATGCTTCAATCAATAAACCTAAATCTACTTGGTCAATTATTAATGATTTGCTAAACAAGAGTGATAGGAGTTCTACTCCAAATATTGACCTAGACGCTGAAAAATTTAATTCTTATTTTATTGACAAAGTTCATGACATTGTCAACAACATACCAAGTGATTTAGATCCAATGAATCTCATGAACAACTTATCCAAGCCTCAGATCAGTTTCCTATTTAAACATGTAAGTGTTGAGGATGTTTACTCTGTCATACTAAATTTAAGTAATAGTTCATGTCTTGATATATATGGCTTAAACTCTAAAATCTTGAAATTAGCATCTGTTTATATTTGTGAACCTGTAACCCATATATTTAACAACTGCATTGAGAAGGGGTACTTTCCTAATGCTTTTAAAGTTGTCAAAGTTATCCCTGTTCATAAGAAAGGGAGTAAATCCGATTATGGAAACCATAGGCCTATAAGTATAATACCAGTACTATCAAAGGTCTTTGAAATATTACTAAACAAACAAATAACCATGTATTTTGAAAACAACTCTATATTTACACCCTCACAATATGGATTTAGAATGGGACATAGTACGATTGAAGCTGAACTTGAATTTATTAAAAAATGTTTTGAAGGCATCGAGAAGGGTGATCATGTTGTAAGCCATTTTTTTTATCTATCCAAGGCGTTTGATACAGTTTCCCATGACATATTATTCATAAACTTGTTTATTATGGTTTCAGCGAATCTAGCTTAGAACTTATGCGTTCATATTTGAGTAATAGGTATCAATCTGTTCTCTTTAATGATAATGTATCAGATTATAAGCTGGTAGAGTATGGTGTACCTCAAGGCTCTGTCATGGGTCCTGTCCTTTTTATAATATATATTAACGATCTTCCCTCTACAGTACAGGAGAACTGTCTCACTACCTATCTTTTTGCTGATGATATAGCACTTGTATCATGTGACAGAAATGACTCTATCTGTATTGACAATGCTTCTTCTGACATTACTAAATGGTGTGATGCTAATAACCTGAGTCTTAATGCTAGTAAGACTGTTGAATTGACAATTAATCTTCAACGCTCCAATAGCCTACTAAGGAATCCTGTAAGATTTTTAGGATTATATATCCAAACTAATTTGGAGTGGCATTCTCACATTGACTATGTTGCCAAGAAAATAAGTAGAGGTCTATTTATGTTGAGAGTACTAACTCATAACATAGATTCTAAGTCACTCTTGCTAGTGTATCATGCCCATATACACAGCCATCTCAGTTATGGAGTCCTATTGTGGGGAGGACATCCTTATGCCAACAAAATATTCATCTTGCAAAAAAGAGCAATAAGAATTATCTCTAGAGCATCGCCTACAACATCCTGCAAACCACTCTTTACAGAACTTAATATACTTACGTGAGAATATTATAGGAGAAAAATTCCTCCGGCACTGGGACTTGAACCCAGGACCTTTGGCTATTCGCGCCAATGCTCTACCAACTGAGCTAAGCCGGAGCTCAATTCACAGCGCCAGATGGAACTTCTCTCCTATGACTGAATGCCCTAATGGTCTACCTCGCAGACAGACAAGTTATGTCATATTCAGTACTGTGAGGCACACTAAGTAGTGATTTTTGTGACCGGGCTCCCACTGTTATTGTACAGTTAACATTCAAGATATATATATAAGCATTCATGAGCCACAGATTATTGTCTCTGTTGGACACTACATGAGAATATTATAGGAGAAAAATTCCTCCGGCACTGGGACTTGAACCCAGGACCTTTGGCTATTCGCGCCAATGCTCTACCAACTGAGCTAAGCCGGAGCTCAATTCACAGCACCAGATGGAACTTCTCTCCTATGACTGAATGCCCTAATGGTCTACCTCGCAGACAGACAAGTTATGTCATATTCAGTACTGTGAGGCACACTAAGTAGTGATTTTTGTGACCGGGCTCCCACTGTTATTGTACAGTTAACATTCAAGATATATATATAAGCATTCATGAGCCACAGATTATTGTCTCTGTTGGACACTACATGAGAATATTATAGGAGAAAAATTCCTCCGGCACTGGGACTTGAACCCAGGACCTTTGGCTATTCGCGCCAATGCTCTACCAACTGAGCTAAGCCGGAGCTCAATTCACAGCGCCAGTGTGTCCAACAGAGACAATAATCTGTGGCTCATGAATGCTTATATATATATCTTGAATGTTAACTGTACAATAACAGTGGAGCCCGGTCACAAAAATCACTACTTAGTGTGCCTCACAGTACTGAATATGACATAACTTGTCTGTCTGCGAGGTAGACCATTAGGGCATTCAGTCATAGGAGAGAAGTTCCATCTGGCGCTGTGAATTGAGCTCCGGCTTAGCTCAGTTGGTAGAGCATTGGCGCGAATAGCCAAAGGTCCTGGGTTCAAGTCCCAGTGCCGGAGGAATTTTTCTCCTATAATATTCTCATGTAGTGTCCAACAGAGACAATAATCTGTGGCTCATGAATGCTTATATATATATCTTGAATGTTAACTGTACAATAACAGTGGGAGCCCGGTCACAAAAATCACTACTTAGTGTGCCTCACAGTACTGAATATGACATAACTTGTCTGTCTGCGAGGTAGACCATTAGGGCATTCAGTCATAGGAGAGAAGTTCCATCTGGCGCTGTGAATTGAGCTCCGGCTTAGCTCAGTTGGTAGAGCATTGGCGCGAATAGCCAAAGGTCCTGGGTTCAAGTCCCAGTGCCGGAGGAATTTTTCTCCTATAATATTCTCATGTAGTGTCCAACAGAGACAATAATCTGTGGCTCATGAATGCTTATATTAATATACTTACATTACCATCAGTGTTTGTTTTGAGCTGTCTTCTCTATATAAAAAAGAATGCACACTTGTATAATAAATGCTCTACTGTCCATAGCTACTCTACCAGAAACAAAGAAAACATATATATAAATAAATGTAAATTCAGCACCACCCAGAAAAGTTTTGAATATGTTGCCCTCAGATTATTTAATTCATTGCCGAACAAAATTAAGGAGTTATCATATGTAGCTTTTAAAAGGAAAATTAAATCTAACCTGATGTCAAACACCCTGTACAGTGTCAAGGACTTCAATGACATTATCTGGTGAAATGTGTACGTGTATATTCTATCTCATTTTTGTTTATTGTTATTGCTAATACATTGTACAATGTCTGTGGCAAATAAATCTAAATCTAAAATCTAAAAAAAAAAAAAAAAAAAAAAAAAATCATTTGTTATGAGGAGGAGGGATTTTTATCTTCTGATGTGTCCTTTTCATTCTATGAATTAACTCTAGCCGATCTTCCCCTAAATCTCCGTCGTATCTATTCAGAGACACACCCTTTCTGCCCACGATGTTCCAAGCTTCACATACCTTTCTTTTTGTCTTATCTCTTTCCACTCTTACTACATTTTTGTCACCAATATGGTGTTGGTTATCAATCATATGTTGACTCAGTCCAGTTGCACCTCTACCACAGACTATGTCTTTATCATGTTCTCGGAGTCTAGTTCTGATACGTTTCCCTGTCTCGCCAATATAAACTCCTACACAATTATCACATGAAATTGAATAAACCCCTGGAGCTTCCATTTGTCTTCCTCTTTTCCTATACGTTCATACCAAGAAAATATTTTTTCAATAGTTCTATCTGTACGGAAAGCTGGGGCGAGCCCATACCTTCGATACATTTTCTCTAATTTTACACTGATAGAAGGAATATAAGGCGTCCCCACGTACTGCACCTTACTGTTTACACTAGGTTTGTTCTCTCTTAACTTTTCTTTCTTAACATTTCGTTGTTCCCTGCTTTTCCAAATACCGTCCATTTTTCTTCAAAAACTCATCTTTTTTCCTTTCCAGGTCTTCTTGGTTGTTGCACAAACTAAACGCTCTATGGGCGAAATTGCTCCACAAATAGTTTTTACTTCCTCTGCCCGTACCATAGGTACTATAGGTAGAGGAAGTATTGTTTTCGACCCCAAAATTCGGAGTTGAGTTTTTAGCATATATACACGTTTCAAGGCCCCCTGAATAAAAAAATACTATTTTTAGAAACATGTCTGTGTGTTAGTGTGTGTGTCTGTGTGGAATATCTGTGAACAGGCTAGCTTGAAAACTGAAAATCGTATGAAAACAAAATTTTGTATTTGGGTCAGGTACCTTCTGAAGATGTGAAGATAAGATTGGCGACTATTTTCTCTTATTTTTAAGGGGACACCCACAAGAAAGTAACATCTAGGTAACTATTGCTTGTAATCCTTATGCATGCTTATATGTTAATTACTTAGGAGTTGTCCTACATAATTTGTCTGACAAAAAAACAAACGTTTATGTAGGATACAAGCAACCCTCCCTTTGTAGTGGCGTAATTATATTTCGTGGTAGCATATTCGTAAAGTTAGGAAATTTTAACAAATTTGTAGCCCATTTGGATGGCTTCCCTCATCTCGTCCGTCAACCCATGTGCCGGTGAGGAGCCTATCAGATTTTTCCGTTTGATCGCAGCTATCCCATTAACCCGGGAAAACACTAATTTTTGGTTACAACAATAAGGCAGTACAGGTTTATACAGATTCTGGGGAGGAAGAACAGTACACTCTTGGCTTTCAGATACAGCTTTTTTAAAGTTACTATAAACCTTTACAAATATGAACTCTTGGTGAAACTAGAAGTATTAAATACTTGGAAATTGGTCAGAATGTCAATTAGTGAGTTCTACCTGCCTGTAAAGCATCCATCCCTTCATCCATGTAGTAGTATATACAGTGAATCCCACGCAAGAGTTGGCTAATGACGCTGATTTCTGCGTCGCGGCGGGCACAGCTCCAACTCCCGAGCGATCGGGTGAAATATCTACGCTAATAAAGTCGCGATCGGTGTAACGATTCAAATTATCACATTTACAGTTGATATTACAATGAAAATAACCACGTACCTCGTCATAAGAGATGTTGGAAATGTCCTCCTCTTGCATCCACACAACACTGGCACCTTTTCAGGAAATTTTCTTTCACGCACATAAGTTCAGCTTCCGAGATAAATTTATCTTGTGATATTGTCTTTAATGTATTGGAAATTGACCTATACACTTTATTTTTCAAGTTTCCCCATAAATAATAGTCACATACTGTTAGAAGGACTTAAAGACAATATCACATGATAAATTAACTCTGTCTTGGATGCTGAACTTAGGCGCGTGAAAAAAAAAATCCTAAAAAGGTGCCAGTGTTGTCTGTATGCAAGAGGAGAACATTTCCAACTCTCTTGTGATGAGGTACGTGGTTATTTTCATTGTAATTTTAACTGTAAATGTAAGAACCTGAATCATTACACCAATCGCGGCTTTATTTGCGTAGATATTTCACCCGATCGCTCGGGAGTTGGAGCTGTGCCCGCCGCAACGCAGAAACCCGCGTCATTGGCCAACTCTTGCGTGGGACTCACTGTATAACCCAAAATGGCCATTCTTGGAGTTAGTGACTTCTGCTGGAACAACGGCGATATATCACTTGGGTCAACTGAACACATATGTTTGAAGGCAAATAAAGAGTGTAGTAGATAACATTAAGTTAACAATTATTTTGGATTTAATAACAAGTTAAAGGGTTAAGATATAGAGTGTTAATGAATAACACCAATATTTTACCTGTGTATAGAGACTGTTAAAGCATAATATCTTCCAGGGCATGGCCGCCACCACTGACTTCTAACATTTGAAATAATAAAAAAAAAAAAAAAAAAAAAAAAAAAAAAAAAAAAAAAACTTTGTTGTTAACATTGTAGTTACGAATAACAGAACTAATGCAGTGGCAGTCAGTCATGTGATTACTCTGTAAATTTTGCAGATTACAAAAAAACTAAATTATGATGTAGTCCAGTCAAAATGTAGATAATAATAGCCTGATTTAATTGGGTAGATCTGGTTCAAATAAGGAGAAACAGAAATTCCGGTAACATAAAATTGTATTGTCTTTGCGGAATATTTATTTCTCACTCTCATGTTGCCATAAAACCGTTTTGGGGATGAAATTAAACAGAAATGCAATATCACTTTCATATTTTTCTCCCCAAATCATATTACCATACGTCGTATTGTTTTCTCTATTTCCAGGCTAGAGAAAGTTATGTTACTGCATTATTTATGTGGATTTCATTCTTTAATATTCATTTATAACATGAATTATGTTGATAGCTTCTCTAATTTGTCAAATTCCTGTTTCATTTATTTCCAAACCCATCCTAGACCACTGGCAACAATATGTCGTCATGTGAACTGTGATTTGGATTTGATAATTCTGTGTAAAAATGGATCAAGTATTCTCAAAAACATTTGATTTTTGGCATTTAAAATAAAAATTTTGCAATATCCTCTCTTAGTGAGCACCTACATTATGAAATGAAGGTACTGTCAAAATTCCAAGTCTCTACCTATTATAGTTTAGGCTCCACGTTGATTCTCTTTCATTCATTCAGTCAGTCACCAGGACAAAGCCTTTTATATATATAGAGTCAGTGGCGGACGCAGTGAGTGGGATTGGGGGGACAGATCCCCCCGAAATTTGAAAAAAAAAAGGCTATATATGCACTCTAAGCGGCCAGTTTTATAAACTAATTATATATGTAAGTTAATTAATTTTTTGTAGTATTCTTTCTACCTATTAAATCCCACCAGAAAAAAATTTCTGCGTCCGCCACTGTATAGAGATGTATACACCTCGTAGGAGAAGAGAAATATGAAATTTATCAATTACTGAACTTTGTTGTAATTTCCTGTTTTGCAGATTGATCACGAAGCGGTTACTGCTCCTGAATACGTATACAAACTCAGGACTTCGTCCTCCAGTCACCACCACCATCACCACCAGCAACACAGCAAGCAGTTGCACCGCAAAAATACTGGTCATGCAGAAGAGTTGCATGGATCCTCCGCTGTGGCAGGTCTCGGCAAGTTTCCGCTGCTGGCAGTGTTCGCCACTCTAGCACACGGGACGGCTGTGGCTCTAACGCAACAGACATGAGCAACACAAACCACGTGCTTCCTCAGCCCTCTAGTGCAACTATCATCAACGGCAAGTTGGCGAGTTGAATTCCGGTTCCAAATCGATGAACGGGACAGTGAATTCCGGATTGAAGTCGACCAACGGGACAGTTAATTTTGGATCCAAGCCGACCAACGGGAAATTGTCGAATGGGACAGTGAATTCGGTTTCGAAGTCTACTAAGTTATCGAACGGGACGGCAAATTCCAGATCGGAGTGGAATAGCTACGTCAGATAGTCGAGTGGTGTTGTTTCGCCTAGGACACATAATTATGGAGGACATTCTTCTGCTGTGGATCTGATGTCCGCCGGACTGGATGGTACCCACTATTCCGAGAGCAAGTATGCCTATTCAGTGAGTGGGATTCCTGGGACACCCGCACAATCATCTGCAGCGGAAGCTTTCCTCGCAAGGTGAGTACATAATTTTCTTTTTTGCACGGCATAACTAATTAGTGGTACTTACGAATATTGTTGCCGTGGATCGTAAGTTGACATTCCCACATGCTTTGAAAACAAAAGAAATCTCAGTGCTGTAAAAATGAGAATAAGCACACGTTCCGTAAGTAAAACCATCACAGTACAAGCCTTTATGGAAGACCGGAACCAAGGCCCCCCAGTTAGTGGCGACTTTAACAGGACAAATATTCTTCTTCTTCTTCTTCTCTGTGGCACTACAGTCCTTGGAGAACCTTGGCCGCCCTACAAATGTCCTTCCAGGTATTTCTTTCTTCAGCACTCCTTCTCCATCTTCTCACTCCCACTTTTCTCAAGTCATTCTCAACACCATCCAACCATCTGGAATGTGGTCGCCCTTTACCTCTTCGTCCTCCTGGCTTACCATTCAGCGCTCGTTTAGGCTCTCTACCTTCTCCCATCCTTTGAACATGACCCAGCCATTTTATACGCTGGATTCTTATTAATGTCGTCAAGTCCGGTTCCTGGTAAAGATCTTCAAGTTCTTTATTAGTTCTTATTCTCCAGACTCCCCTGTCATTCACTGGTCCAAATATTCGTCTCAAGACTTTCCTTTCCCAGGTATTTATGAGTAGTGCATCGTTCTTTGTAAGTGCCCAGGTTTCACTACCGTAGAGGACTACTGGTCTGATAAGCGTCTTGTATATGTTAAGTTTCACCTTTCGCAATATGTTTTTATTCTTTAATATATTTTGCAACGCAAAATAGGCTTTATTTCCAGCCACTAATCTACTCTTAATTTCTACACTTTCATTATTTTCATTTGTCACCACTGAACCTAAGTATTTAAATGCTTTCACCCTCTCAATATTATACTCTCCTATTTGCACCTCATCTTCTAACTCTCTTCCTTCTGGATTACTGCTCATATATTTAGTTTTATCCTTATTTATTTGAAGGCCAATGCTCTTTGCTGCAGTTTGAAACTCTTCAAAGGCTATTGAGAGAGAGTTGAAACGTCTTGCTATCATACATAGGTCATCGGCGTATGCCAGGTGTTGGTATAGTCTATTGTAGATGTTACCACCTGGGTTGAGGGTAATTTTCTTTACTGCGTATTCCATTGCCAGGTTAAACAAAACAGTAGATAAAGGGTCTCCTTGCCTCAATCCATTTTGTATTCTGAAGGGCTCCGACAGTACATTCTGGATCTTAATCCTTCCTTTGCTATCTGTCATAGTCATCTTTGTTAAAACCACTAATTTGATGGGGATTCCAAATTCTGTCATTATACTAAAAAGTTTCTCTCTTTGAATACTATCATAAGCTTGTTTAAAATCTAAAAACAACATACTCAGCTCCACATTATATTCCTTGCATTTCTCCAAATACATTCTCAAACTAAAAATATGATCTGTTGTCGATCTGTCCTGTCGGAAACCACTCTGATATTCGCCTACTATTTGTTCAGAATATTCCATCAATCTCCTTGCTATGAGAGCGGACACCATTTTGTATACAACATCCAGCAAAGCAATACCTCTGTAATTATCACAATTTACTTTACTCCCTTTCTTATGTATGGGGCATATTAGTGCCGTTGACCATTCCTCTGGCATCTCTTCTTTTATCCAGACTTTTTGAATCAAAATCCATATACATTTTGACAACTTATCACCGCCAAACTTTATCATTTCCCCTACTATATTATCCGGTCCTGGAGCTTTATTATTTTTTATTAATTTCATTTGTTCTTTGACTTCTTCCCATGTTGGTGGTCGTACTTCTTCCTCCACTTGACTATTCACCTCCTCTCTCCTTACCTCATCAGTATTGTCTTTATTCAAAAGATCTGAGAAGTATTCTACCCACCTTCCCATAACCATCCTTTCCTCAGTAATTAGCTTCCCTTCTTTATCATTACAGAAGTTAATCCTGGGTTGGAAGCCTTTTTTTGTATCTCTCAGAAAGTTAAAATATTTTCTGCTCCTATTCTCTTCAAAATCATCTTGCATTTCCAACAATCTTTTGTTTTGCCATTCCCTTTTCTCCTTTCTACAGATTTTATTAGCAATTTTCCTTTTTTCATTAAAGTTTTCTACGCTTGCTCTAGTTTTCCTTTGTAACATTCTTAACCTTGCTATATTTCGCTCTTTAATTGCATCATCACATTCTTCATTGTACCACTCATTCCTTTCCTTCTTTGGTTGGTACCCTATTAATTCTTCAGCTTTACTCTTAATTGTTGTTTTAATTACTTTCCAGCAGTCCTCCACTCCCATTGTCGCAATTTCCTCTTCTTTTATTTCTTTCGTGATTTCTTCTTGATATCTCGACCTTACCTCCTCATCTTTTAATCTTTCAACATCATATTTTCTCACCCTATGGTCCACTCCATGTCTTATTACTTTAATTCTCTGTCTTATCTTAGCTCTTACTAAAAAATGATCTGTGTCGCAATCGGCCCCTCTATAGCTTCTTACATCTGTTATGTCTGATGAATGTCTGGCATCTATTATGACATGGTCAATTTGGTTTCTTGTTGTTTTATCCGGAGAGATCCAAGTTTCTTTGTGAATTTCTTTGTGTGGGAATGCGGTACTTCGAATCTTCATATTCTTCCCAGTTACAAAATCTAACAGCCTTAGTCCATTATCATTACTGATATCATGCTTACTATATCCCCCAGTTACTGACTTATATGTCTCTTCTTTCCCTACCTTGGCGTTGAAATCGCCTAAGATTATCTTCACGTCATGTTTTGGCAGCCTATTATAAACTGTTTCTAGCTGCTCATAAAATGTGTCCTTTATAGTTTCATCTTTTTCTTCACTTGGGGCATGTGCGCTAATATAAGAAATATTGAAAAACCTGCTTCTCATTCTCAACACGCACAATCTTTCATTTATCAAATCATAACTTAAAATATTCCCCTTTATATTCTTTTGGATCATAAAGCCAGTACCCAGCTCATTCATTTTATTACCGCTATTTACCAGAATATAGTCTTTCAATTCTGTGATCTCAGTACATCTCCATCGGATCTCTTGGATAGCAGCTATTTTAACTTTATATCGCATCAACTCCTTCTCCAATACTCTGCTAGCCCCAGGTTGAAAGAGGCTCCTTACATTCCAAGTCGCTATAAACCAATCATTATTCCTTTTAACATGCTTAGTTCGTGCCATTAAATCCGTCCGGCTATTCTCTTTGTAGGGTTTCTGAACAATTGGTTTTTACAGGAAGGAGTTGTTAGCACCATGCCAAACCCGCCAGCCATCTTGTCGGGCCGATGATTTTCTGTTGGGGTTTTCTCCCCTAGTTGACATGACCCAATTATAGCGTCAGGAACTCGCTTCTCGCCCCTGCATGCTTCGCGTTATCCGGGGGTCACGACGAGGACGTGCATGCATTGGACTTGGTAGGAATAAATGGCATTTCTCGAGCTTTTAGATCTTAAATGATACACCGATGTCAACAATCAGTGCACCCTCGAGGCCACATACTACCCCTTTGGCCCCCACTACCCCTTTGGCCCCCGGACAAATATTCAGTCCCCATAATTACCAACACATGCGAATCACTTTCTGAAATAAACATCTATCTTCAATAATGTATATACATAATATTTTCAGGTAATAACTCAATTAATATAATGAAATTGATATAAATAATCATCGTGCAAAAAATAGCATGCAATACTCGTGCCGTAAGCGCATAACGGATCTCGGAAATTGAAAAAACCCGGCTCAAGCGCCTCGTTTTTTCAAACTCTTTCCTCAATCCGTATTCATTGCTTATGGCACTTGTATCACAATATACTATTGTTTAACCATTAAATTAATAATAATTCCTTTATTGCGACATGGTCATGAAATGATGAATGGAGCTCTGGTGGAATGACATATGGCAAAGGGAAACAGGAACAACCCGAGAAGATCTGCCCCGACCCCATGTTTTCCACCACGAATTCCACATGGATCCATCGTGTTTCGATCCCGGGTCTCAGAGGTGAAAGGGGAGCGGTCTAACCACTCAGCCATGGGGGGGCGGCCATAACAATTAAATTGGTAATGAATATTAGAGGATACTGTCATTTGTCTTAATTTTGTATTAAAGGGACTGAAAAGAAATTAGAAGATAAATTTAAATTCAATGTAAAATTTACGAAATAAGGTAAAAGACATTAACTATGGGTCTAATCATTGTTTTAAGTGTTTTCTTTGCAGTCCGGCACGGGTTTATAATATTGTATAAGAAATACCGAGTCTATTTAATCATCATATGCCTTAATAATTCTCCAGGACCCTCCAGGTTAAATAAATAAATAATAATTAGAACCCTTCTAAAAGGAAAACAATACAAATCGGTAATAGTCAACAAAGAAATTGTTTAGTGCATTTTTATACTCCCTGGGATACTGGCACCGCTCTGCAATGAAGTGGATTTATACCATGGATTTAACATAGGCCTACACTAGAAAGATAGAAAAAAATAGACATAATGCGTAATGCGGCCAGGTTGAAAAATTTCGCGGATTCTCATTCGGTAGGTAGTAAATTGGATAATCTTCTTGTTGAGCGCAGGGGCGGATCCATGGGGGGAGGGGGGGAAATGTGGAAATGGGGGAAATTTCCCCCCCCCAAAAAAAATTGTAACATTAAGCTCAAATTATTCAAAATTTATTAGAACATAACCCAAATACTTAAATTAAAGAACGACATTGATTATTTTGAAATACCTTTGTAAGAAAATGCTGAAATGTTCATTTTGTTTTCAATTGTGTACTGGGAATAATTAATTTTTATGAGTAAAAACTTCCCTCTCTACTTTGGTTCCCCCCCAAAAATGTCTCTCTGGATCCGCCCCTGGTTGAGCGTAAGTTATAATGGCGGTGGTCACTGCCTCCCTAATAATACGTGAGGTGCCTCCAGGCAATCAGTGACAGGTTTTGTTAGGTTAGGAACGTTTATGTTTGATTGGTTAGCCAATCTGAGAGTATTTTTGGGATTTCCAAACTCGCAAAAGCGAATGCTGGATTGGAATACATTAAACAGATAGTCTTTGAATATAATACTGTGTCTCTCACGCTGCTGCATCCTACTAACAGTTTTGTTGCGTGAATACACAACCAGTCAAAACAGGAATGACTTTAATGTATTTTTTATTCATTGCTAAATTCGAATCACGGTAAAATCGCATTGCAGGGGGCCCACTTTGAAAACCAACTTTCTTCTCATAAAACACTTAATATCACACGTATTTTGTTATAGATAGTTGTTTGGAGAGGAGATGTTGCCTCGATTAATGATTTGGTCCAACCCACCCACCCTAAACGTTACACTTTCTTTTATAACATGATCTAGCGAAAAGTAGCATGAATTCTGCCATATTTTATAGGGAAGAAACTTGTGATTGGACGTTAGAGGTGTGACATCACACCAGCTGAACATGTTTGATTCTGGGAAACAGGTTCACCAATACAACAAACCTCCCCTTCTGCAGAATTCAGAATACCCTACTAAATTAATATCAACGTTCATAACCTAACAGAACCTGTCACTAATTAGTAACACTGTTCCTAACCTAATTGCCACTAAACTAGAATTTAGAATGCCCTACTAAATTAATATCACTGTTCATAAGCAATGTACAAGAAGCGTCATGTTTGTCAACCTGCCACGATGAGAAACAAAAAACACCACCTGTCCATGGAAACCTGTGCACATCGCGAGATGGGCCTCCCTACATTGTGACTTTGCCTAATTCACAAACACTGCTTTGGCAAAATGGAAGAACAGGTCGCCACTTAAGCTCCGCCCACCCTGGCCGAGCATTGCTATGGCGACAGCCCGCTTCCCCACTACAGCCCCTTATGTACCAAAGCTTGTGCACTAATTACTACCATACGAAAATAACCCTTGCATTAATTATACTATAATACGAACTAAAACGTCTGTCTAAACTTAAATATAATTATGAATTCTCACTTCACACCCCAACGATCACTCGAAGACGTAGTGGTTGCTTAAACAACTGGGTATGAAGCTAGCAGTCCCATATTTGAATATCGTTCATGGTTGACAATTTATAGGATAGGAATAGGTCCCATATAGGTAGGTAGGGTGAAGGATAGAGGAGAAAAGGGAAAAAAAAAATCCAATTTTAAGCGCTGTGAGCAGTTCTATCATTGCCAACTAGATGTCTCTCATTCTTTAATAGTGAGTTGGGTGGACGGAGCTTGAGTGGCAACCTGTTCTTCCGTTTTCCCACTGCTTTCACAACCCCAAGCTTGTGTTCTGCTTCCCTACCTCTATAATTACGTTTATGCTTACTATTTTCTTGCTCTTGGAACACACACACACAACTTTATTTCCCTCAATTGAAATTACTATTTTCTCGTGTCTTATTTTGGCTCCCACCCCCTGCCGTGCTTATACAGGGAGGCCATTTTATGCGGAAACTTTTTAACAGCCTTGCCCCTGCTCACACTTTCCCCGCTGTTAGTGCTTGCACCGGTGGGGACCGTGTTCCGTTACTACCGGCAAATCGGCAAATCAAGACTTTAGAAACAATACAAAATAGAATAACTCAACCAATTTATTATTAAAATAGGCCTACATGTAGAGGCTTATTACCATTTTGTAGGGATGGTACAGTCAGGATATTTATGAGAAAATCTCCGAACGCGCCTTCTATGGTTATTTCTCAATAAGTAACAATCCACCAAATAAATTCGCTGTTCAACCGTATACATTTTCGATTACCGTATTGTTTTATGTAGGCTAACACACGACAACAATAGACAAGCGTCTCACTACAACACACCGAAGCAACTAACCGCTTGTATGCTTTGTACAACTGCGATGCAATGTGATGCTAGCGGCACGCGCTGTACGATACAGTTATCCAGAAATGTCTTCCCAACAACAACAACAACAACACCACGGAAGTCAGTTGCTGAAGATGGCCGCTCCATGCGGTTGAAAGCGCTCCAACAGGTAACAAAATACCGCAATTTAGTAGTGAGTACCAGTGAAAAGCTCTACGCTATACATAAATCATTAAGATTATCGCTACAGAATGGACAAAACTCAAGAATACGAAATTTTGTTTTCATACTATTCTCCGTTTCGGAGCTATCCTGTTCACAGACTTTCCACACAGACAGACACACACACAGAGACATGTTTCCAAAAATAGCATTTTTGGATTCAGGGGGCCTCAAAACGTGTATTTATGTCAAAAACTCAACTGGGAATTTTTGGGTCGAAAACAATACTTCCTCAACCTTATCAATGATCCTGATCTACAAAATCGTATTAATAAGACTAAACTGGCTGCTTCACAACTCAAATATTGGTGTCATAGACAAAAATTAATATTAAATACTGATAAAAGAGTCTGTCTAAAGTTCCTTAACAAAACTAATAACACTGATTTTAGCTTTTTCTTCAATTCTTCAATTATTCATGATCAAAAGAAATCCAAATTTCTATGCATAACAATTGACTAAATTGTAATGATCATTCTGATTTTCTTATAAGTAAAATTAATAATGCTAATTTTGCTATTCTGCAATTAAGAGACATATTTCATATTAAACCTCCGATAGATGTGTATTATGCATTAGTTTTCTCTTATTTAAATTATGGTGAGTTTTTATGGGGCAATAATGTTAATTTTATAGAATTTTTATTGCTCAGAAGAGAGTTGTGAGAACTATCTTTAATCTTAGTAGTAGAGTATCATGTAAACAATATTTCATTAGGTTCAATATTTTACCATTACCATGTGTGATCAGCATACATTAAAACTATACCAACTGTAATAAAATTGGGTAGGTTATTAACATATAAAATAAAGATAAGAGGGCCAAGGACAGATCTCTGCTTGAACATATCTGTTATTACATCCTTCACTTTAACACAAATGTTGTGATTGGTTAAGTATGATTCAATGAATTTTAAAAATTCACCTCTAAAAGCAAGAGCTTCGAGTTTGTTACTTACAAAACTTATATTCAGGCAGTTTGGATAAATCAAACACCAACAGTGTGGTTGCCGTCATCTAAGTGTTCGTGTACTGAATTAAAGAAGTCAAAAAGTGCTGACTCAGTGTATCCATGATAAAAGCCCATGCTGTGCTGAGTTTAATCTCCATATATATAAAAGGCTTTGTCCTGACTGACTGACTGAATGACAGGAATCAACGTACAGCCTAAACTATAACAGGTAGAGACTTTGAATTTTGGCAGTACCTTCACTTCATAATGTAGGTGCTCACTAAGAAAGGATTTTGAAAAATTCTGATTCTAAATGCCAAAAATTAAATGTTTTTGAAAATACTTAATCCCTTTTTACATAGAATTATCAAAACAAATTCACAGAACGTATTGTTACCAGTGGTATCAGGTGGGCTTGGATTAAATTAAATGGATGTTTGACAAATTAGAGAAGGTATCATTATAATTCATATTATCTATATTAATAAAAGGAATTCTCCTCGATGTCCAGCGAAATCTACTGAACGCAGAGATCTGAAATTTTAAACATAGGTGTGCTGAAGGGTCGGAAAATGCACCTTGAAGCCGGAATTTTAATTTTAGTTTTCGTTCGTGAGTTATGAGTGAAAAACTGGCAAAAAACGTGCATTTTTTGCGTTTTCAAAACATAAGTTTTCAGTTATACATTTCAATGTCAAATCAATTACAGTTGGCTTTGGCTATTTTTGTCAAACCTTGAAAACAAAACTTTCGCGATCGCTTGAATGTTGTAAGCCCTAAATATGGTCAAACGTTGTTTTATTTGGACGAATCTCACTATACAGAGGTTTTCTTGGCCAAGAAACTCGAATCTGAGGTCGCTTTTACCAGTCGATGCTATCTGATCGTGGTATGTAGTCCATGCGATTTAGGTGTTAATAAATGTAATGATTTAACTATTATGCTCTTAATTTTAATTCTTGAAATAATTATCACGGGCGAAGCCGCGGGCACATGCTAGTTGATTATATTTTGAAATAAATTTAACCATTCTATTAAGACGCTCAAGAACTTTAGAAATTGTATTTAAAATTGAGATAGAACTATAATTAGCTACTGACTTTACTGTAAACAGATATAATGAGAGCAATTTTCAATATACTTGGAAAGATTCCATTCAAGACACATTGGTTAATTAAATATGCCACTGGTTCTGATATGATGTCAACAATACTTTTTAGAATCTTGATGGAAATTCCATTCAAACCAGTGCTGAGATGTCTTCATACTATTAATAATATTCATATAACTTCATTAGTTTTGACAGTTTCCTAACAAAAAGGCGAGTTTCTAAATTCATCAATGGATCCATCCGATGGCATCGAGCTTTCATCAGAGCGTTTTTAATTTCATTGATGGAATCCATCGGCTATCCATCAAAGCGTTCTCTGAGTTCAGATGAGTTTGCGCTGGTTTCCATCGACTGGCATCGGTTCCATCGTACTTGAACGTCCGATGGATCAGATGAATCACCGCCATTATGACGAATTGACAATTCAAACTTATGTAATGGAGACAGCGCATAGCCTATAAGATTCATAACTACATATCGTAGACTGAATTACACACACATAATTAGTAGTTAAACTTATTTTTGAGGAGTCGTTACCCGATTCCTCATAAAGGGCTAAAACTGAAAAAGAAAGAAGCAAAGACAGTCTATTAGTTTGCAGTCATAATAAATTCTTATAATGGCTTGCATTTTTAGTCACACTTAACTTATTTCGGCCTTTGTTGTTGAAATTGTTAAAATTATAAAATATAGACCATATAAAATAATAGGCTTATTACTAATTTCGGGTCAATTTGAAAACATAAAACTACAGTACTGTAATGTGTATAGTATAAAACACTCAGACTGTCTAAGTAGCCTACTGTGATAAACCAATTTTATCTAATAAATACCGACGAGTCTGTCTTTGCGATAAGATATTAATTTAATGTAGAACTCACTTTTTTAATTTTTTTATTTAATATATTATTATTATAATCAGTTTTCATTGTATTAAATGTAAATGCAAATCGATCAAGCCCATACTTTTTTTTTGGTGGGAAAATAATAAACCGGAGTTACCATGCCATCGCTAATATTTTACAATTTTATATGTAGTTATTATGTTGGCGCTCCCGAAAACATCGGTTTGGTCAACAAATGGTTTTTAAATTCATCAGTCATCACGAATCCATCGAGAAAAAATTGCGAAATCCAGCTTTCCAGTCGGTGGAATCCATCGTTCATCAGTCCGATGAATTTAGAAACTCGTCTAAAGTTATAATTATAATTATAGAATTAAAGGGTACAGTCACTGCCTTCTATATCTTACAAGCCATGATGCTTGAAATCTGGCAACACAGGAGGTAGTCCTATCTGTGGTGGTCTGTGGGAAGCATTTGAATACGTTTTTATTGCAGATAATTTTCTTCATCACAAATACTGACTTTATTTAGGCCAAATCAGTAGGCCTATATTACATAGCCTATACTTGTAATGTGCATAATAACGTAACGCGCGGTGACTTCACATATCTGAAGGAATTCGTAGTTTTCAGTGTCTCCTCATTATATGATATGATGTCGCGTTTTTCTTATTTTATTGGTAATAACCTCACTTATCCTGTTAGGCCTACGAGCTCTGTTATTTGACCCACAACAGAGTCATTTTATTAAGCTGCTACACTTCTCTGGGTCATTTTGTACCACCACTGAGCTAGTTGTCCCAGGTTTAATATAACCTAGAACACTGATATCTCTTTTCTTGTCACAAGCACTTTGTGGAAGACTACGTCCATGACTGTCACTGAAAAGAATAACTTTTCCTAATTCTTGGGAACACTCAGCTTTCCGTTATTTGCTGTCAAGTGATTCATTCGTTCATCCTCCGGTGGTGAACTGTGTTGATTCGCCAGCACTTTTGAGGTTAAGGTTTGAATCCCGTTCATTACCTTCACAAAACTGTAGGAAAACGCTGGTAGTAATATTGGGAGGATAGGAGATTACATATACTACGATTTGGCGTCTACCACATTGAGATGAATTAGGCCTACTGTGAGCAGCTTGATAAAAGTTCATACCAGTAAAAGTGACACCATTTCTCTTCAATTCTTCTTTAATACCAGCCAATTCTTCCTTAAGGACACTAATATCATACCGTATCTCACTCTGGTACTCGTTTGTAGCTGATGAACACGAAATTCTTCTGTGAAAAACTGTTCTCTGGTGTACTCAATTAGAGGTGACGGTGTATATAAATATCTCATTATGTACACGGTTTTTACCTTCCCTGTGCTCTCCAGTTGCTCTTCGGGTGTATCCAGATGTTCTCTAAACAATAGGCGATGACTGGGATTACTTTAAGCTGAAATATGCTTAATTTTTCGATGATTCTGATGGAGTTCATTGCTTTATTTACGACATGTTCATAGCCGATAGGACTACCGATGCGATGTTTCCAGATTTAACAGCATGGCTTGTAAGAAATAAAGAAGGCAGTGGTACAGTTCTACAAGAAGAACATAAATTGTTGTCAGAGTGGGATTGAACAGCAAGATGTACACATTTAGAAAAATAATTACCAAAAGTACAGGCCACGTCAATCTTATCAGTAAGGTTTATACCTTTGTTGCATAAAACAATATTGTTCGACGGTTTGTTTCTGGCTAGTTGCTTGATTACAATATTCCAGATTTGCTTTGGTTTATTTTTGGATTTAGCTATTACCTCATTAAAGTGCTTATGTTTTGTGTCATGTATAAACTTCCTATATGCTCTATTTTTATTTGTATAGTGTTGTTGAAGATTTGTATCATTGTTAAATTGTATTGATAACTTATATAAGTCACGAAGTTCATGACCCATTTTCATAACTTCAGGAGCGATCCATTTCTTACATTTAATATTCTTGCAATCATATTTTTGTATCATATGTATGATATCTTTCAGATCTGAAAAATCAGTCATTTTTAGGTATAGTACAAATTTATAAAATCAGAAAAGTTTGGTGAATTCAGAAATTGCATAACTTTACAACCCTAATTTGGCTCTTAAAGGCCAAAGATTTTGAAATCCTTTCTTAGTGCGCATTTAGAGCCTAAGAGCAATACGTACCAAGTTTCACGTTCCTAGACAATATAGGTTTTGAAATACTTTGATCAGTCAGTGAGCCAGTGGGTTTTGACTTCTACATATATATAGAGATTAATGAATTACTTACTTTTACTTTTACTTTTGAGGGCTTCTCCACTCTTCAGCGGTTGCCCTGTATTCCTATTTGTCATTCGTCCCAATGACACCAGTCATCTTCCTCCAGACATTGGTCACTCATCAGAGTATGGATCTGTCCTCTCCAAGTTTTTCTTGGCCTGCCTCATTTCCTTCTATCCCGAGGGGCCATTCCAAAAGATTCTTAGGCCACCTATCATGCTCCATTCTTCTAACATGCCCATAACACTGAAGAGCTCTTCTTTCAGTTCTTTCCACCACTGTCTCCTCCATATCCATTATTTCTCACCTCTTCATTTCTCCTTCTTTCTAATCTAGATGCTCTGGCACTGCGTCTTATTCCAAATCTTAGATTTTTGACCCTTAGGTCATTATACTTTCCACAATCGCCTTCGAAATCCTCTTCTTTGTAGCCTATAATTCAACATAGGCCTACTTCTACTCCACAGTACTCCATCCAACATTCTAATAGTTCTTCGTGCGTGTACTAGCCTACTGACTACTTCCATCAATAAGTGATCCTAAATATTTAAATTTTTCAACAGCTCTGATGGTTCCTTGAGATAGGGAGATGTCTCGTCCACTTCCTCCTACTACCAGATACTCAGTTTTTTCCATATTTACCCGTAATCCTTCTGTTTCAAAGGCATCCAAAAGTTTTCTCATCATATATTTCACGCCTCTGAGCCATCAACACCTAGTCATCAGCAATAATGAATGTAATGTACCACATTCTGGTATTCCCATGCCTGCACAGGATCGATTCCATTGTTCCAATATTTGTTGGATGTATATATTGTACATGCTACAACCCTGTCTCAGGCCTTTAGTAGTTCTTAATGGAGCAGATAATGTCTTCCCTACTTTAACTGAAGCCTGACATTGCTGGTACAACCGCCGAATAAGTAAAATCATTGGTATCTCAATACCAATATCCGTCATTCCATCCCAAAGTTCGTTGATAGGCACTGAATCATAGGCCTTCTCTAAATAAAATAAATATCAAATGAATTTCTTGGCCCTTAGCATGTGATTTTTCTGTTGTCTGTCTCAGACTAAAAATGTGATTCATGCATGAGTTTCCTTTGGTGAATCATGCTAGGTCGTCTAACATTTTCCCTTCAATAATGTGTTGATGCCTGTTTGTAATAATGCTACTAAAAATTCTACTAATGGATGCCATGACACTAATTCCTCTGTAGTTTCCAGGATATTTACGATTTCCCTTCTTATACATAGGTGTTATATATGACATTCACCAATCCTTCAGTATCTCATCACCCTCCGAAATCTGATTAAACATTTTACAAATGAGTCTTTTTATTAAGGGGGTCCATATTTCAATAGTTCTGTCATTATACCACCAGGACCACTGGCTCTACCAATTTTTGTTTTACTCAATCTCTTATTTACTTCTTCCTCTAAAATAGGTTCCATATGTGGCAATGTATTGTCAATACACTTAGGGTTTTCACATTCTTTTCTCAACAAGTAGGTTTTGAAAAATTATTCCAGATTACCATTTATTTTTTACGAGAACAGCCACCCAGATTTGGATCTCTCTGATTTCGGTACTCCACTCCTGAAATGGATGTAATTCCCAACCAGTTCTTGTCCTTTTCCTTTCTTTTTTGTCTCATTTAACACTACAATGTCCATTTCTAACTATTTCTACCAGCTTTCCACTTATTCCTTGTATATTCCAAGTTCCACATAGCAAAGTCCTTTTACATAGCCATTGTCGATGTTCGTTAATCTGTCCAGCTATCATTCGCTTGGGAAACGTAGGAAGCTTTTTTTTTATAGGAGTGGGTTGCTAGCCCCCTGCCAAACCCCCAACCTGAAGGACCAGTTTTATCTCAGTAGTTGCACTACTTCATGAATGTATGAGCAGAGAACAAGATCCAGAAACAAGAGGGAACTTCAGCTCCAATCTGATCAATAACTAGGCAGTTAAGTCTATGATTGAACTTGCTGGAGTGACAATCTTTCAAGACTGGAATCCTCTTCTGCCCTTCGACGTCTGAAGAAGTCCCAGGCGGTGGCTTGAATATGGGAGTAGGGGAGTAGTGTGTGAAGAGTGTATGATGAAACAAGACAATACAGTATCTGAAACTGGGACCTCCAATGAAAAAAGGTGGGACCTTTTTATAAAGGAATAAACACTGCCCAGGAAATGGGAGTGCCAAGAGAGGAACCGCTTTCTCTCAGGGTCACCTTCCCCTAGGAGAGTTGCAGTTACATGTCACTCCAACATGACCAGAGCCTCTTCCACCAGTTTTCGGGGTTCTTGATAGGCCTTCATGGCTACCGTAGCTACACTTGAAGTTCCCACCGTACATCACCCTAGCATAAACTTTGTTTAGTTTTGTGTTTATATAAGTTGTGCCAAGTCAGTCGTCCATCTAATTGTAGTCCCAGGTATTTAACAGCTTTGTCTGAAGGAAGCCAGGTTACTGATGAATCATACATCTTGACATCGGGGCTACCTCAGGCCTTCTAAGCTTAAATATTTTCAATTGACTTTTCTGGGGGTTTAACTGAATACGCCATTTTGATAACCAGTGTAAGAATAGATCTAATGAAGACTGCAGTTGTACAGAAGCTGTTTATTATGATAAGAAGTACATATCACTGTGTCATCTGCAAATAGAGGTGTACGCACAGAAGGCAAATCTGGTATATCAGCAGTATAAATATTGAAAAGAGTAGGAAACAAAATGCTCCCTTGTGGAACTCCACTTTGTAGATATATGGTTTCTAATGCAGACAGAAAACGTTCTGTTCTGAAAAAAACTGGTGATTAGGTCTTGTAAGTACATTGGAAGACCAACTTCACATAGCTTATATAGTAAACCTTCATGCCATACTCTATCAAATGCTTGTGTGACATCTAAGAACTCTGCTACAGTATGTTCATGCTGTTCGAAACCGTGTAGTGTTCTATTAATCGCAGCAATTGATGATTGGTGGAGTGATGTCTTTTAAATCCAAACGGGTGTGGGGGAATAATAGAAGTATCGGATATATATTTTTGGATGTGGTTTCTAATAATTTATAATAATACTATTCTAATAATTTCTAATATAATAATAATTCTAATTATTTTGACGTCGATAGGAGGCTTATCGGCCTGTAGCTGCTTGGGAAGATATTGATTTCTTTGGTTTATGGATGGCAATAATTTCAGCATGTTTCCATGCTGGAGGAAAGTAGCCAGTACAAAGAACGGCATTAAATAAAGAAGCGGTATATGCCAGTGATTTCCTAGAATTTTATCATATCCTAGAGGTATTTGGTAACCTTTTTATAATGTTGTTAATATGATTAACAGTAACATGTGCTTTTCTACTGACGATTTTTCCACTTGTGAAGTTTCTTCATCATGTGAGCTGAAGAATAGGTCCGTAGCCAAGTTTGGTATAATCTGCAAGTGGTCTCATGGTCTTGTGTAGGCTCACAAAGGATTTGCTTTGTAGCTCTCCACAGGAAATTGTCCTATCTTGACACATTAGAGATATATTGCAGTCTGACCTGAAACACTGATTAATTATGCATTTCATAGTAACTTCCAGTTTGATTTATGTTACATTCTCTTTTTTATGTTGATTTCTGTTACATTCTCTTTTTTATGTCAATGCTTATTGTCATGCGTAATGAGGCAATATGTACAAATGTGGAAATTTGTTCATTTAATGAAAAATAAATCTCAAACTTATTTTGCTAACTCAAGTTGAGCTACTTCTGCTCTGTTTAGGGGTATTTTCTTGAAGTTGATGTTAATAATCAACTCAGTAATCAATAATCAACTTCATCCATCGTAAATATCTAGTCCCTTCCCAAGAATGATAACCCACCCATTTGATAACATTATACGTCAGTCATGTCATTCTCAGTATACTTTATGTCTAGTTCAATTTTATGTTTTTTTTGTTTTTTTATTTATTTATTTATTTTTATTTTTTTATTTTAAATTTGTCTGTTATGCTGTCTGTCTGATTGGTTGTCAAATTTTTCTTGTTTGGGTACAAATTACTTCTGTTTCTAATAAAATGGTTATGTATATTATCAGTAATACTGTAGTTATTAATTAATAAGAGGCAGCTCAGAACATATAGCAACGGTAGTTTAACAAACAGTCATTTACATTGGGTTCTTAGGGGAGCTCCGAGTATTCTGAGCATGAATAATCCTTTACTTATTTATAGATTGGGGTACGCCGTTGCGTAGTGGTTGAGGTCAATGGAGTTTCTCAATTGTCCTAATTCTTCTGGTGGCACTATGGCCCTAGGGTCGACTCAGCCTCCAACAGAAATGAGTACCAGGAGCAATCCTGGGGGTAAAGGCGGCCGGTGCGTAAGGCTCACAACCTTACCACCATCATGTGCCGATTGTCTGAAATCTGGGAATCTCACCTCCTGGAACCCTCTGTGCCTCTATGACCTGTAATAGGGAACACTTTACTTTTTTTTTATTTATAGATTAGCAGGTGTTCGTGGCTTCGCCTGCGATTATTAACTCAACTGCTAGATGTTTTATTTAAATCATTTAACAAAAAAGAATAATGAAAACATATTTATTAACACTAACTTTTTTTTACATAAATTGCAGGAATGACATAATTTTATTGTTCGCTTGCATGAATTCTTGGTACTGCATCTCACTGAAATCTCGATTCGATGGAATGCAATCTTCTGATGGTCGTTTCCTTTGAGTTCTCTACTGTAGAGAAATCGGCAGGGCGAGGCACCATTATTACAAATCGTCCATCAGAGTCTCTAGTCGTGGTCCGACGATACAGTTCTTCACAATATTTGCCCTCTTGGGAAGTAAGCAACTTGTCTAATAGAAAGTCTTCCTCTAGTTCTCAGAATCTTTGAATGGTATTGTGCAGATCCGCTTGAGTGTTTACAAATTGGCATTCACCTTCTTCACTTCTTCTTCTTCACTTCTTCACTTAGGATAACTTAGTTAGTTATCCCAGTGAGTTTCCATCCAAGACGGTACGGTTTTCTTTTGTCATATGAATATTCTCAGTTTATAAAAGGTTAACTTTGTTTCTTTGATTGAAATTAGGATCCGCTAGAGTAATCTGAGATGGGAGATTCCAGTACTTAATATTGAATGAAGCAGAGATCCAATCTGATTAATAACTAGGCCGGAGTGACAATCTTTCAAGACAAGACAAGACTAGAGTAGTTGGGATCCTCTTCTGCCCTTCGACGGATGCAGAAGTCTTCTTCCAGGCGGTGGCTTGAATATGACAGACGTCACCAGAGCCTCTTTCGCCAGTTTTCGGGGTTCTTAATAGGCCTTCACAGCTACCGTTGCGGCCGGGGACACTCGAAGTTCCCACTGTCCAATCTGTCGTGGTCTTTTAGGTTGCAATCTACCACAAGACTCACACCTTTCTGTGCAAGCTGCTTTGCAATTTTGTTTAAGCGCTTTTTCTGCAGTTCTATTTTGTCTACTCCTTTTTCCTTCTCTTCTCTTGTTCTTCTTGAGGTATCTTTTGTTGTTTTCAAATAGATTGTATTCAGCTTTCTGCATGTCACCAATGCTAGCACACAGAACTGTTTGAAAAGATCAATCTGCGTTTCCCTCTATATATATATCGATCTCTTAGTTCTAGTGAGGTGACATCCTCTGTCATGTAATCGCCCAAAATGTTGTTAAAATCGTTGCCAACGCTGTCCTCTTCAATGTCAATGACGAGGGCTTTCTTGTCTTTTACACTAGATATAAAACTAATCCTCGATAAGCAGAATTCTTTCCTTCTCTCATGAACGTTGAGTAGTGTGTCGTCTTGTTCTGTTTCGAGACATCTGTTAAGCATTTCAACCGCTTCCTTATATGCATTTATCGCTAGTTCATATTCTCCATCTTCTGCATTTTTTCTTCCTTTCTTCATCAAACTTGGAATGTCTTCGGTCATTTTTCGGATCTTCCTTTAAGGGTATATGTACGTGAATTATTTTGAAATTTATGTTTTTTTTGTTCATAGCACTAAAAAATTGTGCTAAATTTTCTGCATCCATTGGTATATAGTTTATATAGGTTTAGAAACTATTGGTGCCATTTAAATGGACATTAAATATGTTTACGTGCTCTGAGCTACTATTCACTATGAACTTAAAATTGAATTTCCCGGTAACTCTTATTTTTCACACATATTGTTAGATTGCTCCACAACCATTAGAGATAGAAGGCTGAAATTTTTTTACACTAATTTTACATGCATATATGCATAAAGTAGACTACAATGATGCCCATAGGTATAAAATTAAATAAAATGTGTCATGAAATATTGATCAAATTTCAATATATTTTATATGTGATATATAAAAATTAATTGCATTAAAAATACTAACTTTAGCTGTATAAAAGTAGTCTACTTTGTAGAAAAATATGTTCATTATATGCATTAAAAAAATAAAAGGTGTCAGAGAAACCAGAAAAATGCTCTCTACAGGAAGTGATAAGTGCATCTGAATTAATTTTTTTCATGCTCCTATAAAACATGTAATTTAAAAATAACTTGGTCAATTTTTTATACTTTTATCAGCTAGTTATGTTCTAGTAAGCCTACTTATAGGATCCTGTAATTTTAGTCCACTTTTGAGTTCATTTTCTTGTAAAACTTTAATATTTTAGAACATGCATTTTTTTTGTGGTAGTTCACGTACATATACCCTTAATTACTGATGGTTGGCCTACACAACACAACCTTCCCCTTATAGTTCACCTTCAAAACTAATTATTTTATTCGCACACTTTATCTTGAGCCAAACACTCCATAATGTAGTCCATATAAAGAAGGCCTCGCTCGAAAAAATGAAGATCGCGACCCGTCCCCAGTATTGCCATACCCAAAAACTTCCCATTGAAGCATTCTTGAGCTATCGTCAATTTTTTTTATTTGTTTACATCATATTATTCTGAAAATGACAGAATAAATACAGGGATATTAGAAGAACAGGACTGGTGATGTGGAAATGGTCGATATGAGTGACAACGAAGTTAAAAATAAAGAATCTTTAAACCAAGAAGTATCGGAAATCAGCGAAATAATGAACCAAATAAATGAAATGGAAGGAAAAGCAATTTAAGTGTTTTAAGCTGAATCTTTCGTTGGAGAAAAGAACAAGTCAAGTTTTATTATTTCGTTGTATTTCGCGCAAGGTATTTAGTTAAATTAGGCTACATCAATTCAGGCATGTAAAAGTGCATATTCAAGTAGGCCTACATTTTCAATGCTATGACTTTTAAACGATTTTCTATATTCTGAAGACAGGGAGAGAAATTGTCTAAATAGGCCTAAATATATTACTTTATTCATTTCTCCAGCGATATGTTCTACTATAATATCTGAATCAATATAAAATCTTTAGTTTGTTAGCGAGAGTTGAAAGTGCTACAAATTACAGTTAGTTCCATTGTGTACCTGCATAAAACTACGCACGTTATATTTTCTGGTAATTGGCAACCCTTCAGAAACAACGTCAATTTCAACTCACCGCCTTCTGCAATAGTCAATCTCTTATACTGCATGCAATATCAGCTCCCCTCACCCCCGCATTTTTTCGGCTCAAGATAAAGTGTGAGCATACTTACAATACTGGCACCTTTTTAGAAAATTTTCTTTCACGCGCATAAGTTCAGCTTCCGAGACAGTTAATTTCTCTTGTGAAATTGTCTTTAAGTTCTTCTAACAGTTTGTGATTATTATTTATGGGTAAACTTGAAAAATAAAGTGTATAGATCAAACATTAGAAGAACTTAAAGACAATTAACTCTATCTCGGAATCTGAACTTATGCGCGTGAAAGAAGATTTCCTAAAAAGGTGTCAGTATTGTGTTGATGCAAGAGGAGGGCATTCCCAACATCTCTTGTAATGAGGTACGTGGTTATTTTCATTGTAATTTTAACTATAAATGTGAGAACCTAATTCATTACACCGATCGCGGCTATTTTTGCGTAGATATTTCACCCGATCGCTCGGGAGTTGGAGCTGTGCCCGCTGCGACGCAGAAACCCACGTCATTGGCCAACTCTTGCGTGGGACTCACTGTAGAATTCATCACAGTTTACACTCAGGTTCATTTCAATACAAATTTCAGCTTTTACTAGTTCTGTTGACATCCTGTTCCTATCCTTGACGTTTTATATCTGCTATGATGTGGATGTATTCATAGGCTTAGCGAGGGGGGGGGGGTTGGGGGTTTGAACCCCCCCATTGATTAAAAAAAGGAAAATTGTATAATTTTTTTAAGTCTGCCCATAAATTACTTAATACAAGTATAAAGCGTGGGAAGCTTAAAACTCGTTATTTTGCGTCTTAATTTTTAAAATTTTCCGTGGGAGAACCCCCGGAAGCTTAAAACTCTTTATTTTGCATCTTAATTTTTAAAATTTTCCGGGGGAGGGCCCCCGGACCCCCCTCTCCTTCCATACTCGCCAGACCGCGCGGATGTTATAACCCCCCCATATGGTCGGCCTGGTTACGCCTATGGATGTATTAACTAGAGCGTGATCTGATAATGATCCTTATTAGTAAAAACTAAATCTAGTAAACTGTCCAGACACACTCATCAGTCTGTTCTAATTCTGGTCTTCTTTTATGTCTAACACTGTTGCTAATAGCGATCTTAACAATAATAATACTAATACTAATAATAATAATAATAATAATAATAATAATAATAATAATAATAATAATAATAATAAATCCCCAAGTCATATCATTGAGTCAGGTGCGTTATTCAGTTCTTTGAGCCTTAGGTAAAACTACTTACTTCCTGTATCCGTACCATAGTTATTATAGGAAAAGGAAGTATCCTGAATCCAAAACTGCTATTTTCAGAAACATGTCTGTGTGTGTGTGTGTCTCTGTAAACAGTACAACTCGAGAATGGAAAGTCGTATAAACACAAAATTTCATGTTTGGGTTAGGTACCTCCTTGAGATGTGACGACTTTCTCTTACTTTTAATGCCACTAAAATGTAGAAAACTTCAATTTTCGTGATTTTCTCAGAGATGCCAACTGCTACGGAATTTCCGTAGTTTCTACGATTTTCTTAACTGTGCTACGGCAATACGGAAATTGTACCAAATATTACGGATTTTACGAATCCCAATATCTATTTTTAAAATTCTTCGTTTTTCGTTTTTGACGTGAGTGTGTATTAACCAAAGAAGTTATACCTTACAGTTATAACATAATTATTGTAGTTATAACATCTTTGGTGTTAACATATTTCCTCTTTTTTATTATCACTGTAATGCCGCTGATGACTGCCGACGCCGTTGCTTGCTAGACGTTTAATTGAGTGTTGCAGTGCGAGTGACGAGTGACGAGTGTGATGGACAAAAACGAACTGCGGCAAATCAGCAGTATCGAAAGCAGTATACGGAAGGCCTGTGTCTAGTGCATGTTGAAGTTCGAAATTGCATATATTAATTTGCCCGAGACGTCGAGTCTCCCACCATCCGATTAGACTCACACTACTGATAACCACCTTTCAAGGTTGGCATCTCTGTTTTCTTGAAATCATATTCTTTACGATTTTGTTTAAATTTTGTAGCCTACTTGAAGTGCTTATACTTTAATTTAAAACATTTTTCGCAAAATTTGTCTGAAGGTTAGTTGTAAGCCAAGTAGGTCTACTGTTCGCAGAAACTCGATCTTGCCTGGTGAACAATAAATCTGAATACGTAAGTTACTCCTTTCAATATGGCTTCTCATGGGCCATTCAGATAGAAAATTAACCGTAAACGTAACGTAAACATAGAAGTTTGGGGCCATGTTTTTCAATGTGACCATTCACAATGCATCACGTAAACGTAAACAACCAATCAGAGAACAGAACAGGAGACGGAAGTGGAAGTAACCATGAAGTATTCTATGAATGAGAAACTCCTCGTTATGATAAATGGCATCCATTATATAAAGATGCGGCATTGAAGGAAAATATATGAAATTTAGTTCCCCAAGAAATGAACTACAGTATGTTTAATAGAAACATGAAAGTATTTTCGTCTGCTGCAGCCATTTTATCAGTTGTTCACGTTCTCGTTTGTGATTGGTTGTTATCAACGTTTAAGTTTCCATTGCGAATGCTCAATGCCGTGCTAAAGTTTGCGTTTAAGTTTACGTTCTTACGTTTACGATTAAGTTTCTATCTGAATGGCCCATTATTCTGTACCAGAATGCAAAGTGAGAAAGTTATGTGTGTGCATAAGTCGGATTTCATTCGAATTGTGTCTCCTTCGGAGATGCGACACGACGCCTTAAGGATTTCATTTTGATTTTTACGACTTTACTTTCTTTCTTTCTTTCTTTCTTCTGTATTAAATTTTTGTTTATTTATGCCTGTTGGAATCACCAAGGTGACACAGTTGTCAATTTTTACATACAGTGGCTGTACAATCATAGAACTCGTGTAAACTATAAAATGCCTCATCCAATAAATAACACTTCAGTAAATACTTAAACTTATTAATACAAGGTTCATTAAGAATAAATGCTGGAAGTGCATTGTATACTTTAACACTATTGCAGTAAGGGCTTTTGCTAGTCAAAGCTTTTCTTATTTGCGGCACATGTAACATCTCAGGATTTCTAGTATTGTAGGTATGTATCATATTGTTTCTTAAAAAAAACTTCGGGGTTGTGTCATACATAAAGGGCCGATTCCATAACAAAAAGACAAGTCAACGTTAAGATATTAAGTGATCTAAATAAAGGCTTGCAATGAGTGAGCCAATGGACGCCACATATAGTCCTTACAACTCGCTTCTGAAGTAAAAAGAGTCTGTCTGCTTCAGTACAACCACCCCAAAAAATTATACCATAGTTCAAAATACTATGGAAACATCCATAGTACACTTTTAGAAGCACTTCACGATTAACCAACCTAGCTAATCTATAAATCAAATACTTGAAGAGAAATCGAAATTGCTTTGTTTTGACTTTGCTGTTGAAACACCGGTTCCGTAGAACACATGTTGTTTGCGACTACAGGTAAATCTGCGATAAATTACAGTCTTTAGATACCCCAAATGCTTTTTCTAGCAATTACACGCTAGCCATCTTTTCCGCGTTCTTGTGTTTTAAGTTCTTTCTCAGAACAAAATTACATTATGCTTTTTGCCTGGAATCTGAAAGTTTCGCGACTGTTAAAATTTGAACATGTCGTTGAATAAAAACACTTTCTTCAACGCACTTTATTTACCTTAGTAAACTTCTGGACGGCCGTTTCGCAGGTGGTGTTCCTGCATCATCAGCAGAGTGTCAACTGAGGTCTCTGGAGCACCCTCACAAACACCTGCTCCAGAGACCTCAGTTGACACTCTGCTGATGATGCAGGAACACCACCTGCGAAACGGCCGTCCAGAAGTTTACTAAGGTAAATAAAGTGCGTTGAAGAAAGTGTTTTTATTCAACTATTTGTTACACAGCGCTAAAGTCGGACACAAGAATGAATTGAACATGTCGTTGCAGTGCGCATGTGGAGTGCTTAAGTCCACCATAGCTTTAGTTATGCTTGACTGATTTCTTTTTAATTTATTGTTTTTGTAGTGGTGTAATGTTTTTGATCCTGAATTTCTTTGTATTGTTTGTGTTGTATGTATTTCTGTTATTATTCCTGTACCGTTGTCCCTTAATCGCTTAAGTTATAATGTATCCTATACCGCATAACTGTGGTCAATCAGGATAAATAAATATGAAATGAATTGAAATGAAATGTTCAACCGGGACACAGGAATGCCCCCCAGTGTCGCTGGTATTCAAGGGTACACACCCTTGGCGGATTTTTAGAGTGTTTTAGAGGGTAGTTTATTCTCAGTGCTGTGAATAAATGGTCACTGATGAGGAACCTAAACCAGGGGTAATAATAAATGACATAAGCATATAAATTTAAACATTTTATTTCTAACATGTTAATATTTAAAAGTTACTTAAGTAAGAAGAAACACTTTGAATGAGGAATCAAAATTTGAACAATTTTTACATGTACTTTTCATTAGCTAGGACTTTTTTTTTTAGACTATTTTGGTCTAGAAAATAAAATTTAATTTTTACCGGGACGTAAAGTAAACCGGCCGGTACACCGGGATTTTGTCTGAAAAGCGGGACGTCTGGCAAGCCTAGCTTTAGTTAACCATGTGGATACTAGCATGATACTTTTCAATGTTTTCATCTCAGCACGTTTCGCTTGCATTAGAATTCCCTCTGCCTCCGTCTGTGACGTCGTTTGAGGGCGATTACTGTACGTGATGCTGCGGCAACTGAATGCGCAATCATGCAATGCAACCGCTTGCTGAAGAAACAAGAAAATATCAGAATCCATAATTGAGGTAGAGAAAGTTAAGTGAGCATTTCAAGTAAGCTTTTTTCTGTCATTGTCAAAGCCATGTCCAGAATTTATCTTCTATATTCCGATCGTTCCATTTGACTCATAAAATACACTAATAAGCTAAAGCTATGACGTGAAATAAAACTGCCATGTTGGAGAAGTGATTTCCATCTGAGAGACAGCTCATGTTCCAAAGCCTCCTAAATCCTCCAGGATTATTCGGTTCAACACTGCCTTCTTGGGTAGTGGCTGCAATTATTATACAGTCAAATATCTCATGAGGACTAATGATTATCTAGATGGCTGGTGACTATTGTCGGTGAAAAGCAGCTTGATTTAACCATGAAATATCAGAATAACTGAATATTACAATAACTTACATTAGTTTGTTGTCATAAATTATTACAGTAACCGCAAAATGGAAGAGTTTGATTCAAAATCTGTGGAAACACAGTCTGTCGCGGGAATCGCACCTGATGTAAATCCTGTGAGCACAATAGCTCAGTTCTATAATTTCATCGAGCGATATACCACTCAGGAAATTGAAGACGAATTCGGAAGAGCAATCATTACGTTGGAAGACGACGATTACGATGACGAAGAAGACTCTGAAGGTTCTGAATCTAACATCAGCGTGTCTTCGGAAGACTGGAAGAGGAAGAAACTGATGACTTCCATATGGGCCAAGATCGTCCTCTCAGTGTTTAACGAGAAGTGGGACATGTTTATGCTCTTCATAATTCAAGTGTATTTTATTATCCTGATCTACGATTTCAGGTTTGTGGATAAAACAACCGGGTTGCGCATATTTTTACCGATGTTTTTTGATGTTGTTTACGCGGTTGATGTGGTACTCCATTTTATTCACAAGAAGTGGAAATCCTTGAACAGGACTTATACGTTTCCTGTCTGTGAGAACTGGCAAATTACAGTTGAAATGTTGTCGATAATTCCATTGGACTGCCTGATTCTAATGGCCGAAGGAATGTCGATATCAAGCAGGGTTCTGGTGATCACAAGAGCGAATCGACTCCTCAGATTCGTGAGACTGGAGTGCAGCTTCGGTAAGTACCGGTAGTGTTTCCTGCGTTATTGCTTGCTAGTAGTCTACCACGCTAGTAGCGACGCAGTGGTCGGAGTATAAGGGACCACTTACATTTATCTTCTGCCATAACATATCGCCAGTCTATAACATATCCGTGATTTTAGAGAACAGTTAGAAGAATTTCGAATCGATATTTTCTGCGTTTAATCGATATGATATGCGAATATAATCGAGACGGATAGAATATTTATTTCCCTTTAACATGTATAGATGCAATATGCATCGCCAATATAAACTATATTTTTGGGAAACTTTTAATTATCTTCCATTATTTATGCAAATAAGTAGTCTATGCTTATAAATGAGGCGCAAGGTTATTGGAGGGAGGAGTCAGGCGCGGGAAAATAGGTTACTGCGCATGTCTCTGATCATGGTATAGCCCGCAAACTTTCCTTATAGTACATAAACTGTCTGTGAGAACACACCGGCATGATTCACATTACAGAAAGCAAAACCTCATTAAGTACGTTTTGTAACAAGGATGTTTGCAAATAAATCAGCGGTATACATAAAAATTGTCCCGTTAGATAAGTCAGAGCCTTTCCACCGATTTACGGTGGATGGGCGAATATAAATTGCAGGGCCAGTCATGTAGGCGAGAATTCCATCTTTGTATGATTTAATTAATCCTCTGAGCAAATTGAGCTGTGGGATATGCAGAGATGCCAACTGCTACGGAATTTCCGTAGTTTCTACGATTTTCTTGAATTTGCTACGGCATTACGGAAATTGTACTGAATATTACGGATTTTACTAATCCCAATATCTATTTTTAAAATGGTTCGTTTCTCCCGCGAACATTAAAAAAGTTAATGTGTCAGTAGAGATGCCAACTGTTATCATGAGCAATAGTTTGTAAAAAAAAACTCCGTTGTATTGGCGACATTGGACACTACAATCTTTGGCGTGAGTATGTGTTAACCAAAGGTGTTATATCTTACAGTTATAACATAATTGTAGTTAAAACATCTTTGGTGTTAACATATTTCCTCTTTTTTATTATCACTGTAATGCCGCTGACGACTGCCGACGCCGTTGCTTCCTAGAAGTTTTATTGAGTGTTGCAGTGGAAGTAGAATATTGAGGAAATATGTCATGTAAACGTAAAATCAGTGATGAGTCTGATGGACAAAAACGAACTGCGGCAAATCAGCAGTATCGAAAGCAGTATACGGACCTCGGACCTTCAAAAATTTCACCGAATCATGTATTTTGTGAAACCTGTAATTGTGATTTTTCGGTTAAACATGGAGGACTCGCACTACTGATAACCATCTTTCAAGGTTGGCATCTCTGGATATGTTAGGTATTGAATGGCTTAAACAGTAAGTGGCTTATAACTACTCTTCAGAGAATTTTTTCGAAGAATTTTAAAAAACGAAATAATAAATATTTCATAATAAAAAAGACCCTTGCACCATACATATTTCGCAATTATAAAAAACGCCGTATTATAACTTCAAACATGGCTTAATGGATGCAGGAAAATGCTATTGCACCAACACTGCTCTTTTCATATCTAACAAAATATCTAAAAATAAAAACCGCTAGATGTCTCCCCCACCAAAAATGTTTCCAGACGGGTTGGAGTGGGGGACTCGTGCGTGGCCTGTTTTACTTTTCCCCCCGATATGTTTAAAATAAAAGTTTTAGCTCTTAGTACAACCACCTCATGTACAGGTAGGGGGGGGGGGGGAAGCGGACCTACTCTTGTAGCTGATTTCAGAGTCTTGTTCACACCAGTGTCCATGAGTATACCTTAAACCTGTGTTGTTTCCTTAATGCACATTGTTTTCCCACTATTTTTCGATTGCCGCAATATTTAACTACGTAATTAACGGATTATTCCCAGAAAATGAATTTTACTAACTTATTTTCTAATGTGTTTCGAAATGGGCAAAGTCAACAGTCGACACTAGAAGAAATTTCAATACATTCCCTGCTATCCTGTGAATGCCGCTAGGCATGCGCAGTGGCTCATATCGGCAACTTCGATATTTTAGTAGGTCCTATTTTTTTTCCGTATCTGTACAAAATTGAAACAAAATCGTTAGAGCCGTTTTCGAGAAAATTGCGAAAAACGAAATCTCTTCTGGTGATGTTCCCTTAGAAATAAAATAAAATAATCTCTTATCTTCGTGGCACATTCCCAGAAGGCACCTAACCCATTTACAAAATTTCAGAACGTAAAATTCCCGTGTCCGGTTTTTTGCCCCTGCGTGCATTGTACTAAGAGGCAAAACTTGACATCAATTTTTTTTTTTTTTTTTTTTTACATAGGTGGACGTAGGCATATAATGGGAAAGCATTGAGTGATTTGCACGAAATTCACTATGCAGGGGTTTCTTGGGCAAGGGAACTCAATCTGAACCCCACCCCATCGGAAATCGTGAAATGCAGCTCGAAGGCGTTTTCTTAGCTTTTTAATTATCAATTGTTTTAATGGTGTATGCATAATTTGCGTGTAAGAGTAAGATTCATGGGTCTTAGTTCGATCTAATTGTTTCTTTTCGAATCGGCTTGCCCATATGGCAGCACATGATTTGTTTTAATTAATTTTTATTATGCATAACGATATATTTAAAAATAAAATATTGTATTTCATTAAATTGATGTAAGAACGATGTGATTGTTAGTAAATACAATGTTCTAATTAATTATTTTTCTGTTATATAAGTAAATTAAATGAAACACCTAGCGGTTGAGTGGACACCTTCTAGTGCAGTGGTTCCCAACCTTTTTTTAGCTGGAACATAATGAAATCCTCACGCCCACTTTGATAGTGATGGGGAGAAGAAGGCCTAAAACGTGATTGTCAGTAGTCTACTTTTGTACTTTAAAAGATCCCTATAATACTTGTAAGATATTCTATGGGGGCCGCATTATTGCAGAGGCCTTGAAAATCCAAATCCAAAGCTGAAACTTCACGGTCTACAACTTAGCCAGACCTGGAAGCCAATATTGGCAACTCTCTCCCCAGTAAATTATTGGTCCTCGTAAGGACCGATTCCACATTCAACATTATTAAATTCTATTTTCCTTCCCGACCAATCAGAACTCTCCATTCAATGAATCCACTCTCTCATTTTCCTATTGGCCCACCACCCATTATAATATATGCAGTCTTTTCCTATATAAGAACAGCTTTTACCCATCCAGCTCTCTTCTCCCAGAAGATGGCAGCAAAGATTGCTGCCGAAAGCTTGGAACCAAACCTCCAACTCACCCGGTTGGAAGCCCGAGAAACTAATATATTCTCAACACCGGGAAAGCTTCAAGTCACACAAAATTAATATTCCTCACCTCTTTTATTGTTCTTATTTATCCTGTGATGCTTTTGCTGTCTCACACACACACATATAATACACGAAAATGCATATCTAATTATTGTGAATGGGCCAATCCATTAGAAATGAACCAAATTGAATAAAATTTGTTGCTCAACATTTTTTATTTTCCTAATTTTTTTTACCAGTTACTCCCCAATGTTAGGTGAGTTCAAAACTTTGGTAAAAAAAATTAGGCTCATACTTTTTTTTGGCGGCCATTTTAAGTTTGTAGGTAACAGTTTTTCGGCCAAAAACATGTTTTGCACAAATGTATGTAACTCTGTTAATTTTATAGATAACAAGGCAAGATAAAGTCCAAAATTATCAGAATGAAATGCTCTAGATTTTTGTTGTGATGTAATATTAACTAAGTAGTGACTCCATCACATTGTGCATTATTTTTGTGGATTCCATCTTCAATATTTATTTACAACAATGAATTATATCGATAGCTTCTCTAATTTGTCAAAGTCCCGTATCATACCACTGCCAACAATACACTGTTGTCATGTGAACTGTGATTTGGATTTGATGATTCTGTGTAAAAAAGGGATTAAGTATTTTCAAAAACATTTTATTTTTGCATTTAAAATAAAAATTTTCCAAATCCTTTCTTAGTGAGCACTTACATTATGAATCGAAGGCACTATCAAAATTCCAAGTCTCTACCTATTATATTTTAGGCTCTACTTTGATTCTCTGTCAATTAGTCAGTCAGTCAGGACAAAGCCTCATATATATATATAAAGATTTTAAAATAACATAAACATAATAATGTAATAACATTTAAAGATACAGAATAATGATATAATATAGTAGGATATATGTGTTGAGGGTAGGCCTAGAGCTGGGTCTACCTGAGTAATGGGTGCTTCACCTGATCAGTATGGGTAAAGGAAGAGTTATAAAAAAAAAATTCCTTCACTTTGGCCTTCATCCAGGTAATTCCTGTAGGGAAAGCTGGCTTCTTATTTTGTTAGGGGTGTGGTTATGTGCAATATGGTTATTTTAATACCAAGAGCCATTCAATCAGTGGCAGGGCCATGGAAAGAAAGCAAGGGCCCCAGGGACAAATTTTCTTCGGCCCCCATCAAATGTTAAATTCACTACCCAACTCTTCCTTTATAATGTATGCAACAAAAAGATTATGTAATGATATTACATAATTATTAAGTGCCAGAATGGTACCGGTACTTTATGAGATTGTCTGGTAGACAGGACTGTCTATCTGTATGTGTGTCTGTAAGTGCGATAACTCAAATACGCTTTATTGGATTTTCATAAAACTTGGTTTGCCATTTATAACGCCCGCCCATGGGACAAAGCCTATTGATATTGGACCAAATCGGTTAACTGATGCCGGGCACGAAGCGGAAAAATACATTAAAGTGTCCTAATTAGGAACAATTTTATCTGTATTACCAGTTTAATCTTTTGAAAATTATGATTTTAAATCCCGAACGTTAGTGAGGCCTACTGTTGAGTCCAAAAGGATTTCTGCTTCTACTTTTCAAAAATAGCATTTTTCTTCAAGAATAATCCGTTTCAGATTAACTGATAAATTCCCTGCCACCGTTATACGACAGGACAATGAAGATAAAATAAACACATAAAACATAACTTAAGCTGTTTATTGTTTATAACCAATTTTATTTTAGAGTAAATTTAGAAAGTGAAAAATAAAACCTGGTCTGTAGCTCGTGAGATTTCATACAAGAGAGGGACATGCAAATATAGACTATAAATGTTAGGAGGAAAATAATCAAAATTGTATCCAGAATGTCATTTTGAATGCCCTTTCTTGTACCTTTGAACATACTTGAATTATAATACCAATAAAAAGAAGATATATAAACAGTGGAGAACCAGAACCAGAATAACAATCGACCACCAGCCGATGATGGGAGTGAATAAGGCTCTTGAAACTAGTCCTGTGCTATTAAAAGTAATGTAAGTGGAGAATAAAGTGTTTTTATCATTCAGAATTTCTATACTTGAATTATCTAAATGATATATCAGGACATTGTCAGGTTCGCGGTATAATTATTTAGGCATTTATAAACATTTGGGTTATCATAATTACCTTTCTCGTTAACCCCAAATTGTTTCAACCACTTTTAGTCCATGTAACTTCTTCACCAAAGAAAATGTAAGGGGAGGGGAAAAAGTGCATTAATCTGATGATACCCCAGATCCACTCCAGTTTTCCCAACAAGTTTTTATTAAAATTCCATGAAATGTTTAAAACAAGGGGAAGTAACAACAACAATTAACGTCGTTATTACAAAAGGAATGGTGTCCTAATAAACTCCGTGGCACGATATCCCCGAAGGGACAAGGCCTACCACCCGACCGCTGCATCATCTACCTATAGGCAGATGGCAGGATTGGGAGGCATGTGGTCAGCATGCCGACACCCACGGCCGTTAATTGTGGTTTCCATGACCGGAGCCGCTACTTCTCTATCAAGTAGCTCCTCAATTTGAAGGTGTCCTAATAACATAATAAAATAATATTGGCTCATTCCCTGGTGGGAATTCTTTGATATCCACCGTTGTTAAATGTAATTAAAATAATGTATAATGTGAATTTTACAGCAAAGTTCTGCCATATATACTAAAGGTTAAGTCAAATGTCAAATTTTCAATGTAGCCATTGTTGACGTTATGGGTGCATGTCATAACATTACGTGTAGTATAGCCTACAGCCGTAAAAATTTATTACAAAATGGGGGTTTATTTTTTCTAAATATTTTTTGAATCCTAAGAATGAGCTAGAAAGAATACACTTGTTACTAGGAGGCATCATAAAGTAACTTTCCCACAGGCCATTAACAGAAACAGAACACAATTTCATGGAAATATTTATTGCAACAGATAAAACAAGTGTTCAGCTATTTTTTAACTTATTCACCACCAAAATTGAGACATTAGTCATAACGTGGGACCAACTTTTAAATACAAGTGCCATAGGAGTCTGCCGCCTGAGATTTGGACCATTGTGTGGTAACCCCCTCCATTTCTCTGTCAATCTCTACCATTCTCTGTCATTCACTGTCATTTATTGAAGTGTAGGAAAAGTTTGAAATCACTGGGTGTATGGTCTGAGCTGTAGGGTGGAGGCTTCAACACCTCTCTGCAAGTCTCCTGCATAAGTTTGGCTAGGAGATGTTTGAACATCCACCTACAGCCTGGACCTCGTTCCCAGTGATTTCCATCTTTTCCTACACTATAATAAATGATAGAGAATGACAGAGAAGTGGAGATGGTTGTCACACAGTGGTTCAAATCCCAGGCGGCAGACTTCTATGACACAAGTGTTCAAAAGTTGGTCCCATGGTATGACAAATGTCTTAATTCCTTTGGTGAATATGTTGAAAAATAGCTGAAAATTGCTGTAACTGTTGCAATAAATATTTCTTTGAAATTTTGTTTTGTTTGTGTAAACGGCCATAGGGAACTTACTATGTGGATGGCCCTCATACATTCTTGAAGGGCTTAACTCTTTCCCCCTATGGAGTGGGGTCTTAGGCAACTGTCCCAATCATCCCCACCTGCAGGTTGACCCTCATTATTGTGGTTAGAGCCAGAAAATGTCCCTTAAAGTTCTACCTGTTTTTCTTTTTATTAAGAATAGTCGATATGTTTAATTATAAATAACAAAAGAAATGCACAAATTAGCAAGAAATAAAGGCGTAAATTACCAAATGAAGGTGTAGTATTTCTTGTTCACATAGCAAACAAACAAAACAGCTTAGTAGAGATGAACAATTTAAGAGCCATAGTAAGCAAAACAAGATTTGATATAGTTAGGAACCAGGATGTGAGAGAAGAATGCAATATTATAGATGTTGAGACTTTTGTTAAAACAAGGAAAAGGAGTGAAATGCTCATGTGGACAGAACTGATGATACAAGACTTATCAAAGCAGCGAAGAATCTACAACCTGGAGGGAAAAGAGGAGTGGGCAGACCCCTTAAGAGATGGAAAGAGACGTTATCATCACCAACATAATGTGCATGCACATATAAAAAAGAAGAAGACAAAGAAGAAGCTTTCTCATTCTATATATTCATTTGAGGCAAAGTGGGCTTACCTGGTATAATTTTCAGGTGATTTGAATCCAATAGAAAAATCACTTTATCAATATATTAAGTTTTTTCATAATGTAAAACATTAGATTGTGTTATTTATGATTGGTTATTTTTGAAAGATTTATATATATCTATATATATAAAAGGCTTTGTCCTGACCGACTGAATGACTGACTGACTGACTGACTGACTGACTGATAGGAATCAACGTACAGCCTAAACTATAACAGGTAGAGACTTGGAATTTTGACAGTACCTTCGTTTCATAATGTAGGTGCTCACTAAGAAAGGATTTTGCAAAATGTTGATTTTAAATGCCAAAAATTAAATGTTTTTGAAAATACTTAATCCCATTTTACACAGAATTATCAATTCCAAATCACAGAATATATTGTTGCCAAATGGTATCAGATGGGTTTGAAAAAAAAAATGAAATGCACTTTTGACAAATAAGAGAGGTTATCAAAATAATTCATGTTATAAATAAATATTACAGAATTAAATCCACGAAAATAATGGAATCACATAACTTTCTCTACCCTGGACATAGAGAAAACAAAACAAGGTATGGTAATGTGTATATTATTATATTATATCGCAGGCTTTTGGAGAGAGAAGTATGAAAGTGATAATGCTTTCTGTTTAATTTCATCCCCAAAACAGTTTTATGGTAACATGAGAGTGGGAAATAAAATTTCCCGCCTCGATATTACAATTTTATGTTACAGGAATTTCTGTTTCTTCTTATTTGAACCTCTACCAGGCTTGCTGTGCACTGTACAAGCGATGGGATGCAAAATTCTACATCCTCTATGAGCCATAAAAAACTATATCAAGCGTTTTCTGAGGGAATAGTTTGAGTGTAATAAGTCGTTCTTCCTATTTCAAATTATAAATGCCTATATAAGGACCTAGAATTTAAATATCGAAAATCCTTCATAAGTTAATTTCCAATTACAAAATATAAAACCTGGGCGACGCCGGGTCTTTTAAGCTAGTTCTTATATAAATAAACACTTTGCTTGTCCCATGACCAGTGATCAACATTTGTAAAGAACTTTGTAATATTTCTGTTTGTTACAGGCAAGATGCATAACAGGGTGTCTCACATCACAGTGTTTGCTCTGCTCTTTGAATGGATCGCACACTTTATTACTCTACACCAGATTTCAGCAGTCATCTTCTACTCCTTCAAGTGTTCCATGGTAAGTAATACACTGTGTTTCACGTAAGAGTTGGCCAATCAAGTGGGTTTCTATGTCGTGGTGGCCTCAGCTCTAACTCCCGAGCGATCGGGTGAAATATCTATGCAAATAAAGCCGCGATCGGAGTAGTGATTCAGGTTCTCACAATTAAAGTTAAAATTACAATGAAAATAACCACGTACCTCATCACAAGAGTTGTTGGAAATGTCCCACACTTGCATCTACACAACACTGGCATCTTTTTGGGAAATTTTCTTTCAAGCTCATAAGTTCAGCTTCCGAGATAGAGTTAATTTCTCTTGTGATATTGTCTTTAAGTTCTTCCAATGTGTGGGGTTTCAGTTACGAAGATATTTAACCCAAACTTGAAAAAAATAAAGTGTCTAGGTCAGTCATTTGTTTAAATTGTTACATGAAACATAATGAAATATTTATGCCTTATGTCACTTGTATTTCAAGCTTCAAACATGAGTGTAAATATATGGAATTTGCGGCTGTTAGCCTATGTTTGATTTAAGCTTTTAAAATTTTGCTTAATTTGAGACTAAATTTTTCTTTGCCTTGCATAATGTTGTGGCGTCAAGCATCCTAGAGCGATTGTTCTAATTAATACTCTATCTTCTGAACTTAGTTTGAAGTCAAATATTTGGGTTGTGTTTAAGCTGTTGTCTTTCATCTGTCTCTGACTTCTCCATGGGAGGGCATATCCGATTTTCGTTTGTAGTTCTTGGACACGTCTGCTAATTTCATGGTGAAGGATTTTTCGTAGATAACTGTTCACGGACTAGCTTGCTAATTCCAGTAGGGGGGTATGAACTTTTGTTTCCATTTTCGGCTTATGTGCCGAAGTTTTAGTTCCTTTATTACGGACACCCTATACAGCAAAAACCAAATGTTCCCTTTATTGGTAACATGTTTACCATTTAGCTAAGCTAAGATTTAATAATTTTTCTGAGATTAGATTCTAATTAATCAAAAACTTAGCCAAGGAACTATTCAAGTACTACTCAGAAACTGTATTTCCTTTTGTAAGAAAATTTATGTTACCGTATAAGTGATCTTGGGTCTATGTCATGTATTGTAACTGATAAATGTTGTTTTTCAGCAGGGTCTTCTTCGACCATGTTAAGTTTAATTTGTTTCAGGTTGAATAAGATTAGTATGCCTTGTAAAGGTGACTAAAGGTCCAGAATGTGATTTAGAATTCATAATTTGCTAATTTACCGGTACTTGTAGTCTTTTGAGCCTAAGCTACTTAGTCAGCCTGGTTGGCGCAGTTAGTATTGCGCTGGCTTTCTGTGGCCAAGGTTGTGGGTTCGATCCTGGCCCAGATCGATGACATTTATGTGTGCATAAATGTGACAGGCCCATGTCAGTAGATTTACTGGCATGTAAAAGAACTCCTGCGGGACAAAATTCCGGCATATCGGTGATGGTCACAGGCCTAAGTTGCAGTATATCCCCGTCGTTAAATAACCATATACCAACCAACCCTAAGCTACTTAAGATTGCAAAGTAGTATAACTTAAGTTTTGCCAAACATTATTTCCAATTCATTATTTATTACTTATAAGTAGGGGGCGGATTTTTATGACATGTCATATTTTTCCTCTTTGCATTATTTCAGGTTTCCGACTAATTTAAACCCGATTCCAAGCATCCTGGTGAAAATAGAACGGCTTTTATTGTGCATATGACTGCATAATTAGGAAATATTCAACTATTGTAGCATATTTAGTTTGTTTATGCATATTTAGGTCATATTTTTGGCATATTTGTGTGCATATTAAAGAAATTTTGAAGTTTTATATCATATTTTGTAAATTTTGCATTATAATGATACTTTTTGAGAATTTACAGATATTTCAAACAATTAACATTTTAAGTTTTGTATTCTGTTTATTTCAAAAATACACTTCCATCAGTAAATAAATAATAATATCATCTTAAATTTATAATGAGACCAATAATTTGCCAGTTACCCACTATCACAAACACATACAAAATGAACTGACCTATATTCCTAATCTGCACTTTATCCCTGATGATTTTAATAAAATGATTTTTAATGAAACTTAAAAAAATATACACATTGTGTAAGTGGTAAAGTCATATTTTAAATTTTATTGGTCATATTTTAATGTTTTTAGGTCATAAATGCATGCATATATCCTGTTTTTTGGGTCATAGAAATCTGCCCACTACTTATAAGTTTTTTTTTTACTTTTCTTTATTTTGGTACATTTATTTATTAAGAGATGGACAGTTCTTTAGGTGTGAGTGGCTCTCATGGTGACTGTACCAAAGATCATGATATGAAATCCTAATATGAATATCAAATGGACCCGAATCACATTAAACACAATAAGCCTGGGCTGATGCCTAGAGATCAAATTCTGTTGTCAGGCTGGTATTGCTGTATACAATTAAATGACAGAATGCACGAGCATCAAGAGCCGGCAGTTGTATTTTTATACTTTTCAGGTACATTAAATCTTAAAATTTATTCAAGGTACAAAGGGCTCACCATGAGATTGCATCAAGAACTGCACGCCACCACTTACAACTTTTCACTATACCCATGTCACAAAAACTCCATGTGTAAGCATGCCAGCTAAATTTGCCTTGAAAGAGTGAAACAATTCACAGAACAACCAGATTTGTGTTGGGAACACTGTGCGGGATGAAATATCTTGCCAACTCTAAATGCATCGTGAGCAGTGCCCAGATTTTGATGACCTAAAAATGTTTGGCAAGATGGTAATACACTAAACAACCTGCTTCCCCTTCCATCAGCACCGCTTTCCCCGCCTGGCCACTACCCCTAACGCTTTCCCCTCCATCCGCTGGCTGCTGCTCAACGCCGGTAATGCAGCTTAATATTACACATTTAAAAGAAAAATTACCCTTGGACCAACACCAACATAATATTTCATTATTATAAAAAACGATTATAATAAAACGTAATAATTCACAATAAAAATGACCCCCTGCACCATACATAATATTTCACCGCCGCTAGATGACTCCACTGTTTTAAGTTTCTCCCCAACCAAAACCCCTACTTTCCAGGCGGGGGACTCGGTTGTGGTGTATACTACCATTTTCCCAAATGTTTAAAAAAATAAGCTATAGAATGACTGCAAAAATAAAAAAAAATAAAAAAACCCAAAAACTAAAAAAGAAAAAGATACAAGCATTTTTATGAAAATTACTGTTTATTCATAAGATTTATATCTATTCTAGATTTATGTTGTTGACCCAATTATTTTAGGCTTTGCAATTACTTAATTGGTACATACAGTTAAATGCAAACAGCAAATTCTGTATCCAAATTAAAATTATAACAAGATCTGTTTATTTATGCTTATTTAGAGTTTCGATAATATTCAATGCAAGTAAGTGCATAAAAACTCTAGACAATATGAGAAATAATGCAAAATGAGAAAATATTGACTTTATATTTAAAAATATGAAATGTGGAAAAAAAGATCAAATAATGATATTAAATTCTTTAAAAAAAAAAAAAAAATGGGGAAAAATGACCCTAAAAATTACCATTTTATAATCTAGGAGTAATTAGGAGAACTGCACTAGTGGACACCATCCATGATGTTCCAGTTAAAGGATGTCAAGTCGTCAAAATCGGGGCCCTGATCATGGGGGTTTAGTTGTATTGGCAACCTCATCCACCTCAAGCTGATCAAAACATTCTCTTGAAGCGGAACAGCGGGAAGCACCCAGCAAATGCAAGGAGTTAAACATTCAATTAGTGCTGAAACTGATCATTAGGGTTTGGATCTTTATGACTAGGGACCGGATTCTTAGGTTTTTACCTATTTTTTTCCTTGCTTCCAGAACAAAAAGCGCTCATACACTTTTTCGAATCATGTCCATAGGATTCACCCACATTAATTCTGTGGCACCTAAAAATACCTAAATGGGTATAAAAACCTAAATATACCTAAACGGGATATAAAACCTAAAATATCTAATTTAGGCTACTTTTTTGCCTTTTTTGTTTGTTGGTTGATAAATCGGTATTTTGCGGAGAGACAATAATTTTTGTCTGGTTGAAATTAATACCACCAGCGTTTCGTTCAACACATTGTCGTCTAGGATGGACAGTATCTAGAGAGGAAGTGTAAGAGTACCGGCGTATTCCTTTTAAAATATTCGTACGAACAACCATTGTTGCCGTGTATGAACAAGGATATTATAGATTTCTGTGTTTTAAAGCGCTTGTTTGCCTTTAGTACTTCCCTGTTATTCATACTGGGTAGTCATACTGTGAGTTTTAAGAAGACGTGTTAATCATGCCGAAACAAATGAAATCGAGTTTATTACGGCAGTGGATTGGCGATGACCTGAATTTCACTACAGATGGCAAAGTAATATTTTGTCAAGCCTGCCAGAAACATGTAAGTGTTATTTATCTTTCTAGGAAAGGGGAAAGTTTTCATCCCTAGTTGATCTGTTGTGCGGTTAGCAAGCGTAATAACTGAAGAAAGGAAAATAATCAGTTTCACATTATCCACATCCAACCATAAAGTATTTTACTCGCTAAATTAGAAGCATCGAATTCGAATCCTGAGAAGGGAAGTGTCTAGAAGCAGTATTAACTAGTAACTAAGAGATAACAGGAAGAACTTCACAATTGAGAATCTTGAAATATATTTAATCTTATACTGTAACCAGGAAATGTGAGGCAATCTTATTTTCACTGCTTCTTTTGATTGTTTATGCTTTCTTTCTTCAATTGTATAATATTGTACTAAAGCAAGTTTACACAAATTTAAGTAAATTTTGTTAAGTTAATCTTTACAAATATTATGTATAGAATCCTATGTAGCACATTCAAATTCATTAAACCAATAATTATTCTACCCAAAAACGATATTTTGGACAAAAAACCTAAAAAAAAACTATTTCACCTAATGGAAAACCTAAAACAGTGTTTTTAAAAACCTATAAATCCGGTCCCTATTTATGACATGTCATATTTTTATCCTGACCTCCATTCTCGCCGCAAACACAATTTAAACATGAATTGCACATTTGTTATTCTAATCGGACCGTTTTTATTTGTCATTTTCATGATCTTGGTCTTATTTCGGTCTTATTTGTAATTTAATATCATATTTCATTTATAAATTTGGCAAAAGAGCACAATTGTGCAGTATGAGCACTAAATTGTTGACTTAATTTTTTTCAGAAAAAGAGTCATGAATATTTTTGTTTTACTGTAACAAGTAATAGCACAATTACCTCTTTCTCCTTGTTGTTAACAACTTCCAATGGATAGACCTATATTTTAATAGCTATTTATGTATCAAGTATGCAAAATAATGCTTTAGCAGACGAATCTTGTATAGTGGCTGAGGCGTAAGCCAAGGCTGAAATACTGGATGAGTCCGATAAAGTTTTTGTGTACGTGGTGCATACAATATTTTTTAGTAGAAGCTCTCTAAATTATATGAAATGAAACAAAAATACCGGTACCATATATAATTAATTATAATGGAAGATAGTCAATTATGTGTTAAAGTCATATTCTGAAGGTCATCTGAATCGTTGAACAATGAACCGTAAGTACCAATACGAAATGCGGTATAGATGCATAATATATGAGTCGCTTTTTGTGAACAGTAATGCATGTCAACTAGAATTTATGAAAAGCTTGTGGTAATATGAATGATAATCCTGAGGAAATTTCAATCCAAGCCAGTAACATTGAATTGAAGCTGGTGATGAAATTTTGGATCACTATTAGGCCTTTGTCTAATAATTCAAATTCTATCAGAAATCTTTCTAGTAAAGCAACATCATGACTGGAGGAAGGAATATACTGCAAGCAATCCATGGTAAGCAATGATTCTCTAGTGAACGAAGACGTGAAAAGTTGCTGGCTTATATTTGTTATATGATGAAGTAGACTACCGTGTTTTGTGAAAACCTCTGGTAAAATTTCTGATTATCATAAAGAAACACGTTGGCTTAAATTTGTTGTTTTATGAGCAATTTTATGCTTAAATCCATGTTAAGTTGGTGTGACTGGTCAACGCAATCTGGATTTTGTTTATAGATAGCCATGACAACTTTAAAGTACTAGGCCGATAAAACTGCATTATGAATGCCGTGATTGCTAAAATGCAATTTTTAAGTGTGTTTCCAGTCCAACAAGCAGCTGTTTTAGAGAGCGTGTACCAAAAAAATTTTCAGTTCACATTTGCAGTGGTATGTGGGAACATTAACAGATTGGAAGTTCTTTACAAGCAAAACTGTAAATCACCTGTAAAATTGTTGAAAAGTGATAATCTGATTGAATTAATGTGATGTAAGAATCTAGTGTCATTAAACTTTTAAATCGGAACATTTATTTTTAGAAAATACATTCTTTTATGTGGTCATATTTAGGATTCTTGGGTCATAATTAGTCATTTTTAAGATTATATTTGCAGTTATATTTTCCGCTTTTTTAAGTCATAAACATCCGAACCCTACTGATCATCTTTATAAATGAAATTACTAACTTCGAAAAATGCATATTTTAAGAAAGTAGGTAATTCATACTTGTTAATGCACACAGGAGATCTTCATTAAAATATTTTAACAACATTTGTGAATTTTCCTCTACAGATTGTGGAGTTTTTTGTTATTTTTAAATTTCATTTTTGTATTTTTTTAGGAAGACTGTTGGGCCACTGAGATGGCCTCTACCAACTTGACTAATCTTGAGTGGTATGTTTTGACTCTGGCAGTGCTCATGCGACCCCTTACAAACAAAGGGTGAGTAGATTGTTGATTTTACTACTTTTATAATGTGCTGTAGCAAGGGCTGGATTTAGTGTATAGCTTCTAATTACTAGTCTACGCACTAAGTATCAATCTCAAACATCTCCGCAGTGCATATAACTTGGAGGCGTATGTTATTATTAGGGCTCGGATTTTTAGCCTTTATGTAAAAGGTTTGTGCAAAAAATTGCAGATAGTCCTTTTTCCATTGTATGTACGATAAAACTTCAACACAAAACAGTTTAAAATTCACAATGGATGTCACAAAACTTATTAAATTTCCGACATTTCGGCCCACCCACTAGGCCTTCCTCAGGAACAGCTGTTTGTGACATTGTAAATTTTAAACTGTTTTGTGTTGAAGTTTTAACTTATAAAAGGTATTTTAGCCTTTTATTTTCATGGAATAGCCCTTTTTAGGTTTTAAACGAATGATTTTAGCCATCTTAATAAAACACTAATGTTAACACTGAAAATTGTATTGTAATTTTGACACAGTTATTCTATTTTTTTTTTTTTTTAGAAAATGAAGAAGTAACTATTCCTTATACAGGCACTTGAAAAATATCATAAACAATTGAAATATTTACCCTTTAATGATAGTTATTCTTTCTTTTGTATAGTATTTTATTGAAAAGTCTGTAATTCAACGAACGACACTAAGAAGATGACAATAATTAAAAAATGTGTTCATGAAAAATGTCAAAATGTCATTTGAAACGCATGTGCATGTTAGTAAAAGTATCTTAAATTTCGATTTCAAAATCTAAAGGAAGAAGTCTGGTAGTTAAAATGAAAGATAGCTAGCTATGTTTACTTATTTTGTTTTGACTGTCAGAAAAGTCCTATTTTTTGAAGATTTCTGTTTAGGCATTTCAAACTATCTTAGGGTCGTATTCAAGAACGCGACTTTGGAAGACGACTTCCTAAAGTAGACTTTCAAAGCAAAGTTCAACTTTGGTTAAAGTCGAATTCATAGACGTTAGTTGCGAGACTTTGACCGTGACTTTGGAAAGTCGAGATTTGACGATGTTGTTGTAACGTTGGCAATCGTATCCACTGCCTTTTAAATGAATTATGTGTACAAACTGTTGAAATTGCTGTACGTCTAGGAGGCGGTGGGCAAATCTCGAACAAAATAACATCGATGTGCGCATTACACTCAGCCATTTTGCAAAAGCGTAATTGTATTGTGATGACGATAACAACAATAATAAGAATTCTTTATTAGCTGTCAGGATACAATGTCCATTATCTTCTTAATTCTTTAAGCATATTTTTGGTTCTTACAATACAAATAGCGACTGAATAATTAAAATACACATTTGCCATCAAGACTACAAAGAGAGGAAGGCAGCGGGACCGGATAACATATTCATGGAACATATCATTGAAACAAAAGATCTACTACTGCCAATATGGACTGACCTTTTTAATCGGTGCCTCTCAAGTGGATCAATTCCAGAAATCTGGAGAACGGCACAAATGACAATTTTGTACAAAGGTAAGGGACAAACCGAAGATCCCAACTCGTACAGGGGCATAGTACTACAGAACACAATCTTCAAGATTTTATCAAAAATTTTAACAAAAAGACTAGTCAAGGAAGTTGATTTGCATATCCCAGACTGCCAATTCGGGTTCAGAGAAAACAGGAGTACACTACAAGCAGTGAATTTCCTTCAAGAAGAAGCAAAACAGGCACTCAGACACAAGAGAGGAAAGTATCATGTGGTATTCGTAGATTACAGAAAGGCGTTCGACCTGATTGACAGGAGTATACTAATAAGGAAGCTTATAGGGATGCTGGGTGACTCTCACTCCCTAGCGAAAATAATTGAGACAATACTAACTCACAATTATATCGTCATCAATGATGGTGTTGTTCTATCAGAAAGAGTGAGACAGACGAATGGTGTACCACAGGGTGATCCCATGAGCCCTTTGTTGTTTAACATCATAACAGCAGACATTACAAATATCATTAAGGACCTACCCACAGTGAGCCTAATCATGTATGCAGACGACATGGCATTAGGGTCGCAACACAGAAAAGATCTGCAAACAGCACTTCAGAAGCTAGAAACATGGGCCTTCGAGAATAGCTTTGAGATCAACAAGGACAAAACAGTTCACATGGTTATCAGAAAAGGGGGAAAAGTAGCAGCAGACGACATCTTAACCTTGCAGGGAGAACCTCTGGTAACAGTGAAAAGTTTCCGATATCTAGGAGTCTGCCTACAAGCGACCATGTCGTCATACAGAATGCACATCCAGGAGAGAACAGCAGCAGCCACGAAAGCCATATATAGAATACAGAACATCAGCAGACTCTCTTTGTCCACAGCTATGACCCTCTTCAACGCAGCTATAATGCCAATAGTCACATATGGTATAGAACAAATATGGTAGCACCTGACGATCAGAGACCTGGCCAGAATAGAAGGAGTGAAAACAAGGTTCCTGAAGAAAGTGCTAGGAATTGGGATATATGCGCCCTCCAGGATTGCCTATGAACTAACAAGGGAATCTTTCTTTGTAGAGGAGCTGAAGATGAAACTGCTATTACCCTCCACTGAACCATATCAAGCACATCAAAAATCACGAGAGGAAAAAAGGAAGGACATCGACCCTGATTTCTATGGTATGAGCGCTATGATAGACCGGAAGTGGACGGAGGCGTGTCAGGACCAAAGGCATATCGTGACCAGACTCGCTACACATGGTTTTCACTACAAAATATGCAGAACCCAACGTTTCCATCAACCGAATGAAGAGTGTGTATGCGTGTTGTGTAACCAGAAATGTGAGCGTTATCATTTGATAGCATGCCCCAAGAGAGTAAAATCAATAAGAGATTACAGTTCAGACTAAAAAATAATATGAACAAATGCTCTTTCGAGTGCTCCTTACTTATTATTATTATAAATTTCTTAAAATGAAGTATTAATATGTTCATTGTCAGTATTTTGTAAGAATGTCATGTAGGGTTCTGATTAAATTTCCACAGAGTTAAGGAATTCTTGTACATCGTAAAATAAATAATATTTTAGAAGTAGAGTTTTAACTTGTTTTTTAAAATGTTGAATCTTTGGCATTTTAAGATTGTTAAGTAGTTTATCATACATAATAAAACCTATATAAGAAATTATGTTCAAGCTCCTGGTAGTTCTATGACAATATAAATGAATATTGTTAGCTGTTCTTGTCTGGTAGTGATGTATTTGTGAATTCTTCATGAATAGGTTCCTAATTTTGTGTATAAATGTCACAGTTTCTAATATATAGAGGGATGGTAGGGGCAAGATTTTTAATGTTTCGTATATCGGTTTACTTGGTGTCCTGAATGGTAATTGGAGCATAACTTTTAGTAGACCTATTCTTTTTTGCAGTTTGAATATTTGCTTAGCTTTTGTTGAATGTCCCCCAAAAGAAATGCTTAACTTAATACTGAATGGACACAGCTGAAATATGTCTTTAATAGCCTACATCTATTGTTGATACCTGAGTATATGAATATCATAACAAAACTGGCTAAGTTTGTTACTTAAATTTGCTATATTTGGTTCCCATGTAAGATCCTGGTCAATCCATAGCCCAAGAAATGTTGTAGTATTTATTTGGCCCAGTGTTGTGTTATTAAGTCTAACTTGCAGGTTGCCTATAAGATTTTGTGAATGAAAGAGCATAGGCCTATGTATTGTCTTATCGGTATTTAGAAAGGGTTTTTTCTCTTTCAGCCAAAGTTCTAGGCTACTATTTGTTTCATTTACCTTTTGCTGAAGTGAATGGAGATCGCTGTCACAAAACTGGAGTTTCAGTTCTCTTGTCATGAAATATTGTGAATCATTCTGAATCATGAAAGTCTCGAAGATGCCACCAATGACTGACTGTGAACAGTGATCGAAGTGGCTCCATCCGGCATTGAGATTCAAGGTGCACAGAGGATTGAGCAGGTGGGCCTGTTTTCTTAAAAGAATAGGCCTACTGTCCAGAAGCAACGCGAGTGGCTTCACAGTATTTAGAAGAGAGGAAACAAATTGAAATAGAGCAGCTAAATTGAAATAGAGCAGCTGAGAGAGCTCCATGAACCAAAACTACAGCTTAAAGGACTTCCATGCTGCAATGATGAAGCAGTAACAAGAAATACACGATCTCACTTTGCAGAACATGAAGGAATTGCACCAGAAAGCAATGAGAGATAGATTTCCTTTGCCTGTAGTTTTAAATTTTATTTCAATGTCCATACACATTACATACCATACATACATAAAATCAAAATATTATATACAGCTTTTCAATTCTGGAATATGCCACCCTGAAACTGCTCTTTTAAGTAGCACTAAAGAGGCTCTGGTGATTGTTTTTTAATTGCACTTTTTAATAGGGCAGTATAACATGCAGCACAACAGTGGACTGCATTACTTATGTTATGCAGGTTGCTAGGGGAAAGATTACAGGTAGGCGGGTGGTTAGAGGATTCAGCCATCACCATAGCAATGTGCAGTGGTGAGTGGAAAGAGGGCCAGAGTTCAGCAAGTATTTGAGCATAAGGGTAATACATGTTGCCCACAAGCTCCCCTTCCACTCAATAAAAACAGACCCTTGCACCAAAAATCATATTTCACAATTATAGGAGTTCGCTCATAGATGGCTGTCGTATTGTGGAATGTTACCTAACACTGCTCGAAATATCTTGCAATGAGAATCCTCCTGGCTATTGCACCTAATGACTGAGGTGGTGCATGATACTCATTGCCATTCTAGTAATTTCTATCATCAGGCTCTTCCAAGCGACCACTATCTGCTGCAATATTATCTAGTACAACAGTAGGCACTATAACAGCAGGAATGTTGATAAACACTGAAATTTCCTTTTCCAGCATCCAAATGTTCTCTCTACTACATTTCTTGCCAAGATATGGGAGGCGTTGTATGCTTCCTCTGCAGGTGTTGTGGGGTTGAGGAGGGGTGTCATCAAGAATGACCTACAAGCATAAGCCACTGTCACCAACAAGGATTCCTCGTACTAGGCCCCTTTCAAATCTCATGCAGTTGGTACTGTTGTTGAAGATTCTGTTATCATGGGTGGAACCAGGCCATCCAGTAACGAAATCAATAAACTTCCTCTTGTGGTTGATGACAGCCTACAACAAAATACAATTAACATGAGCATGATAGGCTATATGATTTGGGTAATACAAATCAAAGAAAAAAGATTTAAAGCATCGTGTTCCACAATTACTCTTCTTACTTTATATCAATGATCTCCCAATAAATACCAGATATTATTCTGTTTGCAGTTGACACAAATGTTTTAGTTTCAGGAGAAACAGAAAAATAATCCTACAAAGAAGTAATAGGCCTATGTTGTTAAATGACTTGTACACTGGTATTGCATTTTTCATCAAAGTGCAGAATTCCTTGACCAACTCAGGCAGGCAGCACCGATAGGGATAAATACAATGTCCTCACTATTACAAATTTAATTACATGCAGATTGAACTCAGCGATGGTCGAATAGACTACAGATTATAAATGATAGGCTGATGTGTTATTTTGTATGGGATAATATGATAGTACATAAAGAATGATGAATATCATCTTGTTCATAGGAGTTACTGACACTTTTAACTTGTAGGCCTATGCTAGGTTAAGGAAATATAGTGTACTGTAAGCTAGTGTGTGGGTGTTTTCCTGAATGTGTGAGAATAAGTGAAAATATAGGTAATTAAGATCTTGTGTCCAAATAACTTGTACACTGTACAGTGAAAATATTGGCTGAATAAAAATTAGGCAAAACCCTTGCACCAAAACAGCTCTTTCCAGAGCCAACATAATATTTCACAATGATAAAAAATTAGTACACGAAAGCGACTATTTCTCATGTGTTAAAGCTCTCTAAACTTAAACAGATGAATTTTCCCTTCACCGCTCAGCAATTGCTCATAGTGAAGTGGTTAAGGCTGCTGGTCAAGGTTTCGTATACCAGTCGATGTGAAATTTACGGTTAGGAATATGTCCCACATAGGCAGGTAGGGCAAGGAGAAGGTCAGAGGAAGCGAGGGAAAGGAAGAGAATAAAGGAAAGATAAATTGTTTAATTTTTCCCAGTTCCCCATTTGCATAACAGATGGCGTAGCTAGTAGTTAAAATGGTGAGACATTTAGAAGGTGACATTGGAACCCTAAACCCCAGTTTCCCCTTTGGCACAATAGATGGCATAGCTACCCTGGCGGTCCCCATTAGAGTTGGTGGGAGGAGCCTAGTGCACAACCTAAAATTGTTTTTCACAGAAATTATTTGGCTACTCACTTGACAATTTAGACTGAAGATACTTTTCCGTTTACGGAATACTTCAGCATGTTCACCATCAGGATTCATTACAGGAACATCGATGGCTCCCACAACCCCAGGGAACCTGGACCTTTCATACACATGCTGGCTGACACTCAGCTTGATCCGGGAACTTGACAAATTGTGGCCTTTTCCCAGCAATTAATTCAGATATCTTTCTTATAATCCTGCTCATAGTTGGCTGCCTTACTCCACGCAAGTCTGAAAATTACCTGTAAAATATGTAAGGAAAACAATAACTATTGGGTACATTTATATCATAACCTTAAATGTATGCAAGACCATATAACATAACCTCTATAAAATGAAATACACTATAATATAAATCTGGCCTTTTATCCTTACCTGTAGCATAATATCGTAACGATATTAGTAGTAGATACCGGCGGAACTGGTAATTATTCGACTAAAATTATTCAGTCCATCTTCAAACATGGTTACGAGGATATCCAACACCGTCTGCTTATCAAAACTAGGCTATATCTAGCTTTAAATTCGCTATCCAAATTCAATAGGGTTTTGCGCATCTCTAATAATACGCCGAGAAACAGGTGCAGCGTCGATAATTTCCTGGATGCCGCCAATATTCTCAGCAAATTCAACAACTTCCAAAATATCAGCCATATTTAATTATGTGAATACGCCAAAGTCAAAGTCTAAAGTCGCGATTGACGGTGACTTCGAAGTAAAGTCACAATCGAAGTTTACTTTCGTCAAAGTCTCGACTGTGAATACGAAAATGGCGACTTTGTTCTTTGTAAAGTCGACTTTCATCCAAAGTCTTGTTTATGAATACCAGCCTTAAGCACAATGAGGGTCAATACACCATGCAACTTCACTTCCGACCTACAAAAATAAGTAGACTGAAGTGTCACGAATTTTTTCCTTTAATACACTTCTCTGTTTTTGGTCGGCAACTTGTTATTTGAAAGTTGAAACTACAATGGATTAGTTGCAGATTTCAAAGTATCGCAGATGGCTCAAGTTTCTTTTCCTGCGATGGCAAAGCGGCACATTATCGAATTACAAAGACTCTGACAAAGCAACATGTAGGCGAACATTGTTAATTTCAGTGCATTGCATACATTTATTTTTATTATGTCTTTTCTTAAAGTGCACAAATTCACATATTTATTTTCTTTTGCATTAATTTGATAAACTATTTAATTTTTTTTTTAAAGTCTTCTTTAGCCCCTAGTTTTCTCAGCAAAAGTACTCCTTAGCCCCATTTAGGCCCTTCAGTCTGATTTAGCCCTTTTTAGGTTCTATAAGATTCATATATTTGGAAGCAAGGGGCATGTAACGAAAAAATACGTTAAAATGTTTTAATTAGGAAGCTGGGGAAAAAATAGGTTAAAACCTTCAAATCTGGGCCCTAGTCATTATTGATAGTGTTTCGTTCTTGGAATGAGGATGTTAAGCCTGACAGTCCCCCTGGTGTCATTTGTAAAGAGTAGGCTAATGTCTGCACTGGGTTCCCCCTCCACTCTTCTTCACTAATACACACTCTCGTTTCTTCATACTTTACACTTCTGCCAGTACACACTACCATTTAGTGGGATCTACCCAAAGTGGTGAATAACATGAAAATGGGCCACTCTTGCCATCTGTCCACCTCAGCACAGACCCCAAATGCTTCAGAGCAAAGGGGTTGGCATACAATACACACATAATGTGTATCACATTTATGCTGGATTGGAATTCTAACATGTAATTAAGGTTAATGAGGTGTTGTTACTATGTGTACCGTAAATTGATGTAATGTTGACCAGACGGAACACAAACAAGTTGAGGGAAGCAAAGGTCTAAAACAGTGGTCGCCAAACTTATGAAGCTTCTGAGATACCATACCATTTTAAAATCCTACTGTGAGCTACCAACCACAAGAACTAACAACTTAAAAGAAAATCTTACATTTGTTTATTGGCTGAGAAATATAAAATAAATTTTCTTGTTCTGTGCATTAATATTTGAAACTCGGAATGACGCCTCAGTTGCTGCTTTATTCTTATTTAATGGTTGTAAGGTTGTTGATTTTTGAGCATTAAGTTTAGATTTCAGCAGCTTTACCTTTTCTTTCCTTAGATCAGAATTCAGTGGGAAGTCCTTTTCAATCCCTGTGTGAATGGTTTTGAAGTGACGTTCGACATTCCCTTTCTTCCTAACAGATATACTTGTATAGCACAGTAAGGACACACATTTGTCCTTTACCGGGGTAAAGAAGTACAGTAGAGCCTCGGTAATTCGAGTCCTGGTATTTCGAGGTTCCGTGTAATTCAAGCTGGTCTTAAGAAAATTAAAATTTTCCATAAAACTAGAGTAAAATCCCGTTTTTATACGGTGTCCACATGTAAGTTTTACGCACTTCCGAATGTGTTACATTTTGAGCTTTCTTTCAATTTTTCCATGTACAAAAATGCAGGTAAAACTGGATTTTCGTTCATAATACACAGAAATAACCTTGGCTTCAGACTGCTAACGCATTTCAATTACAGATTGACAGAAACCGTTAGGTTGAATCTTTCATTGTCGGGACCTCGTGTCAATCATACGGTGCATACAGTGCATACCATCCTTTCAGAAAAGAATACTGTATTGTTACAGTAATCCCTACTCAGCAACAATGGTAATTTCAGCAACAATGGTAATTAAAAGTGTTTTCCTAGTAGCACCACTTTCCCGTTCCTCTCCATTAAGAGTCAGACAATGACTTAATCCTTAAAGGATGCCGATGTAGCAATTTGGAAATGTTTGCCAATATACATACAGGACTATTAAAGATATGTATTCCTACTATATTGTTTATTTATTTATTTATTTTTTAAACCATTACTGTGCTGACTAAACATTTATTTATGATTTACCCATTGATTTAGTGATTTTTCCGTATAATCCAAGTTTTTTGTAATTCGAGGTTGCCTCAGCCTCAATTAGCTCGAATTATCGGGGTTCTACTGTAATCTGTTTCCCATTCCAAATGCTTTTTGCTTGAACACGCCATCATTAGAACAAACCAATGCGTTAAATCAAACTGGCAAATATATGTACACATGAAAATCTAATGTGAGCAACCTCAACTATGAGATGAGGCTAACAATGGCAGTTTCGCAGGGGGAATAAGCAGCTGTTGTCGGAATCAAGGTTATCAGGTTAGCCAACCAAAGCGTTGACACGATCTACCGAAATCTACCCCTACCAGGAATTGGAACATTTATTTTGAGATGTTGTTTGCAGGTTTCCAAATGCTTTTATGGTCCGGGAGGCAGATGTCTTAATCATGCTGGTCACAGGACTGATCTCCTACTTCCTCATAAAGGGCTACATTCTTGGCCACTTGACATCGGCCATTGTCCACCAGGGGAGGAACACTTACTTGTACACGGAGTACTTCAACATAGCGAGAATTTACATGGCAAGTTACTCGACAGATTTTATCTTATTTTCATTACTTTCACATTTGGAAGGTAGGAGTTCAGGCCCTGAACTTGGTGGGTCTTCCCTTCCACTTTATTACAGATTGTACAAGGGCTATTTTTTTTCACCCTCTGATGGGGCATAAAATGAAAACCACAGTGAAAATCAAAACTGTTTTATTTGACACATTTAGGTACATCTTCTAGCTACTTTTCTACATAGTCACCTCTCCAATTGAGACATTTGTCATAGCGTAGTACCAACTTTCCAATACATCTTCATAGAAGCTTGCCGCCAGCGTATTGAGATGGGTTTTCACAGCATTTTGAAGCGTTTTGAAATTCTTTGTTGGTGTGGAAGCCAGATCTTGGGTTTGTTCGGGAAATTTGTGTGCATCCATTGTGTGGATTGTTCTTTTGATTCTGGATTACCGTAACGAATCCACGTTTCATCCCCTGTCACAATGGATTTCAAAAAGTTGTTCCCATGCTGAGTGATTTTAGTCTTTTTCGGGAGCTGAAGAAAGATCTGGGAAGGACAGCGCTTCCACACCAACAAAGAACTTCAAAACACTTCAAAATGCCGTGAAGACCCTTCTCAATACGCTGGCGGCAAGCTTCTATGAAGAGGGTATTGGAAAGTTGGTACCATGCTACGAAAAATGTCTCGATTGGAACAAGACTATGTAGAGAAGTAGCTAGAAGGTGTACCTAATTGTTCCAAATAAAACAGTTTTGATTTTCACTGTGATTTTCATTTTATGCCTCATCAGAGGTTGAAAAAAAAAAGAAAAATAGCCTTCGTACAAGGGATGGACTAGGACCCCTGCAGATCCTTAGCCAGGGTCAAGTTTTTAAGGGGGAAAATCAAATTTCAGAGGGCTCATCAGATTTAGCATGTTTTGATATATGTCACCAACTCAAAACAAAATGAACTGAATTGTAAGTAATAATTTATTAGGCCTAACACAAATAACAGACACTGAAATTAGGATATTGAAAATTACAACAAATTGTCTACTTTTTAAAGAAGTGTGAAAATTATGAATACCTAGGTAGACAGGTGTAATACTTACAAAGCTAACTTTCTTGGCTTTGAGTATGTGAACTGTAATACAAACTGATCTACTTCAAGGGTCTTTGTTAAAACTTGTCATAGTCAGTGGTCTCAACTTTATTGTATGTACTGTATTTTACAGACCATAAGACACATTTTTTACTTTGAAAACAGAGCCTTGAAAGTTGGGTGCATCTAATAGACTGAAGTACATTAAAAAAATTAAAATAGTGGTAAATATTGTCGAAATACCATAGTTATAAACAAGGTGTTGTAAACGATATGATAGTTACAAATTTTGGCACAGACTGTACATCAGTGCACTTGTCACAATCCTAAAATGAGGGTAGCTAGAAGCCAGGTATACAATGCGAAAAGAAAGGAATATAGAGTTCTTTTATACGAAAGGAGTTGTCTCCGCTGGGTGGTTTAAATGAAGGCAACGACCTCTAAACAGTCTTGTCCTGTTACACTTACCGTATGTTGAATTGAGGGTTAGAGGGTGTAAAAGTATTTTTTAGTCTTTCATGAGAAATCAGTTCAGTTAAAATTTACGTGATGTCACAGAAGAGATTTTCGTACAACGCAGGTTTTAAGTTAGAAGTAATTTACACCGATTCCATTGTACAAGGTTTTCAATTGGCCTAATCCTTCTGGTGGCACTATGGCCCTGGGGTCGACTCAGCCTTTAACAGAAATGAGTACCAGGAGCAATCCTGGGGGTAAAGGCGGCCGGTGCGTAAGGCTGACAACCTTACCACCTTCATGTGCCGAATGTCCAAAATCTGGGAGCCTCAACCTCCTGGAACCCTTTGGGCCTCCATGGCCTGTACAGGGATCACTTTACCTTTTTTTTTACCATTGTACAAGGTTATAATTTGTTTATGCAATGAAGTATATTTTTCCCTTTAAAATATTTAGTTTAGAATCACATTAAATTTATTTTCCTTTAAATTTCTATCCTAAAATCAAGTTGCGTCTTATGGTCCAGAGCATCTTATGGTCTGTAAAATATGGTATATCTCTGTTTGTACTGTAGTTATCTTCGTAGTTTACCCCAGGAAACACCATCACAAATAAAAGCTGATGTACTGTACAGCTATTTAAAGAAAATTTCCGAAGTATTGGTTAACCAGATTTTTATGATTTCAAATGCTAAAAATCTAGATGGGGCAAGAAAAGCTTCTGGGGAGCAGCACCCACACCTGGCTGTGAGCCTGGACCCCTGACAAGATGCACCTTCTCTCTTGAATCCATGTTGGGGCTTTGTTACGCTTATTTTCCTAGAGAGGGCAGAGGGACAGGTGGTAAGCCCATCGCCCCTTAACCCCCCTCCGGAAACTAAGGTATTACTTAGACGTGTAAGAGCTGAGAAATTTTGTTCAGAGGCTCTAATTTAGGCTTGGAGTTCTTTTACATGCCGTAAATCTACGACACGGGTCCCCCAGCTTAAAGTCCCTCCGTGCCCAGGATTTTATGTCCTGAAAAACCCATCGACTGCGGCCGGGTTTGATCCCACGACCTTCGGATCTAGAGGCAGGCACGCTACCTCCAGACCACCACAGCCGATGACAAGATGCACCTTAATGTTAGTAAATAGATAAATAAATTAATATTTTTCATAGATTACTTTCAGGGCTTTCAGAGTGATTTACTCATTACTGTATGTTTTAATTTATTTTACTTCATGTAGAAAAGCACGAAGTAGTCGTACATATATCACTTCACGCTTAGTTTTAGACAAAACATGAGGACGGTTCATAATCATTTATTAAAACTGTTTCATCCAGTTATGAGATGCTGTGTCCAGTCATTGAGAATAAACTTAATTTAATATCTTTATTTTGGTGGTAAATTACAGAAATTTCACCAAGTGGATGAGAGCACTCAGCGAAAAGTGATGTCTTTCTATGAAGAGATTGCAAAGAGAAAGGACGAGCTTGTTGACATTAACTTCCATGAGTTCCTGCCTCTAGCATTCGTGAAGGAAATCAACATTGACATCTACTGGGCTGTGTTCAAACACGTATGTATACAAACTCTAATAGTATGGTACAGTTATTACTAGGGTTTAGATCATGGGTGCGCAACTGGTGCACATCGTGTCACTGTGCGGTAGGGGAATTTCTCCCACTACAGTCGCCCTTGACGTCAGCATAAAGCAGTTTCGCCGTGACACTGAACATGAAGAACAGGATTCTTACGTCACAGAATAGATGGGGGACTAAAACGTTCCCCTCAGTTGCTCACCTATGGTTTAGATGTTTATGATCTAAAAAATTGGAGAATATGACGGCAAATATGACCTTAAAAATCGTTAAATATGGCCCAAAAATCCTAAATATGACTTCATATAAGAACGTACTTTCTAAAAATAAATATTCCAATTTAAAGCGTATAATGACACTGAAGTATTATAGGTTTGTTCGCAAAGCAGTCAGAAACCAGGAACGCATGCGCTCTTTCTCCACACGTGTTCGCAAAGCGAGAATCCATGATTCTGATTTCAATCTTCTGTTCGCTTAGTTCTCACAGACAGTTTCTGTACTATAAGAAAAGTTTGCAGTCTCTACCATGAATTGTTATCAGAGACATGCGCAGTAACCTATTTTCATGCGCATGACTCCTCCCTCCAATAGCATTGTGCCAGATTTATAAGCATAGGGTACTTATATGTATGAATAATGGAAGATAATTAAAAGTTTCCCAAAATATAGTTTATATTGCCAATGTATATTGCATGTATAACATGTTAAAGGGAAATATATATTTTATTTGCATATCATATCGATTAAACGCAGAAACTATAAATTCCAAATTCTTGTAACTGTTTGCAAAGTGCAAATCACGGGTAAGTTACAGACTGGACATGCGCAGTACAACAAATTCTCAAGCAGTCATGGATCTGCTTTGCGAACAAACAAAAAATCTCATTAATTCAATCAGATAATCACTTTTTAACAATTTTACAGGTGATTTACAGTTTTACTTGTAAAGAATTTCTAATCTGTTAATGTTTCCAGATACCACTGCAAATGTGAACTGAAAATATTTTTAAAACAGTCTATTGGAAGTTATTAACGACAAGGAGGAAGCAGTAATTGGGCTATTACTTGTTATTGTCCCTTCACATTTCAGTTACAGTAACACCCAAATATTCATGACTCTTTTTCATAAAAAATTAAGTCGACAATTTAGTGCACATATTTTACCTAATTTGTAACTGAAATATGACGTTAAATTACAAATATGACCGAAATATGACCGAAATATATGACTTTGTATGCAAAATAAAACTGGTCTGATTAGCATAACAAATGTGCAATTCGTGTTTAATTTGTGTTTGCAGTGAGAATGGAGGTCAGGATAAAAATATGACATGTCATAAACATCCGAACCCTAGTTATTATGTTTACATGGCATCTGGCATTCAGTACAGTCAGAGTTTGCTACAGTGTCGAGGTCAATTTGGCAAGAAAGTGGGATTGAATCATTCTCGGTTCGTTTTTATTACCATACTAGCTGAAAAGGCCCGGCGTTGCCCGGGCTTTGTATTTTGTAATTTGAAATCAACTTATGGAGGACTTTCGATGTTGAAACTCTAGGTCCTGATATAATAATGTATGTAGAATTCGAAATGAGGAAGAACAACATATGGCACTCATACTATTCCCTCAGAAAGCTAAAACGCTAGATATAGCTTTTTCTGGTTCATAGAGGATGTCGAATGCTGCATTCCGTTGCTTCTACTCATCATGCCTGGGAGGGGTTGAAATAAGAAGAAACATAAATTACATAAGATTGTATTGACTTGACGGAAAATTTTATTTCTCATTCTCATGTTAAACCGTTTCGGGCCTGAAATAAAATAGAAATGCAGTATCACTTTCATACTTTCCTCCCCTAAAACCCGGGACATAATACACTGCGAGCATAGGACTCAAAATGTTCCATCCCATGCTTAGGGCCTATGATAAATCTCAACTAATACAAAGCCTACAGCTATGGATAACTGACTATTTACCGACTTCTGATATAACATACTCACACACTTAAGTTGCTCCTGCAATACGACCTCTTATTCTACATCAAAATGTGAAGTGAGAAAATATTTATGTCGAGGGTAGAGAAAGTTATGTGACTGCATCACACTGTGCTTTATTTTCGTGTAATTCATTTTTCAGTAATTATTTTCGCCAATATATTACATGGAATCATAATTCGTTAAAGTCCCGCATTAGGCTATATAGTTGCCAAGGCCCTATGTAATCACAGTAAACAATTCACTGTTGTCATGTGAACTGAACAGCATTTCATTGTTTTCAGTATAATATTCTCAGAAATTATATAATTTTCAAGGGAAGGAGTATTTTGTTTGAATTTTAATGTTGACCGCTATACTTCCCGGGCTTAACTGGGTATGTGTGCAAAATTCCGTGTAAATTGGTAAAGAAATGTAGATTTGTATAAGGAACAAACATACATACCCACATACCCACAAACACACATTCGACTTTATATATAAGATGTATGTAGATCGTATTCTGATTGTTTTGAAAACTATTGCAGTGCACTCTCGTGGACAGTATACCAACTTCCATAATTTTAAATGTGAGTGGAAATTACTGAAACATTTACGCGTCAAATTTGAAAATCATTGTTATGTTATGTAAATCCTTGTTTAATATTCATACCTTTTTTAGTACACGCTCCGTAAAGTGGCTGTTTCTCGTACTGCTAACACGCCAGAAAGTAACACTTTAACATACTAGTACGGTAAAGTAATGGAACATTACGTCTCACCCAAGTCCCCCACTCCTACTCCTATTGGTCTTTTCTATTATATATACTGTTTTTTTTATTTTATAATTGTGAAATATGTTTGATTCAAAGCTCTTTTTTTTTATTGTAAAATATTATTACCGGCTTTGAGCAGGTGAGTGGAGAAGAGTGAGACGTAAAGCTCCATTATGCCAGTAATTTTACCATATTAGGCTGGTAAAGTTGCCATGGTAACCCCTAGTGGGCCAAGTTCCAATTGTGGCTCCTAGATGTCTCTACAGCGTTTCCCAGTGTAAGTTCAATGTTAAGGGGTTTATTTTTCACTGTCTATTAACATATTAACAATCATGTGTTTTATAAATCATAGTAGAACTTGTCACTTAGAAATCTAGAATTTAAGAAGTAAATTCCATAACAACTTCAAACTTCCATACTTCCATAATGAAGCCATAGCTTAGTCCCCTAGATCACGAGTGGTAGTTGAAAGAAACAACTTCAGATGAGCCTCTTATGATTGCTTCTTTTAAGGCATAATAAGTTTCGTTGCAGAAAATATGATAAAAATGACGCTTAATTTCAATTGATGTAAAGTATGTTCCCTATTACAGGCCATGGAGGCCCAGAAGGTTCCAGGAGGTTGAGGCACCCAGATTTTTAGACACTTGGCACATGAAGGTGGTAAGGTTGTGAGCCTTATGCACCGGCCGCCTTTACCCCCAAGATTGTTCCTGGTACTCATTTCTGTTAGAGGGTGAGCCATAGTGCCACTAATGATCTCATCAGGGATTAGACCCGCTACCTTCTGGTTTGTAGTGCAGTGCCTCAACGACTATGCTACGGCATACCTCCCAATTGATGTAAACGTATTTAGTTTAATTAATCAACTTTTTTTTATCTAAGCTGTGTCTTTAAAAGTTTGTTTTTAAGGAAAAGAAACAATCCACAGCAAGCAAAGTTTATAAACATGCACTACTGATACAATCCCATTACCTTTGCTTTCTTTATGCAGAATAATTGAAAATGAGTGAAAACTGAGCTCATTTGTAGTAAAATTACAGAATTTTTACTAAAAAATGCAATACGCCTCAGCTGCAATACTAGATTCGCATATTTTGCATATTTTATACATAAATAGCTATTTCATGTTTGCTATTTATTTCATATTCACTTCTTCAAGGTAATGATAATTATTGCATTGTTTCATAGGTGGGCTTGTTCTGCCGACCCTATTCATTTCTTCTATACACGACCAGCTATTTCATCTCTTTCTGTATACATTTTCTGTGACAAAAGAAAGTCCCACTATTTATGCATATCATGCTCAAAAATTACATTTCATGATTTGTCCTAATAATATCTGACATCATTTATTAAGTGCCAGTATGGTACTTTATGAGATTGTGTGGGGGACGGGGAAGTGTCTGTCCATCTGTCTGTCCGTGTGTCTGTATGCTCGATAACTCAAATACGCTTTATCGAATTTTCATGAAACTTGGTGTACTGATTTATGACGTCCATGGGAAGAACCTATTGAATTTGGACCAAATCGGTTGACCGATACCAAAATAAAAGAGTAATTAACAGTCACATCTATTATAATATAATGTTTGTTCTCCGATAATTCGAAGCATTTTGACTGACTCGTGGCCAACTAATCAGCAGCCGAGCATGGCCCACAATAAACATAACATAACAAATTGCCATTCATTAATATTTATTTTAATTTCTTTCTGTCACCACAGATTGCAAAACACAAAGAATACCATTCAATTAAACAAACAGGGAAAAACAAACCACAGTAGAAAGATATGTAGTACAACAAACTCAACGAACTGAAACAAAATAAAACAGTATGCAAACTATGAAACATGAAAACATTAATCCTAGAAACACACTCTATTAGAAAATGAAATAAAGTACTTGTATGTAGTTTCAGTATAACCTACATTACGTACGAGAGTGACCATATAGATGGTTGCGCATCATCTGCACAGAGTCCCTCAGTACGAGCAGACTTATTTCAGAATACAGATGTTTGTGTAGGCAGAACTATCTGCAGAAGTCCATGAACATCTTGGTGATTGTTCCACGACTACCAATCATCAGTCCAATTACAGATATTTCTTGTATACGGTACTTTTCTTTCAAGTATTGGACCGTGGGTTCATAAATTTCCTTTTTTTCGCAGTCTACTTCTTGTGGCTGCTCGGAATCCCGTTCAAATGAACAGTTGGACCAATTATATAACCCAGGTCCTTCTTTCTGTCAAGAACAATGATGTCTACTCTTCTGTTGCTTCCATTATCAGCAACGCAATGGACTTCTTCGTATACTTCAAGCCCTTTTTGTGTCAGGGAGGTAGCTATTTTGCTCCTAATGCGATGGTGACGAGTGTTCCGCAGGAGTTCACCATGTGGACAGCAGCCTAGAACATGAGCTAATGTTTCTATCTCGCTACAGTGTCTGCAGCGGTTTCCGTCTAGACTGCGTCCATGGATTGCCCTTACGGGAGCAACATTACCTTGTAGTTTGATGGCGTCTCTCCATTTGGAGCTGCTAAGGCCTTTTCTAGTTTCAAGCCACCTGTTGGCCAAAGGACATTCTCCATACAGTACAACGCCTTTTCCGTGAGTTCTTAATTGACACCATTTCTTAAATTCCTGATTTCGCAGATAGCCTTTTATGTCAGGTGTTTTATCTTTCACCATTTCTTTATCAATTTCCAGTACCTCCAAACATCGCAACTTGTCAGCACACAGATCTCTGGTGGCATCGACATACTCATTGTTGGCACTTTTCAGGATTCTACATGCGTTAAATTGCTGAAGTGGGGCCTCCCATTGAGCACGGAAGATGCCAAGTCCCCTTAGATTGATTCACTTCTTCATAAGGATGTCAGTGTCCCATTACCACGAACTTTATGGTATTTTCTCTCCTCTTCACATTCATGCTATCCTTGTCTCAGAAAGCTGGCTAAAACCCTCCCCCCCTTCAACACTTGTCCATCTCCCTGGTTACACCTTGTTTCGTGTTGATCGAACAGGTAAGGGTGGCGGTGGAGTTGCTGCTTATATCAGGTCAGATTTAAACCCCAAATTTATCTACCATACTTCCTCCGAATTTTCAGCTAAGCCAGAAGTATTGTTTATTGAAGTTTCTGCCTCATATCACAAATGCTTGCTGTGTGTTATTTATAATCCTCCAAGGATAAATTGATGGTCTGAATTGGAAACTCCCCTGTTAAATTATTTACCTCATTATGAACACGTTCTTCTCATGGGGGATCTGAACACGAACCTCATGGCGACTAACTCGACACAAGCCAGTGAACTACAGACTTTATTTCAGTGCTGCGGCATGACTATCCTTCCTTTAAACCCTACTCATCACACCCCTACTACAGACACTTTACTAGACCTAATCGTAACAAATAATCCTGACAGAGTTCTGACACATGGACAGTTTTCAGTACCTGGCATATCAGCTCATGATGCTATTTATATAGCCTACGAATTAATTACTCCTAAAGCAACTTCTAAGACGATCACATACAGAGACTTAAAACACATTGATGACACCGCACTTCTTGAAGACACTGTAAATGTAGACTGGAATAACATATGACACCTAAGAACTGTTGATGAAAAAATTACAATGCTTAATGATAACATCCTGCAGCTCTACGATAAATATGCACCACTGAAAACTAAGAGAACACTTCGACTACCGGCACCTTGGATGACTACTGACATATGCAACTTGATGACTGAGAGAGACGTAGCATATCGAAAATATATATGTATATAAAATATAATATAATAAAATATATAATATAATAAAATATATAAAATATAATAAAATATATATGTATATATATATGTACTCCTATTAGAACCCAAATGTCTCACATCGGCAGGATTAAAGCATAGCATTAATTTTGGACCGCGCTTCTATAACTCAATTATCAGAAAAAATCCTGATCTCTCAGCATACTCCACTGTTAAATTTAATAGATATGTAAAGAATTTTTTAGCTTTTAAGTAATTTTTGTTTCACTCCTTTTATGTATTTATGTTTTTATGTTTTAATGTTTTTGTTTTACTTTCTTTTTTAGTTAAGCACATTATACACTCTATTTCTTTGTCTCTCCTCTTTCTTCACTTTGATATTTTTGAAACGGCACCCGAGCACGAGCAGTCTTGCTCATTCGGGTGTATTACTAAATGTAATACCTCTTGTAATATCTCTTGTAATAAATAAATAAATAATAAATAAATAAATAAATAAATAAATAAATAAATAAATAACAAATCAGACGAGCATTTTAATCAATATAAAAAATTGCGGAATAGGACCAATCAATTAAAAACGCCAGACTAAAATATGCACACATACTAATAGGCCATAACATTTCCTCTGCAGAAATGTGGAGAAATCTTAGGACAATGGGAGTAGGTAGGACAAAGGATCAAGGTGAGAGGATCAGTGTCCCTCTAGAAGAATTGAATGAGCATTTTACGCTCAGTAAACCTATTGACACGAACATAGACGAACTCAGCAACACTGACGAAATACCGTCCCAAAAGTGAAAAATCCATCCTCACCTAGTGACTATAGACCAATTAATATCCTGCCCATTCTGTCCAAAGCACTGGAACGAATTATACACAAACAACTGACGGACTATCTCAATGAACATAACTACCTCAATCCATATCAGTCAGGTTTTCGTTCCGGATATAGCTCTGCGACGGCGTTGTTCAATGTGACAGATGACATTCGCAAAGCTACGGATGACAGTAAATTGACGATTATGACACTTATTGACTTTTCTAAAGCTTTTGGCTCAGTAAATTTTGAATAACTCACCTCAAAGCTCAGAACCTTCCACTTGTCAGAAAACACTGTCCAGTGGTTTCATTCTTACCTCTACGGCCACCAACAGCGTGTTATTGTGGGAAACCAGTCTTCTTCATGGAGGCCTGTAGAATGTGGAGTGCCACAAGGATTGGTGCTGGGACCATTACTGTTTACTATATACATAAACAACGTTTTTAACACCATCAGTAATGACACCAACCACCACATTTACGCTGACGACTTACAGCTGTATAAACACACACGACCTGACAGAATTAACATGGCTATAAATGAAATTAACAACGATCTTGAAACAATAACTAATTGGGCAAGACATTCTAAACTTACAATTAATGCAGGAAAATCTCAGGCGATCTTAATGGGGCATCGTAATTTGTTGAAAAATATCAATGAGGAAAATTTGACACCCGTCAAATTAAACGGAAGCATTGTCCCATTTAGTCCGCATGTAAAAAATCTTGGCTTTCATTTTGACAGTAATTTAAATTGGAACATCCATATAAAAGAAATTTGCAAAAAAATATACTCTATATTTCACGCTCTCCAACGATTAAAAAACTTTCTACCTTCTTCACTAAAGAAAACACTCATATCAACACTCATAATGCCTCATTTCGATTACTGTGATATTCTACTAAGCGACCTGAGCTCCAAACTAGGACAAAGACTACAACGTGTTCATAATGCTTGCGTTCGCTACATTTGCGGTATTCGTAAATCAGATCACATTACGCCAGCATTTGAAACATTGACATGGTTTCACTTGGACAACAGAAGAAAACTGCACTCTCTCTGCCTCCTATATTGAATTCTTCACACTTCCTGTCCTCACTATCTGTCATCACGCTTTCAAACTCTTTCATCTCATCATAACCTAAACACTCGGTCCAGGCAAGATCATATTCTCGCAATACCTAAATATCATACATCTCTTTACTCATCATCGTTTACTGCTTCAGTCATCCGAATGTGGAATTCTTTACCATCTCACAACAAGGACTGCCGGTCACTGTCAACCTTCAGATCGCAGTTATCAGCACATATACGTAGTACTTAATAGTGTATCTTTTTCATGTCCTATGTTAATTTCAGTTTCTATCACTTAATGCTTTTGTATAACTGAATTGTATTTGTAACAATTAATTTCTTTTTTATCATTTAATGTATCTTAAAATTCTTTCATATTATTTAGTGTGTCATTTAATGTATCTTAAATCACTTCATGTGTTATGTTGTGTTCTTTTAATGTATTTTGTGTTACTTATTATGTTATATTGTAACAACTAATGTAAGTTACTATTAGTCCCTGGTGAAGTGGAAGAAAAGACCTTACGGTCTTAACTTTCTCCAGGTTAAATAAACTATTAAGTTATTATTATTATTATAAGTAAAAATTGTAACCGGGATTCACAGTGAAGTAATCAAATATACACAATTAATTCTGTTTTCCTCTCAACTTCACTTATATAAGTAATGACTTACACATAATGCATTTCACAGCTTCTTAGCTGCATCATCAGATGAGGTCAACTGCCGAGTTTGCTGGAAGACCGGTAGATGTCTCTGTTGGGCATATCAGTGTAGTGATGAGGTCGTTTTCCTTTGGGATCTCGAAATTAACCAAGTTATTCCTATGGGAAAAAATTTTCATTCAAAGGAACAGGAATAACTTGGTTAATTTCGAGATCCCAAAGGAAAACGACCTCATCACTACACTGATACGCCCAACAGAGACATCTACCGGTCTTCCAGCAAACTCGGCAGTTGACCTCATCTGATGATGCAGCTAAGAAGCTGTGAAATGCATTATGTGTAAGTCATTACATATATAAGTGAAGTTGAGTGCAAAACAGAATTAATTGTGTATATTATTATTATTATTATTATTATTATTATAAATAATAGTCACATAGGGTGACTGTTCTCACCAATACGAAAGCGTCTTAGTTGTACTCCAGTAAATGCAAGTGTTGTCTGTTTCAGACACGTCTGATGAGAAACATTGACATGGCTTTCTTACAAATGCTTTCCCTCAAGATGAAGAGTGAATTCCTGATGCCTGGGGATATTTTGTATCAACGCTTTGGCTACAAGAGAAGGATGGTGTACATTGTGACTGGAGTCATAGAGGCAAGAATCTTTCTTATATTCTTCATTTATTATATAACAATGAACTGATGTCATGTTGAAAGCTACCCTCAAGCGTAGCCCATCGAAACGTGACAACAGATGGACTCATACAAAATATAGCTGTCAAGTTAACTGTTAATTGTGCATTGTAATGTTTTTATGTTATTTTGAATTGTACAGAACTCTCTCCATCTATGTAAAGTTCCATTTTACAGGCTTAGTCCATTAAGGGTAAAGAAAAAGGTATTAGTACTTACATTACAACCTTACTTCATCTGGCATTTGCTTGGAACTTACGATAAAGTCAAATGATTAATCAAATTTATCATCATCATCATCATTATTGTTGTAGTTATTATTATTATAATTATAATATTTACACTTTCTCTCCATGACGGATTTTAATGTGTACCATATTTTACGGACTATAACACGCTCCAGACCATAAGACGCACATTGATTTTAGGATGAAAATTTAAAGGAAAAGAAATTTAATGTGATTCTAAACGACAATTTTTAAAGGTAATAATATACTTAATAGCATAAACAAATTATAACCTTGTTCAATGGAATCAGTGTAATTCAATTCTAACTTTAAACCTGCGTTGTACAAAAATCTCTTCTGTACAGGTGGCATTGCGTAAATTTTAACTACCAAAATGATTCCTCATGAAAGACTGAAAATACTTTTACACCCTCTAACCCTCAATTCAGCATACGGTAAGTGTAATGGGGCAAGGCTGTTTACAAAGTCATTGCATTCATTTAAACCACCCGACAGAGACAACTCCTTTCGTATAAAAGAACTCAACATTCCATCCTTTTTGCATGTTGTACTTGGCTTCCAGCTACCCTTATTTTATGATTGTGACAAGTGCACTAATGTACAATCTGTGTACAATCTGTGCCAAAATTTGTAACTATCTTATCGTTTATAATACCTTGTTTGTAACTATGGTATACTGGCAATATTTACCATATTTTTAATTTTTCTGTGTACTTCGGACCATTAGATGCACCCAACTTTCAAGGCTCTGTTTTGAAAGTAAAAAAGCATGTCTTATGGTCTGTAAAACATGGTATTTCCCCTTCTTTTGAGCATTTTGCTTTTCGGGGTCTCAGTGTTGAATAAATAATTCAATTATATTATGGTCAGTGTAAAAAAAAATAGCAAGTATAAGGTTTTTACAGAACACTTACATTTCTTAAAAATTATATACATACTTTACATAGACACTTAAGTGCATGATGTAGGCCTACACAATAAAATGGTTTATTAATCATTAAACAACATACCGTAAGTTGCAATAGATCTCGTCAAAGATATAAGACACAATGAATATTAATGAGTAATTTACAATAAAAATTAAGAACAATAAATACAATATTTTACATCATAATGTGTTATAAATATTTACAAAAATAAAAATAATAATTATAATATAATTACCTAATAACACAAAACACCGAAATATTTTACCTGTGTATAGACGGGATATAGACAAGAAACTTTTATTAGGAGATTTTTGCTCTGACATAAAATGTATATGCTATAGGGCATTAAAGTCATTACAATTTGGTGCTCGTTGAAATTTTCATTAAATTGACTTCATGCATTCTTAGTGATCGATAAAAACCTGATTCTTAATCATTAGAGCCCTGATTTATTGGTGAAATAAAATGACTGATTTCAGTGTTAACTTCCTTCTATTTCGGTGGGTATTTCGTGAAATAAACTACTTATACTACATTGGGAACATTGCGCAATGATAAACTTTGCTTCTTTATTTACAAGAACTAACACCCCCCCCCCCCCATTTCTATATTCTTCTGCCCTTGTATGAACTGAAGTAACTTTCGATTTAGGTATGATTTATAGTTATTGTTCAAATATAATGACAAGATAAATTATCGCAATTTCTACTAAACACCATCAGATAGCCATTTGCAAACAGAAGTGCCAACCATACCACTGTGGATAAAAGACGATATCTGTTGAATACAAGTAACAAACATTCTACACTCTTCTGCTGTAATCTATCATAGGCATCGCTAACTTGGCAAAGACATAGGAGGAAAGGAGTGTACTCAACCGTACAAACCAGGTCACAGACAATCTTTGCGTAAATTCTGCAATATTTGTAATCGATCACAAATATCGATATATCAGTAATTCATCGACAGCCCCAGAAACAGCAGAAAAAAGTATGCTGCTAAGAAATAAAAAAATCCCTTTAAGCAAGCCTACAGGCTGAGGTAGATTTCGAAGTGCTTTTGGTTTAATTTATTGTCGTTGCGCTGCACTCTTCTTCTTTAGCCTTGGTATAATAAACCCGCAATACTAACAGCTAAAAAGAGGAAAGAGAACTTTTTCAAACATTCAAATCTCGCCTTATATGAGAACTATCGAGAAACCAGTTATTGATTTGTAGAGTACTCATCAAGAGCTTTTTAACGATACCCCACAGGACGTAGTTTCAAAAATTTCGAATTTCCATCCCCCCACCCCCACCCCCACTCGTACCCCCAAAACCCCCGAATCTTTGGTGTCACTGTAAATTCCATAGGGAGTACTGTAATTTATTCAAACAAAGTTTCCCTCTATATAGGGGCCGAAATATAAATGTTTTAAAATTTCAACCCCTCCCCCGACCACCCCCTTAGGCCAATTTTGCTCATTAACGGACTTGTCCGAACTATTGGGCCTAGAAATAACAAAATAAAATTTGGTTCAAATATCTTCAAAATTACGGCCGTTAGCGTGTAAAGATATATATATAAATATAAATATATATATATATATATATATAAGTATACTGTATATATATAAATATCACAATTTTTTTTGAACAGGCGGTGGTTTCGTACTTAGGGAGGCATGAAACGTAAAGATATGAAAGAATTTTTCAAAAATCATGACATGGTATCCATTGCAATTTCTTCGAAATCTACCTAAAATACAGTACACCAAAACACAATATTGTGATTTTAAGGCAAATTTTCGTGCTCATTTCTTACTTTATGGACAGAAGGGGCATATTTCGCGCTTATAGATACATTTCGCAGAATCGAGTAAATTTAGCGATATTTCGTGGATTCAATTTGGTTCATATTGGTATTTGAAGCATATACAGGCTAAATATAACTAAAGGAGGTTGTTTTATAAAATTTTGCGCTTATCGTTGTTACCAAAAAATACGGCCCCTATTAATCATTCATTAACAGAAATATCATAATTTAGAGTTTTCATAATCTGCAAAATTTACAGACTAATCACATGAATGGCCGCCACTGCATTAGTTATTTTATTCATAACTCCAATGTTAACAACGAAGTTCCTTTGTTTTGCAGTTTTTTCAAATGTTAGAAGTCAGTGGGGGCTATGCCTTGAGCAATTTTATGCTGTAACAGGAAAAACTGAATCCATAGAACAAAAATCTCTTAATAAAAGTTGCTTGTCTATGTCCCCTCTATACACAGGTAAAATATTTCGGTGTTATTCGTTAATACCCTGTATATACAGTGTAAATTAAACAAAACTAAATAATTAATTCTTAAAATTCTTTAATATCACAAATAACATTAATCACAATCTAGTTTTATAGGGAGTCATGGAAAGAGCTTGTATGTTAGGATGTAACGTATGCCTACTTGTTTGTAAGTTTTGTGTATTCTGGTATGCATATGATGAATATGATGCCATGTATATGCATTTTTAAGAACAAAAACATTTTCATGTAAAGTTGAGTTGAGTCCTGCTTCTTGTTAATCAGGTGATGTCGGAGGTGGATGAGGAGACACCCATCATAACGTTCTCGGGTGGCACTTGTATCGGGTCCTCCACACTTCTGCTCAGTTACCGCAGCCTCACTACAGTCAGATGCTCCACATTCTGTCAGATCGTGTCACTGCACCGCAGCGACTTCATACAACTTCTCAAGGACCATCCTTCCTACCAGAAGATATTCCTGAAACGTGTCCTGGTGAGTTATACAAGTAGTTCTTAAAGCTTTCACTGCTACAGCCATGTATATGTATCAGCGCTCATCACAAATATATACATCACACCATTTTGCATGCACATACGAGGGTCATTTCAGAAGTCTTGGCAGCTATTTTATATATTCCAAATAACCACATATGTGGTTATTGCACTATATACATTTGAAAACATGGTGTACACAGTACGGGATGCGACCACCAGATGATGTCTGAGTGCATTGGTGTCCAGTAGACGTTATGTGCAAACGTTAGTATCTGCGTGGCAGAAATGCTCGTGAGTGTCATGCCAAACTACGAGAAGCATTGGGTGATAGGGCGTTGCCCTATCGAACTGTTGCACGTTGGGTGGAGGCCTTCATACGTGGATGCATAGCAACTGTTGACCTGCCGCACCTTCCTCATCGTTGGCAAAGATGTGTGGATGCCTTGGGGGATTATTTTGAACGTTGTTAGCTCGTAAGAGTATGAGTATTACGCCTACTGTTTTGTGCATATGTAATTCAAATATAACAGTGATCTGTATTTATGCATCTTTCAATGCCCCCTACCCATAGCACCTTGTATCCGAATCCTAATTTATTACCAGTATTGCGAAGAACATTCCAATGATTTTCAATCGTATAACCTGATTTTTGTTTCCTGCTGCTTTATTCACTGATAAATAATAGTTGCCATCACTTCTGAAATGACCCTCATAGAAGAGAGAAATTCTCTTTGAGAGCCATTGAAAGTGTGTCATCGTGTACTGTCATCTCTTCTCTTCATCCTGACACCATCAGTTTCCTGTTCTCTGCCTTTAGCTGCTGTCGGTAGGTAAATATTTGATTTGATGTATTGGACCATGCATTAAATTTCATTATAATGCTGTTGTGTTGTGAAGATATGTGGAAATCCCCAGGAAATTATTGAAAATGGAACCACAATGATTGGGCCTGGGTAGGAAGAAATGGCAGAAAATGAACGATGGAAAATTCTAGCTATTCCACTACACAAACATAACCCCATAAACAAAGTGAACTAAGCCAGGATTTCAACCAGGATCTTCGGCTCTCCGTGCTGATGCTCTAACCAACTGAGCTACCACGGTGGTATACTGGGATATGAAAGTCAGTGGAGAATTTAATGTTGTACCGGCATGTTGCCATGGTAGCTCAGTTGGCTAGAGCATCAGCACGGAGAGCCAAAGATCCTGGTTCAAATCCCGGCTATGGCATTGAATTTTTCATTCTGACTTCACCTTTCCATCTTATCCTACACACAGCCAGTGTGAAGGAATTATCATTCCAAAATGAACTAAATTTATAATCTACAAACCCGAAGCACGCAAAAATCCAAAACTCCTATATGAGTGTACTAATTCGTGGGTGCTCGGGCAAAGAGAGTTATGTCCACTTTCTTGTTACTGAGAATTAGAGTGACTTAACACACTTTACCCGCCCAACATCGCTTTAGAGATGGATAAACCCATGAGGCACACATCCATAACTACCATATGTTTTTGAATATGACTTACTGAACTTAACACAAATGTAGAGAACATTTTTATCTATAACTAGCATGTGCCCGCGGTTTTGCCCGCGATAATTATTTCAAAAATTAAAAATTAAGAGCATAATAGTTAAATCATTATATTTATTAACACCTAAATCACGTGGACTACATACCACGATTAGATAGCGTAAAAGCGACCTCAGATTCGAGTTCCTTGGTCCAGAAAACCCCTGTATAGTGAGTTTCGTCCAAATAAAACAATGTTTGACCATATTAGGGCTTACAACATTCAAGCGATCACGAAAGAATATTTCCAAGGTATGACAAAAATAGACAAAGCCAACTGTAATTGTCAAACTTCCATTTAATTTAATTCCAAACCCATCTGTAACCAACTGGCAACAATATGTTTTAATGTCAAATGTGATTCGGATTCGATAATTCTCTGTAAAAAGGGATTAAGTATTCTAAAAAACATTTGATTTTTGGCATTTAAAATCAGAATTTTTCAAAATCCTTTCTTATTGAGCACTTACATTATGAAACGAAGGTACTGTCAAAATTCCAAGTCTCTACCTGTTATAGTTTAGGCTCTACGTTGATTCCTGTCAGTCAGTCAGTCAGTCAGGACAAAGCCTTTTATATATATAGAGATTCAATGGACATATCTCAGTTTTTGAGGATTGTGGACTTAACTCTCTTTGCCCGCGCACCCACGAATTATACAAGCTATCTACCAGGGAAACAAACAATGACTGAATGCCATGAATGTACAATTAAAGCAAGTTCGAATTCAGCAAAAGAACAAAGATGAATGTGGAATGGGATGCAATACAAACCCAACCATGTCAGTGAACACGAAAATATTACATTATCAAACCATTTAAAGTATTAGAACTACAACTGAATAGACAATATGCGAGCTTGTGTGAGCTGACTAGTGGCTGGCCCATCGTGCGAACTGTTCTGAGAAAGGCAAGTGCACAGAAATTCTCTCTCTAGCTGGAGATGCCGGGAAGGCAGGCAGAGCTAGGACCCACTGAAGCAGCATCAGAGGTGTACAAATCTCGATTTTAGCTTCCCCATACCCGCTTAAATGCCAGGCAAGCAAGTAGGGTTGAACCCAGCCCATCCAAGTCTGAATAAGTTTGCGACATTCTTATCAGCTAAACAACTGTAGTTGCTAAGTGTAGGTAATACTTTCTTGCTTTTCTACATGCTGGTAGAAGAAATTCATCATGTAGATAAATAAAAAAAGGATAAAGTATTAAAAATCGTTTCAGCGTCTTAACACATTTATTATTTTTATTATTGTTATTGTTATTGATTTTTTTTATGTTTTCTCGAAAATGTTTGAAATTTTTTCCCATGCCGGACTAGTATCTTTGTTCATTGATAATTCAAACTCTCCACATTTTAGGTTCTCCTCGACTTCCTTCAGGGTAAAATTCTCCATTCTCCTTTTACTTTCACTCTAAACACATCTGAGGTTCCTCAACTACATAACTGTATGACTTACCAGTGCACTGATATACCCAGGCCTTGCAGTTTCTTTAGGCCCCGTGAAACCCACCAGGTTATGAAGAGCTTGTGACTCATAGCGACAGTATCGTAGGAATCTGGCTTGCTCTCTTGTCAAGCAAGTTAAAAGCTGTGGCTCGTTGCAGAGTTAGAAAGGGGCAAGCAAGCTAAAATCAGAATATGTACACTTCTGAGCAGCATGCAGGCGGTCTCTAATGGAATCCAGCAAATTTGCTTGCATGCTCCAACCAGGAGTACCATGATGAGCACAACAAAATTTCCCTTGTCACAGTACAGTCTACATGTGGACATAGGTACATACACATACAGACTAATGTACATTATGGACAAATGTATTTCATGGACATACATACATTACGAACCTATGTATATACATGTATGTGTACATTACATTCAGGTTAATATAAAGTTTACTATGTTTCAGAATTTATACAAGAAGGCTGTGGAGCTCAAGGGTTTGGCTACACTGCTTCAGGAAAACAACCTGCATCGTGAGAGAGGGTAAGTTGGCACCATACAACACATTTCCCTGTTTTTTCTTTGCCTGTGTTAGCTGACATCTCACATAACTACTATGTTTTGCAAATGAGAAGTGTTTTGCCCTTCTCTTGCTTTGATACACAGTCCAATCAGAGTTGTGCAATGTTGCCAAACTGTATTCATGCTGTCGAACTGCAATACCATGTAAGGAGAATTCAAACTTTGAAATACACCTTACGCTACGTGGATATATTGTAATTTAAATGCAGGGAGTTGGTAAGGGAAAAGAGGGCATATTTCTGCACATGTAGGTGCAAAATAGCTATTTATGTATCAAGTATGCAAAATAACATTTTAGTGGACAAATATACACCTTTTCAACCTCAATTTCGGAAAAAGTAATTTTAATTTCGGAAAAAGTAATTTCAATTTCGGAAAAAGTAACTTCAATTTCGGAAATAGGAGGGCTATTTTTTTTAAACCCCCGATGGAGATAAAATGAAAACCACAGTGAAAATAAAAACTGTTTTATTTGGAACATTTAAACATAAAATAGTAGAAACATATTTGGAACATTTAGGTACACCTAGCTACTACTTCTCTACATAATCTGGCTTCGATTGAAGAATTTCAAAACTCTTCAAAATGCCATGAAGACCCTTCTCAATACGCTGGCGGCAAGCTTCTATGAAGAGGGTATAGTAAAGTTGGTACCATGCTACGACAAATGACTCAATTGGAGCGAGATTATGTAGAGAAGTAGCTAGAAGGTGTACCTAAATGTTCCAAATAAAACAGTTTTGATTTTCACTGTGGTTTTCATTTTATGCCCTATCGGAGGTTTAAAAAAAATAGCCCTCGTATTTCCGAAATTGAAGTTACTTTTTCCGAAATTGAAATTACTTTTTCCGAAACTCAAATTACTTTTTCTGAAATTGAGGTTGAAAAGGTGTAGTATAGCGGCCGAGGCTGAAATACTGGATGAGTTTAATAAAGTTTTTGCATATGTGGTGCATACAATATTTTTTTAGTAAAAGCTCTCTAAATTATATGAAATGAAACAAAAATACCATACATAATTAATTATAATGAAAGATAGTTAGCCATATTCTCACGGCCCTCTGAAACTCGGCACAACAGTGAACCATACGTACCAATATGAAATGCGGTATAGATGCGTTATATGTGAGTTGCTGGTTTGTAAACAATAATGAATACGAACTAGTATTAATGATAATCCAAGGAAATTTCACTCCAACCCAAAAACATTGAATTGGAGCTGGTGCCAGCCACATCACTGCAGTAGTAGACTGTGAGAAGGAATATATTGCAATTAAATGCTGGTGCATCCGTGGTATGCTATGTTTGTCTTGTGAACGAAGATGTGGAAAGTTATTGGTGTATGTCTGTTATTATATGATGAAGTACGCTACCCTGTTTTGTGAAAAACCCTGGTAAAATTTCTGATTATCGTAAAGAAACATGTTGGCTTAAATTAGTTGTTTTGTGTCCAATTATATGCTTAAATCCATGTTAATGTTGGTGTGACTGGTCAATGCCACCTGGATTTTGTTTATAGATTGCCATGAAAACTTTAAAGTAATGCATTTTGAATGCAGTTTTATGCAATTTTAGCGACTTTGGTTGCTAAAATGCAATTTTTTGGCATGTTACCAGTCCGACAAGCAACTGTTTTAGAGAGCGTGTACTAAAAATCATATTTTTAGCAAAGTTGATTCCTAAGGTACCGGTACTATCAAATGTTTGCAGGCATTAGAATTACAGGAAGAGCTGAGTTATATCATTGGTACTCAAATCTAATTTATATGTCCTGTTTATTATTATTAGGGCCCAAATTTTTAGTGAGTCAGGAGGTTTTGGCTTTTATGTATAGAGATAAATACTCTTCAATTAATTATTTTAGCTACTGTTATCAGTCGGTTAATATTATCAGGTTAGCTGTATCCCAAAGTGATCACGATAAATGGCATGCACTGTACTTGAAGTAACTTAATCATACACCACACGTAGGAAAACATACATTGTTTTCTTGCTGGTCTACCTGGTTAAGTAGCAGGGTATACCTAACTTGATGGCTTACTTACTAAAACCCCTCTGCCTGGTAATAATATTGAAATCTGTATGTGTGCTAGGATTGGAGAAACAGAGATACCATCCCACATCTCCTGGGTCAAAACAACTTTGACACTACTCATGAAGAACAAACCAATACCAGATGACGAAGACAACCAGTTGAACCATATTCAGTTCACAGCCCAGAATCTGGACCTTTATGCCATCAGCGAGGTGAGCAATCATAACCTTTAAGCTCCAGTAAACTCTGGAAGAAGCAACCATGTAAAGGCAGGATTTTTGGCTATTTTTTGTTTGTTTGAAGTCTACTAAACTAAATAATTGCATAGTAGACTCTGACAATTAAATAAAGAATGACATTAAGAGCAAAAAAAAAATAAAAATACACACACACACTCATAGGCGTACCGAGGGGGGGGGGTTTGGGGGTTTGAACCCCCCCATTGATTAAAAAAAGGAAAATTGTATAATTTTTTAAGTCTCCCCATAAATTACTTAATACAAGTATAAAGCGTGGGAAACTTAAAACTCATATTTTGCGTCTTAATTTTTAAAATTTTCCGGGGGAAGACCCCCGAAAGCTTAAAACTCGTTATTTTTAGTCTTAATTTTTAAAATTTTCCGGGTGACGACCCCCGGAAGCTTAAAACTCGTTATTTTGCGTCTTAATTTTTAAAAGTTTCCGGGGGAGGACCCCTGGACCCCCCTCTCCCTGGGGGTATTCCATACCCCCAGACCCCGCGGATATTATAACCCCCCCCCATATGGTCGGCCTGGTTACGCCTATGCACACACTTAAGTCAAACCAATTAAATAACACACACACTTAATTAAAGTAATTACGAATGAATGAAAGTTAACAAAAAGAACAATAATTGTAAGTCATGCAAGCAATTTTGGGGTATGAAATTTATTAATGAAAGCTTTGTTCAAGCAAGTGGCTTATCAATAGCCCTTCACCCTTCTCCCCACACATACAGTCCATCGCTCCACAGAGGCACCTTGTTGTTGTCCAGTGATATGACACTCATTCACAAAACTATGTAGGCCTACACTCATAGACATATTTAGAAAAAAATTATGAATTTGGCAATAATTTCCATACTCTGACTGTGTAATGTCTTACCAGTAAGCTTAGAAATAACAGGAGGCATATTTAACTAGTTCGTACTCAATGAAAGACACAGAAAACACACAGAGAACGTGGATTCAAATTACAACTGATAAAACTACGCACGTGTTGCTGTGCTATAATTCTAGAAGGAACTGTACTTGGCAACTCAGTGCAGTGTGTGCAGTTCTGTTTACGGTGCTTCCCCATCGGATCGCCATTTAATGGCTCGCATGCTGGGTGTGGTGATCAATAACATACCTCAAGAATGCCTGCACGACTTATACATTGCTTTGTGACTTTATGACCGCATGCTATAAATTTTGCAAATAATCCTATAAAAGACTTTCCTGGCCCCCCCTCCCCCGGCTGTGTGGTTACACCGCTCGCCTTCCACCACAGGGACCCGGGGTCGAATCTCAGTGGATCCATGTGGAATTTGTGGTGGACAAAATGGGGGTCGGGGCAGGTTTTCTCAGGGTGCTCCTGTTTCCCCTGCCATATATCATTCCACCAGAGCTCTGTTCCTCATACTATGTCCATTGGTTGTAATTATCATAAAAAACTTTCCTGGACTGAAATAGTTTTACCTCAAATTTATTACAAAGATTATTGTACCAAATGCGTAAGTCTTAAAAGGGGAGAATTCATGTAATAGGGAAACGATAATTCTTACATTTTGGCCGTGTGTAAGCTAGGGTGGAAATGTAGAGTCAGACTGAAAAATTTAAAGCCATAGCCGGGATTTGAACCAGAATCTTCGGCTCTCCGTGCCGGTGCTCTTACCAAGTGAGCTACCATGGCAACATGCCGGTACTACAGGGTCTTTATTATAAGTTGAGACCGGGCGACCGGTGTTTTCACTCTCTGCTACAGAGTCCGCATTAGCCGCCGGTGACGCGCGTGCGGCTTCCCTGCTTAAAGTGTAGGCTATATAAAGTATTACATATCTTACCTTATAACATATGTTGGAAGTGTCGTCCTTCCTGTTTTATACAGGCATTGTATCTGGAAACCACATTCTGGCTGACGCGAGTGAGTTCTTCCACTGTAATGCCCCTAGTTTCATTCGTAATGTTTTCTTTCAGCTCCTCCAATGTGTGAGGATTTGTTCGATAAACCTTATCTTCATCACGTACACGTCCAGCAGACTCATACTTAAAATAATGTTTACACACAAAAAAAAATAAATAAAAAAAAAATAATGTTTACACACAAAAATACGATGCTGCAGCAAAATGGGTCTCACCATGTTGACACTTTAACAATAACTGCAGGTGCCGATGTTGCATCAAGGTCAGACCGGCTGCGCGCGCCTTCCGTTGCCCGGTCTCAAGCCTTCCGTCGCCGCGGTCTCAACTTATAATAAAGACCCTGTATGTTAAATTCTCCAACTGACTCACTTGTCCCAGTATACCACCAGGTGTTCTCAATATGAGATACCAACCCATTGGCGACTTACAAACTCGTAAGTGCTTTCAAGACCCAGGCTTCAAAGTAAACCACTAGTAGGTCACAGTAGAATGATAATTTTTTCACATTGGCCATAGACTGAATGTACAGGTAAGAAAAAAAAAGCGGGATATGTGAGTCAGTTGGAGAATTTAATGTTGTACCGGCATGTTGCCATGGTAGCTCAGTTGGTTAGAGCATCGGCACGGAGAGCCGAAGATCCTGGTTCAAATCCGGGCTATGGCATTGAATTTTTCAGTCTGACTTTCACCTTTCCAACTAAAATTTTGCTGATATGAGCCACTGCGCATGCCTAGCAGCATTCACAGGATAGCAGGGAAATGAACATCGCTTGAATTGAAAAATAATTTCATGTAATTTTTATTGCTTTTGAAAACAAACGTTTCCGTTACATCTCTTAGATTTATTTACGTATCACAAGGCTCTGAAATCAGCTACAAGAGTTGTTCCACTGTACACAGATGTACTGGGTAATTATATGACTTGGGATTTTTGTAATCAATTAAATAAGAGAGGATATTGACAGAATTCATTCCTTTATATCAGTAACATGGATAGGAATCCAATTTAAATATAAATAAAATCAGGTAAACTGATATAACAAAGTGTCAGTATGCTTTCGCTGAATCCAAGACGTTACCATTCGGTTAACTCAGTCAATTTGACGATGTAGTTTGATAAGCTTATGTGAAGGAGTATTGTTATTTGTCAAATCTAAATATATTAGGCCTACAACTTAAAATTCTTAAAATACGTCAGTCAACATTTCACAAAATTCAGTGGCATATAACTCCGCTAATTATTTCACAGTAATAGTATTTGATAGTACTTATTTTCAACTACATCAGCCAAGTAAACAAACATCTGACTGCACTGCAGACAAAGCCCCCAAATGATTAAAAATGCGACATTGTTGTATGGATATGATTTTAAAAAATGTGACCTTTAATTAGTTGTTACTCTGGTACCGGTAAACCGATTTGGCCCAAAATAAGTAGGCTTCTTGCCACGTACATTATAAATATATATACCAATTTTCATGAAAATCCGATAAAGCGTATTTGAGTTATCGCACCTTTTGCTATATAATACCATAAAAAGGCACCAAATTGGGTATTATTCCGGTACCGGCCAACCGATTTGGTCCAATATCAGCAGACATCTTCCCATGGACATTATAAATAGGTATTCCAAGTTTCATGAAAATCCGATAAAGCGTATGTGAGTTATGGCGCCTTTAAAATATACACTAAATTGGGTTTTACTCCGGTACCGGTGAACCGATTTGGTTCAATATCAATAGGGTTCTTCCCATTGACATTATAAATGTGTTTTCCAAGTTTCATGAAAATCTGAAAAAGCGTATTTGAGTTAGAGCGCGTACAGACACACGGACGGACGGACGGACAGACGGACAGACATTTTTCGTCCCCCACACAATCTCATAAAGTACCATACTGGCACTTAATAAGATGTGATGCACTCACCCTGGGCATGGACAATATTTTTCCTACTTCATAACTTGATATAGAATAAGGGACTGTATTGCAAAAATTGTGTATTCAATTGCCTCAGCCTCAGGCAAACCAGAGTTTGTACAAACAATGGGCAGTGAGTAGGCCATTTCATTAGTCTGTAAAAATTCCTTTCCACTGATACTTTATTTGTCGCAGTAGGCTTTGAATTAGTTAAGAAAATGAAAATTTTAAGCAAATAATGTGTTTTAACGTAATCTGAGTGTACTACGTCAGAAGATGGTAAAAAATCCTTTCCAATGAACCTTTTTCAATTCTGTAAGTGTAGGCTTTCTATTAGATGAGAAAATACTAATTTTTTTTGGAGGGAAAGGTAGGTTATATGTACGAAATTTTTGCACGGGTAAACCGATATATGATTATTAGGTTTGAGAAGCCTGACATATATAAATACTTGTAAGATCTAATAAAACCTTTCTTAATCCACTGATCCAGAATTCTTTCTTTGACATCCGATGTGCGTGTAAAAGTAACCAATCCTTAACATGCTTTGCAAAATGTAACTTTAATTTTACAATACACTCTTCTTTATAAACTGAAATACTTTGAAATGATCAGTGCATTTTTATTTTTAAAAATTTCAATATAATTGTATTCCCTCCAAATTATAAATTCCCCCCTAAAATTTTTCCTAATGGCGCAACTTGCACCACTATTTCCCCTGTAGGGAAAATATCAGAGTGATATATTATGAAACTCAATGGAGCAGCTGTATGATCTACAGAATTTGAGCCAGGACTAAGGCCGGTATTCATAGTCGGCGACTTAAGAACCGACTTTATAAAGCTGAACTTATTTGACAAGTCGACTTCTATGTTTTTCGTATTCATAGTCTTCTTTAAAGTCGTACTTTATTAAGTCTGACTTCATAAAGCTCTACTTATTCTACATACTAAAGTCGAACTCAATAATATGAAAAATCATGCATTCACTGTCGTAGCAATTGAATAAGCCAATCGTGTTTAAGATTTTTTCAGATTTTATGTAAAGCAAAACTGACTGAGTACGTATTTCGCTGTTGTGATATAAAACATACAGACGGCGCTGTTCATTGTAAACAAAGGATTCAATTCATCCAGTCATATTATGCAGCGTGTAAGTAAGCTGATCAATAGTTTCTTGACAATATTCTGTGTATATATTTGCTTGGACATTGTTCTGAATTAAGACCGGCACATTTATGTATTTATTTCGATATTAACTGAGTTCTAGAAATATTGAATATACCTTAGGAAGCTTTGGGCCGATTTGAAATACCATCAGAGAGAAATACCGATGAAAGATATTTCCAAAATTGTGTCTTCTTAAAACGAAATCTCTTTTTAAATTCATTGTCACTGTAGCATTTGAATAGATTCATCATGTTTCGCAAATAACGCTTTGGGGAACGAGTTTATTCTAATACCTCACCAAGATCCTCAAAATTACTGTCCATGGTTCTGGCTTAAACTGAAATAAGTCAGGGGGACCCTTGACTTGATAAAGTACGACTTATTTCGACAAATAAGTCGTACTTTAGTGACTATGAATACCAATAAGCTCGACTTTGTCAAGTCTGACTTTATAAAGTAAATACGTCATAAGTCCGACTTGTTTGTGTCAGAAACTCAACTTAAGACGAGATTAAAGTTCGACTTGGATATAAGTACGACTCATTGCGACTATGAATACCGGCCTAAAAGTTTTCTTTAATCCTTGAATAGTGCTAATTACTTCGTTCATATCTACCTCGTCGTAAAAGAAACTAATCATCTAGTGAGGGACTTCGATCTAGTAAATGTCTACACAGAAAAGGAAGAAAGCGATAATGTTTAGGAGTTCTGCCTAATATACCACTAAACTTTATTCATGCACAGCTGGAGGTTGAAGGAGAGAGAACAAGAAGGAAGAGATCATGTCGTTGAGTTGTTTGCTTATACAGTAGAGCCTCGATAATTCGAGCCCCGGTATTTCGAGGTTCCGTGTAATTCGAGGTGGTCTTAAGAAAATTAAAATTGTCCATAAAACTAGAGTAAAATCCCGTTTTTATACGGTGTCCGCAAGTAAGTTTTACGCAGTTCCGAATGTGTTACATTTTGAGCTTTCTTTCAATTTTTCCACGTACAAAAATGCAGGTAAAACTGTCCCACTTAGGGTTTTCGTTCATAATACACAGAAATAACCTTGGCTTCAGACTGCTAATGCATTTATATTACAGATTGACAGAAACCGTTAGGTTCGATTTTTCTTTGTCGGGACCTCGTGTACAGTTCATATTTCCCCATCCTTTCAGAAAAGAATACTGTAGTGTTACAGTAATCCCTACAATGGTAATTAAAAGTGTTTTCCTAGTAGCATTGCTTTCCCGTTCCACTCCATTAAGGGTCAGACAATGACTTAATCCTTAAAGGATGCCGATGTAGCAAATTGGAAATGTTTGACAATATATGCATACAGGCGTAACACAGGTATGTAGGCTTACTATATTGTTTATTTATTTATTACTAGCATAAAAGACCCGGCGTCGCCCGGGTTTTTTATTTTGTAATTGGAAATGAACTTATGAAGGACTTTCGATTTTTAAATTCTATAGGTCTTTATAGGTATTTATAATTTGAAGTAGGAAGAACGACTTATCACACTCAAACTATTCCCTAAGAAAATGTTTGATATAGCTTTTATGGCTATATGTAGAATTTTACTCAAAATTTTATTTCTCCCTCTCATGTTACCATAAAACTGTTTTGGGGATGAAATTAAACAGAAAGCAATATCACTTTCATACTTCTCTCTCCAAAAACCTGCGATATAATAATATACCACATTACCATACCTCGTTTTGTTTTCTCTATGTCCAGGGTAGAGAAAGTTATGTGACTGCATTATTTTCGTGGATTACATTCTTTAATATTTAATTATAACATGAATTATAAATTGATATCTTCTCTTATTTGTCAAACTTGCATTTCTTTTTTTTTCCAAAGCCATTTGATACCATTAGCAACAATAGGCCTATGTTCTGTGATTGGGTTTTATTTTATAATTCTGTGTAAAAAGGGATTAAGTATTCTCAAAAACATTTAATTTTGGCATTTAAAATAAACATTTTTCAAAATCCTTTCTTAGTGAGCACCTACATTATGAAACGAAGGTACTGTCAAAATTCCTAGTCTCTACCTGTTATAGTTTAGGCTCTACGTTGATTCCTGTCATTCAGTCAGTCAGTCAGGACAAAGCCTTTTTTATATATATATATAGAGATGATTAACACTTGCATTTACAAATCAGTCGTAAACAATTAAAAGTAACTTATTAAAAACCCGAATTCCAGGTGCATTTCACGTTAACAGTGCGAGAAAAAAAAAGACCCCTGATTCGAGTTCCCTGCCCCCCCCCCCCCCCAAAAAAAAAACCACATAATGAATTTCGTCCAAGTCGTTCAATGTTTTCCCATTTAGGCTTACATTCATGATCCCCTCCGTCCACCTAAGTTTAAAGAAAAAAGGTTCAGATCTCTGCATGGCGTAACGTTATAAACAAATGAATGAAGCAGAGCGGGCTAACAAAATCGAAGCAATCGACAAATTGATGTTATGTTAAAAAGAAATATATTTGAGCTAATACAGAAAAAACTAAGTACATGGTCATGAAACCTCAAAATAATGCTCTACAAAATATTAGAATAGCCTGTAAATCGTTCGAACAAGTGGAAAAATTCAAATATTTGGGGGCAATAATTATAGACACAAATAATATTAAGACAGAAGTTAAGTGTAGACTGAAATCAGGAAATGCTTGTTTTTATGCAGTTCAGAAACTCTTATCTTCTCATATTTTGTCCAGAAATCTAAAAATAAAGATTTATAAGACATTTATCCTGCCGGTTGTATTATATGGATGTGAGACATGGCCCCTTATATAATCTGAGAGTGTTCGAAAACAGGGGGCTTAGGAAAATATTTGGACCTAAGAGAGATGATAACTGCATAACGCGAAGCTTCGTAACCTGTACTCGTCACCGGATATAGTAAGGGTAACTAAATCACGGAGGATGAAATGGGGGAGGAAAGACATATCTCAAAAATATTGACTGGAAGAAACCGAAGGGAAAAGACCACGTGGAAGACATAGACGTAGGTGAGAGGACAATATTAGGATACATTTAAGGGAAGTAGGATTTGCGAGGGATGGTTGGATGGAGTTATCATAAAATAGGGTTGAATGGCGGGCTCAGATAAGCGCGGCAATGAACCCTCGGGTTCCATAAAATAGATAATATTCCTTTAGCTTGCTGAGGAATTGTGTACTTCCTTTATTATGATTATTATTATTATGATTATTATTATTATTATACTTTGACGGATATCAGTACAGTGTATTATTAGCTAAGCTACGGCCTATCTAGGGTGATGATTTCCCTAGGGACATCTGTATTCCATTCTGATATATAATGAGATACTATGGTATCGATGTGAAAGAAACAACTTCCTCTACCAAATAAAAGTTTTGGCTCTTAGTATAATATATCATAGTACATAATATATCACACAATATAGCATACTTATTATGGAATGCGTGTAGGAAATAAAAAAAAAAAAAAAAAAAAAAAAAAAAAAACATCGTTAGAGCATTCACGTAACTTTCTTTACCCTAAGCATGCGCAATACACTTTCCTCACTTCACATTCTGATATACAGGATAGATCAGAAAAATGTATACATACTTTCAAACTGGCTATACAATCCATACGTTTTGAAATCACGATGGATATGGCTTTGTGTAGTACAATGTTTGAACAACAGATGTCAGTAGTGCAGTTTGAACACTTATTGTTCACTTTGACTCATTGTAATACTGATCGGTTTATCAAAGTGTGTATACATTTTTCTGATCCATCCTGTACTTGGTCCACGATGTGTATGGAGCGAAAGTAAACACCAGACTTGTCTTGACTAACTGTGTCCTGTCATTTCATTGGTTAATCGCACCAGCGCGTACTTCACGACAGTGCGACAAGCTCAGTCAGATGTTTTCAGGGCACAAATGCAATGAAATGCACAGTTTGGAAGATATGTTGATATTTTTCAAATGAATAGCTACAATACACAAAAGCTTATTCACATCAGATATTAATCACAGTTCACCATAATAAGTGCAGTAGCTTAACTTACAGCTTTTTCCCTTTAGAAATGAGACATACAGTCATTCGCTCAAAACATTCACTGCTAAATTTCATCATAACTGTCATCACTAGGGACCGGATTCTTAGGTTTTTACCTATTTTTTTCCTTGCTTCCAAAACAAAAAGCGCTCATACACTTTTTCGAATCATGTCCATAGGATTCACCCACATTAATTCTGTGGCACCTAAAAATACCTAAATGGGGTATAAAAACCTAATTATACCTAAACGGGATATAAAACCTAAAATATCTAATTTAGGCTACTTTTTTGTCTTTTTTGTTTGTCAGTTGAGGAATCGATATTTTGCAGAGAGACAATTTTTGTCGGGTTGAAATTAATACCACCAGCGTTTCGTTCAACCCATTGTCGTTTAGGATGGACAGTATCAAGAGAGGAAGTGTAGAGTACCGGCGTATTTCTTTTAAATATTCGTACAAACAACCCTTGCTGCCGTGTAGGCTATGAACAATTCTGTGTTTTGAAGCTTTGCTTGCCTTTAGTACTGTCTTGTTATTCACACTGAGTGGTCACACTGTGTTTTAAGAAGACGTGTTAATTATGTATTGAATCCTATGTAGCACATTCAAATTCATTAAACCAAAAATTCTACCCGAAAACGATATTTTGGACAAAAAACCTAAAAAAACCTATTTCACCTAATGGAAAACCTAGAACAGTGTTTTTAAAAACCTAAAAATCCGGTCCCTAGTCATCACATAGTCTTAAAATTCTCGGCCGTTTACTAATTGTTACTCACAAACTAATAAACTGAAAGAAAGAAATGAAAGTTTAACACAGTAGGAAGATTTAGAATCGATAAATGCACTTGAGCAATCCACGGTAACAGATTGGAACAATAGGAACGTATCCATGGATATTTTATATCTTTACTTTCTTTCGTATTTTTTATACTTTATTTGAGAGCTTTTAAGCAAATTTTTATTGTTTTATATTTATTCTTTTGAGAGCTTATATGCGTTTTTTATATTGTATTATGAGTTTTTTTTAGCTTATATGCTTGTTATTATTGTTTTTTTGATGAAAAAGTCACTTGTTGTTCGCCAACTCAGGTAAAAAACTATTGACTTCGACACCTTTAAGAAGTATGTTGAAGATCTGGCATCATAAAAAAAGATGGATGCAGATGAATTGTATAAACAAACTGGAACAGCAGGAACCACAAAAGTCTCAAAAGCTGGAGCAGTGGATAGGTTGACAGACACCTCGCTCTACACTGAAGAGATTTAATGCTTCTGGTAAATGCAAGGGAATTGAAGGTTGTGCGGATGTGGCTGACAATTCTGGCTATGTATCTGGGTACAAGGAAAAGGATACATGTCACTCAGACTCCAGGAAAGGATGGAAAGCCAACATTCAAATAAAAAGTAATCTAGAAAATGTAATGAATTATGTAAAAATCAGTGAAACCTTTAACAAAGAAGAAGAGGAAGAGGAAGTTGAGAGGAGCGAGGCAAGTCGCCTCTCTATGCAACTACATAACTTGAAAGTGTTCGTGGTGAAACTGAATTACCTGTGCATAAGCAGGTATAATAAAAAGATGATACCGCAGGTATCAGCAACTCAAGAAACAACCCCGGGACCTTCCAGATCCTATGGATACTCAATGCCGTGATGGCACTGTCTGGTGGTCTCTAAACAGAGGTGTATCTGTTGATGGGTAGACATTTACCGAAGAGGTATGTTTTGAAATGAATACTGAATAAGCAATATTCAGACCCTGAATACGACGGCCTTCAAGTACAGACTGTACAGAAGACGCAACCCTTCGAGTGAAGACTGTTTCTTGGATATCCAGCCCAAGGGAAGGGGTTGACAATCTTCCTGTGCCTGTGTCGCTCCGCGAAGGTTTGACGATGTCTGATGTACCAGAAATCACGTAGTCCCTGACATAACTGGCTGAATTTGTAACAAATGAAGAAATAAAAGTAATTGTTGTCTGGCATGAAATGTCTTGGTCATTTAAAAACGACGTATGTATAGGGCTTTTAACTTTTTTTGTTCCACTTCAAGATGAATAGCAGATGATAGATGTTCTTTGGACGCGAGGTTTACTGATCACCAGGGCCCGGATTCTGATGACCTGTCATTGTTTGAAAATTGACCCATAAAATGACCTTAAATTTTAAAGAAAATGACTTAATAATTATAAAGAATGACCTAAAAACTGTTATTTTATTTATAAAAAAATATTATTGTACACACAAAGTTGTAGACTAATTTGTACATAATTGAAAAAAAAACTGTAAATGCAGAAAGGATGTTGTAGGTCTAAGAAGTCTGTTCTTTGTTCTTGATTGGAGCATTTGAGAAGAAAAGTAAGAAAATTGTTTTAAACAAGATCCTACATTATAGTAAGGAACTTAGTAATTTATTTAAATAATACACGTATTAAAAAAAATAAGCTTGCAGGATTACAGTAAATTACTGTAAGCATTCAGAGGTTATTGAAGGTACAAAAGTTAATATACTCAATGTAAATGCATGAAAATGACTATATAAGGAAGCAAATAACAAGAAAATGACAAAATAATGACGTAAAAATTGAAATAAATTCCCTAAAATATAAAATTGCATAAAATAACATAAAATGACCTAATAAAAATGCATTTGTGTAATCTAGAGGCCATGAGTAGGATTTATCTACAAGTTGGCAATGTCAATGCAGCATCAATAAAAATATTACATGTCATTACGATCCGGGCCCTGCTGATCACCGTTCTGAATTTCGTATGTTGTCTGTAGATTTGTGTGTTTGGCCGGTATGACATTATAAAAGCTATTGTACTGATAACAGTCTAAAAACTCAACTTTTATAAATGCCATTTTATCATAGTCAGACTCTTCATCATAATTTTATAGAATACTAGCTGAAAAGGCCCGGCGACGCCCGGGCTTTGTATTTTTTAATTTGAAATTAACTTATGAAGGACTTTATATACAGTATGTAGAAATTGAAATGAAGGAAAAGATTTACCACACTCAAACTGTTCCATCAGAAAATGCTAGATATAGCTTTTTATGGCTCATAGAGGATGTCGAAAGCTGCATTCCGTTGCTTCTACACATCATGCTTGGGAGGGGGTTGAAATAAGAAGAAACATAAATTAAATAAGATTGTATTGACTTGACGGAAAATTTTATTTCTCATTCTCATGTTATCATACAACCGTTTCGGGCTGAAATAAAAGAGAAATGCAGTACCACTTTCATACGTTCCTCCCCTAAAACCCGGGACGTAATATACTGCGAGCGTAGGACTCAAAATGTTCCACCCCATGCTTAGGGCCTATGATAAACATCCCTATTTCTCAACTAATACAAAGCCTACAGCTATGGATAAGGTATAAGGGGAAAGGATTATTTACAGACTTCTGATATAGCATACTCACACACTTAAGTTGTCCCTTGCAATACGACCTATTCTTCGACATAAAAATGTGAAGTGAGAAAATATTTCTTATGTCGAGGGTAGAGAAAGTTATGTGACTGCATCACACTGTACTTTATTTTCGTGGATTTCATTTTCAGTAATTATTTTCGCCAATATATCGATGAAATTATAATTCATTAAAGTCCAGCATTATAATTATAGTCGCCAAAGCCCAATGTTATCAAAGTAAACAATACACTGTTGTCATGTGAACTGAACAACATTCATTTTTTTCAGTATAAAATTCTCAGAAATTATATAATTTTCAAGGGAAGGAGTATTTTGTTTGAATTTTAATGTTGACCGCTATACTTCCCGGGCTTAACTGGGTATGTGTGCAAAATTCCGTGTAAATTGGTAAAGAAATGTAGATTTGTATAAGGAACAAACATACATACATACATATCCACAAACACACATTCGACTTTATATATTAGATATTATTGTGCTCATCAAACATTTATTTGCGATTTACCCATTGATTTAGTGAAATTTTCGTATAATCCGAGTTTTTTGTAATTCGAGGTAGCCTCAGCCCCAATTAGCTCGAATTATCGGGGTTCTACTGTATATTTACTAGCTTAAAAGACCTGGCATCGCCCGGGTTTTTTATTTTGTAATTGGAAATTATCTTATGAAGGACTTTCGATTTTTAAATTATAGGTCTTTATATAGGTATTTAGAATTTGAAATAGGAAGAACGATTTATCACACTCAAACTATTCCCTCAGAAAACGCTTGGTATAGCTTTTTATGGCTCATAGAGGATGTAGAATTTTGCATCCCATCGCTTGTACACAGCAAGCCTGGTAGGGGTTCAAATAAGAGGAAACAGAAATTCTGGTAACATAAAATTGTATTGTCTTTGCAGAATATTTTATTTCTCACTCTCATGTTACCATAAAACCGTTTTGAGGATGAAATTAAACAGAAATGTAATATCACTTTCATACTTATCTCTCAAAAAACCTGCAATATAATAATATACACATTACCATACCTCATATTGTTTTCTCTATGTCCAGGGTAGAGAAAGTTACGTGACTGCATTATTTTCGTGGATTTCATTCTTTAATATTTATTTATAACATGGATTATATTGATAGTTCTCTAATTTGTCAAGTCTCGTCTTATATGTCCAAAGCCTTATGTGAAGACTGCCAACAATACTGTTGTCAAATGAACTGGGATTTGGATTTCATAATTCTGTGTAAAAAGGGATTAAGTAATTGTAATTGTAATTTATTCTTGTATGAAGTAAGTTACCTCCTTGGCGTTACAAGAAGTTTATCACCAAGTGAGGTATTCTGTACAGACAAGTATCCTACATAAAATTGCAAGCTTGGTGGTTAAATATGTTTATTAGCTCTGTAATGTAACACTGTTCTAAACAGAAATGATGACTTTGCTTCTCCTCGCTACAACTCAGCTGTTCTCTCTTTATATTGCCTGTGTACTTAAATTTAAACTGTAATTGTTGCTCTACAAATTGGTAGATTAGAATGTTGTATTAATTAACTGAAGTTATTGTTCTCTCCTCCTTCACATCATTTTCCCATGATTTTTAAGAAATTATTTTAAGAAAAATATTTGTTGGAATTAAAATAATAATAATAATAATAAGAAGAAACAAATAAATGCTTCTCATAATTTACTGAGCTCGAAGATGACTTTGCAACCTTACGGATCCGGGAAATTTAATTATAGTTGTGTAAAGGCTTTCTTAGCAGGGGTCTCACCAGCGAGCGGACCTCGTCGGTTCATGATTTATTTTCCTTAATTGAACACCCTTACTTACCTTGCACTCTCCTACCCTTATATTGACCTGTAATGGAATAGATATGTCCTAATATGTAACCCTCATGTATACAACAAATAGTTTTAGAAAGTTAAGAAACCTTAAAAAGGGATTAAGTATTGTCAAAAACATTTAATTTTTGGCATTTAAAATCAAAATTTCGGAAAATCCTTTCTTAGTGAGCATCTACATTATGAAACAAATTTATTGTCAAAATTCCAAGTCTCTACCTCTTATAGTTTAGGCTCTACATTGATTCCTGTCAGTCAGTCAGTCAGTCAGGACAAAGCCTTTTATATATATAGAGATTAAGCTACTATATTTTTAGGTATTAATACTGTATAATAAGCTTGAAATTTTGATGCACTACTTATTACCCAATATGGGCTATTGTCTGTAAACAATGAATTCAGTTATCCTAGAATTTGTAGGAAGTTTATATAGTGAAGTTATAATCAAATTGAAACTTGAGATGGAGGTTTAACATACGTAACTTCACTTAATTCAAGCACTAACCTGAACATGTTTCGAGCAAACTTCATGAATCATCATCAGCTATACTCCATCTGTCTGTTGTGTATTGGCAGCAATTCCTGGTGGTTGTTTAATGAACTTCTTGATGAGATCCATCCCCGCGGGTATTTCGAAATTCATGAGTTGGTCCTGATTTTTGTAAATATAAATCTTTTCCCAAATTATGAGCTGTTTGTGTCCTTGGACACATTTTAGAAGTTCCGGTTCCACATTTATTTCATGGTCTTTCTCCCTTACATGTGCGGCTATTGCCGATTTATCAGTTTGTCCATACTTTACATGTCTCAAGTGTTCTTTAGACCTAATCTCCAAATTTCTTTTTGTTTTTCCTATGTATTTTTGGTTACAATCTTTACAGTTAAATTGATATATGCCAGATTTTTTGTTTTGAGGAATATGATCTAGGTTATTGGATTTAAGTAAATTTTTTATACTATATTTATTTACTGGAGCTGTGGTAATGTTGTATTCCTTGAACACTTTTCTGAATTTTCCATCTGCCCATGGGTGGTATGTTATTTTCTTATAGATAACATCCTCTTTTTCTTTTTTGAGTGTGGTAATTTCCTTGATATGTTTTTGTTGACTGAATTTCTTAACTTTCTTTATGATTAGGTCCTTGTGGAATCCATTATTTTCTGCTATGGAAATGATGTTGTGGTATTCTAGATCAAACTCAGTTTTGTTTAGGGGAATGTTGATAAGTCGATGAAAATGAATTCAGTGTTGCCATAAAACTTATATTAATAAATTGGTAAAAATTATTTATATTGTCTATGTTAAAATATAAAGAATTGATAAGTATAAGTAATATTAAAACCTAATTAGTAGCTTATTATTGTGCAGTTAAAACTTAAGATGTCTTTAATAAAACAGGTTCGATGTTTCAGTGAGTAAAATTTATATAAATAGTTCTTGGTAAAGATGGTATCTTAAATTTAATTTGTTTGTTGCATGTCGTTATGCATGTCTGAAGATAAGCGATCTTGTGTTTATTCAAATGACAGCGTTCTCTTCTTATATATTTCTTGAGTAGAACTTGTTGTTAAGGTTCTAGGTGACATAAGATGTTGTTGGTTTTCTTATCTATCTTCAACCTTCAGTTGCTTATGATGAAATGTTTGAGATGCATTTCGATATCTCATTACATCATCTTCAGTCAGACCAACTTACGGAGGTATTTATGTTGATACTCAACGATGTCATTACTTCATTCTTGTTCTCTCTCCTTCAACCTCCAACTATGCAAGAATAAAGTTTAGTGGTATATTAGGTGGAACTTCTAAACATTATCGATTATTTATATACCACTTGAAACATGAAATTAATCTCTATATATGGGTATATATATATATATCCCTATAATATAAAGCCACATGGCTGACTCACTCACTCACTCACTCACTGACATTAATATTTACCCACTTCCAGATGAGCTAGAAACTTGAAATTTGGTACACATATAGCTTTTAGCCTGTAAACCACAGGAAAATTCCAAAAAGTTTATTTTATTTTATTTTTTAGCCCTAAAACCCCCCGAGAAAGGGCTCGGCTCAGCACACCGATATTAATGTTTGCCCACTTCCAGATGAGTTAGAAACTTGAAATTTGGTACACATATAGCTTTTAGGCTGAAAATCACAGGAAAATTCCAAAAAGTTATTTTTTTAATTATTACCCCTAAAAACCCTCCGAAAAAGGGCTCGGCTCGGCTCACCGACAAAAATGTTTGCCCACTTCCAGATGAGCTAGAAACTTGAAATTTTGTACAGATATAGCTTACAGGGTGCAAACCACAGGAAAATTCCAAAAAGTTTATTTTTTAAATTTTTAGCTTTAAAAACCTTCCGAAAAAGGGCTCGGCTCGGCTCACCGACATTAATGTCTGCCCACTTCCAGATGACCTAGAAACTTGAAATTTGGTACACTTATAGATTTTAGGCTGTAAACCACAGGAAAATTCCAAAAAGTTTATTTTTTTAAATTTTTAGCCCTAAACACTCCCGAGAAAGGGCTTGGTTCGGCACACTGACATTAATGTTTGTCCACTTCTAGATAAGCTAGAAACTTGAAATTTGGTACACATATAGCTTTTAGGCTGTAAACCACAAGAAAATTCCAAAAAGTTTATTTTTTCCAATTTTTAGCCCTAAAAACCTCCGAAAAAGGGCTCAGCTCCGCTCACCGACATTAATGCTTGCCCACTTCCAGATGAGCTAGAACCTTGAAATTTGGTACACATATAGATTTTAGGCTTTAAACCATAGGAAAATTCCAAAAAGTTTATTTTTTTAAATTTTTAGCCCTAAACACTCCCGAAAAAGGGCTCGGTTCGGCTCACTGACAATAATGTTTGTCCACTTCCAGATAAGCTAGAAACTTGAAATTTGGTACACATATAGCTTTTAGGCTGTAAACCATAGGAAAATTCCAAAAAGTAAGTTTTTAAAAATTTTTAGCCCTGAAAACCCCCGAAAAAGGGCTCGGTTTCCAAGGCAACGGTATTATCAAACTGTGTTCACGTATGGCTCTGAAAGTTTAGAAATAATTATTTCCGTAAACCTAACGGGGTGGTCGAGATAGTAACGTCTTGGACTTCAGTTCTGAAGTCTCAGGTTCATCATAATTAAATCCAATGAACATATTTTTGTCCAGAACTATCAAAATTTTCTTCTATCTGTTAAAGAAATTTCATAATTTATATTCTTTAATAATAACTCGGAGATGAAGTCCCGCATTCTTTACAACATATTACAACCAATTTTACTTATTTTTTCTATGATTTCCCTGGTCGTAAAGGCAAATGCCAAATTGAATATTTACATACCATGTACCATACCATACTATTTCATCTTGTATCGTGTCCATTAATATCAGTTAAAATGTACTCTATAAAATACACCATAAATTTATGTACACTGCCGGTTCATCTAGAAAACTTAGACTTGGTAAACTGATGCCTATTAGCTTGCAACCGACGGGAAAATTCCGAAAAAATCCCAAAGTCTTCCCACATTTATTTTTTCAGGTTTAATATGGCAAAAAAGGTAATACAGCATACTAAATACACGCACTCTATCTCCCATAAATCTTTTAAAAATCCTTTCCCGAGAACCTCAGCGGGGGTTTGGGGGCGAAGCCCCCAATGAGCGAAGCGAGTATATATATAAAAGGATTAGTTCTGACTGACTGACTGACTGATTAACTGACTGACTGACTGACTTAATGACAGAGAATCAACATAGGGCCTAAACTATAATAGGTAGAGGCTTGGAATTTTGACAGTACCTTTGTTCCATAATGTAAGTGCTCACTAAGAAAGGATTATGCAAAATATTGTTTTTAAATGCCAAAAATTAAACGTTTTTGAGAATACTTAATCCCTTTTTACACAATTATCAAATCCAAATCACAGTTCACTTGACAACAGTATTGTTGGCAGTCTTCACATAATACTTTGGAAATAAATGAAACGAGACTTGACAAATTAGAGAACTGTCAATATAATTCATGTTATAAATAGATATTGAAGAATGAAATCCACGAAAATAATGCAGTCACATAACTTTCTCTACCCTGGACATAGAGAAAACAATACAACGTATGGTAATATGTTTTGGGGAGAGAAGTATGAAAGTGATTTTGCATTTCTGTTTAATTTCATCCCCAAAACGGTTGTATGGTAGCATGAGAATGAGAAATAAATATTCTGCAAAGACAATAAAACGTTTTATGTTACCGGAATTTCTGTTTCTTCTTATTTGAACCCCTACTAGGCTTGGTGTGTAGAAGCAATGGGGTGCAAAATTCTACATCCTCTATGAGCTATAAAAAGCTATATAAAATGTTTTCTGAGGGAATAGTGATAAGTCATTCTTCCTATTTCAAATTATAAATACTTATATAAGGACCTAGAATTTAAAAATCGAAAGTCCTTCATAAGTTAATTTCCAATTACAAAATAAAAAACCTGGGTGAAGCTGGGCCTTTTAAGCTAGTCAATTATAAAGGAAGGAAGGCTATTTAAATGTTGTAAAGTCTGCCTTCTCAGTACCAGCCAAGTAACTTTGCTTGTCTTGTTAGATATTGCAGCTACGTAGCTAGCAGATGTATATTCTTTTTAGTTTATTAACCGCTGTATCTGAAAATATACAGAGTGTAAAAAAATTCCGTATACAAACTTGGAGGGTTTGTAGAGGAGATGAAATGAAACTCTTTTTTTATGTGACAAATATCTGACAGGTTCTCCGTTGGGAGGGGTGGGCCAGTACAGTGGCCACCACGTTTTCCTGATCTCAGTCCTATGAATTGCTTTTTGTGGGGGGAGATGAAGCATTTGGTGTACGAAACACCAACAGATACTCCAGAAGAGCTGGTTGCCCGTGTGGCTGAAGCTACAGCAATTATTCATGAGACACCTGGTTGTTTTGAACGTGTGAGACAATCATTTGCACGCATATGCCAGCTGTGCATTAATGTAAACGGACAACATTTTCAACAAAATCTGTAAAACATTCATCACACACCATCCACTGTCAAACCCTTTAAGGACCCCTAGCGGGGAAACTGAGAACCTGTCAGATCATTGTCACATAAAAAAAGAGTTCCATTTTATCTCCTCTACAAACTCTCCAAGTTTATATACAGAATTTTTTTACACCCTATATTTTCAAAATTATAACATTTTAAATTGGCACAACAGAGCCTTGCAACATATTTTTATTTAGACCCTGCTTAAGAAGGCATGTGCTTATCTGTTTCAGGAAATAGACTTGGTGACAGACCCAATCTGTCTTCACTCTGCTTGGCCTTGGATTTTACAGCCAGAGTCACAGTTCTTGTCTTTTTGGAATGCTTTTATTCTGATGGTGACGGTGATTGCTGGCATTCTTCTGCCATACTATGCCACATTTGTGTGCATCCCTCTCAAATATAAGAACATTCCAAATGAAAAGCCAGATTGTTCCGGAGCAGAAAAGGCTGTCGTCATACAAATCATCTCGGTGGCCGTATTCCTGCTTGATGTTCTCCTGCAGGTCCTTACAGCTGTACGATACAAAGATGGTAATGTATAAATACTAGTTCTCATGTGATTCATCTGTAAATTTTGCAGATTATGAAAACTCTAAATTATGGGATAGCTGTTCATGAAAGGTTAAGAATCAGGTTTTTATCGATCACTAACAAGGCATGAAGTCAATTTAATGAAAATTTTAACCCTATTTCTCTTCATTATTGACTTACGAGCACCAAATTGTAATGACTTTAAAACCCTGTAGCATACACACTGTCTATCCTCTGCTTCCTCCTTCAGCATCCAATATTTCCGCTTTTCCCTTAAATCGTCCAACAGCTGAATTCTTCTTCTTCCAAGTCTAGTTGTACCCTCCAATCTGAGAAGAATTCAATCATAAACACAATTCGTCAGAGGAAAGCAAACTGGATTGGGCACATTCTCAGAAGGAACTGCTTATTACATGATGTCGTAGAAGGAAGATTGGAGGGTACAACTAGACTTGGAAGAAGAAGAATTCAGCTGTTGGACGATTTAAGGGAAAAGCGGAAATATTGGATGCTGAAGGAGGAAGCAGAGGATAGACAGTTTTGGAAAACAAAATTCGCGTACCAAGTTTGAAAACCTGCCGGAAGGCAGAATACTTACTACTTACTACTACTACTAGCATACACATTTTACGTTCATGTGTTATGTTTTAAAAATACGGTTCAGCGATGCTCTTCTTTCCCAGTTGTAATGGCAGCACAGTAAGGCCACCACCAATTCATTTTACGATTGAAACATTTGAGTGAAAACTCTCGCTTCCATTGGGGAAAAATAATGCTTTTTGCCATGATTTCAATGACAACTCGCGAACGAAAGCGAAAATTAAAAATCAGACTACGAAGTACAGTCGGTCAAATAAAAAACGTCGGGCGGTATTTGATTAAGTATCACGAACGAGCATATGCGCATGTACAGGAAGACTTAAGGTTAGGTTCACACACGCCTCTTGTCTATCCATGTATTTTCTTGATTATTTAGTCAGTTTTGTTCCAAAACAAACATGTATAGAAGGCTGTGGCTATATGCCTCAAATCCGCCATATTCTTGGTTGAAAATTCTTATAATATTAATAATTGATAAATTCGCAAGGAATATGATTATTCAAGGAGCATTTTTTAAAGATTTTATTTTATAACACCGGTATTTGTAGTGCAAAATCAATAACTTACGTTCAACTTTTGCAACCATCTAGCATCGAAATACGCGGCCGGCCAGATCCCTGTGAAAACTTCCGGTCGCATTATAGTGAAGTTCCCACATCCGAGCTGCTCTTTCATAAATATGGAACGTTCTCGCTGCTTCAGAGGCCGAAAAATGCAGGTCAATTACAGCCCTAACTACACTTTCTCTCACTTTAGCATTTGTATGTGGCGATGACACAAAGCAAAATGAATTATGACAATACATTAAGTTGAATATCGTGTGTTGCGGTTTTGGCGTTGTTCAATTTTTTCCCTTAGTTCTTCATTTTTTCCCTCCTGTCGCATGGCCTCATATGTTCCGAGAATGGCCTGTATTTAATGTTTTTATAGGAAACTTGTGAACTAATGCGTGAAAACTTTAATTTTAACTGCATACGAGTCCCGACGTTTTTTATTTGACCGACTGTACATTCGGACACCCTTCAGTTCATCTATGTTAAAAATGTCAGGTCTCACTTAGTTATTGACTTACGAGCACCAAATTGTAATGACTTTAATACCCTGTAGCTTACAAATGTTACGTTATAGAGCAAAAATCTTGTAATAAAAGTTACCTGTCTATGTCCCCTCTATACACAGGTAAAATATTTCGGTGTTATTCATTAAAATTCTGTATAACATTATCATTAAATATTAACATTTCAATATAAATAAAATTACGAAGAATTAAAACTGGACGTGGAACAAATATGATTTTTGAAAAGAAAGAAAAAAAAAAAAAAAAAAAAAGAGTGCGTGGAACGCCACGCGACAGAAGTAAAACTTTATTTATTTATGTATTTTCTTCAGTTTTCCTTTTCTTTGTCACTTTCATCCTCTCACGGTATCCTCTTGCTCTTTCTGCAATTGATTTCGGTTTTTTAAAGTCTGTGTGTGCCTTTTTATGAGATTTATAGTTTGCATAAGCCAAAATAGATTTTAATATAGGTTCATACGTATCAGTTCTATCATGCACTTCATTTAAAATCGTATGCGTTTTCTGCTATGACTTTGTTGATTATAGTGCTGTTCAACTGTTTTCAAAATGTACACAGTCAAACGAAAAGAAAGATGCAGTGTAATTCTCGAGAAGGCGGTGGCTAGTGCTGTTCAACTTTTTTCAAAATGTACACAGTCAAACGAAAAGAAAGATTCAGTGTAATTCTCGAGAAGGCGGTGGTTTTAACACACTTTACCAATGTCGGATAATTTATTTAAATTTTGGATAAGCTTAATCATTGAGTTTATTGTTTTAATTTTTGGATGTTTTAATTTTTTTTTTTAGTTTTGGAAATTTTTAATTTTTAATTTTGGATTTGCGCGGTAATCAACCTCCGGGTTCCATAAAATAGATATAATACCTTTAGATTGCTTAGGAATTGTCTATTGCCATTGAGGAAGTAATGTCTGAAAAATTTCCTTTGATTACTCCTAATCATTGAGTTGATTGTTTTCTGTGCAGTCTGCTCCGAAACACGTAGTTTTGAGTGTGACTGATTTTGTGACTGATTTCGTTACAGTTTTAGTGTGTCTGATTTTCCGATTTACCCCAACCGTGAGAAAAGAAGTTTTACTTCAAAAAAAGGACTTGTCCGAGCCCGTGTGAGTCCCTTTCAGCACTAAAAGGCTTGCCAGAGCTTCTAACCAGATAGTTGTTTGTAGCAATTCTGACGTTTCAGGGACAATATGGGACTCCACTGTGAAGACAAATGAAGTGCCGGGATGGGGGCAGCTAGGGATTGTTGAGAGCCAGATGATATGGGGATGAGGACCAGGTGTTATGTGACATAGTCAGTGATCTTGTAATGAAGCAAATAGCTGCGTGCCAAATAGACGGTAGGAAACCATTCCTAAACAAAGGAAGGGTTGGGGAGACCTCAACTAATCGATATTGAACACTTTCATGATTATCGATACTGCCCTGAATTTATTTGAATTACAGAAAAAGGAGAAGTGCGCATGCGTGGACGGCGAATCGACGGGAGAGGAGTTGAACCTGAAAAACGGTTAGTGAGAACGTGTCTGACTACGAGAGAGGAAGGTTGAAGAGAGAGAAGTGAGGAGACGAGACTGGAATGTGTGACAGCGGTGGAGGCGCCCTGGCATGATGGTTTGTCAGACTTTCATCTAATGAAATTCTGAATGGGAATTTCACTGACGCGACTATATGGAGATAGTCGTTAGTTGGAAGAACACATCACGTCAGCCGGTACGAGAGACCGCTACAGCGAACATCAGCTGTGGAAAGAAGAGTGGGTCACGACTGCTTAGTCTGGAATAAAGGAAGATGTGGACATCAGGAAGTAGACGGAAACAACACAGGATCAGAGGATAAGTTGGTCACCAACCGTTGAGTATAATCACATAAACATTTTTTTTGTTTTGGGAAGTGGGAAAATTTTGAGGCATTGTTGTTTAAAGCCTGTTTCTAAGAAATGTGTGGCGACTAGACGCCGTAATGAGTGATAAGGAGTAGGGTTAGAAATATAGATGTGATTAGTCTAGGGTGAGGTAATAAAAGTACAGTAATCCAATCAGTTTCCATTTCTGGTCCAAGTTAATTACAAAAAGAGCAGTCAGGAGAGAAACCGTTGAATAGTAAAGATAAATCTCTATACTTTGGGTTTCTATGGGTGATTGTCCCACGAATGAATACATAGCTCGGGGCAATTGGTGATGCTCATACAAACTTTGTTTTTTTATAAGACAGGACGCGAGGGGAGTAAGGAAGAAGGGTAATCGGGGCTTACTTAGTATTGCTTACGAGGGCCTCTCCCACTTGGTTTTCGTTAGGTGACAGGTGATTATCTATAAGTGGATTTCATGCTGGCCTGTAATGTTGAGTTGTTTTTTTAAGAGATTTATCGAAGAGCAGGAATTGTATGGAATATGGTAGAGGGGGATAAGAAGGTGAATATTGAGAGGCAGAAGAGGGCCTATGAGTAGCAGTACATTAGGCGCATACCATTGGAAGATTTACAGGTTAGGATAGAAGCAGAGGTTCACTCAAGGGTTATAAAGAGAGAGTTACTGACCTGGGGCGTGAGTTAGTTTCAGTTAGAATTCTAGGGAATTTAGAAACAAGAAAATTGGGTGCCCATGGAGTAGAGTAGTAACCTGAAAAGTATGGAAACCAGAGTAACATAAAGTAGGTAAATTAGAGCAATGGTATAAATTGAAAAGGAACTCTGCTTAATGGAAAAGGAGTTAAAAGATAATAAATAATAACTGGTTAGATTAGAAAGAGGAGAATTGGTAATTGTGGGTAGTGAATAGATGATAAGTGGTTCAGTAGCAAGTACTAGAGATTACCCCAGGAGAAATAAGGTGAGGTGAGGGAGCGCCGGAAGTGTCCCAAATAAAGTAAATATAAATCTAGTAGTAGGCAAAGCCTATACTGGTGGAGTATAAAAAGATTTATGAGAATTTGTGAAAGTCATCGGTGTTGGAGGCGAACAACGGCCCCACGTGCCTCTAGGAGAGAGTGTCAGGGACCTCTAACATCGATTGTCAAAATTGTATTTTTGTTTGCGGCCCATTAATATTTTCCGGGTTGCAGGAGGGGAGTCAGATTGTTTGTAACTCAAGATCTAGACGCCGCCCCTGTATCGGTGGTCTATCGCCACAGTCACTCTGTGGGTATAGGCCTAAACTTCCGTTTCTTTCTTCATAACACTGTCTTTCCTATTTATCTTTGAGTACAATTCTTCATGGACTAAAATGACTAGTGGACTGGTATAGGAGAAATAGGTGGGATCATTGAGTATAATATGTCGAGTTAATGACTGAGGTATGAATTGAAAAACTTTATTTATTCGGAAGAAAGTACAATATATATATTGAAATGTTTTGAAATTGCAAATGGAAAAGATTACGCAAGTTAGTAGTAAATTATAAGGGTAATGTGAGACGTTCTAGTAGACACCTGGAAATAAAGAAAGTAAAGAGATTAAAGTAATTAATTAGGAATTTGTCTTGTAGAACAAGGAACACATTCATACAGTTAAACTGGGCATACTAACCTTGCAGATGGGAACTGAATATTATTCTTCCCAATAAAAGTGTTGAATGGTTAATGTTGTTCAGATCGGGTGACCTGAAGATTTTAAAGATGAGTAGTTGTTAAAAAGGGGAAAACCCAAGAGCAAATGTAATTTATTGTAAATCAGATTGTTATTGTTGAAAAAAGAAAAAAAGAAGAAAAAAAAAATATTAAATAAATTATGGTTATTGTTATGCAAAGTAAACTATCGTGAAGTTCAGATTTTTGACCCCTATCCTTGTAATGGTTTGAGAGCCACTGATTTTTGGGCTAAGTTACATATTTTGGTAATGGTCATTGCAAAGAGAAAAAAGAAATAGAGTGGAGTAGTATAATAATAAAAGGACAGAGCCGAACCAATTCCCATCTCCACTGTTAAATTAAAAAGCTAGCCGAGAGGCCTGTAGGTACATAGCCTGTGTATCTATAAATTTAATTTGTGACTGGGCTGATGCAAAATAAAAAGAAGAGAGAAGAGTATTGATGATGGCGCCCTTAATATAAATTTTCATCAATATTATCAAACTTGGTAAATTGTTAAAAGAAAGAGAGAGTAAACTGGGTGTAGGAAATTTGCAATCACCCGGTAGAGGAGGTAACTGTGCTGAACGTTGGAATGTGGATTACGTGTGCCGTGTTATGATGGCATAATAGGCATATAAGTAACATTGTTGTGTAGGAGTTCACTAAACTTATGTACTACGATTGTGAGTAATCAAAGAGACTAGGGAACTTCATAGCATACAGTAAGAAAGTCCGTCACAATCTGGGGAATTAATTGGCTTGATTGGTTTTGTGAGTGCCTCTCATTTGGACAGTTTTTCTACACCTCACCCCTGTATCATCTGGCCCTCATTTCATTCAACCTACAGTCCACCTCATGATTGGTTGGTTCCCTTTCCTATAAAAGAGCACCAACCAGTCTTGGCACTTCCTTCGCCTTGATAGTGAAATCTCAGATTTCTCAAACCTGGATAGAAACCCAGGAAAATCTAATATAATACTTGAGTTTGTGTTTATGTGTACATCCAACACCACCTATTAACAAGACCGAATTCAATTGTGAAATTAATCAAAGGTGGCCTTGCTCAGTTACTATAGCAACCCACAATCTACTCTACTTGATTCATTTGATTCGAATTCACAGAGATGTGGACAGAAGATCATAAATGCATGCCTAAATGGGAAAATATTGAATGATTTGGATGAAACTCACTATGCAGGAGGTTTCTGGGCTAAGGAACTCGAATCTGAGGTCGATTTTCCCCAGGCTGCCCACTTTAATTGTAAAATCCACGTTTGAGTTGGCCAATTATGCTGGTTTCTGCATAGTGGTGGCCACGAAAGCAAATAAAGCCATTAACAGTGTAATGATTCAGGTTCTCACATTTACAGTTGGAATTACAATGAAAATAACCACAAACCTCATCACAAGATATGTTGGAAATGTATCGGATTCTGTTGGAATAATTCATCTTCATATTTATCGGAACATGCACTGAATCTCTACATGTCTACATATCACATAACATGAACTGAAATTATGTTGTATTGTTATCCATTGACCTTCATGGCTTGAATGGTAAGCTGTGTGTACAAGCAGCCTCATTTTCTCAATAAATGATTTCTTCTTCTATAATTAATAAATTTTAAGATTGATGTACAAGTTTAACAGTACACGTACCACAGGATTCCTCTGAAAAACAGCACTGGGTCACATACATAAAAAAAAACTAGTCCTTATATGTCAAGAACATACTTTTTGAGAATATCATCTTAAAATATTGAATTAAAAAAAAAAATTAAACACATAGGAATTTTTCATACTAAGCTTGTATAATTAACAGGCTTTAAAACTTAGTGCCCGAACCTACAAAGGGAGTTGATTCCTGTTACCAACGACCTGAGTATAGGGGGTGGAGGGTGATTGCGTAGGCTGATAAGACAGTCATTGATAGTAGTACCGAGAAGGGAATGCGCTCGTAGTACGGTGCCTCTCAAATTGGTCAACAGTGTACCTTGTCATTGTGCATGTTTAAATTTATAATACGTGTTCGGCATGCCCAAAGTAAAGTGTTCTAAAACGCAAACATATATTGAAACATTTTGGAGGGACAAACGGGAGAAAGTATCGTTTTGCGTGATTGTAATGTGAGTTTAGATAATGAGAAGTTATTTTGTGGTCTTCCTATATCTGTATTCAAGGTTTGTTTACTATCACGTGAACTAGCATATGGTAGCTAGGGCATATGCCGAGCAAAGTCTGTACAGTTCGGTTGCTGTCAACATATTCGATCGGGCACTAAGTTTTAAAGCCTGATAATTAAGTACAGTGAACCGTCGATATAATTTCACTATCCGGTCTCCAACATTTAGTGGCACAAAGCGAGGGTGGCACTAAAACAAAATTTAATTTTTAAAATAAAAATGGCATAGTACAATATTGCCTATTCATCTCTGACTAACAGTTTTCCCCCACAATACTGAAAAATGTGATGCATTAGCCTGCTCGCTAGACTTTGGAAATCTTTCACTGTATTCACAAATTTCTCATTTCACTTGAAGTGCACAACATTTTAACAATCTTACGAGTTATTAATCTGAGGCTTTCACGGCCGGAATCTTGGAGTTGAAGCATCTTCCGGGCTGTGGGCCGTGGTCCAAAGGCAAAATTACAAGTCTCGCCAGACGTTTCACTCCCGCTGTGGGGAACTTCTTCAGTGGCTGCTATCTTGACGGAGAAACGGAACTGCTTATATACTCGCGGTGGGCGTGGCTTAGCTGGTTGCGGTTGCTACCGTCGCACCAATGGTGGCGTCGAACGCCACCATTGGTGCGACGGTAGCAACCGCAACCAGCTAAGCCACGCCCACCGCGAGTATATAAGCAGTTCCGTTTCTCCGTCAAGATAGCAGCCACTGAAGAAGTTCCCCACAGCGGGAGTGAAACGTCTGGCGAGACTTGTAATTTTGCCTTTGGACCACGGCCCACAGCCCGGAAGATGCTTCAACTCCAAGATTCCGGCCGTGAAAGCCTCAGATTAATAACTCGTAAGATTGTTAAAATGTTGTGCACTTCAAGTGAAATGAGAAATTTGTGAATACAGTGAAAGATTTCCAAAGTCTAGCGAGCAGGCTAATGCATCACATTTTTCAGTATTGTGGGGGAAAACTGTTAGTCAGAGATGAATAGGCAATATTGTACTATGCCATTTTTATTTTAAAAATTAAATTTTGTTTTAGTGCCACCCTCGCTTTGTGCCACTAAATGTTGGAGACCGGATAGTGAAATTATATCGACGGTTCACTGTACTTAATTATCAGGCTTTAAAACTTAGTGCCCGATCGAATATGTTGACAGCAACCGAACTGTACAGACTTTGCTCGGCATATGCCCTAGCTACCATATGCTAGTTCACGTGATAGTAAACAAACCTTGAATACAGATATAGGAAGACCACAAAATAACTTCTCATTATCTAAACTCACATTACAATCACGCAAAACGATACTTTCTCCCGTTTGTCCCTCCAAAATGTTTCAATATATGTTTGCGTTTTAGAACACTTTACTTTGGGCATGCCGAACACGTATTATAAATTTAAACATGCACAATGACAAGGTACACTGTTGACCAATTTGAGAGGCACCGTACTACGAGCGCATTCCCTTCTCGGTACTACTATCAATGACTGTCTTATCAGCCTACGCAATCACCCTCCACCCCCTATACTCAGGTCGTTGGTAACAGGAATCAACTCCCTTTGTAGGGAAAATCGACCTCAGATTCGAGTTCCTTAGCCCAGAAACCTCCTGCATAGTGAGTTTCATCCAAATCATTCAATATTTTCCCATTTAGGCATGCATTTATGATCTTCTGTCCACATCTCTGTGAATTCGAATCAAATGAATCAAGTAGAGTAGATTGTGGGTTGCTATAGTAACTGAGCAAGGCCACCTTTGATTAATTTCACAATTGAATTCGGTCTTGTTAATAGGTGGTGTTGGATGTACACATAAACACAAACTCAAGTATTATATTAGATTTTCCTGGGTTTCTATCCAGGTTTGAGAAATCTGAGATTTCACTATCAAGGCGAAGGAAGTGCCAAGACTGGTTGGTGCTCTTTTATAGGAAAGGGAACCAACCAATCATGAGGTGGACTGTAGGTTGAATGAAATGAGGGCCAGATGATACAGGGGTGAGGTGTAGAAAAACTGTCCAAATGAGAGGCACTCACAAAACCAATCAAGCCAATTAATTCCCCAGATTGTGACGGACTTTCTTACTGTATGCTATGAAGTTCCCTAGTCTCTTTGATTACTCACAATCGTAGTACATAAGTTTAGTGAACTCCTACACAACAATGTTACTTATATGCCTATTATGCCATCATAACACGGCACACGTAATCCACATTCCAACGTTCAGCACAGTTACCTCCTCTACCGGGTGATTGCAAATTTCCTACACCCAGTTTACTCTCTCTTTCTTTTAACAATTTACCAAGTTTGATAATATTGATGAAAATTTATATTAAGGGCGCCATCATCAATACTCTTCTCTCTTCTTTTTATTTTGCATCAGCCCAGTCACAAATTAAATTTATAGATACACAGGCTATGTACCTACAGGCCTCTCGGCTAGCTTTTTAATTTAACAGTGGAGATGGGAATTGGTTCGGCTCTGTCCTTTTATTATTATACTACTCCACTCTATTTCTTTTTTTTCTTTGCAATGACCATTACCAAAATATGTAACTTAGCCCAAAAATCAGTGGCTCTCAAACCATTACAAGGATAGGGGTCAAAAATCTGAACTTCACGATAGTTTACTTTGCATAACAATAACCATAATTTATTTAATATTTTTTTTTTCTTCTTTTTTTCTTTTTTCAACAATAACAATCTGATTTACAATAAATTACATTTGCTCTTGGGTTTTCCCCTTTTTAACAACTACTCATCTTTAAAATCTTCAGGTCACCCGATCTGAACAACATTAACCATTCAACACTTTTATTGGGAAGAATAATATTCAGTTCCCATCTGCAAGGTTAGTATGCCCAGTTTAACTGTATGAATGTGTTCCTTGTTCTACAAGACAAATTCCTAATTAATTACTTTAATCTCTTTACTTTCTTTATTTCCAGGTGTCTACTAGAACGTCTCACATTACCCTTATAATTTACTACTAACTTGCGTAATCTTTTCCATTTGCAATTTCAAAACATTTCAATATATATATTGTACTTTCTTCCGAATAAATAAAGTTTTTCAATTCATACCTCAGTCATTAACTCGACATATTATACTCAATGATCCCACCTATTTCTCCTATACCAGTCCACTAGTCATTTTAGTCCATGAAGAATTGTACTCAAAGATAAATAGGAAAGACAGTGTTATGAAGAAAGAAACGGAAGTTTAGGCCTATACCCACAGAGTGACTGTGGCGATAGACCACCGATACAGGGGCGGCGTCTAGATCTTGAGTTACAAACAATCTGACTCCCCTCCTGCAACCCGGAAAATATTAATGGGCCGCAAACAAAAATACAATTTTGACAATCGATGTTAGAGGTCCCTGACACTCTCTCCTAGAGGCACGTGGGGCCGTTGTTCGCCTCCAACACCGATGACTTTCACAAATTCTCATAAATCTTTTTATACTCCACCAGTATAGGCTTTGCCTACTACTAGATTTATATTTACTTTATTTGGGACACTTCCGGCGCTCCCTCACCTCACAGCGGGAGCGAAACGTCTGGCGAGACTTGTAATTTTGCCTTTGGACCACGGCCCACAGCCCGAAAGATGCTTCAATCTTACGAGTAACTGTAGTGCAGTGTTTAGCAGCTGAATGGACACTGGACTAAAAGAAGTGAAAGTTTGGTATTTCTCATTTTATGAAGGGCTCTTTCTACCTGCTCCACCCTCACGCAAGCTGTCTGTCCGATTTCTTAACATAGCTTCCTCATTCCATCGCACTACATTTACAATCTTTCTCAAATTACTACATTTACCGTTAGTGCCAGGGGGATTGAATAATCTTCGTAACATTCACGCCAGTTTTAAAAGAATTCTGCAACTGAAAGAAATCACTGCAAGCTATATTTTGTAAAAAATATTGTCTTATATTCACTGGCACGAAATGAATTGACACAGTAATGAGGTCTCTTATGTATTTTATATGAGAGAAGATCCATTCACTTGCATTTATTGGCACAGAGCGAGGGTGGCACTGTAAAGGGGGCATTATATTGAGGGTTGACTCAATATGCAAATTCATTTCTTTAATTTTCTCCTAAAGTATATTTTTGATATGTGATTAAAATTTAAAAGGTTTTTTTTTTTTTTTAAATTACATGTATCTAACTGATGATAATCATAGAAAATGTTGTTGCAGTGCTGCTGGTGGACTGGAAGCAGATCCTCGTCTACCGCCTCACATGCGTCAATTTCCTGGTTGACTTCGTGGCATGCTTACCTCTGGAGTTCTCTGTGCATTTCTTGACAGGAGTGAAAGGCAGGGAACGCACAGTCCTCATAAATACTTTCAGCCTCAACAGACTGCTCAAGTTGTGGAAGGTAAGCCATCTTCACAATAATCGAGCCAAAGAGTGAATCCACTAAAAAGATTTGGAAACTTTATTAAGGGGGGCCAATCTGCCAATTTGTTGGATATTTTGAAAATTTACTAAATATAATTAAATAAATTGCCTTCAGAACATTTTAAAAATGTTTTATTACTACAGGCTTTAATCATTTGCACATTAGACATTATTTCCAAATGTACACAAAATCAAAATTCGACTGAAGTCAAAAGTTTAAATATAATTTGTTTGAAATGTGTACAAGATGTAATTTTCTCCAGTAGTTCCAGAGTTATGTCAGTGTTTGTGTCAAACTTGCAGACATCAATTTTAAAGATTCTCATGCAATAAAAGTGTCAAATCTTAGTTCCTGGTAGCTAAAATGCTGTCAAAATTGCAGGTAGTCATTTTCCCATTATATACATAATAAAACTTCAAAACACAGCACAGTTTAAAATTAAATCACAATACCTATTAAAAACTCGACGTTTCGGCCCACCCACAAGGCCTTCTTCAGGAACACTAAATGGAAGGAATGGAAGTCCCTCCTGTTGCTCTACAATGACTAAGGTCACCAGATGTCAGCAAACTCGGGGGAGGAAAGTATGAAAATGATATTGAATTTCTTTTCTATTTCAACTCCGAAATAGTTGTATGTAACATGAGAGTGAGAAATAAATTTTTTTGTAAAGACAATACAATCTTACGTAACCGGAATCTGTTTCTTCTTATTTCAATCCCTCTTAGGCATGGTGTGTAGATGCAACGGAATGCAACACGCGACATCCTCTATGAGCCATAAAAAGCTATATCTAACATTTTCTTAGGTTATAGTTTGAGTGTGATAAATCCTTTTCTTCATTTCAAGTTCTACATACATATTATATAAGGACTTAGAGTTTCAAAATCGAAAGTCCTCCATAAGTTAATTTCAAATTACAAAATACAAAGCCCGGGCGATGCTGGGCCTTTTCAGCTAGTTTATTATATACATGAAATATTATGTTGTCTCTGAAAATAGCGGTTTTGGTGCATGGGTGATTGCACTTTAATTACACTTAATATCGCATTGCAACGAGCAGCGTAGAATGGAGTGAGAGCCAGGGTGCTTCAAGTATTTGGTTTTTGCCATAAGTAGTTTTAGGAAAATTTAGAACAAGAAAGGATGGTACTACCTCTAGCCTTAGCAAGTACTATACCTAACCAACCCGCTGCATGACTCACCCCTGCTTAATCTTGTGTTGCAGGTGGAGCAGTTTATTGTGAACCTCGAGAGTTCGCTACAGTTGAATCTCATTGTGATTCGCTCGTTGAAGTTCAGCGTATATCTGGTGTACTTTATTTACGTGAGCGCCTGCACTGTCTATGCTTTCGCCTGCTACATGTGAGTGCTGTAATGTATCTAATTGAATTTCCACTTTTCAATGCATGAGTATTTATTTCCAAGTCAGAAAATTTTCATGGTTTCTTACTAGGGTCCAAAAATTGAGAATAACATTGAAAAAAATTATGCTGAATATTTAACTATTAACTGACTGTAACTGAATGGCTACATCGTGCATTTACGAGCGAAACATCACATTACTTGACCTGAGTACTCATCGCTCATTCAATTAACTTCAGAGAGCCATAAGTAGAGACAAGCAAAAGGTGTGTTTATTATTTGGTCAGGAGTGGTGTTATTTTCCCTCAAAAGTGGTGTTATTTTGTACCAAAAGCAGTGTTATTTTTCCCAAAAGTAGAGTTATTTTTAATTTTACTAATTGTTGAGTTAAAGAATGATTTCTAGAAATCAAACACTGGAGCAAGTATTTGATACCTTAGGTCATATATGGGCAACGTCCTGCCCATGGGCTGGATGTGGCCCGCTCGGACTTTTGATCCGGCCCGTGGAACATTTTAAAATTGCGCTCGGAAAAGTAAATATTTTCGGTTCTCGCCAGCAAGAGAGTGAGAGGGGGGAAACAAAAGCCTGAACTACGAGGGTGTTCCTTCCGGTCAGCGCTAGAAAAATGCTGCAATAGGCCTAAGTCAAAGTATCAAACCAGACTTACAGATGAAAATTTGGAAAACTCTCTGTGCTTGTGTATTAGTGGGATTGATGCCAAAATTGAATATCTTGTTTCTCAAGTTCAAACTCAAGCTTCTCATTAATTTGTGCTGATTGTAAGTAAATACCTAATCAGTTCGATATTGTTCTCATTCATGTAACTTTAACATTATACTTTATACATATAAAAAACCGTATCATGATTATTTTTTCACAACTACCTATTATCTACGGCCTGCGACTTCATAAATATTGTAAAGTTTAGCCCACATCTTTCCAAAGGTTGCCCATACCTGCCTTAGGTTACTTACCTTTCAAATTAATACTAACCATTGTAGCCAAATTCTTTTTCAAGTATTTTCTCCTGTCAGTCAGAACATTGTTGTAGAAGGATTAATTAAAACTACAATGAACTCTCGATTATCAGTGTTAACTGGGACCTTGACATGCACCCAATGCTTGAAAAACACAGGTAATTCAAAGTTAAAATTAATCGGGTGCAAGATTTTGAATTTCCTTAATTAATTTCGAATTTCCCGCACTTTGTAGCCATTTTGTGCATATGACAAAATTAAGTGCCGGAAATTAAAAATCTGAGAAAATAAAAGTGCGGGAAATTCGAAATTAAGTGTGAGAAATTAAAAATCAAGAGCAAAAAATTTCAAATAAGTGCGGGAAATTCAAATTTTTACGCATGGATAAGCCACCCACGGGTAATCAGGACTTTCAAGAAAGCGTCAAAATGTAAATATCGCGGTTTTAATTTTAAAAACCTTAAAATTCGCGCATTTTATGGAAAACGTTAAAATTTGCGTTTTTAATGGGAAAACGTTTAAATTCGCAAATAAAATCGCGTTATCGCAATTACGAATTTTGCAGGTCCCTAGCCATAAGTCCACTTGAGTAGTGCAAATAAGCCCCATTCACGGCTATTTAAAAGCTTTACTTTTTCACAGATATATGTTTCTTGGCTCTTCTGAAATATAAGCTATGTGGACTTATCACATTTAAAAAAGTTTCTCCTCAATTATAAATGAATTGGCATGTTCCAGGGGAAACTGTAAGTTCAACAGTTGGTTAATGCGTGAAATGACGAGTGTTCCCACTAGAAGGAGAAACTGGACCGATGATTACTACGATCCCAAGGAAAAACCCAGTGAGCATATTATGTGGTCACTTTACATGGCCACAGTGATAATCTGCGGGAAAGCTTGCAACACTACCAAGAGCTCCACTCTTTACGACATGGCACTCATGCTAGGCTTACTTGTGGCTTCCTGCTTTATCTGTATATATTTCATTGCTGTGCTGTGCGCCACCAAGATGCTCAAGAACAAATCCACGTGAGTGTCATATATATATATACACGTTATAAGTGCATGTACAGTAAAACCCTCTTTTTACATTCCTGTCATTTACATCATTTTCCACTGGTCCCATCTTTTATCCTATACTGACAATACATAGCGTTCCTGCCATTAGCAACTTTCAAACAGTTGTATTTCCTGCTATTTACATATTTTCCTTGTTGGCAGCATTGTTTTTTGATGAAGAACTGCTTTAACTTAATTAAATTCAGCTGATAACTAGGGACCGGTTTTTTAGGTTTTTAAAAACACTGTTTTAGGTTTTCCAATAGTTTTTTTAGGTTTTTTGTCCAAAATATCGTTTTTGGGTACAATAATTGGTTCAATGAATTTGAATGTGCTACATAGGATTCAATACATAATACTTGCCAATTGGCAGGAGAAGCTGGTCTTCAATTGGTGCTGGCTCTGGTCTCATAGTAACACATAAAAAAGAACATCAAAAACGAAAATTTTCGGACAAACTTTGCCCTTTGTCAATCACTTAGAGAATGGCGCCATTCTCTATGTGTTACTATGTGTTTTTTATGTGTTACTATGAGACCAGAGCCAGCACCAATTGAAGACCAGCTTCTCCTGCCAATTGGTAAGTTCTCTGGCACCTTCCTCTCCTTTTTTATATATTTTTTATATATTTTTCATGCTTAATGGCCTAGTGCCACCTAACCTATACCAATACATAATACTTGTAAAATTTAACTTAACAAAATTGACTTAAGTTTGTGTAAACTTGCTTTAGGACAATATTATACAATTGAAGAAAGAAAGCATAAACTTACCAGGTAATTCAAAACCCAGGTCCAACTCTTTCCACCGGTTATGAATATAAATTGATTAAAAACTGTTATTAAACCTTTAGACTTCATTTCACCTGAGGAAGGCCTGGAGGTCAGGCTGAAACGTAGTGACTGTTCAAAGGTAAATTTTATCCACTGTACTAAAGTTTTAATAAAAGTTTTTAATCATTTTATAGAAAGCATAAACAATCAAAAGAAGCAGCGAAATTAAGATTGCCTCACATTTCCTCGTTACAGTATATCACTAAATATCTTTAGATTCTCAACTGTGAACTTCTTCGTGCTATCTCTTAGAATACATTTGAAGGCAGAAAATGTCCTTTCCACTATGTTGCCAACTCTTTTAGAAGCGATCTAGGTGAAGTTGGTTTTTTTTTGTACTGGTCAGATTTACTGTATTTTATTATATTGTAGTTATTCATATAGCATAACTCATCATCATCATGATTTGAAGCAACGCCAGTGTTTTTGACTTGCATGATTTTTTGTGGTATCATGGAGTTGAAGAAAAACAATAGAAAATGCATTTCTTGACAAGAAAAGTAGGAAATTTTATGTCGCGTTGATTCACATGTCGGAACACATGTTCATTTGGCAAAAGAGCTTGCACTCTCTGTGTCAACTCTGAATACCATCTAAATTTATTGAATACTCAGAGCAATTATTTATTCATTTAATATTTGTGATGCTACAAGTAATATATTATATATTTTAGATAGATAATGTAAGTGTACATAGGTACCTATGTATTAAATTTTGCAATGTATAGCATTACAGCTTTTATACTTCCTGCAATTTACACTTTCCTGCCATTTACACTTCTTTGCATCAGTGCCTTGAAAAGTGTAAAAAGTGGGTTTTACCACAGTATAAATATTAATACAGTACAGAAACTCAGTCCGTTTTTCTGCCAGACAAGCATGCACATGCATTTACTAGCAATCGTAGCGGCCATAAAGTAAGACTACAGAAACTACTCCGGGAAGTATGCAAATAAATAGGAGTGTTGTATTTATTAGAACTTGCGATATTCGAAGGACCTTATTATTCTGCTGTAAATTTCAGTAATAATGAAAGACAAAATCCTGAATTGCATTTCTTCACTTTCTTGAAACATCCAGAAAGATAAGAATGAAAATAAGTAATATTTATTGTAGGCCTATTGGCTTACTCGTGATTCTGGTATGGTTATGTTTCAAGTTACTTTAATGTAATTTTCTTTTATATTTTATTCTGTTGTAATGATTTCTGGTGTATAAAATAGGTCATTAATTGTCGACAAGAAAACCTAGTAACAAAATATGTAAAATATTTGAGTGAAAATTACCGTCTATGCTTAACACATGCCGAAAACAGAGAGTTTATGAATTCCTATAAAAACCCTTTAATTAAAACTGCTGTACCGATGGTGTCTTCAATTCCAAATGCTCCAGAATTTTTTGTTTTGTTTAATGGAGTCTATCCTGCAGTAATTGACGCTACATAGACCTACAGTAAATTGAAGTCGTATATTGCCATATAAGGCAAAGAATCAAAATACACTGTCAACAATGATGTGCAGGATGAACAACGTGACAGACCTATAATATAATTTACGTAATTAATAGGTAGGCTATTTAATATCATAATTTGAATTATAAATTACTAGCTGAAAAGGCCCGAAACGCTCGGGTTTTGTATTTTGTAAATGCAAAAAAAACTTATGAAGGACTTTCAATTTTCAAAGCTAGGTCTTTAAGGTCTTTATATAGTTATTTAGAATTTGAAATGGGGAAGAACGACTTATCACACACAAACTACTCCCTCAGAAAACGCTAGATAGGCTATAGCGTATTATAGCTTATAGCAGATCCCCGCAGCTTCGCCCAAGATAATTAATCGAAAGATTAACAATTAAGAGCAAAATAATTAAACTATTATATTTATTAACACTTTGCATACGAAACATTCATAGGTCTAAACTAAACGATTGATAGGCCTAATTAATGAAACAGCTATAGGCCCTAGGACTAAATCCGGCTTTGAAGTGAATTCAACGATTAGAAAGCGCAGCATGGGGAAAATAGCCTCAGACTCAAGTTCCCTGGCCCAAAAAACCCTGCATAATGAGTTCCGTCCAAATCGAAAAATGTTTGCCCATTTAGGCCTATATTCATTATTCTTCTTCCGTCTAGGGTGAATATTTCATCTGTCTGCGTGCCTTGACATTATAAACATATGAATCGGCCAGAGTGGGCTTACAAATTTCAAACGATCGCGATGCTTTTATCTCCAAGATATGACGAAAGTAGGAAAGCCATCCGCAATTGATTTGACAACTGAAATGTATTGCTGAAAACTGATGCTTCGAAAGCGCAAAAGCGTTCGTTTGGAAAGAACGGGCTTGAGCAGTTTGTATTCGATCAGCTTCTAATCTTGCCTCCCGTGCTCGTAATTGCCTTTTTATTTTGTGCTTGAGATGTAGATCGACCAATCGATTTCCGTTTGGGGGGCATAATTGTCAACGATGCTCGCAAATTCGCAAAAAATAATAATAAATAAATAAATGGAAAAATTCAGCATTCGAAAGATTATGAGAATTGAAATCGATTAAACTCACGATGAAAAAAGTATGTAAATGTACTATGTGACAGACAGACATATAACTTATTCGTTTTTATTTATATCGATGAAAAATGGAATAAGCCATTGAGGCCGTGGTTTCAATATTCATTTGTCCAGACTTATAATTCCGTTACATTTCAGGCAGATTTAACGACCCTACATAAGAGATTTTAATTACGATTACATATAGAAATGTTGTAGCCAGGACCCCGAACTAAGCAACTTCCCCGGAATTTTCTGTAAACCATCTTTCATAAGAAGCATATTCCATCTTAAATAAATATTTAATATTACCTTATTATAAACTTCTCTGGCGTTTACAATAACTTGCGATATCCATTGCCTTCCATAGCGATCGCGATGCTTTTTTTTCCAAGGTATGACAAAAATGTACAAAGCCTTCTGCAATTGATTTGACAACTGAAATGCACCGCTGTCTCGAGAATAATACAGTTTAGAAGGCAGTGCTGAAAATTGCACGTCTCATTCCCGTTTTCACTCATAACTCACGAACGAAAGCTAAAATTAAAAATGTAATATGCCAGAAACCTTCCCGGGAATGTACTCAACAACTTCCCAAAGTTTCATGGCGATCGGTTGAATGGTTTAGTAATGCATAAAGGACAGACAGACATACATTCATTTTTATATATATAGATTAAAGGGCAATGATTTTAAAGGGAAAGTACTAGGCTTAGATACAGTCCTTAACAGTATCCTATTTAGGTATTGTTTACCTCTTCTTAACTAGAATATAATAAAGTATCTGTTTTATTATTTCTTAAATTTAAAATTAGATTTGCATTAAATAAAAATATTCTGTATTTTTCTCTTTTAACATAACATATTTTGCGATGTGTTTATGTATTTTTCCAAGTCATTTGATATGATGAGAATGTAGTTTTACTAAATCTCCGCATGGAGCGCTAGTGTCGTCCAGCCAACATGTTGTCATAGGACTTTTAACACACAGTTTCTTTACTGTATTAATATTTATACTGTGGTTTTACTGTACTAAGTTTAATGAAAATCTGATAAATAGACCTGGGATTTTAAGGCAAATGCCTATTTTATTCCTTATGAAATAAGATGAAAATTTTAAAATATGTTGATGTTTCATGATAAATCACTTACATTTATAGAGTTTTATAGTGCCTTAAAATGCCTATTCGAACCTTTGGAGCCTATTTTTACTCTTTTTGTGCCTAAAATGCCTATGTTGTACATTTAAAATAAAATTCTACTTCTGTAACTTTTTTTAAAAATCATTTAATGGACATCCCTGTATGAAGAGCAGAACAGCAGAGGTTGGGTTTTTCACAGAAACTTGAGTTTCCCAAACAATTGTTGCCAAAGTAATGCTGACTGGGGAAAGGGAAGGATTAAGTCAAAAGAACAAGTCACAGATATATAGTAAGAAGGGACATACTATGTTAAGTGGTCAGTGAAAGACCAACTGAATATAGTTCATGATGTCTAAAACGAAATCACCTAAGAGTTTGCTTATACAACAATGGCTTATACAATTTCCAGGGATGACTTTTGATGGCAAGATTATTTCTGTCAGTAGTGCAATAAACAGGTATGTGCTTTTTGAAGTAAAACTTCTTTAGTGGCGGTAGAGGGTAAATCTGGAAAATAAGTCACACTAAAACCGTAACGAAATCAGTCACGAAATCAGTCACAAAATCAGTCACAAAATCAGTCACACTCAAAACTACGTGTTTCGGAGCGGACTGCACAGAAAACAATCAACTCAATGATTAGGAGTAATCAAAGGAAATTTTTCAGACATTACTTCCTCAATGGCAATAGACAATTCCTAAGCAATCTAAAGGTATATTATCTATTTTATGGAACCCGGAGGTTCATTACCGCGCAAATCCAAAATTAAAAAATTCAAATTTCCAAAACTAAAAAAAAAATTAAAACATCCAAAAATTAAAACAATAAACTCAATGATTAAGCTTATCCAAAATTTAAATAAATTATCCGACATTGGTAAAGTGTGTTAAAACCACCGCCTTCTCGAGAATTACACTGAATCTTTCTTTTCGTTTGACTGTGTACATTTTGAAAAAAGTTGAACAGCACTAGCCACCGCCTTCTCGAGAATTACACTGCATCTTTCTTTTCGTTTGACTGTGTACATTTTGAAAAAAGTTGAACAGCACTATAATCAACAAAATCATAGCAGAAAACTCATACAATTTTAAATGAAGTGCATGATAGAACTGATACGTATGAACCTATATTGAAATCTATTTTGCCTTATGCAAACTTTAAATCTCATAAAAATTCACCCACAGACTTTAAAAAACCGAAATCAATTGCAGAAAGAGCAAGAGGATACCGTGAGAGTATGAAAGTGACAAAGAAAAGGAAAACTGAAGAAAATACATAAATAAATAAAGTTTTACTTCTGTCGCGTGGCGTTCCACGCACTCTTTTTTTTTTTTTTTTTTTTTTTTTTTTTTTTTTTTTTTTTTTTTTTTTTTTTTCATATTAATCTAAAACCAAGGCTTTGCTATTGGCTCCTAATTAATTTTAAAGACCTCGACCAGGCGGCATGGGTTGGATTTTCAGTACTGGCAGTAATTTAGAAAGCAGTGAGGTCTGGAATAGCATTGACCTAGCATTGTGAGGACAATTGGGAAGCCACAGTGAGCAGCGGTCATGAATGCAGCGCAATACGACTGAGGGATGTGTCGTGTTGACCACACGACCACCCAATATCTACATGCCATGAGCTGGGCAACTGCCGTTATTGAAAGCCAAGGGCCTTGAAATCCTGTAGTGTTCTAATTTTTCATATAATCCAAAACTGTTTTTGATAAACTTTTTTTTAATTCTCTCTTCATTTTGCAGTTATTTCTGTTAAGAATAGGTATACCACGCTTTACAGTTTAAGAGCATATTATAGTATTTTAAAGTCTATTTTCTGTCTATTTCCACATTTTAAAAGCATATTTTAAGTGCCTATTTTCTCTTTTAAAAGCCTATTTACTTCTTTTAAAAGACTATTTTAGGGGCCTAAAACTAATTTTTTTAGAGCCTAAAATCCCAGGTCTATTGATAAATTATACCGGTATTCAAGTCATCGTGTGTACAGACACAGAGAGACACATGTTGCTTGTTGTTTCAGGGATGTATTTAAAGAGTCGCTGAACGATCTGAAAGCTCTTATGAGGCAGTACAAACTGAAGAAGATGCTGCAGAATGCCATGATGTCTGCTTTGCAAACAAAGTGGGAATACATAAACGGACACTTTGCAAACAAGATTGTCCAGATCCTCCCCCCAGACTGCCCCCTGCTGGAGGAAGTGCAGCACGACATGTTTGTGAAGACGCTGCTCAAAGTCCCTCTGTTTCAAGTGAGTTTACACGCTTTACAGTAATTATGTAAATAAAATATTATTGCTTCAGAGAAAAGGTGTAAGGAAAACCACAGATACACATTTTTAGACCCTTGTGAGCCATTATTTATAAAACTACATTGTATGACTGTCATAAATCTGTATATTTTTAATGTTTTGCAGTATGTCGAAAATAATATATCAGAACTAGATCTTAGACAGGACATTCACATACCTAACACAACCAATGCTAAAAGAACAGACTACTTTATCAAGTCATTAAACAGTTAAGAAATATTAGGGCTTAGAATTTACAATCAGCTGCCATTAAATTTAACTGATTTCCAAGGGGGAATCAAAAAGTAAGTTACACTTCCAAGTTATGACCATTTATGAAACCACCTACACATAGGCAACACAGCTATGACAACATACAGTGTACGTTCTTTTCCACATAGTCCCCAAGAGACTGTAAACATTTCTCAGAACAGTCAACCAACTTTTCGATTCTGGATGCCTAGAAATCACCTCCAGCACTATGTAACCACCAGGAGATAGCTGCTTTCACCTCCTCATCGTTTCGGAATCGTCCACCAAGATCCTTTTCAGCTTACCGAACACATGATAAAAGAGGTTAAAAGAGCATGAGAGAGACGTTAAATATGGGAGAGTGTCCACGGGATTGGCCCAGCATATGATAGAAGAAAAGCATGGCATCGGAGATGTAAAATTGATATAGGTGGAGGGGGAAGAAACTATGAGGAAGGTAGTCGAAGCCTGGAACATCATTGGGAACAGGGACTTATGTATGAATAGATATGAAGGGGATATAGGAGAGGATTGGTTGGGCTTGATCATAACTGTAAGAGATAAATGTGAGCTTACATTTCCACCGCCCCCTGAATGTGGTGTAGAGCAGTGTGAATATGGAGTGCCGAAGGAGTGGATTAACAAACACATTAGAAACACGAGCTTCATGGTTAACAACACACCCCAGTGGAGGAGTTGTCTTCTTCAAGTCTTACCCAGTCACCCGATGAAGACCCGAAGGAGAGGGTTGAAACGTTGTGATATCAAAAACCATATCCACTGGTAATTATTCTTTTTATTAGTTGTTTTAACTTCTTATTCTGTGACGAAACAGTGGAAAATCGGACCATCATGTATAGTATATGAACACATGATAATCGTATGGTGCTAAGTCTGGACTCCTCACACGGCCTGCCAAACGTCTGAACTGCTGCAGTCATGTATTTAATACAAGACTTTTATTTTATGGACTTGAAATACATTTTCTAACAGTTTTAAGAATTTTTAGCAATACTTTTGACTAATTTAATTTATATATCGCAAGTTTTTATACCTCTAGACTAGTAGCTTATGCTACTTATATCTGTTCAATGTGTTATATTAACAAAGTTTAGGAATGAAGTTTTTTTGACAGTGAAACTATACTAAATTATTCAAAAGTAGTCGAACGTTTGAAACACTTGTACTGTTTGAAACACTTGTACTGTGTACAGTCGCCAGAACGCCAGTCCACCACTAGCCGACGATGGAAGGGTACTTACCTCTTACAACATGTCCTAGTAAAGGTACGTAAGTGAGCTAAAAGTGTTTCAAACGTTCGACTACTTTTGAATAATTTGTGTTATATTAAGTTATGTTTTTCAAAGTAGGCTAAACAATTTTTAAGATTTCATATACTGAGCGCAGGTGGAAATTGTAATTTATAAACAAATTACATCTGTTTTAGCATGTGAGCATCCAGCTGGTCAAGAAAGTAGCAACTGTAACAGAGGTGATCGTGGTATCACCGGACCAAACAGTTGCAATCAGTGGACAAGTCACAAAGGTTATGTATGTTATCATCAATGGCTACTGCCAGGTAAGGGATGGTTCCAACTATTAACCCTTTCAGGGCCAAGGAATCGCTTTTAAAATGCCACCTGCCGATTGCTCAGTTTCTGCTATTCACTGCTTTGGGTGTGAACACCGATCAGAGCAGAGTTCATTTTACCGAAATAATATACATATTTTTGAGATTTTTCAGATATACGTCAACAGGAACAGCTTTCTCTCCTCTTTAAAACGATATGTTAAGTGAGGGCTTTGACCTTCAAGTCTTTGTGTGCAACCTCATTTCATTGCAATTTCTTTGTTTTGTAGTAACCATGGGAGAATGTTTTTAAGACGTATTTGTTGGCGGAAAAGATGATGAATAATTGTTATTACCCATACCATCTGATAGCAGTGACGAAGACATTATGGTCATACTTACTTACTTACTCAATGACAATAGACAATTCCTAAACAAGCTAAAGGAATATTATCTATTTTATGGGACCTGAAGGTTCATTGCTGTGCTTACCTCAGCCTGCCCTTCAACCACATTCTGTGCTAACTCCATCCAACCATCCCTCTTAAATCTATCCTGATATTGTCCTCCCACCTATGTCTAGGTGTTCCAAGTGGTCTTTGCCCTTCGTGTCTCCCAGTCAATAATTTTGAGATATGTCTTTCCTCCCTCATACGTGAAACATGTTCAGCCCATTTCATCCTCCGTGATTTAACTACTAACTTTTAAGGTATATTTACACCCAAGGAACCAAAAAAATTATGAAAAATTGCATTTTTTGGAAACAATATATTTAGATAGTTCTTTTCTCTTTAATTTTTTGTATTAATTTTTAAAATCTGGCTGTCATGGAGTGGAGGGAGTTCAGTGACATGGGACATGTCCTGGAGTGGAGGGAGTTCAGTGACATGAGGCATGTCCTGGAGTGGGAGACGTTCAGTGACATGGAGCATGTCCTGGAGTGGGAGAAGTTCAGTGACATGGGGCATGTCTTGGAGTGAGGGAAGTTCAGTGATGGGACATGTCCTGGAGTGGAGGGAGTTAAGTGACATAGGACATGCCCTGGAGTGGGAGAAGTTCAGTGACATGGGGCATGTCCTGGAGTGGAGGGAGTTCAGTGACATGGGGTATGTCCTGAAGTGGGAGAAGTTCAGTGACATGGAGTATGTCCTGAAGTGGGAGAAGTTCAGTGACATGGGGCATGTCCTGGAGTGGAGGGAGTTCAGTGACATGGGACATGTCCTGGAGTGGGAGAAGTTCAGTGACATGGGGCATGTCCTGGAGTGGAGGGAGTTCAGTGACATGGGGTATGTCCTGAAGTGGGAGAAGTTCAGTGACATGGGGCATGTCCTGGAGTGAGGGAAGTTCAGTGATGGGACATGTCCTGGAGTGGAGGGAGTTAAGTGACATAGGACATGCCCTGGAGTGGGAGAAGTTCAGTGACATGGGGCATGTCCTGGAGTGGAGGGAGTTCAGTGACATGGGGTATGTCCTGAAGTGGGAGAAGTTCAGTGACATGGGGTATGTCCTGAAGTGGGAGAAGTTCAGTGACATGGGGCATGTCCTGGAGTGGAGGGAGTTCAGTGACATGGGACATGTCCTGGAGTGGGAGAAGTTCAGTGTCATGGGGTATGTCCTGAAGTGGGAGAAGTTCAGTGACATGGGGCATGTCCTGGAGTGAGGGAAGTTCAGTGATGGGACATGTCCTGGAGTGGAGGGAGTTAAGTGACATAGGACATGCCCTGGAGTGGGAGAAGTTCAGTGACATGGGGCATGTCCTGGAGTGGAGGGAGTTCAGTGACATGGGACATGTCCTGGAGTGGGAGAAGTTCAGTGACATGGGGTATGTCCTGAAGTGGGAGAAGTTCAGTGACATGGGGCATGTCCTGGAGTGAGGGAAGTTCAGTGATGGGACATGTCCTGGAGTGGAGGGAGTTAAGTGACATAGGACATGTCCTGGAGTGGGAGAAGTTCAGTGACATGGGGCATGTCCTGGAGTGGGAGAAGTTCAGTGACATGGGGCATGTCCTGGAGTGAGGGAAGTTCAGTGATGGGACATGTCCTGGAGTGGAGGGAGTTAAGTGACATAGGACATGTCCTGAAGTGGGAGAAGTTCAGTGACATAGGGCATGTCCTGGAGAGGAGGATGTTCAGTGATGGGGCATATCCTGGAGTGGATAGAGTTCAGTGACATGTGGCATGTCCTGGAGTGAAGGAAGTTCAGTGACATGGCTCATGTCCTGGAGTGAAGGAAGTGCAAGGACACATGCTATCTTGGTGTAAAATTGAATTTTCAACAGCCAATGCTGATAACCTAACTTGCCAAACCATTAGGTTCTTTTCACACTGAGTCACATGTGACAGTCACCGCTAGCATCGCCAAGAGTAGCTACATGATAAAACAATTTGTAATCCCGTTTGACATCCCAAATGGCAGGTCAAGGTTCCACTACACTTATAAAATCTTCAATATTTATCAAATCTAAACTCATGGCTGGATAACTAGTTTTGCTGAGCTTAACTATACAACTGAATTATATATAGGCCTATACAACTTGCACTGTTGGCAATCATAAAATGCAGTGACCTTCTCTAGTGATCCAGTGTGAAAGCTCCCATTTAAACCAATGCTTCTTCGCCGGTGACCATCACAAGTGATCCAGTATGAAAAGGCTCTTACTGCGTATGTACATTATTATATCAAAGCCTTTAGATATATTTATTATTGCAGACAAGGAATATTTGAAATTTACAATATGTACCTTCCCTTCCATTTTATTTCATAATATTGAGTTAAGATTTAATTTACAGCAGCCAACTGTGATGTGACTACTAGTGCAATATTAACTTTTCAAAGTTGATGTGCATGTAATTTTACTTACCATCTCGAACAGCTGTTGTATGTAATTATTTTGGACATTATTCCGTATCGTTGAAGAAGTAGCATGCCTAACTCGCATTAAGTGCATTACAGAATGTTGGAAATTTAAAAAGACTTTCTTTCTGCACTTCAAGCTTTCAAGCTCTTCCTCAATGCACATTTGTATCACAATACCCTTACTAAGAGAGTAATTTGTTTCAGATTATAGATTACATGACAGGGCGGCAGCAGAAGATAATTGGTCCAGGTGATCACTTTGGAGCAATTGAACTGTTTTTGAAATTTCCAAACTACAACACTGTGCGCTCCTTGACTCACTGCAGGATTGCATTTATCAGAGAAGCGTCTCTGTATAGTGTGATGTCGATGTTCCCGGAGCCTTACCAGAATCTCATTGAAACTGTGGAACTCGTCTCCAGCAGAGAGGTAACTTTTCTCTAGGAATTACAAAATGGTGCTGAAGCTGTAATATGTTTGATATGAACTGTGACTTTAATACTCTTAGGGCCGATTGTATAAACAGTTTGATCATGGATCAGAGACCAAATTGATCTCAGTTCACGCTGAACTCGGAAATTTTTGTTGTATAAACGCTAATCTGAGATAAATTCGCACTGAACTAGGATCAATTTTGACTGGAGAAATTTCTCCGATCAAACTCTTTGATCTCAGTGCAAGGGGCTGTTTTCCTATTTGAGACATAAGATTAGCTCATTATAAACATAATATTAGGCCTACCTGTGTGGTTACGATAACATAAAGAAAATATACAAAAGAAAACTTCATACATTTCTAGCTATAACGTAGTTGTGCGTATATAGGCTATGTTTTAGGCTCCTTAAAATGCAGTGTAACATAACTCTACAGCATAACCTGTACGTTATTATTATGTTTCGCTAATCCCATGTTCGAATCTCCTTAAGTCTAAAATTTTTATTGTAGGAATAGGTAGGTAGGGTAAAGGAGAAAATATATTGAATAGTAGAAAGGGGAAAAAATAAAAAATTTCCAAATTTTCAATGCTGCTAAACGAGACTGATGACTATGGTGGAACTACTAGGAAATCTCGAGTGGGAGGATCTTAAGGGGCGACCTCTTTTTGGATTTTCCCCAAATGCTTTCTTCGTTATCTTTCAGAACTGATATTTTACATTGTAATAAGGTAGTCATGAGGTAAAAACTTCAGTGGGCTATTAAGTTTAAAATCGATAGAGAAAAGTTCAGTGGAATAGGCTACCTGGTTTCCATGAATGACAAACATAACCGAAGCACAAAAAAATCCTCAAATTTTACTTCTCCGCTTTCATACAATTCATGAGACGAAGCATTTATACGTCCTTAGCCGTGAAAATGTTAAGCCCATTTATATCGCCAGAAATGAAATTACCAGAACATTTTTCATTGCATTTTGCTCTTGCACGGATGTTATTGCTTCCGTCTTTTTAGATTTCCCAAGACAATTTCAATCAATACATCCTTGTCCTCCTTGAAAAAATTAAGGAACGATCCTTTTTCTGCTTAATTTCGATCATATTTTGCCTTCCTTTCGCATAGTACATGGTCTGAGTACGAAGGAAAACAGAGTAACATTGGTCTCGCCTCGCGATACTCAGCTGTTTCTGCGATGTTGCCAAGCGTTCATGTGTGAACTAGGATCAAAATTGAACTTCAATTAGTTGATCTTAGATCAGTGTTATACACTATGACTCGAGCCTGAACTCAGATCATTTTCTGAACTTAGATCATAATTGATCTCCAGTCAGTGATGTTTATACAATCGGCCCTAAGTTTAGTTGCTCCACTTCCCTGTCACTTGTACTACATGTTCCTTGTCTCCCAGATCTTTCTTCATCTGCCAGAAAAGATGAAAGTCACTTGGCACGGGAACGAGTTTTTAAAAGCCATCATGATAGGGGATGAAACATGGATTCGTTACGACAATCCAGAATGAAAAAAACAATCCAAACAATGGATGCAGACAAATTTCCTTAATAACCCAAGATCTGGCTTCCACACCAACAAAGAATTTAAAAACACTTCAAAATGCCGTGAAGACCTTTGTCAATACGCTGGCGGAAAGCTTCTATGAGGAGGGTATTGAAAAGTTGGTACAATGCTACGACAAATGTCTCAGTCAGGGCGCGACTATGTAGAGAAGTAGCTAGAAGGTGTACCTAAATGTTCCAAATAAAATAGTTTTGATTTTCACTGTGGTTTTCATGTCATGCCCCATCAGATGTTGAAAAAAAAAATAGCCCTCATACTTTGTCCAATACATAAATGACACTTGAAAGAAGACGTCACAATAAAGAAGAATGTGTGAAAACAGATTAATGTAATCTGCCAAAAGAAAAGGACTCAATGACACCCTTTGTAGGTGGATAGAGATCATGCTTGGTGGGAGAAAAATAAAAGCGACATTGTTCGGGGAAAGAACTGAGGTGTCCTTACATGGAGGTTGTCCACAGGGAGGGGTACATAGTAATTGACAGACTCATAACAGAATACAACAATGAAGGATATTATACCCAAGGTTATGAGGGTAACTTGGTCGTTTTAATTCCTGGTAAAGACTACGACATAACTAAGGCTCTCATGCAGAATGCTCTGAGGACAGAGGTGCCGACTTGGAAATATTTATGGGGGGGGGGCAAGAACTGGATTTTCAGTAGCTATACATAGGCCTTACATGATAAAATCTTAAATCTTGGGGGGGGGGGCAGAAAGTACCTTGCCCCCCCCCCCTAAGTCGGCGCCTATGTCTGAGGATAGTAGAAAAGTGGTGTAAGTCAGAAGGCCTAAAGGTTGCTTGGTTGGTTGGTTGGTTGGTTGCTAATGACCAGCTTGTTGGAGCTCTTCCATTAGCTGTCTTGCTTCCCAGTAGCGTGTAGATAAGTCTGAGCTCTGTAATGCTCTGCACTTAGTAGGTGCTCGCTGTCCATAACAGAGATTCTTGTTGTTCGCAAAGAACACATTTTGGAGAGTTGTAGATATTGAGTTTGTGTAGGTGTCCTGTATACAGTCTGAAGAGTGCTACTGCATTCATTCTGGGGCTGTCTGGTACCAGGTTTATCTGTGTGACTAGAGGTTTCCATTTTTTATTTTCACTTTCTCGGTATATTTCTTTCTTTATGTTCTGTTTGATGGATTTATTAATGAGTATCTTTGCGGAATGGAATGGCATTGTTTGCTTTCTAGACTGTTGGATCTTAGTGCCTTTCTTCGCTAGGAAATCTGCTTGTCCGTTGCCTTGTATGTCGCAGTGTGAGGGGATCCATTGTAGTACTATTTTCTTCTGCAAGTTCTATAGGTGTTTGATAGAATCTTGAATTTCAGATACACGTATGCTTGCAGGGTTGTTGGCTGCTATTGCTTGTATGGCAGATTTTGAGTCAATGAGGATAACAGCATTCTTGAAGGCAGTATAATTGTAGAAAAGTTGTTTTAGGGCTAAGTTAATGGCTTCCAATTCTCCGTCGAAATGTGTAGAATTTGTGCCTAGGATTAAATAGAAGCTAAATAGACTGCTAAATATTTCTGCTCCTGCTTTGTTATTATTACTCAGTAATGATCCATCAGTATAAATGTGTAACCATTCTTTTTCTGGGTATCTAGGCCTAAAGGTAAATCCACAAAAAAGTTAGTACCTTTTACTAGGAAAAGGGTAAACGTAGTAGACACACCAACCTTATTTGCTGGGAAACTCTCTTTGGAGAACCAGGTAAATTACCTAGGAGTGACACTAGACAGTAAACTTCTCTGGAACCAACATATTGCAGGAGAAGCTGTGGGAAGACTTGGGGACTGAAACCAAAAGTGGTATTTTGGATATACATAATGGTTATAAGACCCATATTTACATATGCCGCCAATGTATGGTGGACGAAAGTGGAACAAATCAATGTTAGAACCAAGCTAAACAGTCGTCAGAGGCTGGTGACAGGGATAACAGGGGCAATGATCAGCACACCAACAAAATCTATGGAGACCATTCTAAACTTGACCCCCTTGGATCTATTTATCCAAGGAGTGGCAGGAATGAGCGCCTATAGATTAACAACTACAGAATATTGGGGTCCTAATCATATAAAGAACAGGCCCGATGAGAGGGAGGGGCAGCCGGTGCTGCAGCCCCGGGGCCCAGGCCGACCAGGTTTTATTTTTTACTTTCTAAATTTACTCTAAAATAAAATTGGTTATAAGTCAATAAACAGCTTAAGTTATGTTTTATGTATTTATTTTATCTGCATTGTCCTGTCATATAACGGTGACATGGAATTATCAAATATTTAATACACTATTTCACCTTTACCCTTAACATATAATATACAACTTATTATGAAAATGCATTTCGGCGTATGCTGCGCCATCTTCAGTTCAAATAAGATGTAATGAACACCCCAGAACTCCAGAACTGAGGTCGCAAATCAAAACACACAAAGTAAATAATCCAATAAGACCAGTGGTGAATTTCTTAAATGCTCCTAGCTATAAAATTTCAAAAATGCTGGGGAAAATATTAAATCAGAGATTAAATCTACCCTACAGATACAATGTCATAAATTCAATTGATTTGGTCAACAAAATAAAAGACACTTGTGTTAATAAAGAGGACCTTATAATATCGCTGGACATCACCAACTTGTATACAAACGTACCAATAAATGATTCAATCAGAATTATAGAAAATAGGCTTCTAGATAACGGCGATAACACCAGTGTTACTAAGCAGATAACCTCACTTCTTAACACTATATTATTCCAAAATTATTTCAAATTTGACAATAAATTGTACATACAGAAAGAAGGAGTAGCAATGGGATCGCCGCTTTCTGGGATTATAACAGAAGCCTACTTACAACATATTGAACAAGAATATATACAAAATATTATATTTAAATATAAAATTATCACTTATCAAAGATATGTTGACGATATTCTTATCATTTGCAATAAGAACAAAGTAGAAGATATTTTCAAAGATTTTAATAACATCAATAATCATCTGAAATTCACTCTTGAGAAAGAAGAGAATTATTCACTACACTACTTGGATCTCAGTATTACCAGAAACAACAAGACACTCGATTTTGGTATATTCAGAAAAAATACCTATTCGGATAATATTATCGGCAATTCTTCTAATCATCCTATTAGCCACAAAATGGCTGCTTTCAACAGCATGGTATACAGAATGGTTAACATACCCATGAATGAAACTAACTACAACAAAGAATGTAGTACAATTATGAAAATTGCCGAAAATAATGGATACAATAAAAGTATGATTAGAAATTTAATCAGAAAACACAAAATGAAATTACATAACAAACAAAACCCCATTAGCCAACTCACACCTCTACAAAAAGACAACAATAATAAATATTTTGCTACATTTAATTACACAGATAACAGAATACATGCTATAACAAAGTTACTACGTAAAGAAAACTTTAAAATTGCTTACAGAACAAACTGCAACTTAAAGAACAAATTGTACAGCAATAATACTAACTCTGTGGATAAAATGGAAGAAAGTGGAGTGTACAAATTGACGTGTATTGATTGCAAAAAGATATATATGGGACAAACTGGTAGAAAATTCAAGCAAAGATTCAATGAACATGTCTCTGACTTTAAATATGGCAGATTACGCTCAGCATATGCTAAACACCTGCTTGATAGTGGTCATAGATTGGATAATTTAAATAACACCATGGAAGTCCTACATATCTGTGATAAGGGTGTTAGACTAAATACATTGGAAAACTTTCAAATTTATAAGAACAGAAATAACATCCTTAATGAAAATATAATTGACCAAAATCATTTATTTGACTTGACTACAATGGTGACCTAGGTTACCAATTAACAAATTTTATAAACAACATTATTTGAGAAGAATTGTGGTGTTCATTACATCTTATTTGAACTGAAGATGGCGCAGCATACGCCGAAATGCATTTTCATAATAAGTTGTATATTATATGTTAAGGGTAAAGGTGGAATAGTGTATTAAATATTTAATACTAGCTGAAATGGCCCGGCGCCGCCCGGGCTTTGTATTTTTTAATTTGAAATTAATTTATGGAGGACTTTCGATTTTGAAACTCTAGGTCCTTATATAATATGTATGTAGAACTTGAAATGAAGAAAAAGATTTATCACACTCAAACTATTCCATCAGAAAACGCTAGATATAGCTTTTTATGGCTCATAGAGGATGTCGAATGCTGCATTCCGTTGCTTCTACACATCATGCCTGGGTGGGGTTGAAATAAGAAGAAACATAAATTTCATAAAATTGTATTTGGCTTGACGGAAAATTTTATTTCTCATTCTCATCTTACAACCGTTTAGGGGCTGAAATAAAAGAGAAATGTAGTATCACTTTCATACTTTCCTCCCCTAAAACCCGGGTCATTATAAACTGCGAGCATAGGACTCAAAATGTTTCATCCCATGCTTAGGACCTATGATAAATCTCAACTAATACAAAGCCTATGGATAACGTATAAGCGGAAAGGATTATTTACAGACTTCTGATATAGCATACTCACACACTTAAGTTATCCCTGCAATACGACTTCTTATTCTACATCAAATTGTGAAGTGAGAAAATATTTCTTATGTCGAGGGTAGAGAAAGTTATGTGACTACATCACACTGTGCTTTATTTTCGTGGATTTCATTTTCAGTAATTATTTTCGCCAATATATTACATCGATGGAATCATAAATCGTTAAAGTCCAGCATTAGGCTATATAGTTGCCATGGCCCTATGTAATCACAGTAAACAATTCACTGTTGTCATGTGAACTGAACAGCATTTCATTGTTTTCAGTATAATATTCTCAGAAATTATATAATTTTCAAGGGAAGGACTGATTTGTTTCAATTTTAATGTTGACCGCTATACTTCCCGGGATTAACAGGGTATGTGTACAAAATTTCGTGTAAATTCGTAAAGAAATGTAGATTTGTATAAGGAACAAACATACATACATACATATCCACAAACACACATTCAACTTTATATATTAGATTAACCCTTATCTGTTGAAAATGAGTTATTTTAATAATGGAATTATCAGTTAATCTGAAAAAAAAATTGAAGAAAAATTTATATTTTTGAAAAGTAGAAGCAACAGTAGGCCTCACTAACGTTCGCCATTTAAAATCATAATTTTCAAAAGATTAAACTGGTACATACAGATAAAATTGTTCCTAATTAAAAAATTTTAATGTATTTTTCCATTTCCTGCACGGCATCAGTTAAATGATTTGGTTCAAAATCAATAGGCTTCATACCATGGGCGTTATAAATAGTACACCATGTTTTATGAAAATCCGATAAAGCGTATTTGAGTTATCGCGCTTACAGACACACAGACAGACAGACAGTCAGATAGTCCTGTCTACCAGACAATCTCATAAAGTACCATTCTGGCACTTAATAATAATGTAATATAATATTTGACGGGGGCCCGGGAAAATTTTTCACTGGGACCCTTGCATTCTTTCCACAGCCCTGATAAAGAATGAACTAATGAACTAAAGGAAATGTTATAATCACATGCAGAATCAACCTTCTCTTTTATTGTTTCTTTGCACTCTATTGTTGACTTGTACTTCATCACAAGCCCAATTAGTACAGACTTTTCAAATATTAATAAGTTTGTCCCTCGATTTATCTTTTTAATGTCTTCCATTTTTGTGGTTGACGCCATTTGCCATTAAATAAAACAAAAGAACCGCATAATGAAGTGCATTCATAAAAGCAAATTTTTAACCCCGGCCTTCTAGATCTCTGCTAGTGTTCCTATTTTCTGCTAGTGTTAAAATGACATTAGTTAATCCACAGTGGAAAAAGCATGGTGAAGCGCTACAGTCACAAGGATGAGTTAAAACTTTAACCCAAAGTTAAACCCAGGGTTAGTATATATTTAACCCCCTATCGATGAGACTGGGTCTAAATAAATCAAAGTAACCTTACAACCATTATCGGAGACTGACTTTCACAACCCTTAACAACTTGTCACATAGGGCATTGCTTTTTATGCAATAAAATAAAATAAAATAAAATGGCTATAGAGTCTGTATATCCCAATGTGAACTGAGCATGGGAGAGTGTTACCGAATAAGAACAAAAGAAGATTGAAGAAAGAAAAATTTTCACCAACTGAATTCTTTCTCTGGGTTTCATGAAGTATAGTGACCCAGGGATATTCATGATCTCAGAGCAAAGATTTTCTAGCTCTTTTGAAAGATATCCTTGAGATATGAGATATATCAACTCCTACTCTTCTTGACTGCATGATTGGACTCATGATCAGTAGAAAGTTAAGTTCTATGATGTGTCATCATGTATTGAACTCAGTGCGGTGTGTCTGGTGCTCAGATAACGTCTCAGTTTTCTAGTACAAAAGATTGTGAGTTTGCAGAGTAACCGAGGCGATAGGCTAACAATGCAGTGCTTCTGTGTCAGCCTTCCTCGATAGTAATAAGAGAGATACGAATGACGCATTCACAAGCAGGATTTTCCTATTCCGAAAGATGTCGCCAAGTGAATCAAACTTTGTGAAACGTATGGCTAGAAACTTGTAATTAAAGATTATTGTTAAGATTGGCTGAGACTTGAACGTAATCCCAGTATCACTCACTTGTTTCATGGAGAGAAATTTAACAACCGTAGCCACTTAGGCTACTAATAGCGTATAACTTCAAGATGTGGCTATAGGATTCTTATTGGCCTCGGTGGATTTTACAGCCCTATTTCTCAACTGTATTCTTTTTTAATTCTTCAGATAACCTAGTTTTTTTACAATTGGTGGCTGGATACAGATTGACAGATCGCATGAGGAGCGATGATATCAGAAAGGAATTAAGGATCTTCTCTATAAATGATAAAATATCAGAATATCGTACAAATTGGAAAGAACATTTAAGTAGACAGGCCAATACAAATATAGCGAAACAAGCACTCAATTATAAACCTAGAGGAAAGAGGGATCCAGGTCACCCGAAAACAAGATGGGCACAGCAAACTTTTGAGGCCGAAACAGGCGCTATTGATGCCTAATCCCTGTATGTAGATGATGATGAGATAACTAGTGTATTTAGATTCGACTCGCCATTCAGTATAATAACAAATATCAGAATTTTAAAAATTTCAATGGTTTAGTTACATGGTATCTTGTGTATGCAGGCAATGAAGAGACGAGTGTGCGCAGTATTCTGAATCTGGAATTTGTAACTTTTATGATGCTCATTCTTTTTGCAACCAGCTGTACAAATTATTTAACAAAATATCATTATATCACATTTATATTTTTTGTCTTCCCAAACAGATTGAGGTAGATTCATATGATACATAACGCGGTGCACTGTGACTCTGATTTTTGTGAAAATGACTTGTGGGATTTTGTGTTTGTTTCCTGTAGGAAGTGAAAACGCTTCAGGAGAGGCAGTGTTTGCACCTGGTCTATGTTACGGAGAAGGTAAACAAGAAGCAGAATCTGCACTGGATGTTTAGCAAGTGGAAGAACACAAAGCGCAAATACAACATACTGCAGTGAGTATCGTTCTTATTAAACAAATACAGTGGGTCATTCAAAACAGAGTATAAACAAATTACTTACAGAAGTTTTACTGATTATGAAGTTGTGAATTTTAAAATTATGGTGAACTCAATTGATTGGAATATATTTCTAAATGATTTTAACATATCTTCAGAGGAACTTTTTCATAAATTTTTTAATGTACTACTTAATGGATTTAACGAATGCTTTAAGATTAAAAAGAAATTGATAGGTAATTGTAGAAAACGAAATAACTCTTGATACACCAATGAGTTAAAAGTCCTGAAACAACAATTAATGTTATCTTATGATATCTACAAGAATTCTGGGACAACTAATAAACAATGTTATCTCAAACTTAGAAAGGATTACAAAGACAAACTTACGGAGGCTAAATTACATCATAACATAAGTTTAATTAATAACTCTGAGAATAAATGCAAGACCGCATGGTCATAAATAAAGCTAAAGAATGCAGTTCTAATAAGAAGAACATTCCTCTTTCAGCAGAATCGATAGTAACTATTTTATAAATTGTATTGACGATATTTGGTAAAAAATTACTGAATCTAATATATCTTACATTAAACTTTTAATGAATCGTAGCCTCAGTAGTGTAAATTTATACTGGAGTGAAGTCACGGTTCATGAGGTACTGAAGATTGTTTCCAAACTTAAGATATCAAGCAGTGATATATATGGCATGACTAATAATTTTCTGAAGAAAATAATCAATATCATAGTGTATCCACTAACTGTATGTATAAATCGTTGTATGGCTCAAGGCATTTTTCCAAGTTGTCTAAAGGTTGCAAAAGTTGTTCCGGTATACAAAAAAGGATCTCCTTCTGATGTTTCAAGCTATTGCCCCATATCCTTAGTGCCAGTCTTATCAAAAGTTTTCGAATACATAATTTATAATCAAATCTACAACTATTTTTAAGTTTTTGATTTGTTCTACAACAACCAATAGGGCTTCCGCAAAGGAAAGAGTACCGTGGATGTTATTGAAACTTTGGTCAGTGAAATTTTGGAATCTTTTGAGAATGGGAGTTACCTTTGTGGTATTTTTTGCGATCTTAGCAAAGCCTTTGATTGTATTGATCATGAAATTTTAATTAACAAACTCAATTTTTACGGTATCACAGAAATTCAGTTAGAACTTTTAATTTCGTATTTGAAAGATAGTAAGCAGGTCGTAAGTGTCAACAATGAATTCTCATCAACTCAAAATATAAAATGTGGGGTTTCCCAAGGTTCTATATTAGGCCCCTTAATGCTTCTTGTAGCAATTAACGATTTACCATGCAACGTTCCATGTACCTCTGTCATATATGCTGATGATACTACTTTCATTTCTACTGGAAAAACTTTAGAGAATTTATTACAGAAAATTGATTGTATTATGGATAAGGCTTGTGTATGGTTCAAATCCAACAGTTTATTACTAAACGAGGACAAGACAGTCTCCTTGGTTTTTAGTTTAATGTCCCTATCGGAAATGACACCCTTCATAAACTGTGTGAATGTAAAATATGTGGGCATGCACATTGACAACAAATTAACTTGGCAAAATCACATTGAATACATCAAGCTCAGGTTATCAACAGCTTCTTAAAAATCTAAGTGATCATATCCCTTTTATTTATCTAAGAAGTATGTACTTTGCCTTCTTCGAATCAATTATTAGATATGGCATCATTTTATGGGGTGGAACCAAGGTTATACTGATGCTTCAAAAAATGGTTATTAGAATGTTAAGGAAATGTGATAGTAGAATGTCATGCAGGCCTATTTTCATTGACTTAGGAATTTTAACTGTTTTTAATTTATATATTTATAATTTAGTTTTTGTACACAAAAAAGTAAGCTCACATGGATTAAGAAGTGACGTACATAATTACCAGATAGGCCCGACGAGAGGGAGGGGCAGCCGGGACTGCAGCCCTGGGGCCCGGCCGACTGGGTTTTATGTTTTACTTTCTAAATTTACTCTAAAATAAAATTGATTATAAGTCAATAAACAGCTTAAGTTATGTTTTATGTGTTTATTTTATCTGCATTGTCCTGTCGTATAACGGTGACACGAAATTAATCAGTTAATCTGAAACGGATTAATCTTGAAGAAAAATTTCTATTTTTGAAAAGTAGAAGCAGAAATCCTTTTGGACTCAACAGTAGGCCTCACTAATGTTCGACATTTAAAATCATAATTTTCAAAAGATTAATTCTGGTACATACAGATAAAATTGTTCCTAATTAGAACATTTTAATGTATTTTCCCGTTTTGTGCCCGGCATCAGTTAACCGATTTAGTCCAATATCAATAGGCTTCGTCCCATGGGCGTTATAAATGGTATGCAAAGTTTTATGAAAATCCGATAAAACGTATTTGTGTTATCGCGCCTACAGACACACGGACAGACAAACAGTCAGACGGACAAATATTTTCCTGTCTACCAATCGCATAAAGTACCGGTACCATTCTGGCACCACTAATAATTATGTAATATTATTACATAATCTTTTATTGCATACATTATAAAGGGCGAGTTGGGTAGAGAATTTAATATTTGACGAGGGCCCGGGAAAATTTGTCCCTGGGGCCCTTGCTTTCTTTCCACGGCCCTGTTACCAGACGAGGTCCAGAAATATGATCAACCTTCCACTCTGTAGATTTTCTAAAACACAAGCTAGTCACTTATATAATGGACCAAAGTTGTATAACAAGTTACCAGATAGTTTTAAGTGTCTCAATCTACAAGGTTTTAAAAGCAAGATACATGAATGGTTAGTTTTAAACCCATTTTATTCATTGGACGAATTTCTTATGTTAAATGATGTAATTTTACAATAATTTGGGTTTACTGTACAAAGTACGCTATGAATCCTATATCTTAATGATGGTGTCAATGCCTGTATTTGTGCTCATTGACATTAAAATAAATATCTATTGCATTATTCAGATAAAAGCTTATTGCCTTTGAAATCAGTGTTAAAAAAATCTCAGTTACTGTATATACCTGAATACTACCTTCCTCCGAATAATACCCACACCCAAATTTTTCGAAAGGAAATTTGGAAAGAAAAATCTATAAGCCTCTATATAAAATTATTCATAATTAAACAGTTAAAATTAACATTACATATCATAAAAGAAATAAATATGGTAGGCTAAAATGTAATTATAATAATAACACGGTAACAGCCAGCTGGAAATCTCACCGTCTTATACACGCTGCACTTTCAACAACACTCTCCAGATGTACAGCGGGAATGACATGCAATGATGTATTTCCGACTGGTCCAACCCAAGGTCAAAAGTTGTGAGAAAATTCACCGAACTTGACCGAAAAGTTTTCCCGAATTAGTGCTTCTGCTTGTACTGTACTGTTATTTGCTTGGCGTCTCTACATGTAAAGCTTTGTTTCGCTGCCAGTCATGGAAGACCATGTGCATAAAAAAGAATCTTCTTTGTCTCATTTTCCTTTCATTACAGCTTCACTACTGTTATACTATCCTGAGATACTACTACAAAGCATCATGCTATATTGAGCCATTATGGTACAAAATGTCAAAATTCAGATGAGAGGAGTCCAGTATTCAAATAATACCCTCACCCCAGTGCGTGATTTAAAAAAAAGAAATATGCGGGTAGTATTTGAGTATGTACGGTAATTTGAAATTTTAACTATTAACTTGGATGTCATTACAATGTTTGAGATTTCAAGAATTTGACACTTGAATCAATTTCCAAGAATTCCCTATTTTACTTTCTAGTGTGTAGTGTAAGCGCTTTTTTAAAGTACTCTTGTCATTGGCAGAATTCTTATACCAATTATATCAATTCTTATATCAATATCATTTACATGTGAGATTTAAATGAATCTGAATCCAATTCCAAGTTGATATGTTTCTTGTTTGCGTGGGAATTTGTGGGAGTGTACGCAATGTTTTACTGGTTATGCAGTTAACCCGTGTAAACAATTGCCATAATTATTCCAGGATTGAAAAGTAAATGTTATATTAGCCTAATAATTTCTAGTTATCATTAACAAGTTATGGCAGAAAAGAGTAAGAATCTGGATATGTTAGTAAAGAGTAAAACATTAGAACCCTTGAAAAGAATATGTGTACTGTTTAAAGAGTATATCTGGTAACCCTACATCAAAGTAGATAATTTTTAATTTCAGTGTTTGTAATTTGTGTTCATAAATTATTTTACCTAGTGGAGTGGTTCATTTTCATTTGGGGTATGTTACATGTAAACCTGATGGCCCTCTCTGAAATTTGATTTACTCCCTCAAAAAGTTGAAGTGATAATCGAGACTCAAGCGTACAAGGTTTAACAAACAATGGAGGTGGTAGCTACTGTGTGTTTTACGTACGAGTTGGCCAATCATGAGGGTTTCTGCTTCGAGCAGCCACAACTCTAACTCCCAAGCAATCGGGTGAAATATCTTCGCAAATAAAGCCGCTAACAGTGTAATGATTCAGGTTCTCACAGTTACAATTAAAATTACAATGAAAATAACCACGTACCTCATCACATGAGATGTTGAAATGTCCTCCTATTGCATCCACACAACACTGGCAACTTTTCAGGAAATTTTCTTTTACCAGCTTCTGTGATAAGAGTTAATTTCTCTGGCGATATTGTCTTCAGTTCTTCTAATATGGGTGTTTGACCTATACACTTTATTTTTCAAGTTTCCCCATAAATAATAGTCACATACTGTTAGAAGAACTTAAAGACAACATCACAAGAGAAATGAGCTCTATCTCGGAAGCTGAATTTATGCGGGTGAAAGAAAATTTCCTAAAACGTTGCCAGTGTTGTGTGGATACAAGAGGAGGACATTTCCAACAGCTCTTATGATGAGGTACGTGGTTATTTTCATTGTAATTGTGAGAACCTGAATCATTACACCTTTAGTGACTTTATTTACGTAGATATTTCACCTGATCGCTCGGGAGTTGGAGCTGTGCCCGCCGATACACAGAAACCCACCGGATTGGTTAACCTGAAAGTGAAACACACTGCAGAAGAGGGGCCTGCATTTCTCCATGACACAATTTTGACTGTGTTGCAGATACCTGATGTTGCCGGTCACAATCCACCCGGATGGCACCTTCATCAAATATTACGAGTGCATAAGAGCAGTGCTTGCGTATGTCACCTGCATATATGTGCCGTGCAGATTCATGTTAGCTGCTGTGGATCTAAGTTCAGCAATGACCTTGACACTACTTCTCGATATTGCTGCATACATTGACATGTAAGTCACCAATCATATACATTCTTTATGATATATATGTTATTTCTTATGTGGAGACATAAGCGATTAGCTTTCACCTTTTAATTTGGCATGATCAAATTTTCTGTTACTGTTACCAATGTTAGTAACTAGCATGTGCCCGCGGCTTCGCCCGCGATAATTATTTCAAAAATTAAAAATTAAAAGCATATTAGTTAAATCATTATATTTACTAACACCTAAGTCACGTGGACTACATACCACGATTAGATAGCATCGCCTGGTAAAAGCAACCTCAGATTCAAGTTCCTTGGCTCAGAAAACCCCTGTATAGTGAGTTCCGTCCAAATCAAACAACGTTTGACCATATTTAGGCCTATATTGACTATCCCTCTTCCGTGTAGTTTGAAAATTTCATATGTCTGTGGGCCTTGCATTCTAAACAAATGAATCGTCCAGGCCGGACTTACAAAATCAAGCGATCGAGTTCCATGGCCTAATAATAATAATAAAAATGGCATGTGTTCAATAGAACACAAAAATGATAACAAAACAATTTAAAAAAAATAGTTTTTTTTTTTTCACTTTTCTGATTGATGGAAAAAATGTTGCCAACCATTGCACCTTATAATCCATAGGGTGGGTAAGTTAGGGCAAATAACTACAGTTAGTTAAAAAGATTGCTGGTTACGACAATGGAACAGAACGATATACACATATAATATTGGAAAAAACTGTTCTTTGTGTGAAACTGTTTCAACTGTTACTGCTTCTCAAACAAAACAGTTTCAAAATAACCTGCTACCTACTATTATGAAGCGGTTACAAAGTTACAAGAAATACTCCCATGAGGACCCAGGGAAGCAGCTTCAACAACAAAAATAGTGAATTCTGCATGAAGCAGTTACAAAATAACAGTTCCAGGGGCAGAAGCAGTGACTACTTCCTGAAGTTGGTTGGTGTGAAGCAGTCATTTTGCAAAACAGTTTTAAAATAACAGTTCTGTTATTTTTGTCCTGCGCATTGTGCGTGAGTTATGTGATACCCGTACCGATTTGTAAGGAAAAATGAAAAAAAAAAAAATAAATAAATAAATAAATAAATAATAATAATAATAATTAACAGAAAAATAATAGAAAAATTATGGAAGAGTAAGAGTAAGAAAAATATAAGATGGATTACAGAACTTAAGGAAGATATGGCAGAGCTACATATTACAGTAGAGGATTTAATATACAAGACAGACACACTCAAGATATTGAAAGACAAACACACTACACTACAGATGAAAATCAACAAACAGAGAATAGGAAGAGTAGTTCCAGAAGCAGAAAGAAAATTGCGGTCAGAAAGGATGAAGAAGTACTGGGCTGACAAAAAGAAGAAAAACCTCAACCAGAAACCTGATTAAAGTGGTCCTATGAAGGCCAAAAAATTAAAATTAAATTAATAATAATAATTAATAGACTTAATATATTATATAATATATTAGAAAACTTCCAAATGTACAAAAAGAATAATATTCTGAATGAAACCACAATTGACCATAATCACCTGTTTGAACTCGCTACAGCTGTGACCTAAATTACGCAATTGCAGTTGTACAACTGTTTAACGACAATAAAATTAATTGAATTGAATTGAATTGAATAAGTAAACAACCGGTTCATACATCAGTATATCATTAGAAAGAGTGATTATTGTATCTCTGCAAGACAGGTAAGTAACAGATTAATAGATTTCAATTATTTTATGAGTATTATCATAAGTTCATAAAATAAACCGAAAATACTACAAAAACTTTTATACGTATTTTTATCACATAACTGAAGATGATGCAACATGCATCGAAATGCATATTTGAATAAGGAAGGACATATCTGGGACCAATAAGAAGATTTTAATATTGTGACAACATTGTTTTTGCACGGCGTAACTAATTAGTGGTATGTACGAATATTGTTGCCATGGATCATAACTTGACATTCCCACACACAATCTGGTTGCTATGAAAACAAAAGAAATCTCAGTGCTGTAAAAATTACAAAAAGCACATGTGCCATAAGTATCTGTATCTATCTGGTACCCTATGATCCCCAGGTGGGGCGAAGGGGCCTCCAAGTGGAGGTTTCATTACCTTTACTAATTTTGTTATGCTTATTTTCCGAGAGAGGGTAGAGGGACAGGTGGTAAGCCCATCGCCTCGCAACCCCCCTCTGGAAACTAAGCATTTCTTGGACGTGAATGGGCCGAGAAATTTTGTCCAGAGGCTCTAATTTAGGCTTCGAGTTCTTTTACGTGCCGTAAATCTACGACACAGGACCCCCAGCTTAAAGCCCCTCCCGGAGGACTCCGTGCCCAGGATTTTTACGTCCTGAAAAATCCATCGACTGCGGCCGGGTTTGATCCCGCGCCCTGCGGATCTAGAGGCAGGCACGCTACCTCCAGACCACCGTGGCCGACTGTGCCATAAGTAAAACCATTATAATACAAGCCTTTATCAAAGACCAGAACCAAGGCCCTCCTGCTGTGGCGGCTTTAACAGGACAAATATTCGGTCCCCATAACAACCAACATATGCGAATCACTTTCTAAAATATAACATCTATTAAATAATGTATATACATAATATTTTCAGCTAATATCTCAATTAATATAATTAAATTGATATAAATAATCATCGTGCAAAAAATAGCATGCAATACTCATTCCGTAAGCGCATAACTCTGCGCAAGCACCTCGTTTTTTCATACTCTTTCCTCGATCCATATGCACCGCTTACAGAACTAGTATCGCAATATACTATTTTATTGAATGCTTGTATCTTCTGTGTTATTTTATATTTTTATATAAGTGGCCCCAGATAAGTGCTACAACATGGGTTTAAGGTGGACACTCATTCAATTTTGTAAATTCATTAATAGTGTATTTTTGTTTAAGTCCCTATCTCATTTTCCAGTTTATTCTTGTTCTTGAATTGCGAAATTCACGATGTTATCAGAACTGAAATATCGCATGCCTATAATGAATTGACAGTAAGAGGCAAGCTAGGATTTAAGTGATGTGTGATTTTATTGGTATTGCAGATATCTGCGTATGCACGTGTGCTACTACAACACAGATGGCATCCTCGTCACTGATCGCTTCAAGACAATGGTGTATTACTTGAAGCATGGATTTCTTCTCGATTTCATTGGAGCTTTCCCATGGGAAGTACTCTTTGAGTTCCAAAAGGCCACTGATCAGTACATGTTCTTCAAGGTGCTACGGACGGTGCAGGGATATAGAATAATACTGGGTTTCCACTATTTTGAGTTGGACATCAATCACCTGCAATTTTCTGATCGTGTGAGGTGAGTACAGCTTGTATCTCATCATTTTAAAATAGAGAGATTGTCCACCTTAGAACCCTTGTCGTTGCACTTATCTGGGGCCTTTTATAAAATATAAAATAACATAGAAGGCACAAGCACACGTTAAAAACACTGTTGTGTTATTAATATGACAACAGTGTTTTTAACGTGTGCTTGTGCCTTCTATGTTATTTTATATTTTATAAAAGGCCCCAGATAAGTGCAACGACAAGGGTTCTAAGGTGGACAATCTCTCTATTTTAAAACGATTTTAACCCTGTCTGACGATGAAATTCATTACTAATTGTATCTCATCAGTTTTAAGATTCGTAGCCATGCTCAGTGCCGTATTTAAGCCTAGGCAGACTAGGCAGCTGCCTAGGGCGGCAGATTTGAAGGGGTGGCTTTTAAGCTGTTACTGTTTTTTTTAAATATCTACTCTTATACAATTCAACGGCCCTAAATAGCGTGCTTGCTCGCTCGCTCGCTTCGTGAGACATCGGGTATACTCGGCGATGTTCGTCTCTCGCAGTGTAAACTTTCATGACGACTACAAAATTAGGAAAACAGTTTCTTTAATATATAAGGCCTAAGTGAAATGAACACAATGAACAAATATTCTAATTTTATTTTTACTTACAATTTTCATAGCTCTGAACCTCAAGCATTTTTAATAATCTACCAGTGTACATTTCTTAAAAAATCCTGGAGTCAATGAATAATGGCGGGCGAAGCCGGAGGCATCAGCAGTAAAATATTGATGGTTTAACTCTTGAAATATCGCTGATAATAATAATCCAAACAAACCATTCTTTCCCTTGAAACATTATATAATTTCTGAAAATTACACTGAATTGATAAAATAAAATTCACATCATATTCATGTCAATAAACAGCTGAGAAACAATACGTATTATGTGTTCACAGGTTCTTTGGAACTGCATAATCGATTCTGATATAGTTTTCCCAGGGGGCGCTTTCATGTCGTGGAATGTACTCTAAAGCAGGAATTTTAGCTGTTTCATTAATTATTAATGACTTAGTTTATGAATGATTCGCGTGCAAGTGTTAATAAATATAATGCTTTAATAATTATTATACTCTTAATTTTTAATTCTTAAAAGAATTATCGTGGCGAAGCCACGGGCACCTCCTAGTATTAAACATTTTGTTCATAGCTCTTCAAAATAGTAAACTAATGTAACGCACAATGAAATAGAAATGAATAACATTGACAACAATATGCTCAAATTTAATCTACCAAAGAGTAACCTCCTTCGCTAAAAGCAATTAGCAGTTCCATTGTTGTTGTCAATGAAATTGGAACTCTCTTTCCATTTAACCGCCTTTGATTAAACTCTGGCATTCTGATTTCAAGGCGGTCTTTGTTACGAGATGCTGCTTTCACTGTTATAAGACTAGCCAGTATCAGTAATTCAATACTCAACAGTGCTAATTCATACTTAAAAGAAGAGACCGCCCGCCACTAATCTTGGTATTGGTACAGTCCAGTTTCATTTGCAACAGTAAAGAGTGCAGGTGTTTTATTAATATTTATGTGCAATGATCTGTTACTTATGTGAAAATGAGTGATAGCCGGAATAAGCTAAGCAGTTTTCAATACCAGAAACTTGCAAAAGACAAGGCAATAAAAAAAGAGGAAACTGTGCAAAAATAAATGACCTGTTTAAAAAACAAAATCAGCCAGCTCATTCCAGTTTAAGTCCAGATTCAGAGTGTAATAATGTGGCGAACAGTACCCAAAAATGCGGTTCGTGTGATTTATCTGAGATAGGCATTTCTGATATTAAAAACAATAGTAATAACCTGTTTATTTATTTACTTATTTATTTATTATTATTATTACTATTATATCAGTTATAATAATGTTTATTGTAGGTTACATTGTGGTACATTCATGTGGAAATAAGGGGGCAAAAATATTTTTCTCTGCCTAGGGGCGCTTAAGTAGCTAAATACGCCCCTGGCCATGCTCTAAGTGTGAACTTGCTTTCTTTGATTTGCTCAGACTCTTATAAGCAGTGAATTAAGCAGGGAATAATAATTAATGTGCTAGTTAAGTATTTTTACAAGTTTACACTTGTAAAAACATTTCTTTCCTCTGTCCTCTAAAATCGCTAAAATGTAGTTATATTCTTCTGGTTCTCTCCCTTCACTGTTTGTCAGGAAATACTAGAAAATACATTTTATTTTTCAATTGTGATATTATTATTCCATAAATTAATATAATATTCGCAAGAGAAATTGTTGTTAAATGACACAGCAGATCAAATAGTTGGAATCAAAAGCAGAACAGTTTGCCAGCTGATTGTAAAGGCAGATAGGAGTTATTGTATATCAGGTTGAGGGTCAGATTCTCAGATACAACACAAGTACATTTTCTGTACAGTAACTAGCAGGAATTTCTGTTTACAAATATTATAACTAGGGTTCGGATGTTCATGACATATCATATTTTTATCCTGACGTCTAATCTTGCCGCAAACTGAAATTAAACACGAATTGCACTTTTGTTATCCTAATTGGACCGTTTTTATTTTGCATATAAAGTCATATTTTGGACATTTTTATAGTTTAGGTCATATTTCGGTCATTTTTTAATTTAATGTCATATTTAAGTCATAAATTCGGTAAAAGAGCACAATTGCACAGGTCATATTTTGGACATTTTTATAGTTTTGGTCATATTTCGGTCATTTTTTAATTTAACGTCATATTTCAGTAATAAATTCGGTAAAAGAGCACAATTGCACAGTATACTGTAGGCACTAAATCGTAGAGTTAAAATTTTTTCGAGAAAGAGTTATCAATATTTTGGTTTGACTGTAACTGGAATGTGAAGGGACAGTAAGTAACAAGTGCAGGTAGTTGAAGCACAATGCACGGGGTTTTACCGCCTTCCTCCTTGTTGTTAACAACTTTCAATAGATACAGTTTTAAAAGATTTTCAGTTCACACTTGCAGTGGTATCGGGTAACATCAAAATGCCGAAAAATAAGTGTTCTGAAAGTGTAAAACTAAAAAGTTTTGTTAAGGAGTTTGGAGAAAACCACTTCTGCACCGACGGGAAAATTTTGTATTGCAAAGTGTGTGAAATTAAAGTGACGGCTGCAAAACGATTTAATGACGTTCTTCAAATATGCACCTGTGACATCCTGTAACGTCGAAAGGAGCTTCTCGCGGTTTAAGACGATATTAAGTGACAACAGGATAAGATTTCTATTCGATAATCTTAAAATGCACGTGGTTGTATAGTGTAATGCAGACAAAAAAGGAGACTGAAAACTGGTACGTATTAGCCTACTTTGAAATTTATTTCATTAATTTAATGTTTAGGCCCAATTAATAGAAATTTAATTTTTAAATTAATGCAATTTTTCACGTTTTATAGGAACACGCATGGACTACAAAATATTATATTGAAGTGGTGAAGCAATCACACAGAAGCAAATGCTTTAAAATTAGATGTCCATTACAAGCAAAACTGTGAATAATATGTAAAATTCTTAAAAACACGATCCTGATTGCATTCATGCGATGTAGTAATTTAGTTTCATTAAACGTTTAAAAGTGGAACATTTATTATTAGAAAATACTTTCTTTTATTAGGTCATATTTACGATTTTTTGGGTCATATTTAGTCATTTTTAAGGGCATATTTAAGGTCATATTTTCCAGTTCTTTAGGTCATAAACATCCGAACCCTAATTATAACATATCTGTTCATGGGAAGAAGTCTATTGATATTGGACCAATGCCCAATTTAGTGCCCATTTTATGGTAATATATTAGAAAGAATTTTTCAAATTGAAATCAGTTATCATGACAACATGATGTTTTACACTGTTCACATACAGCCTTGAAAATTGCAATACAGTGAGCTGTGACAAATAACACTATTACTACACATATGCTTATCAAACTAGACTGTTAAACTGTGCGAGGTGGCCGAGATGTTAACGTCTTGGATTAGCGTTCTGGAGGTCCCTAGTTCAAATCCCATTGCTGGTTAATTTGATATTAAAAAAAAAAAAAAAAAAAAAGTTATGTGAGTGTGTGATTGTCAAGATATTACAAATGTGTATAGTTCTGCTGATGATGGACGATTTTAATATGATTCTTTTTTTTAAACTAGACCTATGTTGTTCTGTAAGCCCTGCTTAATGTATCAATCTGGAGCTTAACTGGGAAATCAATTTAAAAAAAAAAAACTTATTTTCTACATATAATTGCAGATATAACTGATTAAACAAAAGCATTCTGCACTTGATTCAAAAGTAGTCGAACGTTTAAAACACTTTTAGCTCACTTACATACCATCTGTCTTCAGCAGATGACGTCGTGAGACTCACCACAAAGAAAACAGATGGCAGCACACAGAACTTTACACAACACAGCCGCCAGAATGCCAGTCGACCGCTAGCTGACGATGGGAGGGTACTTACCTCTTGAAACATGTCCTAGTAATGGTACGTAAGTGAGCTAAAAGTGTTGAATAATTAGTATAGTTTCACTGTCTAAAAAACTTCATTCCTAAACTTTGTAATTCTGCACTTTGTTGCATCAGTTTACCTGATTTTTATTTAGTTTCAAACCAGACCATGTGTGCTGTGATTAGAATTAATTTCATTATAAAAATTCTGATGCAAAATTCACATAACTTTCTCTGCCCAAATAAAAGTTAGCCTCTTAGTACAATATAATTATTATGTAAGACATTCTCTATGTAAATTAATTGTAAAAATTAAGCGAATGTCGTTACTACATCACATCGCATGCCCGAAGGATACATAACCCAAATAAAATCTGATTAATGCACTCACATAACTTTCTTTATCCTAAGCATGGTCAATACATCTTTCTCACTTCACATTTTGATATAGAACAAAAGGCCATATTGTAAAGAGCATGTATTTAGAGTGGGTAAAGCAATAACTATAGTCTCGTGTGAAACATCTAGATTTGTTGGGCATTATTCCCTAACGTCTTTCACTTGATGGTAGTAGAAACTGTGTGCTATAAGTAGCTATTAGGAAGGAAAAAATGCCTATTAATGCTGATTAAACTAAACTCCATGGTGCTACATCCCTGAAAGTGACTAGTCCTACCCTCCGAATGCTGCGTCATCTGCCATAGGCAGAGATTAGGATGCATGAACTAGCTCATTCCTTTTAAATTCTTTTCCTCCTATTTTAAAATCCTCCAATGCAAAAATGCAAAAAGTAAAATCAATAATCTTTATAGCATGTTACTTATGCCCACTTAAGCTAAGTACAGTACAGCCTTAAGTGGCCTTTATTCAGTACACTTAAGCCACAAAATGAACTCTTCTAACCAGTCTGAATTCTCGTATAATGCAGACATAAGGAATAACCTTTCATGTACTTAAGTGCAAAGAAAAAGCTTTTATTGTTATAAAAATATGATATTGCAACTTTTTTACAAGCATAGATGGATAGCAATATAGGCCTGCTTGTAAAATAGAAGCCATGCATTTGATATGTAAGTGCCTTTAAATTATGTTCCGTATCACTCATGATTATTCCCTCTTCAAAGAAATAAAAACATTACTTACAAGGGATTCTAGAAAATTGCTTGGAAATGACTACAGCCGAGTATTGATCCGTAGACTAATGACTCGTAATGCAGAGTGGAGGACTCATAGTACACAAAGAAATTTACATTTTTCACAATACTGTGGATCAGAACAGACATTATTTTATTTAAAAGTGCTATTTTTATGTTTAGTACTTTGTTACTTATATTATCTCCAGAAATCACACTTTTGGTTGACTATTCCCTCATCAGCGAGTTAGCATCCATACTAAACCAATGGCAATAGTGGAATCAGGATATTGAAATACTCTAATAGATCTACCTCACTATTGTAACAGCCCGTGTGCGACAGAGTAAACAATAGACAACAGTCAACAAAGAAGACAAACAGTAGAAATTTTGTCCTGAACTGTTACCAAAATGGCATTGACACTTATTCTAGTCTCCATGTTGGTTCATGGTTGTTCTTCAAGTCGTATTCTGCGAAAAGATCACACACTAGAATTATCACAACAGATAGGTCTATGTGTGCACAACATCACCCAGAAATACTTCCCCGATGACTTGCTTGTACTAGTTCATGGATACGCTTTTCTCTATTGTGATCGAAGTGAGGAGTTTGGGAAAATACCAGATACAGTTAAGACAATTCTGAGCAATGGCACCGATCAGCCAGTAATGACTCTCGGATGTGTGGATGAAGACCAAGAGATTACTGACAAAAGTATGGCCAGTGCAGGGTCCATTGTACTCATGTTACCTGAATTCGAAATTGCACAATTAGAAGACGTAGTAAGATGTTTTGAACTCATATTTTATAGAATTCTCACCGAAATAGTTAAAGATATTACACATATGGTAATAGTAATAACACACTTTTCGAAATCAAGAAGAGACCATTAGAAAATAACGACCAACGTGTTCAATAAAGTGTGGACTACACTGTACTTTTCGAATGTGATAATTGTTCAACCACAAATTGGCTGGAAACGAATGTTGAAGCCCAATCTAGACATATTTGGTTGGTTGCCACATTTACAGCGAAGATGTCTGAAGAAAATAACGAGAATTACAAGAATGAACAAATGGGATTCTGCAGAGAAAATGTTCTTGTTAAATTCAGATTTGTTCCCTGCTAAAGACACATCTGGGAGGTGGAAATGTGAATTTAGGTCTGCATTTTATATTCTCAGACCTTACGTTACACACTGGCAATCAAATCCAAATGGATTCTTTGTATCCTTGTTACAAATTGCAACAGGCAATGATCACATTAATTTCGTATACTTAACAGATCCATCATCAGTTGATGTAATCATTCCTTTCATAAATCAATATAAGTATGACAAGTGTAGGGAAACATACCCCCATTACTGGCTCTCATACACTTCGTATGTTCCTGTGTTCGATATTCCGCGGTGGAAAGCTCTTCTTCTGGCATTCACTATTATTTATTTATTTATTTATTTATTTAGATTTGTTCATCATAACATAGTACAAAATACATGTTTATGAACATCTGCATTTGCACCCTTGCATTCATAACAAGCACTCTATAAAAAACTCAATATTCACAATACAAAGATATGCATAATAAATGTTACATAATATACAACATATATACAGACGTGTACATTATGTACATTAAGATAAATCATCCTCCAAGAATTCCTCGACATCATAGTATGCTTTACTTATGAGGAAGCTTACAAGTAATTGTTTGAATTTTTTCTTTGTTCAGTATTTCTCATGTATGGCGGGAGTTTATTGAAAAATTTAGTGCCGATGTAGCTTGGTTTTTTTTCCAAAAGCTTAAGTCTATGCCTGGTGATAGCCAGGTTATTAGCACCTCTAGTTTGGTGATTGTGAACATCCGAGTTTTTTGCTACCGGGGTTGAGTTATTATATTTTAAGTACAATATGGATTGTAGAATGAATATCGAAGGAACAGTCAACAGCGATAGTTTTCTAAATGTTTCCTTACAAGCACTATTATATGGCAGTTTACCCATGTATCTAACTGCTCTCTTTTGCAATGTAAGAATTTTCCTAATGTTTTCCTTAGATGTATTGCCCCATAATTCAATCCCATATGTAATGTGTGAGTAAATGAGTGCAAAATACACAATCCTAGTAGTATCCATTGGGAGGTATTTGACAATGATTCTTAATACAAATAGTCCTGAACTGATTTTACTTTCGATTTTGTTGACATGACTGTTCCAAGAAAGGGATTCATCAAGAGTTAGACCCAAGATGTTTACTTCGCTGACTCGTTTTACCTTATCATCACCAATCATTAACTGTGGTTCGAAGGATGCATTTTTACACTCAAAATATATAAATTCACTTTTATTAGCATTAACTGATAGTTTTATATTATGGAAGTACTGAACCAAAGAATTAGTGGTAGAATTATCTTACTTTGCAAGCTAATTAAGTTGCATTGAGGACAAGTACTTGAACAGATGCAATAACGATGGGCACTTTACCTACAAGATCTCTTCTGTACAGGTGGTATTGCATAAATTTTAACTGAACTGATTTCTCAATGCAGCATACGTTAAATGTAAGGGGACAAGGCTGTTTAGAGGTCATTACCTTCATTAAAACCACCTGGCGGAGACAACTCCTATTGCATAAAAGGACTCAACATTCCTTTCTTTTCGCATGCCTTCCAGCTACCCTTATTTTACGATTGTGACAAGTACACTGATGTACAGTCTGTGCCAAAATTTGTAGCTATCTGATTGTTGCCAACATCTTGTTTATAACTATGGTATTTCGGCAGTATTACTTTGGACTGTTAGGTGCACCTAACTTTCAAGGCACTGTTTTCAAGGTAAAAAAGTGTGTCTTATGGTCCGTAAAATAGGGAATTTGGATAAAATCGGTTGACCTGTTTCAGAGTAATGCTCAATTTAGTGCCTATTTTATGGTAATATAAGTATTCGAAAGAATTTATAAAAAAAAATGAAAATCAGTTATCTTGACAACATAGCCTATTGTTTTACTGTGATCTTATAAGGCTTTGGCAATTAAAATACAGTAATAACACTATTGCTTTACATGCGCTTATCCAACTAGACCGTTAAACCGACCCAGGTGGCCGAGAGGTAATGTCTTGGCTTCACATTCTGGAGTCCATGGTTCAAAACCCAAAACCGGCCAATTTGACTTTTTTTTTGGTATTTTTATGTGGATACGTGATATCCACATATTGGATATTGGTACCGGTACGCTAGATTGTCAAGATATCACAAATCTATACAGTTCAGCTGATGCTGGAAGATTTTAATCTGATTAAAAAAACTAGACCTTTGTTCTTCCGTAAGCCCTCCTTAATGAATAAATCTGGAGCTTAACTTGGAAATCAATTTAAAAAAAAAACATATTCTGCATATCATAATTGCAGTCATAACTGATTAAACAAAAACATACTGGCACTTTGTTACATCAGTTTACTTGATTTTATTCTATACTACACTTTATGCATACATTTTGTAGTTTATTCTAAGGCTTGAAGAAAAATCTAATCATGGCCAATGCTATCAACTTTTTTTGATTTTGTTTTTATTCACACAAATCTTAGTATTGCTTTAGAAGAGTGTAGTAAAAGTATCTACTACCTTTTTATGCATACCAACCCAATGTGTCCTGTATTTTGTATTGATATTTGCTTGCAAGACAGTTCACACAATTGAAAACTTATACAATTCAATATTTATTGTCCTTTAAGCATTATTACAATTGGCTTTGTCAATATTTTGTTAATACATAATACTCACACATAGACACACATTAAAATAAAATATCAGAATCAGGCTTATTAAAGAATTCGTCAAGTGAATAAAATGGATTGCGTTGTAACCAGAGATAAAATCTATGTTTAAGTCTCTCAACTGGCAAGTTATTATATATTTTCATGCCAATGACTTTATAACTATTGTGTGTACTATTTAACCTGAAATAGGGTATCATAATATTGTCATTATGACGAGACTTATGTCCATGAGTAGAAGAAACCAAATTGTAATTATTATCTAAAGGATTCAAAGTGTATACTAAAACATGAAATATGTACAAATTAATTACAGTTAAATTTTCTAATTTAATAAATAGAGGCCTACAATGATCTAAAAAGCCAGCATGTGATAAAAATACAAATAGCTGTCTTCTGCAATATTAAAATATCAGAAGCTCTACTACAGTTACCCCAAAGAATAAGTCCATATCTGAATACTGACTGCAAAAAGAAAAAGATGCACATCTAGCTTATGAAGGAGTGATAAAATTATTCAGATTACGTAATAAAAATAAAACCCTCAACAATTTTGAACCTTGCAATCCAACACAACTCCTAAAAATCTTACTGGTTCCATGAAATTTAAATCTTTATAACCTTAATAATTATATAAGAGTTGAATTTTTACACAAAAACTTCACTTTTGGTATACCTAGTTTACCTGAACTAGTTTCGGCGGTAGCGGCACACTTTTGGGATGATGGACATGAAGTTGACAGGGATCCAGAATTACTAAAATGTGTCCATGGACACAAGGAACTTTCAGTCTGGGAAAGAATTTTTATTCACAAGAATGGGAACCAACTGATGAACTTTGATATCCCGACCAATGAGGACCTCATCTCGAAGTTTGTACCACGTCTGTGGGAGGGTAGCACGGCAGTTGAAGTATAGCTGTTGACAATGGTTGCGAAGGCGCCGAAACTAGTTCAGGTAAACTATACCAAAAGTGAAGTTTTTGTGTAATAATTCAACTCTTATATAATTATTATGTTATATAACTTCACTGTGTTAACTTCCAATACAATTTAATATTGACTTTAGAACCTTTCTTATTACTTAAATCAAATGTTTCGTTTTTTGTTCATACATTTATACAGCACTGATTACAAGTAAATGGCTTTTAAATACCGGCAGAGTTGACTCTGCAGCATTTAAATGTTCAGCTTGAAGGGTTAAACTAAATTTGGGGTGTTTTTTTGTTTGCAGAATTTACAAGTATATAGGACTGATATTTTACTTAATTACGCTTGCTGGGTCATTCATCTGTATGAAGACGTGCTACTTCATGTATAATCTGCCCCCGGATCCACAAGGTTTCTATACCAAGGGAGTTATCTGTCAAAACTTATCATGGATACATCAGAGTGGTGAGTGATAAAAAAATTACAAAAATGTGCATTTTATTTTCGTAAAAAGTTTATTATTGTTCATATTTCATCTGAATACACCCCGAAAATGTCAATAATCCACGTGTTAGCATTTGTTTTCCAGATAAAGCTGTGATTATCTTATTTACAGTACTCTGATTAATTTTTATACTGATCAGCCGGCTTGGATTCTGATGACCTAAAATTGTTTGAAAAATGATCCATAAAATGACCCCAAATTTTAAACAAAGTGACTTAATAATTATAAAGAATGACCTAAAAACTAATGTTTTATTTATAAAAAATTACTATTATGCACACAAAGCTGTAGAGTAATTTGTACATAATTATGAAAACTGTAAATGCAGAAAGGATGTTGTAGGTCTAAAAACTTTGTTCGTTGTTCTTGATTGGAGCATTTGATAAGAAAAGTAACAAAATTGTTGTTTTTAAGTAGATCCTACAAAAATTGGCAGATTTCCTATGTCCATGTGTCTGTATGCGCCATAACTCAAATATGCTTTTTCGAATTTTCATGAAACTTGGAAAACACATTTATAATGTCCATGGGAAAAACCCCATTGATATGAACCAAATCGGTTCACCGGTACCGGAGTAATACCCAATTTAGTGCCTATTTTAATAGATTATATTAGAAAGGCACCGTAATTCAAACAGGCTGTATCAGATTCCCATGAAACTTGGTATACGCAGTTGTGACGTCCAGGTGAAGTACCCTGTTGAATTTGAACCTAATCTGTTGACTGGTACCGGAGTAAAACCCAATTTAGTGTCTCTTTTAAAGGCACAATAACTCAAATACGCTTTATCAGATTTTTGTGAAACTTCCTATACGCATTTATAATGTCCATGGGAAGACATCTATTGATATTCGAGCAAATCGGTTGGCCAGTACTGGAAAAAAATTTCCTATTGCAGTCTGCAGGAATATATTATTGTTTATTGAGGGTAAGCAGTAGTTTGCACTTCCAAATCGAAGCAGGTGGCAGACTCTGATGCCAAGTCAATCTAATAACAACAGTAATATAATACAAAATTCTGGCATTTCTTTGATTCTCATTTCCGACTGAGACATGACGACACTTCAACACCGAGTATGTCTTTCTTGCATTAAACAAACAACACTTTAAAGACAGCAACGCTGGGGATGATACTAGCTAGACGACAAAAAACTTAATGTACTCAATATAAATGCATGAAATTGACAAAATAATGATGTAAAATTGCATGAAATGACAAAAAGACCTAACGAAATGCACTTCTATAATCTAGATGCCATGATGTTGAATTATCTACAAGTTGGCAATGTCTATGCAGCATAAATAAAGAGATGACATGTCATCAGAATCCAGGCCCTGCTGATCAGACATACATCATGGAAATATCATTTCATCATCTTCTGTTCTGAAGACAAAGCTCTTCCTCTTGTTTCATGAGTTTCTCCAAGAAAATGAGCAGCAGTTTACTTAAAATTAATTGGCTTATAATCCCCATTGTTTATAGCATTTTTCTGTTTTTTCCCACATCGTAAATTGATCCAAGTGTCTGAATTACATGGTCCCTTTCGTGTTCTTTTAATCTAGTTCTGATGGTTCTCCCAGTCTCTCCATTCGTGCAAATTGGTCAAGAAATGTAGATGTTTTGTTATGTAAACATGTGACAGCAGAACTCTCAAACTGTGCCACATTTCACATTTCCGACTTTTTCGATGGATTTTCCAAAAATTTTCTTTCATACGAACACAACAAAACAAAAATCAGCCAAATCGGTCAAACAGTTCTTAAGTGATGCTCCATCATACATGTGGCAATTGATTTTTATTTATATGGATAGATTGCAAAACCAGACTAAAAAAAAAAAATAAAAAAAAAATAATAATAATAATTCTTAGTTTATAAAATCGAACCATCCTTTAAAATCCCTGAAAATCATCATCTGAACCTCCTCCTCCTTTTTCTTCTTCTTCTTCTTCTTCTTCTTCTTCTTCTTCTTCTTCTTCTCCTCCTTCTCCTTCTCCTTCTCCTTCTCCTTCTCCTTCTCCTTCTCCTTCTCCTTCTCCTTCTCCTTCTCCTTCTCCTTCTCCTTCTCCTTCTCCTTCTCCTTCTCCTTCTTCTCCTTCTCCTTCTCCTTCTCCTTCTCCTTCTCCTTCTCCTTCTCCTTCTCCTTCTCCTTCTCCTTCTCCTTCTCCTTCTCCTTCTCCTTCTCCTTCTCCTCCTTCTCCTTCTCCTTCTCCTTCTCCTTCTCCTTCTCCTTCTCCTTCTCCTTCTCCTTCTCCTTCTCCTTCTCCTTCTCCTTCTCCTTCTCCTTCTCCTTCTCCTTCTCCTTCTCCTTCTCCTTCTCCTTCTCCTTCTCCTTCTCCTTCTCCTTCTCCTTCTCCTTCTCCTTCTCCTTCTCCTTCTCCTTCTCCTTCTCCTTCTCCTTCTCCTTCTCCTTCTCCTTCTCCTTCTCCTTCTCCTTCTCCTTCTCCTTCTCCTTCTCCTTCTCCTTCTCCTTCTCCTTCTCCTTCTCCTTCTCCTTCTCCTTCTCCTTCTCCTTCTCCTTCTCCTTCTCCTTCTCCTTCTCCTTCTCCTTCTCCTTCTCCTTCTCCTTCTCCTTCTCCTTCTCCTTCTCCTTCTCCTTCTCCTTCTCCTTCTGATGTTTATATGCATTGCTCCCAACAGATTGCATGGAAGCAGAGGTGTAAGATTAATATAGTATTACTTTATGCTAAAATTGAGTATAATGACTTGTCATCAGTGGAAATGAACTGACAATTTCATTTGATGATGGTTTATACTGTGTGCGTAGGAGTAGAAATAGCATTGATCTTGTGGTTTGTGTTTCAGTGTTTGCTAACAGTAAGAAGTATCATTTCAAACTTTCCCCGGCAAGAGTGTATTTGTATGCCTTGCTTTGGGTAACGTCACTAATCACCACTACCAACTTTAAAGGCATTGTCGAAGAGACCAACAATGAGACCCTGTTTACAATATTTCTCATGATAACAGGTAAATTACAACACTTCCACTGCTTGACTCTAGTTGCATGTTCAACTGTTTGCTATCGTGTTTATGGTGTCTGATATTAATTTTAACATTTTACCGTATTTTACGGACCATAAGATGCCGTTTTTATTTTCAAAACAGAGCCTTGAAAGTTGGGTGTGTCTAATGGTCCGAAATACATTAAAATAAAAAATCCCTTTAGGCAGGCCTACAGGCGGAGGTAGATTTCGAAGTGCTTTTGGTTTAATTTATTGTCGCTGCATTTATTGTCGAATTTTCATCCCCCACCCCCACCCCCACCCCCACCCCCATCCCCACCCTCACTCGAACCCCCGAATCGTTGGTGTCACTGTGAACTCCATAGGGAGTACTCTAATTTATCCAAACAAAGTTTCCCTCTATACTTCATAGGGGCCGAGATATACATTTTTAAAAATTTCAACCCCCTCTCCCGACCACCCCCTTGGGCCAATTTTGCTCATTAACGAACTTGTCCGAACTATTGGGCCTAGAAATAACATATTAAAATTTGGTTCAAATATCTTCAAAATTACGGCCGCTAGCGTGTAAAGATATATATATATATATTTATATATATATAAATATAAATATATATATATCTATATATAAATATATATATATATATATATATATATATATATATATATATATATATATATATATATATAAATATATATATAAATATATATATATATAAATATATATTGATTAATTAATTTTAGTTTTTTGGCCTTCATAGGACCACTTTAGTCAGGTTTCTGGTTGAGGTTTTTCTTCTTTTTGTCAGCCCAGTACTTCTTCATCCTTTCTGACCGCAATTTTCTTTCTGCTTCTGGAACACTAGTGTGTTTGTCTTCCAATATCTTGAGTGTGTCTGTCTTGTATATTAAATCCTCTACTGTAATACGTAGCTCTGCCATATCTTCCTTAAGTTCTGTAATCCATCTTATATTTTTCTTACTCTTACTCTTCCATAATTTTTTCTATTATTTTTCTGCTAATTCTATTTTCTGGTGTCCATAAAATATGTCCCAAAAATGATATTCGTTTTTTTTTCATTGTACTTGTCACTGGTTCTATTTCTTTATATGCTGTTTCATTAGAAGCTAGTTTCCAGACTCCATTTACTTGGTAATTTTTGTTTAAACAGGTTCTTACTATTCTCCTTTCTACCGTGAGTTCTAATGCAACTGTGTTAGTTGTTTTGAATAGTGTTTCACATGCATACATGATTTGCGGTTGAGTCACTGTTTTATAATGTTTCAATTTGGTTGCTATTGAGAGGCACTTTTTATTGTATGTATTCTTGGTAACATGCTGTGCTCTAACCAGTTTATCTATTCTATTTTGCCATGCTGGTTTCTCATTCATATTGTAAGTGATTATTTCACCTAAATATTTAAATTTTTCTACAATTTTTATTTCTTGGCCTCCCACCTCAATTTTGTTTGTTAGCGGCATTTGAGTTAGCATTATTTCTGTTTTTTCAAATGAAATTTTTAAACCAATATTTTGGGCTATTTCATGCAGAGACTTAATTTGTCGTTTTGCTTCCTGAATATCATTGGCCAGAAATGCTAGATCATCGGCAAATCCTAAACAATTTAACTGTATATTGTCCTTTTGGGTTCCAATTTTTATATTTTATATAAATATATATATAAATATTAAAAAAAAAAAATTGTGATATTTATATAAATATATATATAAATATCACAATTTTTTTTTTGAACTGGCGGTGGTTTCATACTTAGGGGAGCATGAAACGTAAAGATATGAAAGAATTTTTCGAAAATCATGACATGGTATCCATTGCAATAGGTAGATTTTTCTTTGAAATCTACCTAAAAAATTAAAATCATGGTAAATATTGCCGGTAATACCATAATCATAAAGAAGGTTTTGTAAGGATAGGTTAGTTGCAAATTCTGGCACAGACTGTGCTTCATTGCACTTCTCATAATCTTAAAATCTAGGTATACAATGCGAATATAAAAGAATGTTGAGTTCTTTAATAGGAAAAGAGTTGTCACCTCCTTGTCCTGTCACACTTACCGTATGCTGAATTGAGGGTTAGAGGGTGTAAAGTATTTTCAGTCTTTATGAGAAATCAGTTCAGTTGCTAAAATTTACGCGATGCCACCTGTACAGAAGAGATTGTTGTACAATGCAGGTTTTAAGTTAGAAATGATTTACACTGTTTCCATTGTACAAGGTTATATGCATTGAAGTATATCATTCCATTAAAAAAATTTCGTTTAGAATCACATTAAATTTCTTTTCCTTTAAATTTCCATTCTAAAATCAAGGTGCGTTTTATAGTCCAGAGCGTCTTATGGTCCATAAAATACGGTATATGATAAAGGGTGAAATAATGGGACCTAAATATCCAATTCATCATTTGCCTTTATGACTAGGGAAACCATGAAAAAACTCATTGGCTAGCCATGGGGTTTGAACCAGGGACCTCTTGATTGGTAGTTCAGACTCCACTGTTTTGGGCACCTTACTTGGTCCCACTTTAATTTTTGCAATTTTAAGTGGGAATATTTTTATGAACTTAAGTAATTTTTTTATTATCAGGTTTTACAATGTACTTCAATTTACATTTCCCGGTAACCCAAGATTACACTTATAATTTAATTTTCTTTTTCCATTTTTGTCTATCTGTCCATAAATTCTCTTCAATATTTCTTCATATAATTGATGTCTGAATTCTTTGTATCCATACTTTGGTCGGCGGACTCCCTCTTTTCTTCTTTCCTCTTGACCTCTTATCTCTGCGATCTCGGTCACATTGGTTACTACACAGGTACATCGTAATTCACAACATTAAAGTGACTTCATCTTAATTTCTTTACTTTGTGGACTGTATGTTTGACTTTGTACAAATAAGGACACATTTTGCATGGCTTGCTCCCTTCATTTATTGACTTCACTAAAAAAATAACATAACAATTCACAGTTTCTCTGAATCCTCAACATATTCAATACCTAATATCTTTATTAAGAAATGTGTAGGACAAATATTTTGATTTTTCTTGTCTCTACAACTGTCTTGTATGAGGTAACTTATCTTCTACTGTAATGGAGACGAGTCAACTACCCCTAAGTAAATTTTACAGAAATACAAATATAGCCAGTTTATTAGTCAGATATAGGAGTTTCAAAATTTACATTTTTACTAAAATTAGAGCAATTTAAAAAAAAAAAAAAAAATCAAATTCATGTAAAGCCCTTTAATATTTCAGTTTTAGAAACCAGATTCTAGAGGTGCGGATTTCTATGACATGTCATATATCTCCACTTTGCATTATTTCAGGTTTCCGACTAATTTAAACGTGATTCCAAGCATCCTGTGAAAATGAAACGGCTTTTATTGTGCATATAACTGCATATTTAGGAAATTTTCAACTATTGTAGCATATTTAGTATGAATATGCATATTTAGGTCATATTTTTGGCATATTTGTGTGCATATTAAAGAAATTTTGAAGTTTCATATCATATTTTGTAAATTTTGCATTATAATGATACTTTTTGAGAATTTACAGATATTTCAAATAATTAACACTATATTTTAATAAATTGAAACTTAAAAAATATACACAATGTGTAAGTGGTAAAGTCATATTAAAAAAAATTATTGGTCATATTTCAATGCTTTTTAGGTCATAAATGCATGCATATATCCTATTTTTAAGGTCATAGAAATCCGCCCCCTAGCGATCACATTACTTGCTCTGTATTATGTGAGAAAGTAAAAGAAATAAGATTATTGGGAAAATTTTCCTGCAACAGTATTTGCAACTTTTATGTTGGTCATTCTGTAATATTTTTGTTTGTTGTCTCAACTGATGGTATTTCTGGTTTCAAACTCAAGGGGTGTATTGTCAAGTCAGTTCAGTTCAGTGAACGGAAAGTCGAACTGGAATAGCTACTGAATCCTAATCAGATATTCCTGGGAATAGTAGTGCTTAATTTCGAATAGCACTTTTCACATAAGCGCATATTATCTAAAACACGGCATGGCTTTAGAATCTTTCTTGAAGGAGTTGTCACTGCACCAGAATTTCTGTACTCACTACGCACTTTCCAGATACTTCTGGTAGACTATTCCACCCGTGTTTGATATTGACCAATAACGTTTAGCAATTGCTCTGATATAGACCAATCACGGCCGTTTATTGTACAATATTCTTGTAGGAATCGCGAGGATCGCATTTTATCGGGTAAAACCATCTGCTCATTAGTGGACACAAAATCATCAGTGTGCAGTGATTAATACGTCACATGTTGCCATTAAACAGCATGAAAACAGATTATTTTATACAACATAACTTGTTTGGAAATTGAAATAATATAAATGTACTTGATTAAAACACAATTTCGATTCGGAGCAAGTCAGTTCATGTGCTTTTATTTTGTTCTGCTGTTAGCTTACCTGAATGAAGTTAACTATGTCTTATATGCACAATTGGTAGCACTGGTCACAACATGGTAACTCGAATCGATTCGTGGATGGTTGATTCTTAGTATGCTGTGATCTCGCAGCTGTATAATCCATTACATTTTTATTCTTGGAACAGTCTTACAGAGATGCCAACCTTGAAAGGTGGTTATCAGTAGTGTGAGTCTAATCGGATGGTGGAAAACTCGACGTCTCGGGCAAATTAATATATGCAATTTCAAACTTCAACATGCACTAAACACAGGCCTTCCGTATACTGCTTTCGATGCTGCTGATTTGCCGCAGTTCGTTTTTGTCCATCAGACACGTCACTGGTTTTACGTTTACAAGACATATTTCCTCAATATTCTAATTGCACTGCAACGCTCAATTAAACTTCTAGCAAGCAACGGCGTCGGCAGTCGTCAGCAGCATTACAGTGATAATAAAAAAGAGGAAATATGTTAACACCAAAGATGTTATAACTACAATTATGTTATAATTGTAAGATATAACATCTTTGGTTAACACTCACTCACGTCAAAAACGAAAAATGAAGAATTTTAAAAATAGATATTGGGATTCGTAAAATCCGTAATATTTAGTACAATTTCCATATTGCCTTAGCACAGTCAAGAAAATCGTAGAAACTACGGAAATTCCGTAGCAGTTGGCATCTCTGGACTCTTAATAAATCCAACTTGAGTTAACAAATATATAAGCATTCATGAGCCACAGATTATTGTCTATGTTGGACACTACACGAGAATATTATAGGAGAAAAATTCCTCCGACACTGGGACTTGAACCCAGGACCTTTGGCTATTCGCGCCAATGCTCTACCAACTGAGCTAAGCCGGAGCTCAATTCACAGCGCCAGATGGAACTTCCCTCCTATGACTGATTGCCCTAATGGTCTACCTCACAGACAGACAAGTTATGTCATATGCAGTACTGTGAGGCACACTAAGAAGTGATTTTTGTGACCGGGCTCCCACTGTTATTGTACAGTTAACATTGAATTTCAGTCATTATGTTTGTAATGATTCATAATAATGCTTAATGTAGACTGGGTTATGAACTACAAAAGCCACTTTTGATCCTACACTGAGAACTGTGTAACATTATGTTCGTAATTAAACGCAACAATACCTCTCCCAAACTGAAAGTTTATATTATGAATGCCAGGTTTTGCCTGAAAGTTGATACTGTATTTTTATCTTCATAATTTTAGTCGCATATTATGAGCTTTCACTGTTTTAAAAGGGCTATTATTGTTTTGTAGTGTGATGCGTACAATTGAAACTGAGAAACTAGTAAATCAGTAGCCTAACTTAATGCTTAAATTATATGTAATATAGTTAAATCGTTTATTGCAGAAAGGCCTAAGTCCTTAATACTTGAAAAAGATGTTTATTCTTTCCTAGGTAATATTTTAACAGAAATTTGTTATCATTATTTGCATTCAAGAATATAAAAAATATAAATTTCCTCCAAAAACTTGTAACTACTTGTAAAAGCTTGCATTTGGCATATACTTGTGAAAATTGCCTCCTTGATATATTTTTATTAGACCTGACTCAATATACATCTCCTCCATGCATTAGTGATCATAAAAGCGTCCAATTAGAGATAGTTTGAGACTGCTCATACAGTGGTACCTCGAGATACGAGTGCCCTAACATACGAGTTATTTGAGATACGAGCTGTCGAGCGAGCGAAGTTTTGTTTTGAAATACGAGCAACATTTGAGATACGAGGAACGGCCAGCTGCGATGCTGCACACGGCCCACCAGTTTACTGCGCCTGCGCCTCGTGCGTCTCGCGCATTATCTCACGTATTCCCCCAGTGTGCTTGTTTACCTCGCTGTCGAAGCATCTTTGCTAAGTTTTTCTTGGGCTTTGCGCTTTTTGTGCATTTACATACTTTATCACATTTCTTTTTATAACCATGGGTCCGAAGAAAGTGTAACAAATACTACCCGCGCGCGATTTCTTGAGCGCTCGGCTCCCTAGTCCTCCTTCGGTAGGTTTCGTTCAACTTCGTTGGTTAAGCTGACAACATTGAAACACGAAGTACGCTATACACTCTGACATCTAGTGACTTCAATACTAAGCTTTCATTCTGTCTCAGGATTCTTATTTATTTATTGACATTATCTTTTCTGACGCATCGAGTTATGGAGAAAAATACAATCTTTCGAACTGCTGATTTCACAAACACTTCATTGTACATCCAACACTTTCCTCACCTCTTTAAGAATTCCGTATGTGCTAATTTCTGATGATCCCGTGAAGTCTGATGTCAATTTCATGGACTGAAAGTTGAGCGAACTTTTCACAATTTGTATTAAATACGTTTAAAATTAGGCCTATAGCTTTCTCCACTTTTAGATGCCTTACCTCTCTTACGTTTTAAAACACGAAATGGTGAAGCATGTTCTGCTAAGACTCTTCTTTATGGTTAAAATTAGTCATCCAGTGTAAAAATATTGAGCCTATATTATGCATAATATTCTTATTTGATGACTTATTTGATAACCAAAGGCTTATGACGTGTAATTAATTGTTACGCAATACCGTCACCACGTTATATTATTGGACTGCATTAAAATCGTTGTATATTAAAGTCACTACATAAAATACAATACGCGCGATTCTGCTGAAACGTTATTTCTTTAGTTGACAACACTGCAGAAAGACTGGCGGAATAGCTATGTTTTGTTCCCCCCAACCCTCACTTCCCCGTAAATCCAGCGCTCAAGATATGGCGCGTGGGTAATATGTATGTACACTTTATAAAACCAGTTTTTTTTTTGCTTCACATTTTCTTTTATTATGTTTTTATACAATATTTGTTATTTATAAATACATTTTTCTTATTAAAAAACACGTAACAAAAACAATTGGGGGTAGCATTTTTGGGGCTGGAACGGAATAATGGCATTTCAATTAATTTCAATGGGGAAAATTGCTTTGAGATACGAGCAAGGTTACGGAACGAATTAAACTCGTATCTCGAGGTATCACTGTATTGGCCACCTAAAGAGGAAGCAGTAACCTGGCAATTGAGCAGAGCAAATGTTAATGGGTTACATCTTTTTTTCCTTGAATTTCTTGAAATACTTCTTTTGGTACATTGAATAGGCATGGTCTAGCTTTAAAAATATATTTTGGGAAGCAAGAGACAAATATGTTAGTTAATCAAACACAATACAGACCCGGAATATTATACTGAGTCACTTTGGTCCAGGTGTGCTTGTAATATAACTAAGCACAACAGGAGTTTCTGGAATAAATTCTTAATTAATAAATTTCATTTTCTCCAGTTAAGGGTTATAATATTAAATATGTTATAATAAAGTTCCGCCTTAACCCTCAACATACAACTTATCTGGATCTACTCAAAAACAGCATTTATAAGACAGACACGAAATACTGTTGTCACATATAAAGGTCACATGTAGATGAAAGCTGGTTTCTTCTGCGTGGAACCATGGCACATCAAATATGCCGAAATGCATATGTCAGTAGATTTACTGACATGTAAAAGAACTCCTACAGGACAAAGTTCCGGCACACCGGCGACGGTCACAGCCCTAAGTTGCAGTACCTCCCCCTCGTTGAATAACCAAAGTAAAAAGGAAATTCTCATGAATTTCAAAAACTGCACAGGTCCAACAAGTTTAACTTTTTATCCTAAAGCAAGAATGATATTTGAATAAAAACACTTTCTTAACGCACTTTATTTTACCTTAGTAAACTTCTGGACGGCCGTTTCGCAGGTGGTGTTCCTGCATCATCAGCAGAGTGCCAACTGAGGTCTCTGGAGCAGGTGTTTGTGAGGGTGTCTGTTATGGTGGGGGTGTACACGCTCTGCAGAGCGTGTACACCCCCACCATAACAGACACCCTCACAAACACCTGCTCCAGAGACCTCAGTTGGCACTCTGCTGATGATGCAGGAACACCACCTGCGAAACGGCCGTCCAGAAGTTTACTAAGGTAAAATAAAGTGCGTTAAGAAAGTGTTTTTATTCAAATATTTGTACACAACGCTAAAGTCGGACACAAGAATGAACAAGAATGATAATCACAATTAAATAAAAATATGCGACTTACTATACTCTATTTATAGCTGGAATGTTCTTTTCAGAAAGCTTTCCATTATCCCCTACAGAACACTGAGTACAAGTATCTTGTAAATATCTTACTAAGGCTAACTTGTTTATTCCACTGTTGGCGTCTTCTGAAACATAATGTCTTCTTGGAGTTAATGGATATGCAGTTATCAGGATCAGTGGCGCCAACTTATATGGGCCCGTGGGGCTCAAGCCCACCCAATAATTTGCTGTGTATGATTGCCATAACAATTTATTGCTAATATTAAAAATCGTGTTTCGTTGTTGAATGGGTCTAAAGCGAAAAATCAGGCTATTGTTGGCATACATTTTAAGGGCTTCTGTTACAATTCATTCATGATAGTTTGAAATTGCTCCTATGTTCATTAATTTACTCACGGCTTACTCTGTTTATGCAATTTCCTAAGATACTACCGAAATATATTTTACGCTTTAAAAAAAGAGACTTTTTACGTTCAGGGGGGGGAAAGCTTAAACAGATTGCTGTTTTAAGTATACATAAGGAGAGGCCGGAAAAATTCGATTTAGAATTTAGATGATACTTGTGATTAAGAAAAATGACAAGGAGGATATTAATTGACAAAATAAAGAATTGTGATATAAGCCAGGAGTGTGGAGTAAAAGATATCGGTGACTGGAAAAAGAAAAAGAGGTCAAAGTGAAACGAACAAATAGAAAGAATGAATTATGAAAGATTCCTTAAATCAGCAAGAAACAATGAACCAGAGGGAAGAACGAAATAAAGGGCAGAAGTACGACAATTTTAAAATCTTTGAGCCCACCCAATATTTTTCAAAACTTGGCGCCTCTGATCAGGATAAGCTAGCAGTGAAGATAGTTGGATAAGTTTCTTTTATAATTTCTGCAAGAACATCTAATCTAACCCTTGGTTGCAGAAAATACTGACTCAACTGAAAGAAGGAGGCTCCATTTTACCCATTGTGATGGACTAATCTCAAGCATTGTGAAACTGGTCTTAACTTAATTTCATGAAGAAAATGACTTAGGTCCTTGCTGCATTAAATGATTCAGTTGAATTTTGTTTAAACCAAATTCAGCATTATGATTTTGTATAATTTTTGAAGTGAAACTTCTTTAGCCATGGTAGGGGTAAGAGCTTGTGTAACGCTAAAAAATCATCTCAAAATTAATGTAATGCTCAAAATTGTCACGAAATTAGTGAGGTGTGACGGAACAGACTGCACAGAAAACAATCAACTCAAAGTTTAAAAAATCCAAAAATTCAAAATTACAAAATAAAAAATCCAAAATTAAAAAATTGAAAATCCAAAATTAAAAAATTCAAAATTAAAAAAATCGAAAATAAAAAAAAAATTCAAAGAACCAAAAATTTTAAAAATCCAAAATTAAAAGATCCAAAATTTCAAAATTAAAAAATTCAAAGATTCAAAATTCTAAAGTCCAAATATCCAAAATTTAAAAATAAAAAAATTCAAAAATAAAAACTTAAAAAATAAAAAATCCAAAATTTAATAATAAAAAATTCCAAAATAAAAAAATAAAAAATTAATAATTAAAAATCTAAAATCCAAAATTTAAAAAGTTTAAAAACCCAATAATAAAAAAGTCCAACAATCCAAAATTTAAAAAATCCAATAATCTAAAATTGAAAAATCCAAAAATTAAAACAAGTTTCACTTCTGTCGCGTGGCATTCCACGCACACTTTTTCTAACATTGTGTTAATATAAGCGGGGATCAGGTAAAAAGTACAAATTTTGATAATTTTGAATTAAAAAATAAAAATTAACGGTAACATACCTGGATTTCATAGCATTTCATGTAAAGGCTTGTTTACATGACAAAATTAGGTTTTGTAACCGAATTTCTCAACTGTTTTTTTTTTTTACTTAATGCGCAAGCGCTAGAAGTACTGACGACAGTGAGTTACATCACTTCGCAGTTTTGGCTGATTCCAACTTTTCACAAAACTGTAATAGTAATTTTTAGATTATATTCTTATTTAACTTGTTTGCATTTTGTAATCTGTGAAATGCCTGGATTCATACATGTTTAAACGTGCATATGAGATTTCAGCAATTTGGACTTCAGAAATAAGATGAAACATGCGGTTGCCCTGGAACTAATTTTGAAGAAAATGGATGTAATTATTTCCACAAAATCACTTTCATGAAAGTAGATACGAAACCTAGTGGCATTGTGTAAACTAGCCTTTACAGTATTTGAATTAACATGATGTTTGCATTGCAGGTACGATAGGCTACTGCTACTTCCTCTCCACAGTCATCGCGACCAGGGCGATGCAGAACATGGACCTCACCTTGTATCAGGAGAAGATGCACTCGCTTGTCAAGTACCTCAAGGGCAGCAGGATTCATCCAGAGCTGCGCAAGTAAGTAATCTGCTTTACACGGCTGTTTATTTACTTCCTCTACTTCCTTACTGTGTTCGACCCCAAAATTTAATGTCATGTTTTCAACATTTTATGGAGACATTATTTTTGCAATGTGCCGCTGGAGCATGCCAGCTGTTGCGGTGTGAACGTGTGCCGATAAGCAGTAATCTGACCTTAAGTTTCCTGAGTAAAGTCACATTGTGAGAGCTGGCTGTGGCTTACAAACGTTGCAATCCATGAAACGCAGAGTTACGAGACCTGTTTTAAGTGTTGCAAGTGTATTGTTGTAAGATTTCAGATTTTCCTGGCGAAGTTTATTCATAAATGTTTCTCGGGTTGTCAACCAGGTTTGTAGATCAATTAGGTCCGACGTTTCGGATACGAACGCTGTCTCCTTTATGAAGTGCATTGTTATAAATCCACAGCATAGGTAGGCCTACACTTTAGTACACAGAATCTATGATTCATATGTGAAAACAAAAATCTTGCAGATGCATTTTTTAAGGAAATTTCTTGGTGTTCATGCACCTCACAGAATTACTGTGCATAATCTTGTAAGTAAATTTAGGGAAACTGGATTGATTCTCGATAAGAAACTAAATGTAAACTGTTGTGTTCTTACTGAGGAGAAACTTGACGAAATTTGTGAAAGTTTTTCAGAGTCCAAATCTCTGTGATGGCTTTCACAGGAGGCATGAATGCTACCAAGCTTTTAAAATTAAAATCGTATAAAGTGACAATTGTTCATGAATTGCAGCCACGTGATAATGCAAGTCGAGTAAATTTTTGCAACTGGATGTTGAATAGTGTTAATGACGCCACAATTGGCTACATTTAATTTTTTTCATGGGCGAAGCATGGTTCCACAAGCATGGTTCCACAAAATAACAGATAATGGAGCACAGAAAAACCCGGAATTTTTCATGAAATGCCATTGCACGATGAAAAAATTGGGGTAAGGTGCACAGTAAATGCTTACCAAATAATAGGCCCTACATACTATGAAGGTACAGTAAATGCACAAACATAATCACCTCATTCTTTGAAGAATTATCGGACATTGAATGTAAATCTGCATTTTTCCAACAAGAATCCACAGCAGCGCATACTGCAGATCTCTCGCTAGAGTTCATTAAAGAAGTGTTTGAAGATAGAGTAATTAGTAAGGAATGATGGCCAGGAAAATCTCCAGATCTTAATCTATGTGATTTTTCTTTTGGGGGAACTTAAAAAATAAAGTGTACAAGAATAACCTTCATATAATTGAAGACCCAAAATAAAACATAAGAGAAATTGCAGCAATTTCACATGAAGAATTAATATGTGTGAATGCAAACTTTCTTAAAAGATGTCGGAAATGTGTGACTGTAGACAGAGATAATTTTCAACATCTTCTACGACAAAGGTAGGTGATTATTCTAACTGTAGACCTTATTCCGAAATCCATGCGCTTGAATTGAGGGGTTATGTACATGATCCTTACCGGCTGACGACTTGCTTCTAGGCCGCTGCATGGACCATGTGTTCTCAGCACATCACAAAAATATTCTCTCTGTACATGTTTTAAGGTCCCATTTTCAGAAATCTGTCTGTGGTCTGTCTATGTCAGTGTGTCTCTGTCTGTGAACAGTGTAGTAGCTCACGAACAAAAGATAAAATGCATATTGTTTTTTTTAGGGATGTGATAGAATATTTTGAAACCAAATGGCTGAAGAAGAAAGGGGGAGATATCTCACCAATACTGGAGAACTTCAACAAGTGTCTCCGAGAAGATGTGCTGTACAATATATATGGAAACAGTCTGTTTGAAGTAAGTGTTGATTTGATATTCAAAGATGAGGAAAGTCAATTACAAGGAGCTAATTAATAGTACCTTAATATATATTAGTTGAGGCACTATGTTCAAACCGGAAGTCGCAGGTTCGATCCCTAAAGAGCTCTTTGAGAATTAACCCTATCCTTCTGGTGGCACAACGGCTCTAGGGTTAACTCAGCCTCTAACAAAATTAAGTACCAGGAGCAATCCTGGGGTAAATGTGACCAGTGTGAAAGCCTGACTACCTTACTACATTGCCAATTGTCTAAAAATCTGGGAACCTGAACATCCTGGAACCCTTAGGTTTTATCTTGTTGGTTGGTTGGTTTGAAAGTAGTGTGTTTGCCTCTGGATTCAGTGATGAAGGGTTCACACCTGGATGTGGTCATGATGGATTTTTCAGAACCTAAAAATCCTTGGGACAGAATCCTTCGAGAGGGACTTTAACCCTTTTAGTGCCATGCACCGATATGATCATTATCGTAAAGTGCCAACCTTTGTATTCGTTCTACCTGCTTGAAAGTGCCTCGAAATTCACAGCTGTTGAAAATAAACATAAAGAATGGATTTTTAACCCCTGGGGATAATTTTTGTAATTATAACAACAGAGATGGGCTTAATAAGGTAAAATTAGATACTTGTGGCACCCTGGCCCCCCAGTCCAACTCAGTAAAGGGATCCGCCTGGGAAAGAGGGGTGGGGAACATCTAGTGGCTGCTATTTGAAGTACAGTCAACCCTCGATATAGTGCCCCTCTTTACAGTGCCACCCTCATGCCAATAAATGCAAGTGAATGGATCTTCACCCATATAAAATACATAAGAAACCTCGTTATTGTGCCAATTCATTTAGTGCCAGTGAATGTAAGACAAGATTTTTACAAAATATAGCTTGCAATGATTTACTTTCAGTTGCAGAATTGGCATGAATGTTACGAAAATTATTTAAGAAACATACTCTACTGTATTTCCAAGAAGTGAGTGTTCCCTTACCACTAACTGTAAATGTAGTGCGGTGGAATGTTAAGAAGTTGGACAGAGAGCCTGCGTGAGGGTGGAGCAAGTAGATAGAGACCTTCATAAATGAGTCATTCCAAACTCTCGCTTCTTTTAGTTCAGTGTCCTTGTGAATACAGTAAAAGATTTCCAAAGTCTAGCCAGCAAGCTAATGCATCACATTTTTCAGTATTGTGGGGGAAAACTGTTAGCCAATAGATTCATACGAAATATTGTATTATGCCATTTATATTTAAAAAATTAAATTTCGTTTTAGTGCCAACCTCGCTTAGTGCCACTAAATGTTAGAGAATGGATGGTGGCATTATATCGAGGGTTGACTGTAGTACTAGCAAGGCCATCTAGTAGGCAGAAGGTGAAATGGCGAAAAAATTAAATAATGTATTCCTCCTTTCTTCTCTTCTTGTTTTTTCCTTCTCTTTCTCTCTTTCCCTCACCTCCTCTTCACCCTATTTCTAACTGTAAATTTTTCACATCGGCTGGTATTCGAACACGGGACCACTAGCATCATAACTAGCAGCCTTACGCCATGAGTGATGCTGAGCAGAGAAGTGAAAATTTGTATATTTAAGTTTAGAGAGCTTTAATATATGAAATGAGAAATAGCATATTTACCATCCAATGAAAATTTTTATTGTGAAATATTATGTTGGCTCTGAGAAGAACAAGATTGTTCTGTTTTGGTGCAAGGGTAATTTTGACTGCATTAATTAAGTGTGGGTGGCATGCCATTCAAGTCTAAAACTCTTCGCTGGACAATATCATAAAACTTTGTTCTGAAACTACGCGGCAGGTCCTGAGTAACGCTAAAGACACTCTGGTCATTGTAATTTTGATATTGTACAAGGGTATTTTTCGTATTGGTACAATTAATAGCACACAGTCGAGTATAACATTCAGTACAACATTGATCAGCCTGCGATGGAAAGTGAAGTCCGGCTAGGGGAACATAGGGGAAATGGCCCATCGCCATGACAATTCACATAGGGAAAGTAGAAAGTGGAATCATTAAATGGAGAGTCCTGATTGGTCAGGAAGGAAAAATAGACTTTAGTAATGTTGTTGTATGTGAAATCGGTCCTTGTCAGGACCACTGATTTATTTGGGAGTAAGAGATGCCAGTATTGGCTTCCAGTCCTGATTAAGGTATAGAATATTGAAGTTTCGGCTTTGGATGTGGATTTCCAAGGCCTCTGCAACAATGTGGCCCAAGTAGAATCTCTACCTCCCTAGGATTTAAAACCAACTTTATGTCGTATAATCCAATTACATTCTGCCTCAAAAACTGTGTAGCCTATATTATTTTGTGAAACTGAATTCCTAAAATGAACGTTTCTGCTTTGATTTTAGTTCTCGGTGTTCCAATCTGCAGGAATTCCCTTCATCCGTGCCTTGCTGGGGCACACCAAGATCCTCTTCTTCATGAAGCATGGGATAGTGCTCAATCTGAATGACGTTGTGCCCTTCATCTACTTTATTTACAAGGGGCGTGTTGATGTGATGGGCCCTGAAGGCAGTGTACTGCTCACCTTGACTAAGGGGTCGTAAGTCTAGAGAGATACACTTAAATATGCTAGACAAAAGTACAGCGCCATCAGGAAGTCTCTCCGCAGCACTGGTTATGTTTACCACCCATGCAAATGTTGGTATTTGTCCTTACACCATCTTCTCAGACTTGTAGCAGGCTAACTATTGTTGTGCTTCTGTTTGCTATTGTTGATGAATTGAAACTTGGAATATGTAATTATTAGGGCAAGGCATTTGATGATTTTGCATTTTTTTTATATGAAGGTTAGAAGATAGCTCGAATATGTATAAATGTGTTTCATTAAATAATTGATTAAATAAGGGCAATTTTTTTTTGCATTCTTAGCTTTATTTTGCATTTTTCATCATTTTCAAGAGATGAAAATGAGATGGCAATTTTTAGGTCATTTACGGCATTTTTAGGTCATGTTTCAGTGGAGGCGGAGAGGAGCTTTTCCATGTACAAATCGTTCTTTAAGATAACACAGACAATTGTTTTTACCTGAGAATCTCCACCTAGGGCTCATAGTTCATTTTAATTCAGGTTTATTGTAAACACCATTCTTTTCTTTATTTTTAAATGGCACTTATTTGCTAGGGGCAATTTGATGGGCATGCCAGTTCAGAAAGAATTTCTTTTTCGCTATGGGTACTTACTTCTTTAGTAACAAAATAAGTGTGTTTTATATTGTAAATTTATATATTTATATATATATATATATATCGCACTCGTATCCATTAAATTAATTTTAGCAATCCATTACTTAAAAAACTAATCATAAGTAATAATCATTGGTCATTTTTAAAAAATTTCATTCCATCTTTTCACTATTTTTAGGTCATAGATGCATTTTTATTTTGCATTTTTTTTTTACTATTTTAGGGTCATTAAATGCCTTGCACTAGTAATTACATTAAATATTTAATTAAATTTTTCGATAATAAATTGATGCAAGAGAATTTGTACTGTCAAGAAAATGGTAAACATTTTCATCTTCTGTGAGTTTTATGTTACTTGCATTTCTCACTTCATAAATAATTGCAGCAGAACATTAAAACCATACCAACTTAATTTTGATGCTTAGTGGATTCTGGCCTGCACAAGTACTGTGGAGCGACTTCTTGATGGCACTGTAGTAACCATTGCAGAATGAGGTAGTCAGTGTAACAAGTGGTGTAAGCCACTTTTTAAAAACGTTTGAGAAAAAGCAAGTTAAAGTTCTACACTTGTGGCTTTTCATACATTTTGTTGGGAGTGAGGTGTTCTATTGTGTTTGATAAGTTACCGTATTTATTCGGCTATAAGACCCCCTCACCTATCCTAGAAGACATGACTTTGGGTTTACAGCTACAATGCAATTTCATGGTGCGTTATTGCTCTCGTAAATGAGACATTATAGATATCGTCACTAACACTGTACTCAAATAACAGTAGCTCTGAAACTAAATGAGTTACGAAGTTACTTGAGAGGCTATGGCAGATACAGTGCTTTCAGTGCTTTGTTGATAAGTAAAAAGGTTTTAAAAATTTCTTTAGACCTCATACAGTACACGCAGGGATTTACCGTATACGACGCACTGGCCTATAAGACCTATAAGTAGGGTTGCCACCTTTCTGTAAGGCTAAGGAGGGACACTTATCGAATATATGCAGATCGCCGATCTTCATACCTAAATTCGTACTTGGAACAATGTATTAATAATAGAAAGATGGAATATATTCATTACAAAGCCAAAAAGCTATGTAACAGTAACACTAACATTAGAAAAGAAAAGATTAGCATGATAATAAAAAAAAAAAACCTGGGCAAATTCACGACTTGAAGCTGTAGCTATTTCTTGTTTGATTTGACAGCTTCAAATAGTTCTTTGATCTGTGTCACTCTCACTACACAGTGTTTACAGGTATCTACAACATTTGTAGAAATTATTATTTCGCTCTTTATGAGGTCAGCTGAGCACTTGTCTCTGGATTCTGTCCATTTTAGATTCATGAGAGAACAATCTATCCACAAATGCCAGGAACTAAAGTAGAATTCCAACATATAATTCATCCAAATTAACATCAGATTCTACATTAAGTGCCTTCACAGAGTCTTTGACGGTGATTTCACTGCTGCCAACATGATACATTTTAGCGATGGAACAATATCGATACTTTGATCATGAATCGAAATTCACAAATTATGCCACTAAGAATAATTTACTGTCTCATATTTTCTTTTGGAATAATTTGGCGTCCCGCAATATAATGCGTCCCTCTTAGGCATAATTCGGGACGCTGAAAATTTTCTTAAAATGCGGGATGTCCCGCCTAATTCGGGACAGGTGGCAACGCTACCTATAAGTTAATCTATACATATTTTTGAAGGATAAAACTTTATTACTGATCATTATAATGAATTTACAGTATTTTAAATACAGTAAAACCTCGTTAACACGAATTCCAAGGGACCGAAAAATGAGGGGTTCGTGTTAAAAAAATTCGTGCTAACCGGGGACTAATTTTTTTTTTTTTTTTTAATGAATCAATTACGGTATACACTATCGTAGAAAATACTGTTACATGCAAAAGTAGGCTATGTAATTAGGCCTACCTTTTAAAAAAGATCATTTCCTGTTGAAAAATTCAAGTAAGTTGCGCTGTCCCTGATGATTTGGATGTTGCAGCAAAACGTTCTCAAGTGGCTAAGGCGGCAAACACTTCCTGGCGGGTGGGTTACAAGTTTTAATGCAACGTATGATGAAATCGTACTGGTCATGTTAGAATGAACGGAAAAATAAAATAAGAAACGTTATAACCCGATTGTTTGTGGCACGATGCTTTATTTAATTAGCAATCCTGTAGACCAGCAGTACTGGCACAGGATAACAATAACAATAACTCCCGATTGTCGAGCGATTGCACCAGCCAGCATTGATGTTAATCCAATTATTCGTAGCCATCCACGTAAGTAACCGGGAATATAATAAAGGTTTACTTTTAACTTCGTTTCTGGCATGGCTACCGAAGGAAGAACAGGAAATAACAATTTGAAAAGCTTTGGAAGTTTGTGTTAAATGACATTTCAAGATTCAAGGGACAGAAAAACAGTTCGCAGTTCGTGGTAACCGAAATTCGTGTTAACCGACAAAACTTTCATAAGAAACAATACATCTTTGCCGGGACCAAATCTTTGTTCTTGTTAACAGAGTGTTCGTCGTAAGCGAGTTCTTGTTAACGAGGTTTTACTGTATAAAGTAATATTGAACTCTACGAAACTGTAATATTTCCACACTCCACAAGGAAACAAGAAAAAATCGCATACCGTATATACCTGAATACTACCTGCCCCCGAATAATACCCACGCTCAAATTTTTCAAAAGGAAATTTGGAAAAAAAATCTATAGGCCCAAATATAAAATTATTTTGCCTGTTTTATTCTTAATTAAACAGTTATAATTAACATTACATATCATAAAAGAATTGAATATGGTAGGCTAAAATAACGTGCATGGTAACAGCCAGCCGAAATCTCGCCATCTTAGATGTGTAGCGTAAGACTTTCAACAACAACAACAACACACTCAGTTCAGCTGTTCAGCGGGAATCCACACGCGATGACGTGCATCCGACCCAAGGTCAAAGTCGCGTGGAAATTCATTTAACTTTCCCTGAATTAGTGGTTCGGCTTGTACTGCAATGTTTGCTTGGCGTCTGTTTGTGTAAAGCTTTGTTTCAGACTGGCGGACCATGTGAATAAGAAAGCGTCTTCTTTGTCTCATTTTCCTTCGCTACTATTACACTATACTGTGGGGCTACTATAAAACATCGTGTTATATTGAGCTAATATGGTATAAAAGTCGAAATTCAGATGAGAGGAGTACCCGCACCCCAGTTTTTCGTCCGCGATTTTTTTGGGAAAAAAAAAAATATATGCGTGTAGTATTCGAGTATATACAGGGTAACTCCAAATAGAGGAAATTTCCAGAAATGAATGTAATAAAAAACTGAGTATCGATATATAAGACGCACCCTGTTTTTTATACTTATTTTGAAAGAAAAAAAGTGTGTCTCATATGCAATAGGCAATCTGTAAGACCAAAAACTTTGACAGTCTAATTCTACATACGAGTTTAATTAATGTTAATATATCTGTTGCAGAATAATTGGGAATTTTCAAAACAGGAAAACAGCGCGCCAGACTTTGAAGATGGAGGCTAAGACACATGTAGAGATCATCAGAATTAGAACTTCCACATTTTATGAAATTCTAAATGAGTATTCACTGTTTAAAAGCAAGTTTGAGTCTCTCACCACACTCAACAGGGTAAGGACACAAGTGATATAACTTCAGTTTTCAACAGCGGTGTAACCTTTGACACTAGCAGTGGCGTGGGGAACCATTGAATTTTTCTTTTATTTCTGGCATGTATCGATTTTACAGTGTAACTTGTAATTGCATATGTACAAGGTGACACAAAAAAAAGGGAACTTTTTAACACCCAATAATAAAACCAAGAGTGATGGAAGAAAATATTTGGGATTGAAACCTTAACACTTGCCATTTAAGAAACATCAATGGAATTGATCATTTTAAAAAAAATTATGTCCTTTAGATGTCGTCCTCCTGTACGAATGCATTTTTGAAACCTGCTGTTGGGATTCCTCATTGACCGCTGCAACATTGCAGCTGGGATACTGTGAATTTCATCACAAATTCTCTGTTTTAACTCATCTAGAGTTCTTGGTCGAGTCGTGTACACTTTACTCTTGAGATAGCTCCACAAGAAAAAATCACAAACACACAAATCTGGCGATCTAGGAGGCCAGGGAACGTTACCGAATCTTGAGATTACACGGTTACTGAACAATTCCCCCACAGCTTCCATTGATTGCCTTGCAGTGTGTGATGTAGTTCCATCCTGTTGAAACCAGGGTTCTTGAATGTGTGGAAAATTGTTCAATTCAGGTGTAACAAAAGATTGTAACATCTCCACATAACGATCCGCATTGACAGTTATTGTGACCCCTGTTCACGACTCGACCAAGAACTCTGGATGAGTTAAAACAGAGAACTCGTGATAAAATTCACAGTATCCCAGCTGCGATGTTGCAGCAGTCAATGAGGAATCTCAACAGCAGGTTTCAAGAATGCATTCGTACAGAAGGACGCCATCTATAGGACGTATTTTTTTTTTTAAATGATAAATTCCATTAATGTTTCTTAAATGGCAAGTTTTAAGGTTTCAACTATATAGACCAATATCACTTCTTCCGGCCTTTTCCAAGATACTAGAGAAATGCATAAAAGTTAGGCTACTAAACTATTTACAAAAACATGAAATTATATCTAAAAATCAATTTGGTTTCCAGAGCAACATATCTACTGACGATGCTTTTATTAACGTTACAGGTAACATTATTAAAGAATTAGACAAAGGTAATAATTGTTTAGGAATTTTCTTGGACTTACGTAAAGCTTTTGATACTGTTATTCACTCGATACTATTAGATAAACTGAATAAGATAGGAATTAGAGGAACAGTTTACAAATTATTTGAATCATATCTGAGCAATAGATGTATAATGACAAAGGTTGACAGCCATATAAGTGAAATATCAAATATTGATATTGGTGTGCCACAAGGAACGATATTAGGACCAATCTTATACTTAATATATGTAAATGATTTGCTAAATTTAAACCTAGATCAAATAAACGGCTCCATATTTTCATACGCAGATGACACTGTTGTGATTTTCAGTGGTCATTCATGGGAAGTAGCATATAAATACGCTAATACTGGCATGAAAATTATAAAAAAATGGTTCGATTCTAACCTTCTGTCACTAAACGTGGATAAATCAACATTAGTTCCTTTCTCATTAACATCTACTGGTCAGATAGCGCGGAAAAAATGTACAAATTTAAATTTAATAATACATAATTGTAATTTTGATGTGAATTGTAAATGCTTACCTCTGAAAGAAACAGCCGTTGTGAAATATTTGGGTATTTTTATTGATAAACACCTTAAATGGTCTCACCATGTTAACTACATCTGTAATAGACTACGCCGAACAATTCATAAATTTGTCATTTTACGCCACTGTATGCCCATTACTGTTTTACGTTCCGTTTATCTAGCACTTTTCCAGTCCATTATTCAATATGGCATTCTCGTCTGGGGAGGATTAGCGAAAACTACCCTTAAGCCCCTCTGCCTTTTACAAAAAAGAATAATAAAAATCTGTCTAAGAAAACACATTGATTACCCAACTAGCCTAATATTTTCAGAATTTAATGTTTTAAGCTTGGACCAAATTTACAAATTTTCTATATTAAAATATTTTCACAAACATCGTATAAAATACTCTTCCAGTGATCATATCTACAAAACTAGACGAAATACTAATTTACTCCTATTAGAACCCAAATGTCTCACATCGGCAGGATTAAAGCATAGCATTAATTTTGGACCGCGCTTCTATAACTCAATTATCAGAAAAAATCCTGATCTCTCAGCATACTCCACTGTTAAATTTAATAGATATGTAAAGAATTTTTTGTAATTTTTTAGCTTTTAAGTAATTTTTGTTTCACTCCTTTTATGTATTTATGTTTTTATGTTTAATGTTTTTGTTTTACTTTCTTTTTTAGTTAAGCACATTATACACTCTATTTCTTTGTCTCTCCTCTTTCTTCACTTTGATATTTTTGAAACGGCACCCGAGCACGAGCAGTCTTGCTCATTCGGGTGTATTACTAAATGTAATACCTCTTGTAATATCTCTTGTAATAAATAAAATAAATAAATAAATAAATAAACTAGTGTGAATAAAATGTTTTCTTCCATTACTCTTGGTTTTATTATTGGATGTTAAAAAGTTCCCGTTTTTTTGAGTCACCTTGTATTTTAAACTTTTAAAAACTCAATATAAACATGTACTGTAATTATTGTATGTAATGCATACTAGTTTATTGTTAAAGCTTCACTTAAGATACATTTTAAGCCAAAATGATGTTATTCAGTTTTATTCAATCTCCTCATTTACAAGTTTTTCACTTTCTTCTTCAAAACTTTCATTGGAAGGTCATTCAATATCCTCCTCTATGGATTTTTGTGAATTTTGCTTTGCAGAACAAGTTAGAGAAAAGTAATAAAAAATTACTTTTTTGCATGACGTAACTAATTAGTGGTACTTACAAATATTGCTGCCGTGGATCATAACTTGACATTCCCGCACACAGTCTGGTTGCTATGAAAACAAAAGAAATCTCCGTACGGTAAAAATTACAAAAAGCACAAGTGCCATAGTAAAACCATCATGATACAAGATTTTATGGAAGACCGAAACCAAAGCCCCACAGTTTGTGGCAACTTTAACAGAACAAATATTCGGTCCCCATAACAACCAACATATGCGAATTACTTTCTGAAATATAACATCCATCTTCAATAGGGTATATACATAATATTTTCAGCTAATATCTCAATTAATACAATTAAATTGATATTGGAACAATTAAAAGAACCTTCAAAAACAAAGTAAGGCAAGAAACACAACTACGATTCTACTCAGCAATGGCAGTACCAGTGATACATTATGGAAGTGAAGCATGGACAGTTAAGAAGAACGATAAAAGTAAAATACAAGCAGCTGAAATGAGGTTTTTACGTTCAGTCAAGGGATGTACAAAAGAAGAGCACATAAGGAACGAGAAAATTAGAGAAGAATTACAACTTCAACCACTTCTAAATCAGATACAAAAATACAGAGAAGAATGGATGAAACATTTAGATCGCATGTCAGAGGAAAGAATACCTAGACAAGCATTAAAGTACAGACCTAAAGGACGAAGATCGATTGGACGACCAATCAAAAGATGGACTGAACAGATATGAGACCGGAACAGGCAAAAGCCTAATCCTTGAAAGAAGAAGAAGAAGAAGAAGAAGAAATTGATATAAATAATCATCGTGCAAAAAATACTCGTGCCATAAGCGCATAACAGATCTCGGAAATTGAAAAAAACTCTTTCCTTGATCCGTATGCACCGCTTATGGCACTTGTATTGCAATATACTATATTGACATAGTAATTTTGATAAACTTTATTTCCACATTAAATAAGAAGATAGGCCTACATCATCTATTTGAGCACATCCTCAAGTGTTCTGCTTTTCTTAGCTCCAAATTGTTCTGTCAGTTTTTAAAGGATTTATGTAATTAACCTCGTGAAGTATCTGCATTTCGCCCATTTTCACAAATTCACAGGAAAACTAAGCATCCAGCTAACTAATTACACTGTTATAACATCATATACAGTCACATGTGATATCCTGACCCAAGGCTTGTGAACTACAGACGTTGCATATTCCGGCGAGTTTATAGGACAGAGTTGCAGCGAGCAGGCAGGATCTGTGACATCACAAGTTTCCAACTTGGGCTGTTCCCGGCTTTTACTCAGTCTAGAAAATGCTCACACCTTATGATTAAATTCGTAACCTTTAATTAACCCTTGGTCAGATTCCTGTGAAATTTATGCAGAAATAATCTATACACAACAGCCCTACTGATGGTTAAAACAGATCCTTAAAAAAGTGGACACAAATGTTTTTATTTCATTTTATAAAAATCACCCGTTACACAAAATTAATGGAGGGAGAAGCAAATTTGACTATGCGACAATTTTATTTTCATTCTTGTGTCCGACTTTAGCATTGTGTAACAAATAGTTGAATAACAACACTTTCTTTAACGCACTTTATTTTACCTTAGTAAATTTCTGGACGGCCATTTCGCAGGTGGTGTTCCTGCATCATCAGCAGAGTGCCAACAGAAATTTACTAAGGTAAAATAAAGTGCGTTAAAGAAAGTGTTTTTATTCAACTAATTTTATTTTATTTTTGTGTCCCGAATAATCTTCAAGGGCGAAAGTTTTAGTGAGACTATTCCACTCATATGCTGCGTGTTTGATATTGACCAATAACGTTTAGCAGTTCTTCGGATATATAGACCAATCACGATCGTTTATCTTATAAAATGCTTGCTGTTAATACGAGGAAGGGATTTTACCTGATAAAATGGTCAGCTCATTACTGGACATGCAAGCATCACTGTGCTGGGATTATTACGTCACATGTTGCCACTAAGCAGAACGAAAACAGATTATTTTATACAACATAACTTGTTTGGAAATTGAAATAATAGAAATGTACATTGGTTAAAACACAATTTCGATTAGGTACAAGCCAGTTCATGTGCTTTTATTATGTTCTGCTGTTAGCTTACCTGAATGAAGTTAACTATGTTGTATTTGCACCATTGGTAGTACTGGTCATAACATGGTAACTTAAATTGGTTCATAGATGGTTGATTCAAATTACAGACGTCAGGAGGGGATGGAAAAGATACAGACCGTTTACAGTTTTTAAAATTCTTAATCATATTCAACCAAACTTCTCCAAGGTCTCCATCGTATCTATTCAAATTATCTTGGTTATCAATGATATTCACCACTTCCAAGATTTTCCTTTTAATAGGGTTGGGTTCGATTAATCAGAATCTTGAGATTATTGATATGGTGTTTATTATCAATCATATGCTGGCTTAAACCGGTTGCCAGCCTCCCAAGCTGTACATCTCTTTCATGCTCTTTCATTCTCACCTTGAAAGATCTCCCGGTTTCACCGATGTAAGAACTCCTGCACTCTTTGCAAGCTATTGAATATATTCCAGGTAGCTCCATTTTAGATCTTAATTTGCCAACCTGTTTATATTGAGAAAATATATTCTCGATAGTGCGCCCGGCTTTATATGCAGGAATGAAATCATATTTTCGCAACAACTTGTCTATCTTTCCATTAGTCATAGGATTGTATGTTAGATTAACATACTTCTTATCAAGGTTTTTCTGTTCTCGTCTGGCATTGTTACATAAATTTTCAGCTCTGTTCCAGATTCGATTTAACGGTGAATATCATTGATAACCAAGATAATTTGAATAGATACGATGGAGACCTTGGAGAAGTTTGGTTGAATATGATTAAGAATTTTAAAAACTGTAAACGGTCTGTATCTTTTCCATCCCCTCCTGACGTCTGTAATTTGGACACCCCTTATAACATCCCGGAGGAGTGAATTAGAAGGTTCGGAAGAACTTCAAGTTTTCACGTCATTTTTCCGGATATTCCAGAAGGCGGTGTATCCGACCTTTCGACTTAGTAAACAAGTCATATCCATGAAAACTCCTTGAGTTTGTTTATTTATCGGTTGAATTTTTCTTCTTGCTGTACCTGATGAAGGCCAAATGGTTTGTGCCGAAACGTTGTATTAATAATAAAAAGATATCCATTGTGAGTTTATTCTGTTTTGTTTCAATATACATACAATGGAAAAAGGACTTTCTACTATTTTATACTTGCTTTCTTGTTGCAGGATTTCATTTTACCAATTTCTCTGATGAAAGGTGAAGAAGAATGGCAGAAACAGGAAGATGAAGAATCCCGATCACAGCGGTCACAGTCTGCGTCGTCCATAACATGGAGCTCCTTCACACGTAGCAGTCGCTCCACCATTGGAACCATGTGAGTCTTAACCCTCACAACTTCTACCATTTTTGTTCTAATTTACCCAATTTTATTGAACATAAATATGTGATATTCCAGTCACGCACTGAAGATATGATTGATGATAAATTTGGCCAGTGACATGATAAGAGTGTTGATGATGATGATGAGAAGAATTTTGAAAACCTGGATGAAGTGAATGGATTTTTCAGGATCCGGGAGGGATTATTTATTTATTTTATTCTGCCAACTACAGGAATAAATCCCAATTACAGTTGGCGTAGTTTCGCCAATACATGTTGTACAGTATAAAAATTCAATACAATAAATGAACGAATGTGTGAGGATAAAGAAGAGAAAAAAAAAGCATAAATGATTTACAATAACTACAATTAATTTAACAAGACAATCTAAAAATTAAGCCAAATCATATGGAACATATAACAGTTTATGAAGAAGTCCTATATACTGATTCAATGACAAGTCAAAATCCAGAAGAGCATTTTGAAGTGATAGAGAATTATATCGTTTACACATTTGAATGAAAGATGAACATTCTAATATTTTTGACCTAATGACAGGAATATATAACAATTCCCTATTCCTTAAATTTAATTGCACTACATTAAATTTAATACGTTTTAAAAGTTCATTACTATCAATTTTACCATTGATAATTTTATATAAGAATAACTGTTGCGCTACCAACCTTCTACCAATTAAAGTAACAAACTTAAATTCATTTAATAAAGTATTATAAGAAATTCTATCAACTAAAACAAATCTATCATATTTTTTAAAATACATATATCGAAGAAACCTCTTCTGAATTTTTTCTATGTCATTAATATGAGTTTTATACAATGGTGACCATATAACTGATACATATTCTAACTTACTTCGTACAAAACTATTATAAAGTAATTGTAAGACACGTTCGTCTTTAATATTTTTGGAATTACGAAAAATAAATCCTAACTGTCCATAAGCTTCATCTATTATTTTGTCAATATGCTTTCAAAAATTAAAATTATACGTAATAATTAATCCTAAATCTTTAATGGTAAATATTCTTGTTAACGTGCTCCCCACCTGTCCTTTATAAGCAAATAAATGTAACTAAATTAGTGCTTATTAATGAAGCCTCCACTCCCTTCTGATGCCATCCATTAATCCATTCAATTTCAATACATTCCAACATGTGCAAGCTAAAATCAAAAGCTTTAATTACCTTCAAATTTGACTTCCTAGGCAGTGATCTGGTTGGCGACGTTTCCTATTCAATCCATTTGCAGTATAGTAATTAGCTGATTTTCTGACTTGAATGTCCATACAGTACAAGTAAGAGTAAGAAGCTTTGTTCACAAGCTTGCAACATGGAAACGATGAACTTGAACTATTAAAAGAAAACTGCCAAAATTAGGATGGGTTGGCTGCAATCCAGGAAACTTCAGTACTGAAGTTATTTTGTCACTAATGTTTTATTTGCTTGAAGTTTTCAGTTTTAAATAAACTTTACTTTTTGTCTTTTATTTACTACTAGCTTAAAAGACTCGGCGTCGCCCGGGTTTTGTATTTTGTAATTGGAAATTAGCTTATGAAGGATTTTCAATTTTAAATTCTAGGTCCTTATATAGGCATTTATAATTTGAAATAGGAAGAACGACTTATTACACTCAAACTATTCCCTCAGAAAACGCTTGATATAATTTTTTATGGCTCATAGAGGATCTAGAATTTTGCATCCCATCGCTTGTACAGTGCACAGCAAGCCTGGTAGAGGTTTAAATAAGAAGAAACAGAAATTCCTGTAACATAAAATTGTAATATCGAGGCGGGAAATTTCCCACTCTTATGTTACCATAAAGCATTATCACTTTCATACTTTTCTCTCCAAAAACCTGCGATATAATATAATAATATACACATTACCATACCTCGTTTTGTTTTCTCTATGTCCAGGGTAGAGAAAGTTATGTGATTCCATTATTTTAGTGGATTTCATTCTGTAATATTTATTTATAACATGAATTATTTTGATAACTTCTCTTATTTGTCAAAAGTGCATTTCATTTGTTTCTTCCAAGCCCACCTGATACCATTTGGCAACAATATATTCTGTGATTTGGAATTGATAATTCTATGTAAAAAGGGATTAAGTATTTTCAAAAACATTTAATTTTTGGCATTTAGAATCAGAATTTTTCAAAATCCTTTCTTAGTGAGCACCTACATTATAAAACGAAGGTACTGTCAAAATTCCAAGTCTCTACCTGTTATAGTTTAGGCTGTACGTTGATTCCTGTCATTCAGTCAATCAGTCAGTCAGTCATTCATTCAGTCAGTTAGTCAGGACAAAGCCTTTTATATATATAGAGATGAACCTTAAGGCTAGTTTACACGATGACACTAGGTTTCGTATCTACTTTCATGAAAGTGATTTCTTGAAATTAATTATACCCATTTTCTTCAAAACTAATTCCAGTGCAACCGCATATTTCATCTTATTTCTGAAGTTCAAGTTGCTGAAATCCCATATGGACGTTTGAAACACGTATGAATCCAGGCATTTCACAGTTTCCTCACTTCCCCAACTCATTTTACAAAACGTGAACTAGCTAAATAAACGTATAATTTCAAAATTACTATTACAGTTTCGTGAAAAGTTGGAATCAGCTGAAACTGCATAGTTTCGTAACTCACTGTTGCCAGTACATATCGTAAAGAACAGTTGCGAAACTTAGTTACGATACCTAATTAGCCTTTATTCAGTGTCTACTGACAAGAATACAAGCACCACTTGTAATTCTATGTTAACAATCGTTCTCATGATCTGCAGGTTTTCATCACACACAGCAATTGTGGGGAGTCCCATCGCTTTGAAGGTGTGGAATATGATCTCGTTGGTCATTGGAGCATACATCACGTTCTCACTAACTTTATACCAGGCAGCAGTGCTGGAGTTATATGCAGGAATTCTCGTTGTACAGTATATTCTGGATTTCTTGTTCTTGCTGAGGATATATTTCAACTTCCGCACTCCGTATGAGGATGAGTATGGAGACCTCATTATGGACACCAGGCTAATAGCAAAGAGGTATGTCATTTCTTCACAATTTTGTAATACAGGGTGATCATAAAGATTCCCCAACATAAATATTTATTACACAGTGTATCCCACTCCTACGCCGCATGTTTGATATTGACCAATAATGTTTAGCAATTCCTCAGATATAGACCAATCACAATCGTTTTGTTATAAAATGCTTGCTATTAATATGAGGAAGTGATTTTACCTGATAAAACATTAGCTCATTACTGGACACTTAAGCATCAGTGTGCTGTGATTAATACATCTCGTGTTGCCATTAAGCAGCAGAAAACAGATTATTTGATACAACATAACTGGTTTGGAAATTGAAATAATAGAAATGTACATTGATTAAAAACACAATTTTGATTCAGTGCAAGCCAGTTTGTGTGCTTTTATTCTGTTCTGCTGTTAGATTACCTGAATTAGTTAACTACAGTGAGTCCCACACAAGAGTTGGCCAATGACACTGTTTTCTGCGTCGCGGTGGGCACACCTCCAACTCCCGAGCAATCGGGTGAAATATCTACGCAAATAAAGCTGCTAACGGTGTAATGATTCAGGTTCTCACAATTACAATGACAATAACCATGTAGCTCATCACAAGAGATGTTTTAAATATCCTCCTCTTGCATCCACACAACACTGGCACCTTTTTAGGCAATTTTCTTTCACGCGCGTAAATTCAGCTTCCGAGATAGAGTTAATTTCTCTTGTGATATTGTCTTTAAGTTCTTCTAATGTATGGGAAATTGACCTATACACTTTACTTTTCAAGTTTCCCCATAAATAATAGTCCCATAGTGTCTAGGTACCATGTGAAGTTTGGAGCCGTACTCCACATTTTTCAAAATTTTCCAGAGTATTTCACAAGAATTCTACAGTTTGGAGCAATCCTATCTAATAAGAGGAGAATATGTCAGACCCCAAGAGAGCTTGTAAAAGAGCTGACACCTGAACTTTTTCCGTCAAGTTCTGATCAGGTAATTTGTCATGTTTGTCATATGAACAAAGCATATAATCATCGCTAGAAGGGGCCTCATTGATTGAAAACAAAGAGGACATCACCTACTTGAAGTAGAAAAAATATTAATAGAGATTTGAGCAGAGCCAAGAACAAACATTCCACGCAGAATGAAGAAATTGCTATCCCAAAAGGAAATTAGCCGCTCAGAACAGTTAAAATTCATTAGATAATAAAGTTAAATGCCTTTCTAAAATCAGAAGATAGCTTTTGATTTAATGCTTAAGAAGTGTAACATTTCTAATACCAGGAGTAAAGGGTTGAGATACTCTGATGAGTTTATTTTAGAAAATATATATCCAATTGAAAATAATTTACGGTCCTATTCTTTCCACTATGATTTTATTAAAAAATAATATAATACAAACACGTTTAGGGAGCGGGAGGCAGAAAACGGTAGAGACAGTAATGATCAACAACAACAATAGTAACAAAAAACAAAAAACAACAAAACAGAATAGTAACAACAAAAAGATGCTACATAGTTATGGCAGTTTGTTTATGATTTATTCAATTCAGTACACTTGAGAAAGGCCTGAAGGGCAGGTTGAAACGTTGTGTGTTGGAGGGGATTGCTTTATCCACTATTGTAAATAAGTATTATTGTTTATATTATATTATTTTTTAATTATTTTAGAAAGTTTGTTATTCAAAATTATGACCCCTGAAGCACGAGTTACTTCTTCTCCCTTTAGAAACACATTTTTGGAGACTGTGTAAAGGATTCAAATGCCCATATGGTTCAACAAAAATGCACATAATGCCATATAAGATAACTTTCGACATGAAAATTACGAAAACAAATGCCTTTGTGAATAATTTGACTAAGAATTAAGAAACTATTCATAATAAGTATAAAAAAAGAAAACAAGAATTTTCAAATTTTTTATTTATTTTTTTTAATTTTTTTTATTTTATTTTATTTTTTTATTATTTCATTGTGACTTATTCTATATTTATTTATACTTATATTTATTTATACAAATTTATACAAATATACAAAACAAAACAAGACCACCCGAATGAGCAAGCGCTCGTGTTCGGGCACAGTTCAGCCATTTATGTTACAAAATACAAATTACAAATATATAAAGAAAATGTAATATTAAATCAATACCTAAAAAATAATAATAAAAAAGAAAGAACAGAATAGTAAAAAGAAAAAAGGAAAAGTAGTAAGAACAAAAATTGAAACCCTGAGTTATTACAAATAAAATAGTTCCTTAATTGTCTACTAAGTACAGAGTGAAGTAACTTTTGAACTATGAAATAAGATTTTTGATAAACTTATTGAATTTTTTGTTGTTCATATGTACTATTTCTGGATGTGACCTAATTATAGAGTTATAGAGTCTTGGACCATAATAAATGCTATGTTTAGAGCCAGAAGAGGTGAAGTATTTTGGTTCTATTAAAGGCAATGTTTTATTTCTTCTAGTATTGTAATTATGAGGATCCGATACATGTACGTTGCGGTATTTGTGAAAGTATTTTAAAAGTGTGAGCTTATAAATTTGTTCTACAGTCATCACATTCAATTCAGGAAATATCAATTCTGTTGGATATTCTATAGGCTTTTTTAAACAAATTTTTATAATTCTCTTCTGTATTAGAATCAAAGGAGTCAATACAGATGTGCCACTTCCTCCCCAGCCAATGATACCATATTGGAGGACAGATTGTATTAGAGCTAAGTAGACTGTCCTTAAGACTTCAGTCGGTAAATATTGTTTTAGACAGACAAATTTGTATAATGTTTTTCTTAATCTGGTACATAAATATGTGATGTGTTTGTCGAATTTCAGATGACGATCTATAATAATACCAAGGTATTTGACCTGATTTGTCTCCTTCACAACCTGGCAGGTACATGAGTCAGATTCACAGTTGATATCATGTAGTCTTACGCACAAGTTTTGATCCATTTTTAATTGTGGAGTACCAGCAGTTGTTAATGAGAATGGAACACAGTTTGTTTTATCTATATTTAATACTAACCTATTGCAGTCAAGCCAACTTTTAACTACTCTTAATCCCTTATTAGCCCATTTGTAAGTATCCTGCCAAGTTGGAGCGGAAAATAGCAATACGGTATCATCGGCATAAGAGTAAAGACAGCCATGGAAATTATTTAAGTCCAAATGCAGCAACTCATTTATGTAAATAATGAAAAGAATTGGACCCAAAATTGTTCCTTGTGGCACACCAGTATCCACTTCTCTGATATCACTAAACTGATCCTTAATTTTGGTAATTTGCGTTCTATTATGTAAATAAGACCGAAATAAATTTAGTGCAGTACCTCTTACTCCAATTTGCTCTAATTTTTCTATAAGTATCTTGTGGTTTACAGTGTCAAAAGCCTTTTGCAAATCCAAAAAAATACCTAGACTTTTATTTCCCGCATCTAATTCTTCGATAACTTTTCCTGTAACATTAATTATGGCATCATCTGTGCTCAAGTTATTTCGAAAACCAAATTGATTTGAATTTAATATATTATTTTTATTTAAGAAGTCCACCAATCTATTTTTTATACATTTTTCTAACAGTTTAGATAGGCTAGGGAGTAAGGATATAGGTCTATAGTTATTTAAACTATGCTTTTCTCCGGATTTGTATATAGGTACTACCACAGCTTTTTTAAGATCATCTGGGAAAGTTCCTTGTGATAAGCAAAGATTAAAAATATGTTCGAGGGGCTTCGATATGTATTTAGAAATTGTTTTCAAGGTGTTGTTTGTTATTCCGTCCGTACCAGGGGCAACGTTATTTTTTAGTGAGATTATCATTTTATTGATTTCATCTTGGGTTACAGGGAGAAGAAACATTGACGAAAGCTGAGCAGGTTGTGGTATACATTTTTTATATTCAGGGATACTGTTTGGTGCTAACTTAATATTTGAAGTGATTCTTTTTCCTATTTTCGAAAAAAAGGAGTTAAATTCATTTGCAATTTGGTCACTTCGCTTAATTTTTTGTCCTTTTTCATTTATAATTTCTAAGATTGGAATTTTATTATTTGAATTAGTATCAATAGCTTCATTGACAGTGGACCAGAATTTTCTAGCGTTATTTTTATGTATTTCAAATTTATTTTTGTAATAATTAACTTTCATGGCTCGTATAGCTTTTGTTAATATATTTCTATATCTCTTGTAGTATAATATTAGATTTTCGTTTGTAGGGTTTCTCCTAATATTATTTGCCAATTTGTCCCTTGTCCGAATAGACAAAATTATTCCTCTCGTGATCCATGGCTTGATTTTCTTTAGTTTGCAAGGAACATTTTTACTGTCAGTATAAGAGCATTGGTTTAGATAATTTTGCAGCAAATCATAGAATATTCGAAAACTATTGTTAGCAATATTACAGTCCAATACCTTTACCCAGGTTTCTTTTCCTAATTCATAGATTACTTTGTTATAATTTACATGCTTTTGCGTATATATATCAGATTCACAATTTTGTTTGGAAGAACTTACATTTATACCGGTAGGTGAATAATTAATTTGGAACAAGGCGAAAATTGCATAATGATCAGTAATTGAGCTTTTATAAATTCCAGGTTGAAAACTACCATTACATTCATCTTTGTAAAATATGTGATCTAGACAAGAATTTGATGCAGGTCTAGTAATGGAATTTAAGTACTTTTCGAAACCATATTCATGTAAAATATTTGTATACCTACTTCCAAACAAGTTGATATTTTCTTCTAGGATCTGTAAATTAATGTCTCCAACAGTGACATGTTTCTTACATTCTTTAATATTGCGTAAGAATTGTTCTAGGCTATCGAGAAAGGTATGTTTGCAACAATTTGGAGATCTGTATATTGCTGTTAACATAAGTAGATTATTTTCATAATTAATTTTGAGATGAATTGAATTGCATTCGTCGATGACCATTTTTTCTTCTACTGTCACATTTAAATAATTTTTTACATAAACAACTAATCCATCGCATTTACTATATTTATTAATTTTTGTAATTTTTTTATATCCAGGTAATTCGTATCCAGTGTCATGATTCAACCAGGACTCTGTTAAAATAATGATATCAAAATCCAATGAGAAACTTTGCAGTAATGTACAGAGTTCCAGGTAGTGTTTATTTAAGCTGCGTATATTTAAATGAATTAATTTAAAGTCATGCTGCTTGGATCGGATGAAATTATTACAGTAGTCGAGGTCCTCAAAGACAGCAGTTTTTACATTTTTAAAATTATAATTATTGCTTAATTGGTTTATGAAGTTGTCACCCATTGTTGGAGGAATTAATTACAGATTTAAGCGAAACAATAAAATCTGTACAATAACAGCTTTCTAATAGGATACATGGTAAAAATATGTGATCAAGACATGAGTCTGAAGCAGGCCTAGTAACAGCATTTAAAAATTTCAAATGGTTTTCTATAATGTATACATTAATATCCCCAGTAATCACGTGATTATTTATATTCTTATTGTTGACTAAAAATATTTCCAAATCTTCATTTAAACCGTTATTCAGTGATCCGTAGATGTGTAAAATATTGTTTAGCTCCATATACAAATTTTTTCTCGGTTTAAATCTTACAACACATGTCACTTAGAGCTTATCAAGGTCCTCACACTTGTAGATTCTTTTGATGTTAGACTGTTCATTTTTCCTTACTAGAATTTTTCCGTCCTTGATCCACACAAATTTATAGTTCAGTTCCTTGGCGGTATCTCTTGTTTTATTTAGCATGTCCATTGTTGCCGCTGTAAGGTGTAATCCTGCTAGGGGGGGAGCATTCTAAAGAGAGTTTGCTGGAAGAGATGCCAGGTCCTTCTTCATCTCGTTTGGCTTCTTCTTTGAACTTTGACAGCCAGGTGTCTCTGCTGGTTAAATAACATATGTATTTAGTAATAGTAATTTTTTTAACCATTAACTTATAATTATTAGTTACGTCTACAATACCCAGAAAAGAGAAACTTGAGTCCTTAAATCCGGGGTGCGCGGGCTAAGAGAGTTAAGTCCATCATCCTAAAAAATTGAGATATGTCAATAGAGTTATAGATAAAAATGTTCTCTACATTTGTGTTAAGTCCAGTAAAGGGGCTGTCACACTGGATCGATCGAGGGACAGCGTGCGACTGACTGGTATAATGAACCTATAGACAGCAGTGGTACCAGTCACATAGCATCGATCGCCAGCGATCAACAACGAGGGTGAGAGATCATCTGGTCTGTGAAATCAAACCTGTCCGTTTTTCAATCGCCAGTCGATGGCAAACTTCGTACCCACCTGAATTTCAGAATTGATGCTGGAAGATTTAACTTACACAATAATGTCGTTTTAAACTTATATTTGAATGAAATATAATTGCACGAATCATTTAAGGCATTTAAAACGATATCTTCTTATGTAATTTAATTTTTAAAAACACAAAAATAGATCGAGTTGTAAGCACCTAGCGGTGGGCGATCGAACTACAACAAACAACAAACCTCTTCGCTCGGCCGACTGATGGAAGCTTGAAGTAAACAGATGTAGCCTGATATAGTAGGCATAATATTAAACCTTACATCCCAACACATGTAGTATGATAATGTGCAGGAAATAGGCATTCGTATCCTAATAAGGTAATATACTTTACCTCTAATATACAGTGATGAGTAGACCTAGTAAAATCATATAGGTACATAACCTATAATATTTTCATTGATCGATGACGCTCGATGCAATGTGACAAGGAACAGAAATTTAGTCGAGAGCGCAAGATGGCAGTCGGCTGGTCTTGATCGATCGAAGCTCAGTGTGACAGGTCGCTTAGTCATATTCAAAACTGTACGGTAGTTATGGATGTGTGCCTCATGGGTTTATCCATCTCTAAAGCTGTGTTGCCCTGGTATAGTGTGTTAAGTCACTCTAATTCTCAGTAACAAGAAAGTGGACTTAACTCTCTTTGCCCGCGCACCCCGGAAATAATCACTGATTGTCATTAAAACTGTTATATCCTGTAGGATTCCATGAGTTCGAAGAATACATGTGATGTCGGCTTTAGATTGAAAAAAATGTTTGTGATAAACGCCCTTGCACACGAGGACAATAGTGACGGCCAGAATTGGTGGCCAGGGGTGGCCGCCAATGAACCTGCTGGTCAGTAGACTTATGCCAGTAACTTGGCACATGTACTGTCATTAATTGTGCTATTTATTACCGGAACTGTAATGGATTCACCACTCCTACCTGCCCCCATCGTCATAGCTGTACTGCCGGTCCCAGTTGTAGTCAGGAGCGATGCACAAGTGCTCTCTCTTCCTCTTCCCACCACATCATCCCATTAGAATGTGGTAAAGCTGCTTATGTTATTATCTGTGTACTGTTCTTTGGAAATGGAACATCACCAAGGTGGACGCCACGATAATACAATGTAGTTCAAGTACTGTGAGCTTTTGTTGTAATTTTAGTTCTTAGTTAGCCCACTTATTCCTTCACATATGCTTATCATACTTCCTCAAGAAACCGTGGTCTAAAACTCAATAGTTTCTTAAATATGGCCTATTAACTCTATCTTGCACTTTTTTACATCAGTTTATCTGGTTTTATTTCATTCAAGTTGAAATGAGCATCAGACTTATTACAAACGCTATCATTTATTTTAAAAACATCTTTTAAGAATTACTTATTTACTCAGAATCATAGTCTGAAAATTGCACCCAACATAATCACATATTTTACCATGATTGATTACCAGTCAGTGGTCTGTTACAATAAATTAGCCTATTGAAAAATAAAATTGAACATCAGCAGTTAATTTTCATTTTGGTCATTTAAAAAAGTTAATATTGATATGCGGTGAATACACAAATTAATTCCTTTATTGCAACAAAACAGTCAGATGGTGATGAATGTTGTATGTCAGGGGAAATAAGAGAAGCCCTGAGAAAACCTGCCCAAATACCCACAGATTCCACATTGATCCACCGAGATTCCATCCAGAGTCTTAGTGGTGGAAGGCAAGTCGCCTTTGAGTACACAAATGATAAGGCAATATTATGTGCTTCTCATGTCTGTAATGCCTATGTCTGTAGTTTCAACATATTCCTCTGCTCTGATTTCTAAACATAGATACTAATGACATGAAAATGTCAGCAGTCTGTAGCAATGGCTAGAGATAACAATAATAGGTCTTATTGTGACCTCAAGATAACACAAACGTTGCCGCGATGCATTGTACTGTACAAGGGCGTATCCAAGATTTCTTTTTGGGAGGGGCTGTGGCAAAATCCAAGGCCCTTAAGCTCTGCCCACTCAGAATTCACATTTGCACGGACTGTGTGGTGTATTTTGTTTCTTAGCGAAGCAGGGTGACCGACTGTTCTTGTATACTGTCCCAAGTGCCTTGTACCCACCTCATTATATCTCCCGCAGGGTTTGTCGGCCTGTCACCAGTCGTCTAGCGATAAGATATCACAGCTCCAACGTCCAATAACGAGTTTCTTTATAATATGAGGATAGAAGAATTTGCTAGATCGTGGTATAAAAGAAAGTGCACCATTTTGGGTGGGTTGGGCAAAATACCACTATCCAAAGGTGCGACCTGTTTTTGGATTTTCCCGGGGCTGTGATAAGCCTAACACTGTTATCACTAGGGCTCAGAAGTTGATGATCTAAAAATGCCTGAAAAATGACCTACAATATGACCTTAAATTTATGAAAACATGACATGAAAAATTAAAAGTATTACTTAAAATTACTAAATAGGCTAAAAAAGGGAATATGCAGTAGTATAATTATAAATAATAATAAACAAAGGACAGATTTAAGTATTTTATATTACTACTTTGAAGTTATGTCTTCAAGTACTGTTATGTTTACTATGTTAATGAATGTCTCATAGCTAAGGAATTATGAGATTGCTTTGTCTGTAATGTTGGATAAGTTCATTCTGAAGACAAAATGTGGAAAAATGCAACGAAAGAATTAAAATTTCCTAAAAAAATTACTAGTATAAAATAAAATGTCGAAAAATGCAAAAAAAGTAAGCTATTTTCGTTTGTTTTGAGGCGAGACGAATTTATATTACACTCTGCATTTTCTACGATGTTTCAGAAAAAGGATGACATTTCATCAACTTCTGAGCCCTAAATATCACACACAATTATACTGAACTAGCTTACCCATCAATGCTTCGCATTGTTAGATTTATGTATACCCATATATAGGTTAAGTGAACACAATTTAAAGTTGATTTGATGTACTTCTATAAATCATCAGCCGTCCAGCCAACGCGGTAGACATATTTATATTCCACATACTCCTTCACCCGTAGTTTACTCTGATTATGTCTTAAAAAAATTAATCGTTCTGTTTCAATTTTGGAAAACATACAGCAAAAAGCTGGGCATAGGGGATGCATTCGCTCCTCTCACGCAGTGGACTCTGGTTTGAATCCTGGTCGGGACAAGTTACCTAGGTAGTGTTTTTTCCGGAATTTTTCCTCACCTGTGACACAAACGTCTGCTAACTTTAGGCCCTAGTGGTCCCCAGATGGCCGCCATTATCATCCTCATCCCATCCTCGCCTTGCTCAGAGTGAGTGTGTGAATGATGTCTCTCGTCCTATGTGTTTGTGTTGTATCGGAGGTGGCCCCGGCATTAGACTGATCACTCATCCGGGAGGTCCTCCATGTCTTTGTCTGGTCAAGAAAGTATGTATGTGATCCATAGATAATCCCTCTCCCGACAGGTCGTGGCCCTGTAAGGCCCGGACAACTTGGGTCGCTTAAATTACCCCAAAAGAGAGAAGTAAAAACTAAGGTAAAGATAGATAGATAATATGGTAAATAGAAATTAATCAGGAAATTATATCTATTGATATTGTATGAACTATCTTTCGCAATTCAGTCCTAGGCTAACTATAAGAAAATAGTTCAACTCTTCAGAATAGAACCCAGGACCTCCTAAATTTACTTTGTGTCACAAAATAGTTGATAATCATTTATAGGAATTCTATTGATAGCCTTTCTCATAATTTTATATCTATTAGGTCTACATTAAATCACAGTGCCATGCAAAGCCACCTGTGTAGTTTTAAAAAATTATGTTGTCATGGGGATTGTGCACATGCAGTATGAATTCCTTTTGGTGAATTTCATAACTTTACATCCCTATTTTGGCCCTTAGAGGCCAAAGATTTTGAAATCCTTTCTTAGTGCGCATCCAGAGTCTAGGAGCAATATGTGTACCAAGTTTCAAATTCCTAGGCTGTATAGTTTTTGAGAAACTGTGATCAGTCAGTGAGTCAGTGGGTTTTGGCTTTTATATATAGAGATTATATGTTAGAATAATGTAACTACACAACGATACTCAAGCAAAGCAAGCAGGTGTGTTTGTTGATATGTACATCACTGTAACACCTTAATCTAAAATAAAGGCATTAAAAGTTGAGTTGTAAGTTAGATCAAAATCAGGTTTTCTTGCTTCCCCACTGTTGGAAAATTTGTCAAGCACCATTTCAAACATTGCTCGCTCTGCCACTATAATCTACCTGAGATGCAGGACTGCCAGCTTCATGAGCTGGTAGTGTTGGAGCTAAGCGAGCTTACTATGAATTCATAACTTCATGCCAGCTTGAGCAGCTTAGGTAAAAATTCGATGATGGGCTGAACTTGTACATACTAGCAAAGTAGTGTTGGCATTTCTGTTTCACAATTTGTCTTTCGTCTTTTGAGTCAAGATGTGCAAATAAACTGTCCATTATCTGAGAAATTAAAGTACCCTTAAGGACAACATATTAGCATTACTTAACGTTTCGGGGGGGGGGGGGCTGTAGCCCCCTCAGCCTCCTGAATATGCCGCTGGTACTGTATATTGTCAAGGCCAGCTATGTGAGCTCTAATGCACATGGCCACTTTTGCAGAAACAACTTTTGTGTACAGCACATAGCCAAATTTGTTTCTTTGCTTGCACAATTGTCACAATCAAAGATTCACATTCCCTGTTTTAAGGGACTTCCTGCTCCTTTTAATGTAGAAAACTCAATTTCGTAAAAAAGTTCAGATAGCCGATTTTGCAGACACAGCAATGAAATTGCAACTTGACAGAGCAAGAGCATGTTCATGACACATTCACATATTATCTCCGACGGAGTGAATTACGAGGAGGAAATTAGTAGAAAAAATGAAGTTTGAAAGGAATAAGGGAAAGAAGGCAACTATTCGAAATTTACAGCTGTATGTGGATGGGAGGAAGATAGATATAAGGAACAGTGCGGAAACGAACAGCACGAGTGCTATGACCTCGACAGCTGAATCTGCGAAATCAGAGACTGAGAGGACGCGTGCAGAGGCTCAGGTTAACGAACATCGAAACCAGAAGGAACGTGCACCAACGTCACCAATAGGTGACGGCAGACAATCAACAACTCAGCCGAACGAGAAACCAAACACGTCATCTATGACGCAACGATTCCAGATTCCTCGGGGGCCTTGGAGTAAGAACGCACCAAGTGACATCAATAGTGGAAGCAGTGAGGAGGCAACACCAATTATCACTAGAAGCCGTAAAAAATTAAATATGTTCCAAACGGGAAAACATAGCTAGGGAGGCCACAGTTAAATCAGTGTGTCAGTAGAAGTTAAAAATAGGAAAGTGAAGTGAATAGTGTGAAAGAAGAGAGTTTAATAACCAAGAGCAGATATGAGCTTAATAACATTTAGTAAAGCATAACATAGTTAAAGGGGGGTTACGACTTAATATTATCCAATGTTTAAATGACATGTAATCACACGTCTCCATCGTACAGGTAAGCGAGTGCCCCGTAGATTATTTACTCTAGGCAGTTCACAAAGAGTGGCGTAGGCTTGAACTAACAGCAGCGGGAATAGTGTGCAGTGACCCAGTTGTTTACGTAAACAAACGTTAACGTTTAAATTGAGACACGTTGAATTGCTGTGCGATATATTTTAGTAATGTAATGTGCTGAAATGGATCTGTCAGAAACCGTAAGGTAGGTACGGATCCATCTCTAAAGTGGAAATTTCGGCTGATGTAAAGTTGTTGTTTAGAACAAATAAATTCATATTCATATTCACATCCACATATTGTATATCTGACCCTATTTGGTGGCTAAGGTACAGGTTTGCATTAAGAATTCAACTTCAAAGTACTGTTGTATTAAAAGGTAAAGCAATCCTTGTATGAACCATGGAGACCCATAGATTTCCGGGAGGTTAAGGCTCGCAGATTGCGACATACGGCATATGAAGGTGGCAAGGTTGTCAGCCCTATGCACCGGCCATTATTTTACCCCCTGGAATACTGTCTCATTTCTGTTAGGGGCTGAGTCGACCCTACAGCCATAGTGCCACCAGAAGGATTAGGCCAATTGAAAAATCTCAACGACCTCATCGGGAATTGAACCTGCGACCTTCTGGTTTGTAGCAGAGTGCTTTAACCACTACATCACGGCATACCTCATTGTTGTATTAGGGTTTTTCTAAAATAACTTTTTTGTTGTAATGAGTGAAATATAATATTAAGATAGAAAATGTTGCTAAATGTAGATTGATCCTTCTTATGCAGAGATTTCTGCTCATGGATTGAGGTGGTGTTTCAGATATTTGCAGGAGAAGTGTGGATTCATCCTGGACATATTCACCGTCCTGCCTCTAGAGGTGATCGCCTTTGCAGTGCGTCACAAAGATCCCTACACATTTACAATTACGTTTACTCTGCTCAGATGGAATCGCCTTCCAAGAATTGTAAGTATATATTTGTCTCTACCACTACTGTACCCTGTTTGAGCAGAGCACACCATTAACCTTCAAGTCTTGTTTAACGCCTTCACTGCTACAGTATCAGAACGCATCACTGCTGACAATGCTATTGATGAATATGTATGATGCAACACTTTGCATGCCTGTAGAAGAAATAAATTCTCCTTGAGAGCGACTCAATGTGTAGTGTCATCTGCTCTCTTCATCCTCTCTGCCTTGAGCTGCCGTCTGTAGCTAAATATTTGATTTGATGTATTGCAGCATGCATTAAATTTCATTATAAAGCTGTTGTGTTGTGAAGACATGTGAGAATTCCCAGGATTGTGTAAATCACTGACTACTTGAACAAATACATGCTGTGCTCTTGTTTCGGAGGAAACTGACGAATTGTTTGCAATTGTTTGTCCAATTATGGTTACAGAAAAAAAAGTAGATTAATTCAGCACCACCAATGGCGTATTTATCTGAATATAAGCCACACCTGCCTTTTTAACACTAAAGTAAAGGAAAAAAAATTACATAAGACTTGAGGCTTCTTCAGCATTGATTACAGGAACACCAACGTAACATGAGGTTATTCTATCCAGAAAAATCCACTGTGGCACAAGACACCATAGAAAATGACCATAGAATCATGTTGAACAAAGCCACAATCATGCACAGCTCTACAGCTTATTGGCAATTGAAATAAGGTCACATCCCAACAATTTCAACAGAGAAGGGGCATTCTTCCTCAGCAATGCCTGGGCTCCATCCCTGAAGCTGTATTGAGAATCAACACAAGAAACCTCCAACAGCAGCAACACTTCAAACCCCCAGCCCCTATGTTGTCTTTTTAAGCATTGGCCCTGACTTGGACCGATTATTTCTATTTACATATTTTTACATCAGTTATCTCCCCAAACCACTCTGCTTTGACCCACATTATTAAAACTTTATTTTTCTCCCACTGGTCCTGATATGGACCGATTGCATCTTCATTGTTTTTGCTATAAACAAAATTCCTGCATTCTGATTGGCCGATACACTCCAACCTATTTCCTCCAATCACAGAATTTCATTTTCACTCAAAAACATATATAAGCTCTCTCTTATTTTTTTCTACACTCATTTCCCTGAGGAAGGCCGCAGAGATTTCAGCGACCGTAAGCTTGGATGCAATATATCCTTTTACTCGACTTATAGCCTGTGAAACCATCATTAGAAAAGAAATGAATTTAAGTAAGAATCAGCTTGAAAAATTTTATGTCAAAACCGGGATTTGAACACGGATCTTCGGCGCATTAAGCCGAAGATTTTTCAAGCTGATTCTTACTTGTATTAATATCCCAGACATGGATTTAATGTCTATTTCCTTTCCTTCCACTTAAGAAATTAATTTAACCTGAAAGTGATATAATAAACTGCCTCATTTTCGTCACATTAAAGTAACACATCTCTTAGTTGAAATAAGAGAAAGAAAGTATCAAATGGCTTAAAATATGAAATTCCAGTTTTATTTCATCAAACATTAAATGAAAGTGAGGGAAAACAAAACATAAATCAGTGCTTTACTTTTCATATGACTTGCTGTTCAATTTCGCACTATTTTTCTATGTTTCATAACTGCATTTTCATTTTCCATCAGCTAAATTAGCATTATTTGCATTTCTTTGCATCTGGGCAGCTCACAGTTCAGCAATATTCTACATTACTGCAGTCAAAAATTACAAAATACACAAAACAAATACAGAGTGTTAATGAATAACACCGAAATATTTTACCTGTATATAGAGGGGACCCGTGCTGGTATGACCCGGGGGCTGGGAGCACCGGTGACCAGGGCTCTGGGTGCATGGGATGACACAGAGTTTCCTCCTCTTAGGCTATCGGGCGGGTCCTGTAAGTTGCGAATGCAGGCCCCACACTGTGATGGTGTGGGGGGAGGAGGAATAAGCGTTTACGCGAATACTCCTCCCCGGACAATTAGGGGCGTCATGGTCGTACTTCAGGGCCATGGTGTTGGAGGGATGTACCTTAGCCTTATCCCCGGTTTTCGGGGTAATGGGCGGGACCCCCTTCGTAGACTGAAGTACCAGTGAGGGTGGTGCGTACTGGGGCACCTAGGATTCGGATGGGCGTGCTAAGCGATGTTATGGCGGGCAGGTTGCATCACCACTTAGCCTCTGGCCGTCAAAGGGTCATCTCCACCGACAAGTGGTGTTTCCCCGTTTTTGCAGACGGAGCTCTGGCCTACTTCACTGATGCTGAATGCAGTAGTCGGGACGGTATTGAGCCGGTCTGGGTTCCCTTAGGGGTCGTTCTCTTCGGAGGCGCCCGACCGGGACCCGTATTTTACCGTGCTTGGTGTTGGATTCGACGTGGCAGTGGTTCCCGTACTCGGGGAACGAGGAGGGGGGTCGTCGTGTGTGCGTGACCGGTACCATAGCAGGGGGAGGCATAGTCCAACGATCCCTGCCCTGATTGGACATCGGTGGCGTTACTACGGCGATGCTCCCGACCTAGAGGGCGGGGAGGCCTAGGTGGTGCTGGGTCCACCGAAAGGTTCCTTACCTCCCCACAATGCCCTTTCCTCATTCTCCGTGTCACATGGGCTATGCGTAATCGCGAGGCGGCCTCGACAGGTGGATATCCCTACCAGGGAACTCACTCTGAATCTCTCTCTCTCTCTCTCTGTATATAGAGGGGACATAGACAAGCAACTTTTATTAGGAGATTTTTGCTCTATGACGTAAAATGTGTGTGTTACAGGGCATTAAAGTCATTATAATTTGGTGCTCATAAGTCAATAATTATGCAAAATAGGGTTAAATTTTTCATTACATTGACTTCATGCCTTTCTAATGATCCATAAAGACCTTATTCTTAATCATTCATCTACAGCTATTATACAGGGTATTAATAAATAACACCGAAATATTTTACCTGTGAATAGAGTGGACATAGACAAGCAACTTTTATCAGGAGATTTTTCCTCTATGGATTCAATTCTTCCTGTTATAACATAAAATCTCGCAAGGATATGCACGCCACTGACTTCTAATACTTGAAACGATGGGAAACAAAGGAACAGTGAATATTGTGTAGTGGTTGGGAAAATTGTAAAAAATGACGATCGATATCTTCCAACACTAGAAAAAGAACACAAATGGAATTTCACTGTTGTCAGTGTTATGAATACGATACGACAGTATAATGCGATTTATTATTTATGCACAGCACATGTTTTTACTTGAGAATTCTTAAATAAACCAGAGTATCCAAATAGTAACGCTTTGAAGACAAATTTAAGTTCGAACACATTGAAATACTGCAAGGAATGATAAAGAAAATGATAACTCAATGATAATTCATGAAGCTTCTGTTTTAATTCACCGGTAATAATGGAATGGACAGAAAACTTCGAACTTTGTATTCATATCTGTTGAAATAACAGTTTATCTTAATGTATTTCACACGGCCTTTTCTTTAATGCAGGAATTTCTAGAACTGGCCCCCTCCAGCACGAATGCACAGACGACAGCGCTGCAGAAAAGATTCTTGCACCCTATGAAAGATTCCTGGCGTATTACGAATAAATTCACACCTTGTGATTATGCGGGCGACTAATTCCATCTCGGAAATGACAGGTGTTTCATACACCAAAGCCTTCAGATGCCCCCATAAAAAGAAATCTAGAGGATTGAGTTCTGGAGAACGTGCTTGCCATTCAGTGGTCTGACTTCCTCTTCCAATCCAACGGTGAGGGAAAACATGGTCCAAATGGTCTCGCACGTTCAGGCTGAAATGGGGTGGAGCTCCATCGTGTTGAAACCACATTTCTCGCCGAATATGAAGCGGAACTTCTTCCATGAGGCCAGGCAGCATGTCTTGTAAGAATATCTTATACACATGGCCACTCAATCGTTGCGAAAGGAGGTATGGACCAATTATGCGATTAGATATTATGCCAGCCCATACATTGATGGAAAACCTCTCTTGATGACTTGCCTCCACGGTGGCATGAGGATTTTCGTAATCCCAGACATGACTGTTCCTTGAATTTAAAACCAGTCTATCTCTACTAAAATTAGCCTCGTCAGTGTGAACAACACAGTAGAAAAGAAATCTGTTTGTTGTTGCACTGCCCAATTACAGAATTGTAGGCGAGGACCAAAATCATTAGGACCTAAACCATGTACCTTTTGAAGGTGAAAGGGATGGAGGTGACCTTCATGTAGGACTTCCCATACACTGATGTGGTTCACACCCATTGCACTTGCAATAGCACGGGTGCTAGTAGAAGGTTCCTCTTCAATTTGATTGAGGACATGGTCTTCAAATTGTGGTGTACGGCGAGTTCGTCTAGTGCCGCAGTCTGCCTTGTTTACTTTAAAGGTTTCAGAATCCCGCAAACACAAATCATCAGACAGAAAAGTTGAATGGTGTGGATGTCGTCTATTCGGAAATCTCTCTCTGCAGAGCTCAGCTGCTATTAAAGAATTATCTCTTGCTTCTCCATAAATAAGATGCATGTCAGCAAGTTCAGCGAAATAGTAACCATTCTCCATTTTCTTTTCTTTAAATTAACTTTGAGATTTTGTACGTAGTACGAGTAAAACTTTACTATTTACTTATTCTGTACACAGAATGATCAACTATGAAAAAATGACGATCGATATCTTGCAACACTGAGGGAAAAAAAAGAAAAAGGAAACATTTTGTTAGGTCTGGAATTAGGAATAAAAACATAATGCAGTGGCGGGCAATTGTGATTAGTCAGTAAATTTTGCAGATTATGAAAATTCTAAATTATGGTATAGCTGTTGACGAATTATTAAGAATCAGGTTTTTATCGATCACTAAGAAGACATGAAGTCAATTTAATGAAAATTTTAACCCTATTCCACTCCGTTATTGACTTATGAGTAGACCGCGGATTTTTAGGTACTAAAAACTTGAGCTTTAGGCACCTAAATTAGGCGTTTATTATACCTTGTTTAGGTTGTATAGGTTACAAAATAGGCTCTAAAACGACTTTGAAATAGAGTGACAGCGTAAATTTTATTAAAATATGAATAGGCCAATCATATCTAAAATTTAATATAACTCACATTATTGTGTTTTATAATAGTCTACTAACCAAATAATTAAATTCACTTCAAGTTTGATCCACATTTTTCAGTATTTTGATTCACTTAGATTAATTCTCATACACCATAGTTAGCCGCACAATAGACTACAAGTACCTTTTCTATATTTTCCATTGTGAAACTCTGTCGTTTGTCACTTAAAATCAGTTTATAGGCCGAGAATGAACGTTCCACATCCACTGACGTAACAGGAGCAAATTTGAGCCTGGCAGTATGTTGCATTACAAGTGGATGATCTACGTCACTGCCCTTTCCACTGAGTATATCTGCCGCTGCATAGAGAATTTGCAGACCTGTGTTTTTTTTAAGCACATTGTCTATTTTTGTCCTGACTTTCTCCCCAACTTCACCTGGTGCATTCTTAATGTTGTCTTTAACTTCTTGAATTAAATCAATGTTTTCATATAAGGGGGTCCCTCTTCTTTCCAATTTTGAAATAATCTCCACAAGGAATGTGAAGTGAGCCCTGATATATGCCAAGTCATGCGGAATAGAGGAATCTTCCAACAGCTTCTTTGCTGTTGTAATGTAGGTCGATGCACCATCTTCTAGCTGCATTACAACACTTTTTATCTCGTGAAGATGACAATTGTAGTATTCAGCAGCTTTCAGCCACGTACCCCAACGAGTAAGTACAGGTTCAGGGGGTAAAGAGACATCAGGTAGTTGTTTCTGGAAGGCCTGAACTCTAGTTGGAGCTTTTAGAAATACCTTCTTTATGGTGGAAATCAATTTGTTGACCATTGGAAATTGTGACCTGACTTCCTCTGCTATGCGGTGATACCATGCGCAAGGCAAGTCACGTGTACTAGTGCAGGATAAAAAACTTTCAGGAGCTGCATAGCTGCTACCATGTAAGCTGCCGCATCTGTGTATGCAAGAAGTACCCTGTTTTTGTCTATGCTATTTGGATACAACACTTTCAGACCATTGTTCACGAAGTTCGCTACAGTTTGTTTGTTAGTTTTCTCAAGTTGCTTCGTGCAGATGAGATATGCCCTAGAGGATGAATTTGGGTCTAATTTTCCAACAATCAGGTTTGCTACATATCGACCACGAACATCGGTGGTTTCGTCGACTGAGATCCAAACATACGATTCCCCTATATCCTCCCGTATCTTACTCATTGCGTCATCGTAAGATTGCTGCACGTAATTTTTCCTTATTGTTGATTCGGAAGGAACTGATCGATTGCAATACTTCTCCAAGAACTTCCTAAATGCTTCATTTTCAATTGTTCTGAATGGAATATTGGCCGCTATCATTGCATGACACAATTCTGCATAGAAGTTGTTTTTGTTGCTCGTCTTCTCCAAGGATTGACTTAAGAGTAACTGTTTAGATTTTGATTTGCGCTCCTCATTGGCCTTGTGTAATGCCCCCTGGACATGCTGTGATAGATGGGACTTTTTGTCACTTGAAACCTAAAACAAAATATAAAATTTGTAAGGTGGTTTTTTACTTCTACTTTAATGTAATATTTTATATTAATATTAATATTAATGTATGACAAACTTCAGGCGATTTTCATTGTTTCCATAAAATGCACAACAACAAAAACAGCGAAATGCAATTTAGACTGGGTTCGAAGAGTTCTATACACGTCAGTTTACCGGTAACTCTGATTTACGGAGCAAAGAAATGTCTAACCCTAGCACTTTGGACAAAGAGATTTGATTTATTTAAATATGCCACCAGACTAAATTAATTTTAAAGTTAAAAAAGGGAAGAAAGTAAGTTCACTTCTAGCAGTGTGACGTTCATTGCAGGCCTACTGAATTTAATAAAAATAATACAAACTTGTTAAATATTTAGACTACATACCTCTTTATTACAAGCTTGACAGAAAATTACTTTCCCATCCGATGTAAAACACGGAAACTCGTTCAACCACTGACGAATCAAACTTGACTTTGAAGTCCCGATTTTCGGCATTTTTGTTCACTTCACAGTTCACACATTCACACCTTGGAATCTTCCACCAAACTAGTGTAGAACAAGCGAAAACCATTTTTGGAGGCTCGTGGTCAGGAAGTACCGTTAGGGATTGGTTCGTCACCCTTTAAACAATAGACTGGTCCTTGACAGCTGCAACTTTAGGGAGAGTGCAACGTGCTTGGACCACTGTGTGTCCCTAAAATCGAAATACAGTATATTGATCTAAAATGTCTTCGTTTATAATTTTCCATACAATTATAGCACAAATTATATTTACGTTCCATTTAATATGAAATAAAAAAACTAAGGTTTTCGGGATTTTGTGTTAATTAGGTCAAAATAGTCCGTAACGTTGAAATAGGCATTTTTAGGTGCTATAAAATTGTGTTTAATAGACGTAGATAAGTCTGAAACATAAATAAACTTAATTATTTTCAGATATCTGTCAAGGAATAAAATAGGTAAAAACCTAAAGATCCACGGTCTACTTATGAGCACCAAATTTTAAGGACTTTAATGCCCTGTAGCATACACATTTTACGTCATAGAGCAAAAATGTCCTAATAAAAGTTGCTTGTCTAAGTCCCCTCTATACACAGGTAAAGTATTTCAGTGTTATTCATTAACACCCTGTATAATAAAATGAACATCACTTGCTCACTCAGTCTTATACGATGCTTTAACTGAAATTGATGTATTTTCGATGTTGAATGAATTAATATATTGATATTCTCGGAGATTCGAGATAATCGATAGACAGTGATGTTTGGAAGTGGGCAACTGGCCATGGTAGATCAACCGGCTATGTTGTGTGTATTTTTACAATTACTTCCTAAAACACTTGTATGCAATTTTAAGCCGCAGGTATATTTTGTTGGACTTAATCTAGGCAAAAATGGTAAATATGGCTTGGGGTAAATATGGTAACATCTTAGCAGTGAAAGGGTTAAAAAACCAAAGACATTTAAATGCCTTCAGTGCTGTGGCGGTCTAGTTATCCTATAGTGGGTGTGAAATTATATAACACAGTCAGAAGTGTGCATGAAAGCATGTTTAAGAGATAGTTGTTTAGTTTGTTGGTTGCTCACAAATTTATTGTGTTGAAGAATATTTTGAGTTTTATAATATTATTTTTTCAGAAGAAGGTCTGTGACTTAGTTTTCTCAACTGTAAATTTTTGTTGCAAAGTCCAGTGCATATTTTATACTGCCTAGGGACTAAAAAATCTCTTATCACTAATGTTCATTTTCATAACTGGTTTGTGCAAGACTATGGTCTCAGTTAAACACAGATTACACTACCCAGCATTTTGAAAACTTTTTTGCGCAAGTGGTGTGATAGGTATTCTTAACTAATTTTGGGTCACTGAATATGAATCCGTGCGTTTCATGTACGAGTTGGCCAATCGTGCAGGTTTCTGGGTTGTGGTGTCCACAGCTGTAACTCCCAAGCGATTGGGTGAAATACCTACGCAAATAAAGCCGCTGATGGTGTAATGATTCAGGTTCTCACAATCACAATGAAAATAACCACGTACTTCATCACAAGAGATGTGGAAATGTCCTTGTCTGTTTCTGCATATCATGTCACATTTTATCACAATAAGCACACCAAAATGAGAGATATATTGCATATGTGGTAAAAAATAGGCCTACTGAAAAAATTAGGCAAGTTTGAAAATATTTACAGAGCAAAATAAAATAATATTTTTAAACAGTTCTAGGCATATGTATTCCAGTATTTTTTTGTGAGCTCAGACCAAATAAACAGAAGTTTCATCGCTATAAGTGCTAATATCTGGTGTCAAATGCCCTGATATATACACACGTTCATGATTTCTTTGCTGTAGCAACAAAGTGTAAAACAACACCAGAAAATGCTAAATATTACAGTCTCCTAGATGTCCCCATCTCTTTTCTAGAAAGTGATGGAGATGAGAATGAAGGAAGTGCGGTTTCAGGCTCATTCTACACCCAACATCGTTTTCACTAAGTTCTTGTTTTGTGCTTTTCATCCTCTGCATTTCCTAGGAATTTCATCCCTCATTTGAATCTGTGCAGCAAGTTCCATGGCATCCTTAAAGTTTCGGTTTTTCAGAAGTTTTCTAATTTGCAGCCCATCAAAAAAGCCTTCCTTGACTTTGCGTCTGATAAATGTGGAAACTTCCTTGCAATGCACTGAAAACAGGGCCTTAACAAACTGCTTCATGATCACCAGAGTGATGTGTAGCGATGGCCGATTCACTGTTGTTGCAAAGTACCACTGGAAGCAGTGATACATTTTCAGATAGTAAACACGAGAACTAGATGTGATACAAGAAAAGTAGAACATTTCTGAAATTAGGAGACTTTAATAAATAAAAATTGTAACCGGGATTCACAGTGAAGTAATCAAATATACACACTTAATTCTGTTTTCCACTCAACTTCACTTGGACACCGCACTCAAAAACGGCTTCAACACAGATTTAGTTAACAAGAGAATCAAAAAGTTTGAAAAACAAAAGCTAATATGAGAAAATTGCACTTTAAGCAACATTAAAGATCACACTTTCAAGAAGTTCACTTTTCACCCTAGACTACACTACAAATTTGAGAAGATTTTCAAAGAAGTGGATATAAGACTGGCCCCCATCAACAGATCCAACATAAAAACACTACTAAAATCTGGACAAATGGATAAGATTCCCCCAAAGAAAAACTCGGGCATTTATGAATTAAAATGCAAAGACTGCAACAAACTGTATATTGGAAAAACCAAGAGAAATTTAAATATAAGGCATAAGGAACACTTAAGAAATATAAAGTACAAACAAACAGAAAAGTCGGCTGTTGCACATCATTTTTGGACCACAGGACATGAATTTGAAGATGACATTAAATTAGTAAAATCTGTAACAAAACCGATAGAACTAACGGTATGGGAAAAACTTTTCATTCAAAGGAACAGGAATAACTTGGTTAATTTTGATATCCCAAAGGAAAACGACCTCATCACTACACTGATACGCCCAACAGAGACATCTACCGGTCTTCCAGCAAACTCGGCAGTCGACCTCATCTGATGATGCAGCTAAGAAGCTGTGAAATGCATTATGTGTAAGTCATTACTTATATAAGTGAAGTTGAGTGGAAAACAGAATTAAGTGTGTATAGGAGACTTTATTTAGTTAATATCACTTATTAGATGCTTTACCGCAGAACTCATGCTGGGTAGTGTTATTAATCAGGAATTTGCTATATATCACATTTTTGCAATGCTCAAGGATTTTGTCATGATGAAAATTATTATTATTAATGGTATAGAATTAGAATTGGAATTAGAATTTATTTAGTCCTTCTAAACATGTACATGTTATAGGACGCATCCATATATTTACAATTCATTACATATAATACATATTTACACATTAAATTCAATACAAGATAAAAATACAAAGCTAATATTAATGATGAGTTTATACAAATTAATGCTATAATATTGGGTTTACAATTTAATTGAATTATTATCACGCCTTATTAACTATGTGTTTTGTCCTTGGTACTATTGAACCATCCTGTCAAACTTGGCGGTGCACGTCAACATCTCGAGAACCAGTTGTGAGTTACCTGAAACATAAAGAAAAGGGGGCAGTATCTACACGGAAAGGGATTTTTAGAAATTCAGATTTTTTACAACTATTTCATATCTTCCAATTTTACCATTATTTAAACTATTTTGTTGTTGTTTTATTTTACTCTGTAGGTAATGGCTGTACAACTTTACGTGCTTATCCTATAAAGAAATAAATTCATGCACTGAGTAAAAGCAGTGTGTTTGCAGGAAGGACCTTAGCCTGATTTTAAATATTTTACTATTTTCTATAGACTTGATAGCTGTAGGTAGTTTATTAAATAACTTTACACCAGAATTGTAAACATCTGACTTTGAAATATTTGTTCTACTGTATTGGACATGCAGGTCATTCTGTTGTCTTGTTTCATAGTTATGGATGTTATTGTTCGTTAACAGATTTTGCCCATTTAGTTTAATACAGAAAATTACTTCTAGTATATATATATATATATATATATATATATATATATATATATTATATATACACGCTAAGGGTAGAATTACTAATGTTTTGAATAGATCTCTACAGGATGTCTGCTGATTTACTCCACAAATTGTCCTTACTGCTCTTTTTTGGATTTTAAAAGCTTTTTCGGCTTCTGGAGAAGAACCCCAGAAAATTACTCCGTACCTCATATGACTATGGAAATAAGCAAAGTATGAGCTTCTAAGTACAATGGACTCTTAGTAATTCGAATCCCAAGGGGAATTAGAAAAAAATGAATTATTCAAATTTTGAATTAACCAAAACTGTGACTGTGCCGTAAAAATGTAAAAAATAAACTCATTGCAATAAATAATAATTGTGAATCTTACCTTAATGACTGCCTTCCTGTTGTTATGATGTTAAATGAAACCATTTTTTTTCCACACTAAAATTGTAACCCTAAATTTAATAAAGGAACACATTGCCCATTTAACGACATGTTATGATCACGCGACTGCTTAAACCATTTTAGAGTGCACTCGTCAACACTGGTAAATTCCCCGCCTCTCATACGTTTCCTATTTTCCCCGTTTTGTGTAATCCAACTTTCCAAGATTTTGTCATTTTTTATGTAGGTGGACAAAGTGTTCGGTAAAATTCCATATTCCTTTGCAATGTCACACTTCTTTCTTTCCCCTCTCTCCACCTCTCTTTAAGACTTCCACTCTTTTTTTTTTTTTTTTTTTTTTTTTTTTGCAAGCGTTAAATTGGTGTATGCTCCATGCTTTGACATTTTCAAACACAGTCACACTTGGAGGGTAGAATGAATACTAAAATTTTCACTGAAGTGTTGAATCCCTCCAAGACAGTAGTGGAGGGGGTGAATTTCGTATTCCATTGAACATCTATTCAGCAGGAGGAAGATAACGGTGGTTAAAAATACACTTTTGTATGGTACCCGCTGGCTGCTAGCGACTAGGGTTATTAAGCGGAATAGAGAATTCATGTGGAATTCCTGGAAGCAATGAACTCTTGGAATCCTTACAACATTAACATGAGACAAATTTTGACTTTGATTTATCCAAATTAAGCTTAAAAAATTCGAATTAATTGCAATTTTTAACATCTCTATATATATAAAAGGCTTTGTCCTGACTGACTGAATGAATGACTGACTGACTGATTGACTGAATGACAGGAATCAACGTACAGCCTAAACTATAACAGGTAGAGACTTGGAATTTTGACAGTACCTTCGTTTCATAATGTAGGTGCTCACTAAGAAAGGATTTTGAAAAATTCTGATTCTAAATGCCAAAAATTAAATGTTTTTGAAAATACTTAATCCCTTTTTACATAGAATTATCAATTCCAAATCACAGAATATATTGTTGCCAAATGGTATCAGGTGGGCTTGAAAAAAACAATTGAAATGCACTTTTGACAAATAAGAGAAGTTATCAAAATAATTCATGTTATAAATAAATATTACAGAATGAAATCCACTAAAATAATGGAATCACATAACTTTCTCTACCCTGGACATAGAGAAAACAAAACGAGGTATGGTAATGTGTATATTATTATATTATATCGCAGGTTTTTGGAGAGAAAAGTATGAAAGTGATAATGCTTTATGGTAACATATGAGTGGGAAATTTCCCGCCTCGATATTACAATTTTATGTTACAGGAATTTCTGTTTCTTCTTATTTAAACCTCTACCAGGCTTGCTGTGCACTGTACAAGCGATGGGATGCAAAATTCTAGATCCTCTATGAGCCATAAAAAACTATATCAAGCGTTTTCTGAGGGAATAGTTTGAGTGTAATAAGTCGTTCTTCCTATTTCAAATTATAAATGCCTATATAAGGACCTAGAATTTAAAATTGAAAATCCTTCATAAGCTAATTTCCAATTACAAAATACAAAACCCGGGCGACGCCGGGTCTTTTAAGCTAGTACATTTATATAGGAATTTCAAGGGGAATGAGTATTTATTCGAATTATACAATATTTCAAATTATCCAATGTCGAATTAACCAAATTTGACTGTATGTGTGCACTTGTGATATGTTTTAAAGTTTTTAATATATAGCAGCCTGTACTAAGTTTATTGGTTAATGCCTCAATATGTGTTTTCCACTTTAGCTCTTCACTTATATGTATCCCTAGAAATTTTGTGTCATTTTTGTATTGAATTATTTTATTATCTAATTTTACTTGATGCTTCATGACATGTATGAAAGCTCATGGCTACTATCTTTTCTGCATTCATATGTAGGTGTATGTGATCCAGTACCTCAAGCTGCACAACAACAAGCTGAACATCAACGTGTTCTGGCGCCGCTCCATATTCCTGCTCATAGTGGTGTCACTTATTCTGCTTAGCGTCACATGCATGCTTTTGGTGTTGATGCAAGTGGATTGCTTCGTGCAGACTTTGGACATGGATCCCAGTAAGTATCAAACATCCCTTTTCATTAAGAAGCACGTTTTGAAGTAAAACTTCTTTAGTGGCGGTAGAGGGTGAATCGGGAAAATCAGTCACACTAAAACAATCACGAAATCATTCACACTACTTGTTTCGGTGCAGACTGCACAGAAAACAATCAACTTAATGATTAGGAGTAATCAAAGTCTTTGCTACTCTTGAGGAAGTCTAAATTAAGGATCTATAAGGCCCTGATAAGATCAGTAGTTCTGTATGGAGTCTCACTATCAAAGATGAGAAAATATTGAACGTAAAATCTTACGGAGGATTTATGGGGCAACTAATGATGGAGGGGTATGGAGAATAAGAACAAATCAAATTAGTTTTTCCATAATCTGCAAAATTTACAGACTTATCACATGACTAGCTGCCACTGCATTAGTTTTTTTTGTTCATACTCCAGTGTTAACAACGAAGTTCCTTTGTTTTGCATTTTTTCAAATGTTAGAAGTCAGTGGCGGCCATGCCCTGGGAGATTTTATGGTGTAACAGGAGAAATTGAATCCATAGATCAAAAGTCTCAGAATAAAAGTTGCTTGTCTAAGTTCCCTCTATACATAGGTAAAATATTTTGGTGTTACTCATTAACACTCTGTATATTTCCCTGCAACAACTGCAGGTTGACAGAGGCATAGATTACCAAATGAGACCATAAGGCATTCCAGAATCCAGAGGGGGGGCACACAGGCTGTACATCATCCTGCACCTTTGAATTGCACAAAAACTAGCAGGTGCCCGCGGCTTTGCCCACGATAATTAATAAAAAATAAAAAATTAAGAGTGTAATAATTATATTAAATCATTATATTTATTAACACTTTCACGCGAATCATTCATAAACTAAACCATTAATAATATTAATGAAACAGCTAAAATTCCAGCTTTACAGTACATTCCACGATTAGAAAGCGCTGCCTGGGAAAACGATCTCAGATTCGATTATGCAGTTCCAAAGCTAACTGTGAACACTGATAATACCACTGCCTTCTAGACTGTATTACTCGTGTGCAATTCTCGAGACGGTGGTGGATAATACGTATCGTTTCTCAAATGTTTGTTGACAGATGAATATGATGTGAATTTTATTTGATAAATTCAGTGTAATTTTCAGAAATTATATAATTTTTCAAGGGAAGGAGTGGTTTGTTTGGATTTTTATTGTCTGCACTATTTCCAGGGTTAAACTATCAATATTATTTATAGCCATTATTAATTGACTCCAGGGTTTTTAAAAATTTACAATGGCAGTTTATTAAAAATGTTTGTGGTTCAGACACAGTATAAGTATTAATACAGTAAAGAAACTGTGTGTTAAAAGTCCTATGACAACATGTTGACTGGATGACACTAGCGCTCCATGCGGAGATTGAGTAAAGCTACATTCTCATCATATGAAATGGCTTGGGAAAATACGTAAACACATCGCAAAATATGTTATGTTAAAAGAGAAAAATACAGAATATTTTTATTTAATGCAAATCTAATTTTAAATTTAAGAAATAATAAAACAGATACTGTATTATAGGCTATTCTAGTTAAGAAGAGGTAAACAATACCTAAATAGGCTACTGTTAAGGACTGTACCTAGGCCTAGTATTTTGCCTTTAAAATCATTGCCCTTTAATATAATTTATAATTCAAATTATGATAATAAATAGCCTACATATTAATTACGTAAATTATATTATAGGTCTGTCACGTTGTTCATCCTGCACATCATTGTTGACAGTGTATTTTGATTCTTTGCCTTATATGGCAATATACGAATTCAATTTATCGTAGGTCTATGTAGCGTCAATTACTGCAGGATGGACTTCATTAAACAAAACAAAAAATTCAGGAGCATTTGGAATTGAAGACACCGTCGGTACAGCAGTTTTAATTAACGAGTTTTTATAGGAATTCATAAACTGTCTGTTTTCGGCGTGTGTCAAGCATAGACGGTAATTTTCACTCAAATATTTTACATATTTTGTTACTAGGTTTTCTTGTCGACCATTAATGACCTATTTTATACACCAGAAATCATTACAACAGAATAAAATATAAAAATATTACATTAAAGTAACTTGAAACATAACCACACCAGAATCACGAGTAAGCCAGTAGACCTACAATAAATATTGCTTATTTTCATTCTTACCTTTCTGGATGTTTCAAGAAAGTGAATTAATGCAATTCGGGATTTTGTCTTTTATTATTACTGAAATTTACAGCAGAATAATAAGGTCCTTTCGAATATAGCGTGTTCTAATAAATACAACACTCCTATTTATTTACATACTTCCCGGAGTAGTTTCTGTAGTCTTACTATATGGCCGCTACGATCGCTAGTAAATGCGCGCGCATGCTCGGCTGGCCGGAAAATGGGCTGAGTTTCTGTACTGTATTAATACTTATACTGTGGTTCAGAGCTATGAAAATTGTAAGTAAAAATAAAATTAGAATATTTGTTCATTGTGTCCAGTTCACTTAGGCCTTATATAGTAAAGAAACGGTTTTCTTAATTTTGTACTCTTCATGGAAGTTTAGACTGCGAGAGACGAACATCGCCGAGTATACCCGATGTCTCACGAAATGAGGAAGCGAGTGAGCACGCTATTTAGGGCCGTTGAATTGTATAAGAGTAGATAGCATCATCCAGGGGCGGATCCACGGGGGGGGGGGGGGGGGAATGGGGGAAATTTCCCCCCCCCCCCCCAAAATTTGTAACATTAAGCACAAATTATTCAAAATTTATTAGAACATAACCCAAATACATAAATTAAAGCAACGACATTCATTATTTTGAAATACCTTTGTAAGAAAATGCTGAAATGTTCATTTTGTTTTCAATTGTGTACTGGGAATAATTAATTTTTATGAGTAAAAACTTCCCTCTCTACTTTGGTTCCCCCCCCCGAAATGTCTCTCTGGATCCGCCCCTGGCAGCATCATTGTTTATATCATCACAACTATTGTGTGACAAGATTTCTGCCTGGTTCTCTGCCATTTTGAAAATGTTGCTGATGAGAATTTTCCATATAATTTCAGTGCCATTTCAAGCATTCTTCTCCCTCTTGATTAATGAACTTTTATGTTTCTATCGTGATATTACAGAATTACCATAACAAGTATTGAGGTCATGTAAATAATGATTCATAGAAACACTAATCTTATTTTGCTAAATGCAGTGTGTCCAGACCATAAGACACACCTTGATTTTAGGATGGAAATTTAAAAGAAAATAAATTTAATGTGATTCTGAATGAAATATTCTAATATTCTACAGTAATATACTTCATTACATAAGCAAATTATAACCTTGTACAATGGAATCGGGAAAATCACTTCTAACTTAAAACCTGCATTGTTCGAAAATCTCTTCTGTACAGGTGGCATCGCGTAAATTTTAACAACTGAGCTGATTTCTCATGAAAGACTGAAAATACTTTTACACCCTCTAACCCTTAATTCAGCATACGGTAAGTGTAACGGGACAAGGCTGTTTAGAGGTCATTGCCTTCATTTAAACCACCCGGCGAAGACACTCCTTTTGCATTAAAGAACTCATCATTCCTTTTGTTCCCGTTCCCACGGTAGCTCGCAGGCGAAATAGGGAAGACGGGGAAACCTCTCCGGTTTGAAGGATGCAACACTAAGTCAGGTTCAAATATATTTATTGATCCCCTTGATGAGAAACAAAGAGCACAATGGACAAAAAATGAGAAATAGACCCTTTTTAAACACAAGATGGAATTTTGATATCTTGCTTTACATGAATGAATTCCTCTTCCGAGCGGTGCCAGAGAAATGCTGAAACATTGATGATATCAAGGGGAGGCGACTTAGCAAGCTCCTTCTGGATAATAAGGCATGCTTGCCTTACAAGACTGATGAATGACTCGGAGGACCAGAGCAATTATTTATAGTCGAGTTTGCTCAAACGACTGAATAAGAATTTCACTTTGCTTGAAATGAATGCGCACTTTCAGCAATTATTTTAAGGTCGGCTTGCTGCAACGACCGAGAAGAAGACGAACTTTGATATGTTGCTTCGTCACTGCAACTAATATTAAGCACTCAATTAATATTAACTTCACAACAGTACTTACAGTAAATCCTTGTTACTTAATGAGTTGCACATTCAAGCCCATTCGGTTTGAACAGGGAAGTGAAAAACTTGGATTCACACGTTTGTAATCGAATCACAAAATAAATGACTTTGATGAAGATATTAATTGTGTCTCTGCAATAACTGGGCTGGGAATACTTCAATTCCCAGCACGACAATAAAACTAGATTCAGTATTCTGAACTGAATGAACCAGCATGGCGAATGCTTCGAATGAGAGTGAATGAAATGTAAAGAAAAGAAAGACTGTCGTCACGACATGTGACATAAAAGCAAGAATCCCATTGGCCAAGAATACAATAAATAAATTAATCTTGGAAATAAATCACATAAGTTACATTAAAATACTAGAACATAAATAAGAGAATTAATTAGCATTACTTTAAAACTGAACTGTTTCCTTAAAAACACAAAATTATGATTAAAATATACTAAAAATAATCAGACTGAAACTTTGGGTTGGAGATTATAGACATGACTATCCAAAAATGAAAGAAGCGACAGTCAATTGTTTTTTCTGATGAGAATTGATGGGAAGATAGAACAAACCAGATAATAAACATATTTAAAATTATATTGAAGACACAAAAAAAAAAAAAAGAGACGAAGTCAGTACACTTGTCGCCATAGCAACACGGCGAATGACCTCGCGAAAACAGCTGATGCTTCAAATCCGGCCAGACACAGAATGCTAGACGGAACACCTTTCTTTCGCATTGTATACCCTCATTTTATGACTGTGACAAGTGCACTGAAGTCTGCCAAAATTTGTAAAAATCTTATCGTTTACAACACTTTGTTTATAACTATGGTATTCCGGCACTATTTACCACAATTTTAATTTTTTTAGTGTACTTCGGACCATTAGATGCACCCAACTTTCAAGGCTCTGTTTTCAAGGTAAAAAAATGCATCTTATGGTCCGTAAAATACAGTAATTGTGCAATAACTTCCAGTATTATTGCATATTAGCATGCTCTTAACCTTTTATCCGTTCCTGGGTTCGTACCCCTGTGGGGTAGCTTTACCTGCAGATGAACCTTTTGAACCAGTCTTACACAATCCTTGTTTGCTCTCTTAAACAATTGCTGTCTTATGCATGTGAGCTTGAGCCATTTGGATCTGTCATGTGGTAGACCCTCGGTTGCATTCATTTTTAACTTTTCTCTATCCCCTCGTATGTACACGAAGTTAAGAACCTATGATCATGTTTTACATGAGCTCATTTTCTCTCTCTTGTCGAGACTTGGTCACTCTGTTTGTTTAAGAGTTTAACACAAGAACCAAGCATCGTTGGGAGGATGCGAAAGGCAGATGAACGTTACAAGAAAAATTTTATGAGAAAATTACTACGAGCAATATAATCATAAATTGAACCCATTTTCTGATATACAATTGAAGTGAGCCACAGAAAAGTGCCGGCACATCAACATCAACTGAACCACTTGTACTTTTAATATAAGTAATATTATAGCTTCTGTGAGACTGTGGATAGTCACATTGGAATGCAACTGTTTTAATTGCATTAGTATTTTATTGTTTTTATTTCTTCAAATTTTTATGTATTTCTAATTTTGAAGTACCATATTACGGACCATAAGACACACTTTTTTACTTTGAAAACAGAGCCTTAAAAGTTGGGTGCGTCTAATGGTTCAAAGTACCTCAAAAAAAAAAAATAATAAATTAAAAAAAAAAAAATAATAATAATAATAATAATAGTAAATATTGTCGGAATACCATAGTTACAAGATATTGTAAACGATAAGATATTTGAACTTTTGGGACAGATTATACAAAAGTGCACTTGTCACAATCGCAAAATAAGGGTAGCTGAACACCAGGTATACAATGCAAAAAGAAACGAATGCTGAGTTCTTTTATACGAAAGGAGTTGTCTCTGCCGGGTGGTTGACCTCTAAACAACCTTGTCCCATTACACTTACCGTATGGTGAATTGAGGGTAAGAGGGTATAAAAGTATTTTCAGTCTTTCATGAGAAATCAGTTCAGTTGTTAAAATTTATGCGTTGTGACATGTACAGAAGAGATTTTCATGCAACGCAGGTTTTAAGTTAAAAGAGATCTACACTGATTCCATTGTACAAGATTATAATTTGTTTATGCAATGAAGTATATTATTCCCTTTAAAATGTTTCATTTAGAATCACATGAAATTTATTTTCCTTTTAATTTCCATCCTAAAATCTAGGTGCGTGTTATGGTCCGGAGCGCCATATAGCCCGTAAAATACGGTAGTCAAATATCCTTCCCAAGTTTTGATTTTCTCTAGGTAAATTTGCTCATGTTCCAATTGCAGATTTACCAATAAAATAAAAATTTCTAGTTATGAATACATTAGTGTTGAAAATCTGATTTGAAACTCATATAACTTCCTCTGCCCAAATAAAAGTTAGCCTCAATATAATTATGTATGACATTCTCTTCATGCAAATTGGTTGTAAAAGAGAAGAGAATGTTGTTAGCACAAAGATACATAACCCAAATAAAATTTTATTAACATACTCTTGTAACTTTCTTTACTTTAATCATGGTGAATACATTTTTCTCACTTCACATTCTGATATAGAACAAGGGGCCATATTGCAAAGAGCACGTATTCACAGGGGGTAGCTTATAGCTACCCTTGAGATAATTTTTTATAATAAATGTTTCAGATAAAAGTTTTAGCTCTTGGTATAAGCATCCCAAGTATAATATTCAAACAGAATTGTCAGAGCTGTTTTCAAGAAAATTGCAAAAAATTATTTTTTCTTAATGTTAAGTCCCCTTAAAAATAGAGAATGTTGTTGTCAATGTTCGTGTCACATCCCCAAAAGGTACCTAACCTTAATACATTTTGTTTTCATCCGAATGTTATGTCGTAAAAATTGAATAATTTTCCATTCTGAAGCTAGGCTGTTCACAGACACACACACACAGACATGTTTTTGAAAATACAGAGTGGCGCGCGAAATGTCATACCATTTAATTATCTCATAAATATTGTAATATAGCAGTTTTGCTGTTTCTAACAGTGCTAGTGTGAGCTGAAGTTCATGGAAAATCCGATAGGTGTCATCACGTGTCAGATTTCACCATTACAACGAACACAAACATTAGTTTGTAAAATGGCGCACAACGGGCGTTTGAATGGTGAACATAAGGTGAAAGTTGTTCTGTTTTTCGCCGAAACAAAGAGTGTAGTTTTGACTCAAAGACGTTTTCATGCCCACTTTAATACAAGATGGGCTCCTAGCAAGCAGACAGTTTACAGATTAAATGAGCAGTTTGTGTTGGAAAAAAAGCGGTCGCAACAGGCTAGTGTTCGTACACCTGAAAATATTGAAGCGGTTTGCGTTGCTTTGACTTGAAGTCAGTCTAAAGGGCTTCTGCAGAGTTGGGAATCAGCTCAGAGCACATGTAATGGAGTTGTGCCATGCGTTATCTGAAGACTTGTGTCGAAAAGTGGTGACGAATGTAAGGGTTCGTTTACAAGAGATTGTGAGGCAAAACGGCGGTCATATTGAACACACTCTGCATTAGAGACAGATTTCCATATCCTAATGATCAATTCTATGCATTCTATGTAAAGCTATAATAAAAATTAATATGTGTTATGTGTAAATTAAATAGTATGACATTTCTTGCGCCACTCTGTAGTATTTTTGATTCATGGGACCTGAAAAGTGTATTGATGTTAAAAACTCAACTTCAGATTTGGGGGCTGAAAACAATACTTCCTGTACCTATAGTATCCATGGTATGGGCAGAGGAAGTGATAGTGATGTTATTGTGTCTCTGGTTTTCAGTTGGCAAGAGTTTGTTCTTCCTGCATGTTTATAACTTCTCAGTGACATACTTTACGGGTGGGATATTTCATGATCTCCTTCCCTTTGCGGCATGGAGCATCCTGTTCTGTGTATTTATGGCTCTGACAATGCAGTTCGTCAGCGCGATTGTGATGGCGAAGATGTGCACCATCCTCGCTGTCACCTCTTTCACCAAAACAATATATGCACACAGAATCGCCAGTATTAAGGTAGGTACAGTATGTGAGGTTTATACAGAATTATTTCCTCACTTGTTTCATATTGCAGACTAAGTTCCACTCATTACGATGTGTGTTCTTCGCTGCTTCTCCTTGATACATTGCGACTAACTTGTAACTGTTTTATCAGTTCTGTAATAATTTATTTTTGAAGTGAAACTTCTTTAGCCACACTAGGAGTAAATTGAGAGCTAACCCAAACTTGTGTTACGAACACAAAATCATCATGAAATTAGTGGGGCTGTGACGAAACGGACTGCACAGAAAACAATCAACTCAATGATTAGGCTTATCCAAAATTTAAAAAATCCAAAATTAAAAAATCTAAAAATTCAACATTTAAAAAATAGAAAATAAAAAAATCCAAAATAAATAAGTGGTGCAAAAATATGTTGCACAAACTATCTCGAATATACGTGTTAAAGGCTAGCACAGAATAAAGTAAATTATAGGGACAATTAAATTTTATTTATTACATTTTCAGAAATCTAATAAGTATCTAGAACAGAAAGCATCAGGGTCGGTCTTTGTATTCAATGCTTTTACCGTGAAATAATAATAATAATAATAATAATAATAATAATAATAATAATAATAATAATAATAATAATAATAATAATAACAATAATAATAATAACACAAAGGACAATAATAACTTGGGGTTTGCATGGTTTCCTCAAACTCAAAGGCAAAAATGCAAAATACATTGAGATGTAGCTGAACAGTAGAAGCAAATGCTGCACTAATGAGTCATTACAAAGAGCCTACTGGTAAATTTGGGAGGCCACGAGGTTTGATTTGAACCCTGGACATTTTCTAATTACCCTTTACCACCTCGCTCTAACTGATTTTGATGTGCTCATTACGACTGTGGTGAACTGACTATATGTCACAACAATATCTATATTATAGTATTCTTGTTACTATGGGCAACAAAAGAATATTCAAATTTTAATCAAAGTGTATGTTCTGAAATTCGCATTTGAGTCCTGTTATTTCGTTTTTGTCTTGGTGCCTATTAATATTATAAAGAAATGTATATAACAAAAAATGTTCTCTTTAATTTTCTCTACGACTTTACTGTGGTAGGTTTTCATGTGTCGCCTACTGTAATGGATATAATCTAGAAAAACTGAAAATGGATACGAATAAAGTACTCCCTAAGTCATTTTTGCAGAGAAACGGATATAGCCATTTCATTAGTCATGTATAAGAGTTTCCAATTTTAAATTTTTATTTAAATCGTTAGAGCCAATTTTTCAAAAATCAAAATTTTTTAAAAAGTTTTCATGAAAAGTCCTCTTAATATTTCAGTTATAAAGCCGAAATTCTGGGCGGTTCGATAAAATTTTTAAAAAGTCCTTGATTCAAAAAATGAAGTAAATACATTGGACCGTTTATCCGCTGTGCTTGTCCACAGACAGATGGACAGACGTCATTCCAAAAAACACTTTTTTCGGTTTCTAGGCATCGTGAAACATGCTTTCCCGGTGTTATCTTGATTTCGATTTTTTGTCACGATCACAATACTTTCTCATACTACGTACATGCGAGAAAGTAAAAATTGAAATTCCAAAATTAAAAAATCCAAAAAATAAAAAAGTTCAAAGATCCAAAATTTAAAAAATCCAAAATTCCAAAATTTAAAAAATTAAAAGATCCAAAATTTTAAAAATCCTAAATCCAAAATTAGAAAAGTCAAAAAACCAATATTAAAAAAGTTCAACAATCCAAAATTTAAAAAAAATCCAATAATCCAAAATTTAAAAAATCCAGAAATTGAAACAAGTTTCACTTCTGTCGCATGGCGTTCCACGCACACTTTTTTTCTAACTTGATTCTGTGAATACTAGATAGCCAGACTAGGCCTTCCATAGAAAAACATCATCTTTGTGTCTGGACTATGCAAGACAGTTGCAGGAGTAAGGAAGATGGCCTTAGTGAGGACTAGGGAAGAAGTTTTTATGTATAACATTTTCAAATTTACTTTCTTTACGTTATGAGCATTTGTTTGAATTTGTAAATTAGCAACAGAAGAAAGTACCTTGGGGGTACGCCGTAGCGTAGTGGTTGAGGCAATGCGCTACAAACCGGAAGGTCGCGGGTTCGATCCCTGATGAGGTCGTTTGAGTTTTTCAACAGGCCTAATCCTTCTGGTGGCACTATGGCCCTGGGGTCGACTCACCCTCTAACAGAAATGAGTACCAGGAGCAATTCTAGGGGTAAAAGCGGCCAGTGCGTATGACTGACAACCTTACCACCTTCATGTGCCGAATGTCTAAAATCTGGGAGCCTCAACCTCCTGGAACCCTCTGGGCCTCCATGGCCTGTATAGGGAACATTTTACTTTACTTTTAGAAAGTAATGTGAAGATTTTAGTTCTCACTGTTGTATGAATTTAGGGTTTGATTTGTTATTGTTTAGTTCACGCTCTGCAAAGTGGCTGTTTCTTGTACTGCTAACATGCCGGAAAGTAGCACATTACCATACTAGGCCGGTAAAGTTGCCATGGTAACCCCTAGTGGACGTAGTTCCAACAGTGGCTCCTAGATGCCTCTACAGTGTCTCCCAGTGTAAGTTTAGTTTTATATGTTAAGGGTTTTTTTTTGTTCATTGTCTATTAACAAGCATAGTAAGAACTATTTACATAAAATTAAATAAAAATTGTTTACAGTGGATATTTATTTGTCATTCCAACAAAAAAAACACAACGTTTCGGTCAAACCATAAGACCTTCTTCAGGTGACTGTTTACAAGAAGAGAATAAAACTCTCAATTGTCCGTGTCATAACAAACACTTCCGTTGTAAGTGGAATGCGCACGATTAGAAAGGGACAAAAAATTGGTATTACGAAAATGCTTATTAATCCAATCCACAGGTATTTCATATGGGGACTCTTCTATAACATCCACATGGGGAAGAGGAAAGCGTATAACATGTCTATTCTTTTTTGTTCTCTTAATGACCCCCAACCACTCATCACCCAAGTCACCGTCAAATCGGTTCAAAACGAAATCTTGATTACATCCGATATTCCAAGCTTCGCACACTTTTCTCCTAATAACATCGTCCTCAACCTTTAAGATCTTCAAAGCACCCATACGATGATTATTCTCGATCAAATGTTGGCTAAGACCAGTAGACGTTTTCCTACTTCTAACATCTCTCTCATGCTCATGAAGTCTGATTTTAAAGGATCTACCCGTTTCACCAATATAAAATTTATCACAATCCAAGCATGAGATTGAATATACCCCTGGATATTCCATTCGGTCCTTATTTCTGCCGAACCTTTTATATTCAGAAAATTTTTTTTCAATGGTTCTATTGGTTTTGTAAGCAGGTACCAACTCGAACTTACGAAAAACCTTCTCGTAACGTTCGCTCATGGCTGGGTGGTAGGTCATACCCATATACTTAGTATTAGGATCCTTAATCTCACCATCTCTATTCATAAAATGTTTTTCAGCCTCCTTCCATATCATATCCATTCTTCTTTCATCAAAACCATTGATCCTGGCTAAACGAAAAATCTCCCTTTTTTCAGAATATAAATCATTGCAGTTGTTACATAACTTTAAGGCTCTAATGGCGAAGTTACGCCAAACGTTGTGTTTAATCCTATGGTGGTGTGCGGATTTCTTATGAATATATAATTCACCTTTATTATTTTTCCTGTAAATGCCCAATTTAATCCTCGGATAGTCTAGGACAATTTTTTGTTGTTGGAATGACAAATAAATATCCACTGTAAACAATTTTTATTTAATCTTATGTAAATATATTAATCAGTGGAAATCTGGACCATTATGACAGATTTATCGAATAGTAAGGACTTGTCATTTAGAAATCTTGAATTTAAGAAATAAATTCCATAATAATAACTTTTTATAATTCTTATGACTTGGGGTGAACTCAAACACATGAAGTTTGCATTACTGCACCATAGCTTTAGTACCCTAGACCATCAGTGCTAGCTGAAAGGAATGACTTCAGATGAGCCTCTTGAACGATTGCTTCGTTTAACAAGGCATAATAAGTTTCGTTGCAGAAAATATGATAGAAATGATATTTAATTTCAAGTGAGGTAAATATAATTAGTTTAATTAATCAACATTATTATCTTAACGATGTCTTTAAAAAATATTTTAAAGAAAAGAAATGATCCACAACAAGCGAAGTTTGTAAACATGCACTACTGATACAACCGTCATTATCTTTGCTTTCTTTACCCAGAATCATTGAAAATGAGTGAAAAACTGAGCTCAATAGTAGTAAAATTACAGAGCTTTTACTAAATAATATTGTATGTACCACATAAGCAAAAAAATTTAGTAGACTCATCCAGTATTTCAGCCTTGGCTTATGCCTCGGCCGCAATACTAGATTCGTTTGCTAAAACCTTATTTTGCATACTTGATATATAAATATCTTTTTAATGAAAACAATATAAATAGCTATTGTTTAATGTATACCGAGGTTTGGTAAAATATTTAGAACTCGAGTATCAACTAGATTCCATTATCTCATAATTGCATATATTTTGATATATTTTGCATGAATAATCCTTAGAGCCGATTTTACGTGCCAAACACGCAGTGTAGGTTAAGGGAATATTATTCAGGAATTAAAAGGATTAAAACCTCTGGTAGTTGGAGGACCACTCCCTAGCAAGGTGAGAGCAAAATGGACTTATCGAGGTCACTGGTCAGAGAGCCACGGATGTAATTGGAGTGAAACCTTATACATGTAATGAACTATGTCAACTTTATTCACACGATGTAATAAAAGTAAATGAAATATATGAATTAAGAGAACTGTATGAATAAAATAATAAATAACATATAACTAGACTTCGGATTTTAGGTAAAAACCTATTTTAATCCTTAAGTGATATATGGACGAAAACTTGTATATGCATGTTTCATAATTGATTATGCCTAAAACTGATAATTTTATAGGACCTAAAACAGCCTATTTTTACGTTAGAGCCTAATATTGCCTTTTTGCTTGTTTTTCTTCTAAAGTTCAAAATAAGTTATTTTTTGTTATAAATTCTAGCATTTATTTCCAGTTCGCACTAAATTTTTAGCTCGGAATGTGCAGTATACGACACATTTGTGACATGCTTAAATAGTAAGGAATGAATCGTCTTCAGGATAAAAATTCCTTGGAATTCCCAAGAAAATCATGTTTTTCTCCCGACTCCCACATCCAGTTAAAAAAAAAAAAAGTAGTTCTCTGAATCACTGAGGGATACAAGGGGTTGAATATGCTAGCGTGCGTAACTTCTGGGCGCAGGGATTAGGTTTTCACTGTTATGGTAGTAATAGAGACCCTAGTAATAGGTCTTTATAATTCTGTGTATCATAGGCCGATATCTGTGTTTTATCATGATTACTGATTAATGGTGAATTCAATAAATATAATATTCTGCATTGCAATTGAGATATAGACTATCAGAAAATTGGCAACTTAACGATTTTATAAGAGACTATTTTACGATTTTTAGAACCTATTTTCCAATTTTTAGAGCCTATTTTAGGTACCTAAAACAGCATTTTAGCGACCTAAAAGTCCGAAGTCTACATATAACATATGAACTGTTATAACCAATATACTGAATTGGCGCGAAATCTGATGACACGTGGTTGTAAATGTACTGAATTTACACCAGTGATGAGTTATATATGAAAACACTTGTAATTCTTGCTGTAATTAGTAGATTCAATGTTAAATTATTAATCTTAAGAATAATCGCAATGATATAGGCACTTCACTGTGGACACTGATTGCACAATGCAAGCTACCTAATTAACGAGCTGAGAAGACGGATCTTACTAGCTGTGAAAATTGGAACACTGTGTTAATTATTGTCAAATAATTAACCAAACACGACAAAACTTGTTGCTTAAAGTTTTGTGTATAGATTCGCGGTTTAAGAGCAAATGTGACTGAATGCTTTGTCTTGAAAGCGCGCGAATTGGAGAAATTTCTATCGCACATCTATTTCATGTGGATACTAGTTGCAGACTGACTGACGCGACGCCGAGGCTAGGCTGGGGGGCCCTAGCTCTGCACCTGCTAATATTGCATCATAAGAAGAATTGCTGAATCAGGAGCAGGAAATGCCTTGGCGGATATTTGAATATAATAACTAAATAGACATGTTGCTTGCACGAACACGCAGCATATTTATTTTCTCGTACGGCAATTTTTCATTCCAGGAATGCATTGAGCACTCCAGTCTTTTAATTCAAATATTTCAGTCCTGGATTGATGGAATTTGAAACAGTTTGCACAAGTGTATACCTTGTTCCTCGTCTACGAGTGGAAACATTTCTGTGCCACTAACTGAAAATTTGAGGCATTTAAGGAGAGATAGACTGCCCTATTCCGCCAATGTTAAATTTCCTTATTTAATGACCCATTATCTAAAGAACTACTGAACCAGGTAAAACAAGCGGTGGTTGGCACGCCTGGAAGATGATGGGGCATGAAGGAGCCTCTCGAATAATAAGGTATTTTGCTCTTTCCTGGGGACCCAATGTCACCTAAACTCTTTATAAGCTTACTGGAGAGTATATTCAGAGGAATAGAAGGTGATTACGGGGTCAACATAGATGGGACAAAGCTATCCCACTTAAGATTTGCAGACGACATCGTGCTTTTTGCCCCCACACCAATCAAACTACAATCACACATTAACGCTCTGGAAAACCTAAGTGCAGCAGCAGGTCTAACCATGAATTCAGCAAAAACCAAACTAATGACGAACAGAAACGAAGTTGCCATCACACTAGCTACTAAGGAACCGCTTGAGTATGTCCAAGAAAGCACCTACTTGGGGCAGATTTTCTCATTCCAGAATAACTCAGACAAAGAAATAGCACGTCGCATCACAGCAGCATGGGCAAAATTCTGGTCCCTTAAATTCATCCTCCTAGGTCAAAGGCACATAGGAAGACAGAAAACACGCTGGTCAGACGACATCAGGCACACCTTTGGTAACCGATGGACGACGCAAGCCAAGGATCGTCAAACCTGGAGACACCTTATAAAACTTAACTTGGACACTATCAAAGACTAATCTCTCCCGGACTAGCTACCCGGGTCTGCAAGAACCCAGCTACCTTTCATAGAAAGAGGCCCTTGTCCGATAGGGATGTTACGGGCTAATACTAATACTAATACTGAAAAAAAAGTATGCATTAAATTTTAGCATAAAATTTTAGCCAAAAAGTTGAGAAAAGACTACAGAGGTAAGCGTCTTGAATACAAGCCACTTACATGACAAGGAAGGCTCACTGAGAAGGAGCTGGAATGGTACTACAGTAGTGAAAAGTTTCTTTTTTGACATTATTTCTTTTAATTGGCATTTTCTCCAATTAACATTTTATCTCACAAATGTCCCATTTTCTCAGGAACTATAATTGATAGAACGCTGAGATTTTTTACACATGTTAACAACAACCGAGCATTGAAACGGAGCCACAATAAGTGATATTTGGTTTAACAGTTTGTCGAGAAAAAATATTTTTCTTAAAAAATAACAAAAATAATCAGCCTTACACAATAGCAATCATATTTCTTTTAATAACTTGCATAGCTTCATGAATATGGTCCAATAGGCTTAGAAACGTAGGATCTATGTGCTGTAAAAATTTCCTAATGAAATGTTCAGTAGTTCTTTAGATAATGGGTCATTAAATAAGGAAATTTAACATTGGCGGAATAGGTCAGTCTATCTCCCCGGGGAGATGGTAGTTACCGCTAGCAAAATTATAGAAAATATGCCGTATTTTCAAGATGCCATAACTCAGGTGTTAACAGTCAGATTTAGTTGAATTTTTTTATGTTTTGCATGTGCACTCTGTAGTTTAAAATAAGCAGAGAATGGTTGTTCTAGATATCACTGTTTGGTAGGAAAGAATTTTTTAACACATAGGTGACAATTTAGTTTTACGGTTTCTTCCCTTGACATAGGTACACTTTTTTCCATTTCTGTAGCTTAGATTTTTTTGAAACTTTGGTAACTTACTAACAATGGGTACTGCTATTTACCCTACCTCAATCAGTCATATATATACAATATTACTGCCTGAGAAGTGCATGAAAACTTTACGACTACAAAAAAAAACTTTTTTTAAATAAAAATAGTTGTAAATTCTGTATATTCAAGACTTTCCCCAAAATTCTGGTAAGGGAGATTTGTCATCCATCCATAATGAATTCCTGAAAGTTTCATTAGTTTAGCATGAATAGTTTTCTATAAAATGGTACCTGAAGTACAAAAAATGTAATTTTACAGGAGAGCGAAAAGAAAATTACATTCATGTTCTAACCTTATGGTATTTTATCCATCCAGGTCGCTCTGCTTGGCTTAATAATAATGCAACATATAAGACCTAAATATCAAAATGTTCAGAAAACTATGCTCTATTACATGAGCCAAAGAAAAAAAAAATCGATTCTTTTGACATTGGTAACTACCATCTCCCCTTAAAAGGTAACAAGGTAACAAGGTAACAGACTCCAGCTAATTACATCCCCTTTCAGTAGAAATAGGAGGGCAGAAAACACTCCCAAACTAGGTTGGCCTTCCATAAATCTCCCCCAACCCCCTTACATTTCATTAACGAGAAAAATTAGGAAAAAAAAAATTAAATAAATAAATAAAAAAGAAGAAGAAGATAAAGGAATAAATTAATCTGATTCTGACTACTTTGGGATTTTGAATTGTTATCTGCTTCACATTTGTACAGTAGTAATATTTAAGTTGTGTTATAGCTATGAGTGAGAGCTTGAGGTTACAATTCTAAACTTAATTGAAAAGCATTATATCACCTGAAAGAAAAAAAAGAAAAAACAGTGTGCATGGAACGCCATGCAACAGAAGTGAAATTTAATTAATTTTTCGATTTTTTCAATTTTGGATTATTGGATTGTTGGATTTTTTTTAATGTTGGGTTTCTGGACTTTCTAAATTTTGGATTTTTTCAATTTTTTATCTTTTAATTTTGGATTTTTTTTTAATTTTGAACCTTTGAATTTTTAATTTTTTAATTTTGGATTTATGGTTTTTAAATTTTGAATTTTAGATTTTTAATTTTGGATCTTTGGATTTTTTAAATTTGGGAGTTTTAGATTATTCAATTTTGGATTTTTGGATTTTTAAAACTTTGGATAAGCCTAATCATTGCGTTGATCGTTTTCCGTGCAATCCATTCTGTCACAGCCCCACTAATTTCCTTGACGATTTTCAGCATAACAATTTTGTGACGATTTTGTTCGTAATGCAAGTTTGGGTTAGCTCTCGATTTACTCCTAGCACGGCTAAAGAAGTTTCACTTCAATGAGGCATGTGACAAAAACAAAACTTGCCAAAAATAAGCCTTGATATATTTAGCCCACTTTGTTTTTACTGGTGCGTAATTTCTTCTGTGTTTACGATGGTGGGTATTTTGATAGCTTACTTATACAGTTTCTTCTCAACAGTCAGTTAGTTATTATAAGATTCATTACAGAGACAGTATTATTGTTATTTGCGTTGGGCAAAGCTGGGCTACATTTGTTTGTGTATATTTTACTTTATTTTGAAACTATGTCTAGACATTTATATTGCAACTGTTGTGATTTCAATCTGTTTAAGATATTATTGTCCTTTTTCCAGAGCATATTTTACAAATTTCAGGTAATAATTCGATTTTAGACTGAATTTAATAAATACTTAGATGAAGCAGAAATGGCATTTCTATTTCACACATTTCATGAGTCAGGATGTGCTATTTGTCAAATTAAAATGTCTGAATAGACAATAATCTGTGGTTCATGAGTGCATATGCATATATCTACCTTGAAAAATTATTTTAATTTATTTGTAAGAGATTAGGTTTCGATGTATTAATTTGAAATTTTACATGAGTCGTGTAAAGTAAGGGAAAGACAATTGAATATGGTAAATTTTTCATTGCTTATATGAGAGAGAGACTAGCTCTTGCTTGATTGGTTGCAGGGTAACCTGGAGACGCACGACTTGTCTCCGAAGCTGCTGGAACAGGTCTGGCAGTACCTGGTGCTCCTGTGGGACAACCTGAGGGGCACGCAGTTCCCTGTTCTGCTGTCAGAGGCCCCCAACAACTTGGCGGAGGGAGTTAATATTTCTCTCTTTGGTTTGCACATTTATACGGTGAGTGATTCATACATTTAACGTTGGTAAAATTGGGCAAAAAAGTTGAATTCTCTAAGAAAAAGATGTTATAAGGTTTGTTCGCAAAGCAAATCCGTGACCGCTTGAGAATTTGTTGTACTGCGCATGTCCAGTCTGTAACTTACCCGTGATTTGCACTTTGCGAACGGTTACAAGATTTGGAATCGATAGTTTCTGCGTTTAATCGATATGATATGCAAATAAAATATATATTTCCCTTTGACATGCTATAAATGCAGTATACATCGACAATATAATCTATATTTTGGGAAACTTTTAATTATCTTCCATTATTCATACATATAAGTAGCCTATGTTTATAAATCTGGCGCAATGTTATAGGAGGGAGGAGTCAGGCGCGTGAAAATAGGTTACTGCGCATGTCTCTGATAACAATTCATGCTAGAGCCTGCAAACTTTTCTTATAGTACAGAAACTGTCCGTGAGAGCTTTGGGAACAGAAGATTGAAATCAGAATCACGGATTCTCGCTTTGCGAACGCGTGTGGAGAAAGAGCGCATGCGCAAACGATATGTTCCTGGTTTCTGACTACTTTGCGAACAAACCTATAGCTTTAAACTATTGTTTGGTGTGTGTACAATATATAAGGTCAAGATAGTGGAAACCATTTTTTTAAATTTGTGTACACTGGCGGACGTTTTCATTAACACTTTCACTTCCACCACCCTTGTGGCCTAGCAGTTTGGCTCAGCCCAGCCATTTTTACAGAGTTAGCAAAGTTTCACATCACCATGGTTATATTTAACTAGCTTAATAGGCCCGGCGTCGCCCGGGTTTTTAATTTTGTAATTGGAAATTATCTTGTGAAGGACTTTCGATTTTTAAATTATAGGTCATTATATAGGTATTTAGAATTTCAAATAGGAAGAACGATTTATCACACTCAAACTATTCCCTCAGAAAACGCTTGGTATAGCTTTTTATGGCTCATAGAGGATGTAGAATTTTGCATCCCATCGCTTATACAGTACACAGCAAGCCTGGTAGGGGTTCAAATAAGAAACATAAATTCCGATAACATAAAATTGTATTGTCTTTGCGGAATATTTTATTTCTTACTCTCATGTTACCATAAAACCGTTTTGGGGATAAAATTAAACAGAAATACAATATCACTTTCACACTTCCCTCCCCAAAAACCTGCGATATAATAATATACACATTACCATACCTTGTATTGTTTTCTCTATGTCCAGGGTAGAGAAAGTTATGTGACTGCATTATTTTCGTGGATTTCATTCTTTAATATTTATTTATAACATGGATTATATTGATGGTTCTCTAATTTGTCAAGTCTCGTTTCATTTATTTCCAAAGCCTTATGTGAAGACTGCCAACAATACTATTGTCAAGTGAACTGTGATTTGGATTTGATAATTCTGAGTAAAAAAAGGATTAAGTATTATCAAAAACATTTAATTTTTGGCATTTAAAATAAAAAAATTTCAAAATCCTTTCTTAGTGAGCACTTACATTATGAAACGAAGGTACTGCCAAAATTCCAAGACTCTACCTGTTATAGTTTAGGCTCTACGTTGATTCTCTGTCAGTCAGTCAGTCAGTCAGTCAGTCAGGTAGGACAAAGCCTTTTGTATATATAAGAGATTTTCTCCGTAACTATTAGAGATAGGGTTATGAATTGTTTAAACACCTTCAGGAAAGAGCAGAGGTGATTGCAAATCACCACAAAATTCATCAGTGTTCGTAACATTTACGTCTTCCGGTAATAGAGATTCAGCACAAAAATGTTCACTTTCACTATCTGATGGAATCAATTCATCCCTCGAATCTTTGTTGAATAGGCCTAATATTTCAAACACTTCATCACTCAATGTCTTTTTAGAACAGAACCTACTTTTATTTATGCCACAAGAACTGGCAACACCACTTACACCCACACTGAATGAGGCTTCGGTCAAATTGATTTCACGTGTTTTTCCAATCACACACAAAAAAAAAAAAAAAACTTATTTCTTAGTGGGGCATGTCCATAAAGTAAGTTTCCCTGGGGCTGTTTACAGAAACAAAACACAAATTCAAGGAAATATTTATTGCAACAGACACAGCAATTTGTTCAGCTATTTTTCAACAAATTCGCAACCGGAATTGAAACATTTGTCTTACCATGGCACCAATTTTGAATACCAGAGTCGTAGAAGTGTGCCGCCTGGGATTTAAACCACCGTGTGACAACCACCTTCACCTCTCTGTCATTCTCTGTCATTCTTTGTCATTTCGTGAGGTGTAGAAAAAGATGGAAATCACTGGGAGCGAGGTCTAGGCTTTAGGGTGAATGTTTAAACACCTCCCAGCCGAACTTCTCTAGGAGACTTTCTAGGAGGTGTTTAAACTTCCACCCTATGGCCCAGACTTCGCTCCCAGTGATTTCCATCTTTTTGTACACCTAAAGAAATGACAGGGAATGACAGAGGCGGAGATGTTTGTCAGACAGTGTTTCAAGTCCCTGGTGGCAGACTTCTAGGACACAGTTGTTCAAATGTTGGTTCCATGGAATGAAAAAGACTCAATTCCGTTGGTGAATATGTTGAAAAATAGCTGAACACATGCTGTATCTGTTGGAATATATATTTCCATGAAATTATGCTTAAGTTATGGACACGCTTCATATATGCATGCAAGCCCCATCTATTGTCTGAAGAAAGAATTACATTCTTGTTCAGTTCCAGTCAAGAGATATACAGCAAAATAATGTCCTTTAGTGAATTACGTCACCCTTCGTGTGTTGGACCCGAGAATTCTTGCCCAAAGGGCGTGAAGGTGTTAATACAACTCTGTTCTTGGAGTTTACTTTGAAATTTCCACATGAGTTCTGAGGAGGCCATCTTATCCTCCCAGTGAATTTAACTGCCAACAATGACTACTTTGCAAGGAAAACGTAATCACAATATAGGTAATATATCACAATTTTTAAAAGAAAAGTTATTTAAAAAAACTAAGTATTTGACTGTACTCATATTTTGATGAGACTCGTAACTGTAATTAATTGTGACTAATTGTGTAAGATTTTAATATTAAATTTTAATACTTGACATATTGATATAACTATGTTAATTTATTATATCAATACAATAGACTTTTTATAACAATATTATTCACTATTAATGTAATGATATAATGTAACTTGTTTCTACGACTATATTGCATAACAAAAATTAGCTATAAATAAGCTATTAAGCTTTATATGCAATGATATAATGTAAATTTGTTCTTATGACTATATTGTATACCAAAAACAGTTATGAAACAATAAATAACAGTAAAATATAAATCTATATACTTTCTACGTCTTCAGCTCCAGTATCGTGTTAGGTTCTTATTATTTACTAGTGCTTTAGGCTGAAACTTAAACTATTATATTTATCACATTTATTAGCACTAGAGGAAATGAAATTCATTAATAGTGAAAGTCTATTTCTTGCAGTGGTGATTTTGCAAAAATATGTTACTAATTTTAGTTATCTAAAATAGAGAACTAAAATTGTTTATTGCAGTTTAATCACTCTTTCCTTCCCCAGCTGTTTGTCTGTCATAATTCAATGTAGACAAATATTCATGAAACCACAGAATATTGATTCTGTTGAACATCACATGGGAACATTTTCTCTGTCACCATGACTTGAACCCTGACCTTCAGCTTTCCATGCCGACAGTGGTGGCTCGTAGCCAAAATTCGCGGGGGTGCTGCTCCAGAAAACATAGATAAAAAAGAAAATTTATTCAGAAACATGATAAAACCCTAAAAGAACAAAAACTTTTGTTTACTTACTTTAATCTAAATTGTTACAGCTCAAGTTTGATCTATTCGTTTATAAATGAAATCCATTCTTCTTGTTTTAATTTCATGAAAAGATCAATAACTTCTCCTTGATGTGCTATGGTTAAAGTTTTCTGTTAAGTAAAAGAACCGAAAAAGTGAATCACATTGAATAGCTGGAAACAAGATAATAATCTAATTCTACACTTTATTGTATTCAAGAATATGATACTTGGTTTTTAAGCACAACACATATGGAGGAAAAAAAATACACTACCTTCCACCAATAATCTGTGGTTGGCACTGTGGAAGTGTCAGTGCTCTCTCTCCCTCGCAGCCGCGGCATGCACACAACAATCAAACACCCTGCTGCTTTTTCTTTTCTCTTTTTAATAAACTGGGGGATGGCTACTGGTATTAAGTTGAAGGATTATATATTGTACGAGTATAAAGAAAAAAAAAAGGACTCATTATATTAAATGTTATCGATAATATCAAGTGGAAATAGGGAGTGCTGCAGTTCCTCAGTGCTTATACACGAGCCGCCACTGCTGGTACTAGATTCTGTATGTCAGTGTAACAGGGATGCCCACGGGGGGGGGGCTTAAGACGCAGACTGCGTCATTGAAATTTCTGGAGGGAGGGCAAAATATTATCGTTTTATGAATTTTCTGGGGCGGGGGGTTTAAAATTGTTGCAATATTAGCGTTTTATATATTAAAAATAAAAACGGTCAAGTTTTATAACTTCAAAAGGTCTCTTCTAATTCTTTAAAAGGGAATACTCAATAAATTAGCGAAACGCATTTGATGTAAACAACTGCCGCGCCAACGAAATCGATCACTCTGTGCCGATAGCGGCGACTGCGAACTGAACCATTGTTGATAGAATTATTGGAGTATTAGTTCTTACTGTGTTATTACAGTCTTTGTACAATGCTTAGGAGATAGGGCTGGTCCCGAAAGAAAAAAGGACTTATTATATTAAATGTTATCGTTAATATCAAGTGGAAATAGGGGGTGGTGCAGATCCACAGTGCCTATACATGAGCCGCCACTGCAAGCTGATACTGTCTCAGCTGAGCAAGCCAGATAGAAACTCTCTCATGTGGTTGATTTCTTTGTTTCAGAACTATGTATTCTGCACATGCCAGAAAGACTTTCTAAGGCAGCTTATAACTAAAGTCAAGCCAAACACTTTCTTTCCTGGGAACCCGATAGTATTCCAGTCGGAAGTGAACGACTCCATGTACTTCATATATTCAGGAGAGGTGGAGGTGTTGGTGGAGCATAGGGACAAGTACAATCCGGAAATCCACCACATCCTCAAGCAGGGTGACGTCTTTGGTGTGGTGAGTTGTAATTCAATAATCATATTAAACTGATTTCATATGTAGAACTCCAGTCATACAGACTAATTGGGAATAGAGCCGACCTGGATATTCAGAAATCCAAATAATTAGATTTAGCCCAGGAATATGTTATAATAAGAAACAATGTGTGATAAAATAAACCCCCAAAAAACGTAAAATCTAACTAAGCAAATGCAAGTGGCTAAAAGCGTGTAAAGGTCGACTTCCTGTGCTCTTGCCTCTTTTTCTCTGGTAGTAGGAGAGCTTGGAGGGAGAAGTATGCCTACTCTTCACCAAGTCTACCAGCCACAGCACAATACAAAAATAGAAAATACCTTTAAGTAAAAACAACATAAGTTACATGATAAGGAAAATAAGTCTGGTAAGGTAAAAATATTGGTGAAGTGCCACTTCACCTACTTGGCCACTGACCTGCATGAATATATTCAGTATACTGTTTCTAATGCATGTAAGTTAGGTTATGTTAATCTTTTACACACTTTTAATTGCAGGTTTGTGAATTTTTTGCATAAATGATCTGAAGAGTAGATTTAGGTTACCCAAACGACATGAGCAAGCTCATGAATAATACGATAAGAGTGTAAGATTTGAGGCTTTCCTGGCGAATCTTATGTAGAAAATCTTCTCGGGTTTGCATCCAGGTGAGAAGTTTGTTGTGGTCCAATGTTTCCGAGGCTGACGCTGCCTCCATCCTCAGGGAATCTGAAGTGTCGAGTTTTGACATGTAGGGGATATATATACCAACCCGAGTTGGGCGGAGTCGACTCCGCCCAACTCGGGTTGGTATATATATCCCCTACATGTCAAAACTCGACACTTCAGATTCCCTGAGGATGGAGGCAGCGTCAGCCTCGGAAACGTTGGACCACAACAAACTTCTCACCTGGCTGCAAACCCGAGAAGATTTTCTACATGATAAGAGTGTGTTTTGCACGAGATTTTTGTTGTTTTTGAGGTTCGTGAATAGATTTTTGGTTCTTCCTTTGAGGATTCATTCCTATGGTACGTTGCTACAACCGCATGCAGGGAAATCCAGGCTTTGTCATTGTCTTAGGTATGCAACATATTTACTGTCAGGGGCCTGAAGACGATCAGGTGTATTACATACAGGTACAGGATGGAACAAGCATTTTATTTATTTATTTATATATTTCTGCAATTGTAGGCCCCAAAGAGCCATCAAGGCTCATTGTTAGGGACAATAAATATTACAAAACAAAGCAGCAACAACAGCAATTACTAGTTTACAATAGAATGAATCAAAACAGAGAAGATGAATAGTACAGCAATCAAAACAAACATAATTGTATACCATACAGAAAAAGAACAGTTCAGTAATCAAGACAAACTTAGATATGAACCTTACAAAAATTATCTCACAGTAATCACAAATACAATCTGACCAGACTAATCCTAAACACAACATTACTAGACCATAATCTAATACAGATGAAGAAATCTATATTAATAAAAGGAAGTGTTTATCTTTCTGTATGTCCGCAATGCCCAGCGAAATCTACTCAACGCAGAGATCTGAATTTTTAAACATAGGTGGACTGAAGGGTCGGAAAATGCACCTCGAAGCCTGAATTTAAATTTTCGCTTTCGTTTGTGAGTTATGAGTGAAAAACGGGCAAAAAACATGCAGTTTTCGCGTTTTCGAAGCATCAGTTTTCAGTTATTACATTTCAATGTCAAATCAATTATAGTTGGCTTTGGCTATTTTTGTCATACCTTGGAAATAAAACTATCATGATCGCTTGAATGTTGTAAGCCCTAAATATGGTCAAACATTGTTTTATTTGGACGAAACTCACTATACAGGGGTTTTCTGGGCCAAGGAACTCGAATCTGAGGTCGCATTTACCAGGCGACGCTATCTAATCGTGGTATGTTGTCCACGTTATTTAGGTGTTAATAAGTATATTGATTTAACTATTATGCTCTTAATTTTTAATTTTTGAAATAATTTTCGCGGGCCGTCGCTTGATTTTGTAAGTCCATCCTGGACGATTCATTTGTTTAGAATATCAAGGCCTGCAGACATATGACATTTTCAACCTACACGGAAGAGGGATAATCAATATAGGCCTAAATATGGTCAAACGTTCGATTTGGACGAAACTCACTATTCAGGGGTATTTTGTCCAAGGAACTCGAATCTGAGGTCGCTTTTACCAGGCGACGCTATCTAATTGTGGTATGTAATTCACGTGATTTAGGTGTTAATAAATATAATGATTTAACTATTATGCTCTTGATTTTTAATTTTTGAAATAATTATCGTGGGCGAAGCCACGGGCACATGCTAGTATAAAATAAAAATTCAGTTATTTTAATACTTATTAACAAAAATATTGCTCGGTTTTTGCTTTAAATGAAAATAAAGTCAAACTATTTTTGTTTTTTACTGTTAAATTATTGAATTCAGATACAGTGAAATCTCGATACAACGATTTTGCCGGGACCAGAAAAATATATTGTTGTAGAGAGATATATTGTTATATCGAGAATTTACAAAAAATGTTATAATTTTGGTAGTATATAGGAAAGAACTTCAATAGCTGAAATTCTTTAAGTATTTAGAGAAATAAAGAATTTTATCAGAAGAACAGCTATACTGTACTGTATTCACTCCACCCTTAAATTATTACACTATGAGCAAACACATTTTACATTGCATTATAGCACAGCACCATGAACAGGATGACTCAATTTTGCCCCTGTTTGTAAAAGTCAGAAATGAGCCTGTTTAGCTTTTTTTATGAACAGGGATACACACAATGCCCTTATTTGATTCGAGGTTCACTAAATGACATCCTGGCACCGATTGAACACTCGGCAGAAATTCTGCAGAGCCTCGCAAGCACAAAACACATACATAGAGGCAATGGCTTGGAGTGCGGTTAAGGTTGGTACATGCACACTTTGTTCTACCTCCTCTTCTTCATCTTCCGCCTGCTTGTTTTGGATTTCCTCAATGTTTTCTTCCGTTAGGTACGGGGAGTTCATGATTTGCACTTTCACGATCTATTTTTTTCCTTGTACCGAGGAAAAGGTATTTTACGGGGATTCTAAATGTAATCACAATGGAGAGGTTTATCGTTATTAAGAGTATCGTAAAACCAAGGGGAATTTTACATTATTTTAATGGAAAGAATGCCGGGACCAAAATATTTTAACGTTATAAAGAGTATTATCATTATATCGGTAATCGTTGTACAGGGATTTCACTGTATTATGATTTTATGATTTGGTGGATAAGACGATATAATTAGGAGGACCGGTATGTATTAGGTAGAGCAATGGAATGCAAGAGATCTGAATCTTGTATTAAAACTAAAAGGCTTCAGGTAACATCACTTTAATGAAGATAATAGATGCACTATATTATACCAGTCACTTGAATATAGGTGACACTTGGTTTCGTAACCACTTTCAAGAAAGTTATTTTGTGAAACTAATTACACGCATTTTCTTTAAAACTAATTCCAATGCAACTGTACGTTTCATCTTATTTCTGAAGTTCAAGTTGTTGAAATCCCACATTCACATTTGAAACATGTATGAATCCAGGCATTTCACAATTTCCTCACTTTCCCACTTCATTTTACGAAATGCAAACAAGCTAAATAAGTGTAAAATATCAAAATAACTGTTTTAATTTCATGAAAAGTTTTAATCAGCCAAAACTGCGTAGTGTTGTAGCTCATTGTCGCCAGTACATCTCGTGCTTGCGCATTCAAGCAAAAGACAGTTGTGAAACTTAGTTACAAAACCTAATTTCGTCGTGTAAACTAGCCTTATCATTTAAATTAATGTGAAAATATAAAAAGAGCAACACCATTGCTCTATATTGGAAATAATAGTACATAATGCAATGTGCTAGAACAAAAGGTAGGCATTGTGTTGGCTGGATTTATCTAACATATGATTTTAAGTCATTAAAACAGGTGATGGAGCTCACAAGGACACACACACACACACTGGGATGTGGTACAGACAGGCCCAACGAGAGGGATGGGCAGCCGGGGCCACAGCCCTGGGGCCCGGCCAGCCAGGTTTTATTTTTTACTTTCTAATTTTACTCTAAAATAAAATTTTTTATAAGTGAATAAACAGTTTAACTTATGTTTTTCTGTTTATTTTATCTACATTGTTCTGTCATATAACGGTGACACGGAAATAATCAGTTAATCTGAAACGCATTATTCTTGAAGAAAAATTGCTATTTCTGAAATGTAGATGCAAAAATCCTTTTGGGCTCAAAAGTAGGCCTCACTAACGTTCATCATTTAAAATCATAATTTTCAAAAGATTAAACTGGTAGGCCTACATACAGATAAAATTGTTTCTAATTAGAACATTTTAATGTATTTTTCTGTTTCGTGCCCGGCATCAGCTAACCAATTTGGTCCAAAATCAATAGGCTTCATCCCATGGGCGTTATAAATGGTATACCAAGTTTTGTGAAAATCGGATAAAGTGTATTTGAGTTATCGGGCTCACAGACACACAGACAGACAGACAGACAGTACTGTCTACCAAACAATCTCATAAAGTACCGGTACCATTCTGGCACTTAATAATTATGTAATATGATTACATAATCTTTTTGTTGCATACATTATAAAGGGCGAATTGGGTAGTGAATTTAATATTTGACGAGGCCCCAGGAAAATTTGTCCCTGGGGTCCTTGCTTTCTTTCCACTGCCCTGGGTACAAAACCTTAGTAAACGAGATAAGCAGAGTACGCAAACAATGGATCTGGCTCATCCTGCACAAAAGGTGTTAAATATAAGCAATGCATTATTAGCCCAGTGGTTGGGGAGTAAAAATAAGCCAACAATTGACAGCTTTCTTCTAATATTTCAGTCGTCTGATGAAGGCCTGGGGGTTCAGCCTGACACGTTATGATAGTTGATGTGTGTGTTTTTATCCACTGACAAGTAAATTCTTTTTTGTTTGTTCTTTATGAATTTTATAATATAACTTCAGTGGAAAATATGGACCAACGAGTGTTGAATATGAATCGGTGGTTTGGATGACTGCATTTTTTGTGCCTCATTTGGCATTGTGATTGGTTATGTTGCAGATGCAAGGCTTGTATCCCCATGTGGGCCACACAAACAGTTACCGAGCTTGCACTCAAACTGTTATCCTCATCCTGCGTCGGCAAGACTGGGAGTATCTTCTCGAGTACTTCCCTGACTCCAAGGAAGAAATCTACGACAGGGCCAGCACTTGGCAGTATACAGTGTGACTGTCCTATCTTAATCAGGTTATGTTTGTTTTTTATCTTTGTCGTATCTTAATAAAGGTATCTGTTTGATTGTTAGCTTTGTCCTTTCTTAACACAATGCTGTCTGACAGCTTAGCGGCTGACCATCACGTGTCACTTGGATATGCACCTTGCTGGGTACCTGCTCTGTAAATGAAACACCCTGCCACTTAGTTTAAATGGCTGTAAATTAATAAAAGTATAGCAAATAAGAAACTGTGCTTAACGAAGAATACGGATTTATTAAAAAGAACAGGGGAATTTTTATTTGTAGTTAAAAGGAAATGGTTAGCCAGAATCGAAGAAAGTAACATTATAAATTCAAAAGAAGTAGGGAATAATATATAAACATGCATGTTTGTTGTATTTAAGTAATAGGTAGAAATAGCTAGAGAGAGAGAATCTATATTAATAAAAATGAATTACCAAAATGTATGTTGCCACATCATTTGAGAACAACTCGACCGACTTGGCTGATTTTTCTTTTGTGGTGTTCGTAATTGTCAGGACATGGTTTGTATGAAAGAACTGTTTGGAAAATCCACGGAAAAAGTCGGAAATGTTAAATGAGGCTCAGTTAGAGAGTTCTGCTGTCAATTGTTTACATAAAAACAGATAAAAAAATTGAAGTGTGACATATTCACAGTTTGAGAGTTCTGCTTTCACATGTTTTCATAACAAAACAAACAAACAAATCAAAAGAAGTGTGAGCCAGATCAAAAGTGTGTATATGTGTATGTATGTGGATATGTATGTTACCTATACAAATCTACATTTCTTGACCAATTTGCACGAAATTTTGCACACATACCCAATTAAGCCCGGGAAGTAACGCAGTGAACACTAAAATTTAAAATTAAAAAAAAAAAAAAAAAAAACTCCTTCCCTTTAAAATTTATATAATTTCTGAAAATATACTAAAAAATGAAATGCAATTCAATTCTCATAACAACAATGAATTGTTTACAGTGTTCACATAGGGATTTGGGAACTACATAATACTGGGCTTTAATAAATTCTGATGCTATTGATGTAAATAATACATTTGTGAAAATAATTATTGAAGAATGAAATCCAAGAAAATAAAGCAATCACATAACTTTCTCTACCCTCGACATGGAAAATATCATTTTCTCACTTCACATTTTGATGTAGAATAAGCGGTCGTATTGCAGGGACAGCTTAAGTGTGTTCCAGTGAGTATGCTATATCAGAAGTCTGTAAAAAATCCTATCCACTGATACGTCACTCATAGCTGTAGGATGTTTATCATAGGCCCTAAACATCTACAAGAAGACAAAATAGGGTGGAACATTTCCAGTCCTATGCCCGCAGTATATTATGTCCCAGGTTTTGGGGGAGAAAAGTATGAAAGTGATATTGAATTTTTTTTTTTTTTAAATTAATTAATTAATTTAATTTCAGCTCCGAAACGGTTCTGTGGTAACTTGAGAGTGAGAAATAAAAATGTCCATAAAGACAATACAATCTTATGTAATCGGAATTTATGTTTCTTCTTAATTCAATCCCTCCCAGGCATGGTATGTAGAAGCAACGGAATGCAACATTCGACATCCTCTATGAGCCATAAAAAGCTATATCTTGCATTTTCTGAGGGAATAGTTTGAGTGTGATAAGTCGTTCGTCCTCATTTTATGTAGTCCTACATATTATAGAAGGTCCTAAAGTTTGAAAATCAAAAGTCCTTCATAAGTTAATTTCAAATTACAAAATAAAAACCCGTGCGATGCCGGGTCTTTTAAGCTAGTATAATAATAATTATAGCTGCCCTGTTCAGGGTTACCAAAAGATACAGCCTAGCTAGATCAGTCTGTTAAAGACAATTTTACGAATACATTATCTAAGAGTTTTAAAACAACAAAAATTGCACATATGCATAACAATGAGACGGCGGAGAAAAATCACATTAAATGAAAATTAGAATGATAATCATTAACGGACCTCGTGGACAGAGACAGCCATAACCATTATTAAAAAGTTGATTGAAATTATATTATTGAGTACAGATGGTTGTGGACCATCGCTAAAGAATCACGCAAAGATTTGTAGAGAAATGTTAGATACCCACTGAAAATTGCGTAGCAGTACCTTGAGCACCAAACAGTAGGCCAATGACTTCCCATTGATGGATGTTATATTTGTCGCCAAAATAACCACAGCAAGGTTCATAGTGTTGTTGTTTTTTTTCTCTCTTCACCTCTGCAAGCTTGCTTATCTCCTTTTTCAAATCTCACTGTTTGTTTTAGTAATTTAAGGGATTGAATGGTAAAACAGAAACGTAACCAAAAGTCCCTTTTTGTGATGAAGATGTTGAATAACATTTTTTTGCATGACGTAACTAATTAGTGGTACTTACGAATATTGTTGCCGTGGATTGTAACTTAACATTCCCGCATGCAATCTGGTTGCTATGAAAACAAAAGAAATCTCCGTGTGGTAAAAATTACTAAAAGCACAAGTGCCATAAGTAAAATCATCATAATACAAGCCTTTATGGAAGACTGGAACCAAGGCCCCCCAGTTTGTGGCGACTTTAACAGGACAAATATTCTGTTCCCATAACAACAAACACATGCGAATCACTTTCTGAAATATAACATCCATCTTCAATAGTGAATATACAAAATATTTTCAGGTAATATCTCAATTAATATAATTAAATTGATATAAATAATCAACGTGCAAAAAATAGCATGCAATACTTGTGCCGTAAGCACATAATGGATCTCGGAAATTGAAAAAAAACTCAGTGCAAGCGCCTCGTTTTTCAAACTCTTTCCTTGATCCGTATGCACCGCTTACGGCACTTGTATCACAATATACTATATTAGTGTACTCACCAGGTCAGCTAGTAGTGTTTCAATGCGTGGTATCGCTCAAAACATTCTCCTTTGTGAAGTGTGACAGTGCAAAAATAGCATATGTAGCTGGATTCACTCTCTTGTTGTCTGCACTGCTAACCAGGCAAGGTTTTGAAGGATGCTTTTTCCTTTCTGTCACTATTGCTTGAAACTTGTGCTTCTTCAAATCCCCTGTAAGCCTGCCAGGTTGGTCATTGTATAGTGCTCTGGGGCGGGTAGTTTTCTTCTTCCTCTTCTGTTGCGTTCTCTTGCAACTTCATTGCTTGCAATTTCTGAAAATAATTTTTTGTACGAATTTTCGGCGTGAGGATTCTGAAATGTAAATACCCTAAACACATTAAAGTGGGCACAGTTTAACAACCACAGCACAATTTTTTTGCTCCATTTCATGGGTATGTAAGCGGAGTCATTATCAAAGGACACATATAATTGCAGAAAAGCCATAGATAAAATGACATGTGCAGCAACATTAATTAATTCAGTCATTAATTAGAAATTAATGTTTACAAGAGTTATATTATCACGCAAGGGCCTATGATAGATACTTTTTGTTGTCTCAACCATACCAATACTCTCAAAGACCATGACAAAACTGCAGATAGAAAGTAAACACTCTGCATAGCTATATTTCTTAACTGTGTTAAAAAAAAAAGAGTGCGTGGAAGGCCATGCGACAGAAGTAAAACTTTATTTTTTTATTTTTTCAATTTTTTATTCTTGGGTTTTTTCAATTTTGCATTATTGGACTTTTTAATATTGGGTTTTTGGACTTTTAATTTTGGATTTTGGACTTTTCATTTTGGTTCTTTCAATTTTTAATTTTTAAATTTTCGATCTTTGAGTTGTTTATTTTTTTATTTTTGGATTTTTTAATTTTTTATTTTATTATTTATTAAATTTTGGATTTTTGGATGTTATAATTTTTAATTTTGGAAATTTGTATTTTTTGTATTTTGTATTTTTTTAATTTTTAATTTTTTGATTTTTTAATTTTGGATTTTTTAAATTTTGATTCTTTGAATTTTTTATTTTTTGTATTTTTTAATGTTGTATTTTAGTTTTTTTTAATTATGGATTTTTAGATTTTTTCAATTTTGGTATTTTCGATTTTTAGTTTTTAATTTTTAATTTTTGAATTTTTTAATTTATTATTTATTAAATTTTGGATTTTTGGATGTTTTAATTTTTTTTTTTAAATTTTGGAAATTTGTATTTTTTAATTTTGGATTTGCGCGGTAATGAACCTCCGGGTTCCATATTTACTTAGGAATTGTCTATTGCCATTGAGGAATTAAGGTCTGAAAAATTTCCTTTGATTACTCCTAATCATTGAGTTGATTGTTTTCTGTGCAGTCTGCTCCGAAACACGTAGTTTTGAGTGTGACTGATTTCGTTTTAGTGTGACTGATTTTCCAGATTTACCCCAACCGCGAGAAAAGAAGTTTTACTTCAAAAAGTTAAAATAATGAAAAGGAGAGGAAAGGATCCAAAAACATCTCGCAACTTTCTATTCCGTAATAGAACTATCCGTTAAAGTCACTTTATCACACAATGGATGAAACTGCATAGTTGGCGCAGCGAAATTTCAGCTCAATCTTTGAGCTTTCCTCAGGCGATGGTCAGTTACTGAGTGGGATCAAGTCTACAATGTATCCAATATTACAGACATGACTACATGGCAATTGAATTCGTCAGATAAACGACGGTTGATGTTTTATGAAAGGTGCAGAAGGGTAAAAAGCTTCTGCATTTAGTTAAATAATGATAGGTAAATTCTAGGTCAGTGACAGGTTATGTTAGGTTAGGAATGTTATGTTAGTTTAGCAACACTATTCTGAATAGCATAAAAAAGTGCCATGTTTTACTAAAGGTGTGGAAGGGTAAAAAAGCTTCGGAACTCCTTCAGAATAGCGTAGCCAGCCATGCTCTGCCATTAGTGACTGTGCCCCTCCGAGCCTTGGGGAACAAAAGAGAAACGATCGGTGCAAGGGTAAAATTTCCTGCTGTTGCAGAAAAGATTCAATGTGATACATAATAAGCCCCGTGCTATTCTGTACATTGCTCCTAAACTAATACAAATGTTCTTAACCTAACCAAATGTTCTGTCACTGACCTAGAATTCCACGCCTTTCGTAAAACATCGTTACATGGTACGAACCCCACACTATGCAAAATACTGCTGCTAAACTATCATGACTGTTCCTAACCTAACATAACCTGTTACGGACCTAGAATTCTTAATGCAGAAGCTTTTTTACCCTTCCACATCTTTCATAAAACATTGCTACAACAGTTGTTTATTTTTAAAATTTAATCGGCATGTAACATGTTCGTAATATTGGCGACATTGTAGACGTTGTCCCACTCGGTACGGCCCGGTTATGACGGCGGTCACCTTATTCTCAAGTTTAGCGAAAACTTCTACATTAAATTAAGTAATGACAGCTAAATTCTAGGTCAGTGACAGATTATGTTAGGTTATGAACAGTTGTATTAGTTTAGGAGCAATATACTGAATAGCACGAGGTTTGTTATGTATCACATTAAATCTCTTTTGCAATGGGAAATTTTACCCTTGCACCAGCTGTTTCCCATGGCTCGGAGGGGCACGGTCGCTACTGGCTCACTGCTTGCTGGCTACTCTATTCTGAAGGAGTTCCGCTATGAGTGTTGTCATTGGTAGGCTACTATTGAACCATCCTGTCAAACTCGGCAGTACATGTAAACATCTCAAGTCATTCACTGAAACATAAGGGAAAGAGGGCAGAATCTACACAGAAACGAGATTTTTAGAAATTTAGAACTTTTTCTTTCCTACAAGTGTTTCATATCTTCTAATTTTACCATTATTTAAACTATTTTCTAATATTACTCTGTAGGTTATTACATGCTGAACCACTTCTTTACATGCTTATCCTATAAAGAAAGAAATTCATGCACTAAGTAAATACAAAGTGTCTGCAGGAAGGACATTAACTTTTTTTAAATATAATTCTGACATGATGGTCCTGATTTCCACCATATAATATATTTACACAAGAATAAAATAAAATTGTTTCTAGTGGATCGAATGTATTTATTTGTCTTTTCTACAAAACACACAATGTTTCGGTCATAACCATTAGACCTTCTTCAGGTGACTGTTTATAAGAAAAACAAGAGAATTAGGCTCTCAATTGTCCATGTCATAACAACCGCTTCCGTTATGAGTAGAATGCGCACAAGTAGGATTAAACAAAAAAATTGATATTCCGGAAATGCTTGTCAATCCAATCCCCAGGTATCTTCTATAACATCCATACGTGGAAGTGGAATACGTACAACATGTTTACCCTTTTTTGTTCTCTTGATGACCCCCAACCACTCGTCACCCAAGTCACCGTCAAACCTATTCAAAACGGAATCTTGATTTCACCCAATATTCCACACTTCGCACACTTTTCTCCTAATAATAGAACAGGCCAGTATAGAATTTTCCCCTGTGATTTAGTATATGACTTATTTTAAAATCTGCATTACTACTAAAACTACTAGATTGTTATTGGTGATATTAATGGATGTTTTTCACCTGGTAGTTTTTTTTTTTTATGATTAAGAACTAATTAGTTCAGTATGTGTTAGCACCATAGCACTAATTGTAAATATTAACTAATCATAAATGTCTTGTCTGTCTTGTGTGAAAACTATCAATGATGCAACAGTGCAATTTTCTGGATACTGGCATTCATAGTTATCCACCTATGGATGGCCTGGGGATACCTGGGGATTGGTTTGACAAGCATTTCCGGAATACCAAATTTTTGTTTAATTCTAATTGTGCGCATTCTACTCATAACGGAAGCGGTTGTTATGACATGGAGAATTGAGAGCCTAATTCTCTTGTTTTTCTTATAAACAGTCACCTGAAGAAGGTCTAATGGTTATGACCGAAACGTTGTGTGTTTTGTAAAAAAGAAAAATAAATACATTTGATCCACTAAAAACAATTTTATTTTATTCTTGTGTAAATATTTTTAAAAATATTTTATTGTTTTCTATAGACTTGATAGTTGGAAGTAGTTTATTAAATAATTTTATACCAGAATTGAAGCATTTAGTTTTATAAGGATCTAAGTGCCATAATCATGATTTTTCAGCTGATAATTTTAAATGGATCTATGTACCCAGACCAATGCATTTCAGAAGGGTCCAAGGTCCAGGGAAAGCCACGTTAGTAGCAATAAATTCCAAGATATAGTGCTGCGTCTATCTCCAGCGTATCTTTCTGTTTCCTTCACAATCATGATTTTGGCAGTAATTTACTTCTAGTATATGTATACAAGCTAAGGGTAGAATTCCTAATGTTTTGAATAGATCTCTACAGGATGCCTGTTGATTTACTCCACAAATTATTCTCACTGCTCTTTTTAAAATTTTTGATGGCTTTTTCGGCTTCTGGAGAAAAACCCCAGGGAATGACTCCATACCTCATATGACTATGGAAATAAACAAAGTATGTGTTCATTCGTTAGCAAATCTCCTCCTTTCTGTTAGGGTGTCCCTGGAAATGAAATGCCAACCACTCCCAGTTTTTTCTTCAATCTGTATTTCTTTTCTTTCTTCCTCACAAGGTTTAGGCCTATAGACCTGTTCCAAAGCTAACTGAACTGGTCCCTCCACCTCTTCCGTTGTCGTTCAATGCTTCTTCTTCCTGAAGGTTTGGCATGGATATCTTGAAGGGGGCATACATAGGACTTGTTCCTTCCAGCGTTCATATGTTTAGACAGAGTCCGCCTATATACCACTATTATATTTGAAAATAACAGCTGAAGCCTACAGGAGATATAAAAGACCAGTTAATTAAAAAACACGTTTTAAAATTAACTTTTATTGTTATATTGTAGAAGTACTCTTATAAGAGTCTATTAATTTCTATAAACACTTAGTAAAAAAATATTGTAAAATAACCCAAAGTCGGTTCTGGACTAATTACACCGAGCTTAATGTATTGTCAGTTGCAATGATAAAAGAATAAAAATTAAATCTTACAAAGTTTATATTGACACAGTAGCTAAAATATAACATAAACATTAAAAATCACACATGAAAATTAGATCAGTAGAATATTAAAACAATACTTGTCAGTTCTTGTTAAAATACAAAGCATATCTCTATGCATGTCTGTATATACATGTATAGTTGGAAAAAGTACAAAAAGACTGTGCTCTTCTTAAAATGAATGTAGCTCGGTGTTATATTTTCTGAGAAATTGGGTAGAAGTTCTTGTTTTTGTAAAGATTTTTCTCTTTGTAGCTTCAGCTTTCATTGTTTATATTTTGGTGACATTCATGGACGTCATCATCAGTCACGCCAAAAGTGTGGAAGTGGTGAACATGCTGTTGTGAATGCTTGAATGCTATCTCCTGTATGCTTCAGCATTTGTTTTTTTAAAATATAATAGTGGTATATAGGCGTAATTCGTCGACTGTATAAATCATGAAATATTACTTCAAAAATTGGATCATTATGGGTTCGATAATTTAACACTTAAGTGGTTCAAATCATATCTTTCTGATAGAACTCAAAAGGTAATAATAAATGGAAATGAATCTAACTTAGGGGTTGTTAAGAATGGGGTACCTCAGGGATCAATACTAGGACCTTTGCTCTTTTTAATTTTCATTAATGACTTGCCCTATAACTTAAGTGACAAATCAAAGGTATTGCTCTTCGCAGATGATACTAGTGTACTTGTAACAGGAACGTCACAAGAACATTTATCAAGAATAGCTACAAAGGCTTTTCACGAGTTAAACACATGGTTTCTAGCTAATAAAATGACACTTAATATTGATAAGACCCATTTTATACAATTTAGAACAAAAAACAGATGTATCTCAAATCTTGAAATTAATTATGGAACACAAATCATACAAGAAATTAGCAATGTAAAATTTTTAGGACTGCAAATTGACCAAAATCTTGACTGGAAGACACACATAGAAATGATAGGTCCAAAACTGAGTTCAGCGTGCTTTGCTTTAAGAATTTTGAATAATATATTAAAACAGGATGCATTACTTATGGTATATTTTGCATATTTTCACTCGGTAATGAGGTACGGTATCATATTCTGGGGCAACTCTTCCCATAGGGAGAAAATATTTAGATTACAAAAGCGGGCAATAAGAATAATATGTGGAAAGAAAAAAAAGAAATCTTGTAAACCGCTATTTGAAAAATTAAAAGTCCTCACTCTTACAGGGGAGTATATATACTCTGTTATGTGTTATGTAGTGAATAATATTGATAAATTTCAAACTAATTTTAGTGTACACGGACGTACTACCAGAAACATGAATGATCTACACAGACCAAATAACTCGTTAAAACTCTTTCAGAAGGGTGCTTATTATTCTGCAGTACAGATATATAACAAGCTTCCAAACAACATTAAATTATTATGTATTCAAAGAAAGAGCAAACCTTTCAAAACAGCTGTCAAGGAATTTTTAATAACTCACACCTTCTACAATTTGGAGGAATATTTCCAGCTTGAATAAATTTGGCAGCTTACAGTTTCTGTAGGCCTATATTATTGTTATAACATGCATGTATTTTTTGATCTGACGTGTTCTATATCCTTGAGCCCCGCTCAACACAGGATCTACAGGACGAGATATCTACATCTACATCTACATCTACACATCTATAATTATACCACCTGAAATATGAAGCTAATCAATTATAACCTTCCAGCGTTTTTTTTTATCTCTTTATTTCTTCATTAATGTTTTCTTCCAATAACTGTTCCTACTCCTATCTCTTCTGTTAACTCGCACCAATGATCTTAGAACCCTCATTTGGGCTGCTTCCAATCTTGACTTTTCTCTAGTTCGTAGTGTCCACGTTTCACAAGAGTACATCAGCGCTGGTTTAGATATAATATTGTGGAGTCTCTGCCCTAGCCCATTTTTATTTCTCTATCCCAGAATAGATAAAGATACTCTTGCTGATATCTATGGAACCTTTACATTTGTTTTTCCTTTCTGCAACAACTGTAATAGCTATTTTATTAATTTCTAATTCTTTCACTAGCTCTTCTGGTTTTGCCCCAATTCCTCCAACATTCCATGTGGCCATTGTCATTTGAATAAAAGTTTGTTGTCCCTATATGTTTGCCATGGGGGGTACGCCGTAGCGTAGTGGTTGAGGTGCTGCGCTACAAACCGGAAGGTCGCGGGTTTGATCCCTGATGAGGTCCTGGCTAATCCTTCTGGAGGCACTATGGCCCTGGGATCGCCTCAGCCTCTAATAGAAATGGGTACCAGGAGCAATCCTGGGGGTAAAGGCGGGCGGTGCGTAAGGCTGACAACCTTAACACCTTTGTGTGCCAAATGTCTAAGATCTGGGAGCCTCAACCTTCTGGAACCCTCTGGGCCTTCATGGCCTGTATAGGGAACTATTTAAATATGTTTGCCATGATCGTCAATGTTAAGATCCGTCCCTCTATTCCTTGTGTTAACTTTCTGAGTAATTTAAATTTCCCATGAAGGGGTTACCAGCCCCTTGCACAGTAGATTTTCTTTTAGGGTTTCTTCTCTTAGGTAAGTTCCCTTCCATGGCTTTGTAGTCTTACCTACTCCCCACATATCCTGTGGCCGGACCAAACTTTAAATTCACAGTGTTGGCGCTCTCATATCTTAAGCCTACAAGGCAGTGGGCCCTGTGCTGATTTTGGTTAGCCCCAGGTATTTCGTTTCCCTATACCTAGGAGGCATCTAGGGAGGCGCCCAATGGGGGATCAGCAACCCCACATGGTTAAATCATTTCTGTGTCTGTCAATCTGTATAACCAACCCCAGAAGTAATCCTATGCTTTTTAAGAGACTTCAACAAAACCGGAAAAGGAAGAATGCAAATTAAGGAAATAAAAAATCCCTTTAGGCAGGCCTACAAGCTGAAGTAGATTTTGAAGTGCTGTTGGTTTAATTTATTGTCGCTGCGCAGCACTCTTCTTCTTTAGTCTTGGCATGACAAACCCAGAATACTTAATAACTGCAAAAAAGAGGAAAGAGCACTTTTTCAAACATTCAAATCTCGCCTTATATGAGAACTATCGAGAAACTAGTTATTGATTTGTAGAGTACTCATGAAGAGCTTTTCAACGATACCCAACAAGACGTGATTTCAAAAATGTCTAATTTCCATTCCCCCACCCCCACTCGTACCCCCAAAACCCCCGAATCGTTGGTGTCACTGTGAACTCCATAGGGAGTGCTCTAATTTATTCAAACAGTTTCCCCCCTATACTTCATAGGGGCCGAGATATAAATTTTTCAAAATTTCAATCCCCCTCCCCTGACCCCTCCCTTAGGCCAATTTTGCTCATTAACGAACTTGTCCGAACTATTGGGCCTAGAAATAACATAAAATTTGGTTCAAATATCATCAAAATTACGGCCGCTAGCGTGTAACTAACTAACACCGTGGCGCAACATCCCTAGAGGGAAAGGGCCTACCACCCGACCGCTGCGTCATCTACAATAGGCAGATGGCAGGATTGGGGGCATGTGGTCAGCATGCCGACACCCACGGCCGTTAATGGTGGTTTCCATGACCGGAGCCGCTACTTCTCTATCAAGTAGCTCCTCAATTTGAATCACGAGGCTGAGTGCACCCCTACCAGAACCTCCCTACCTCAGATCGAACCGGGGTACCGGAGATCGAACCCGGGCCGACGGATCTGTAGTCAGCGACTCTAATCACAAGACCTCGCCGGCGGCCGTAAAGATCTTATATATAATATATGTATTATGTATAAATATCACAACAATTTTTTTTAACGGGCTGTGGTTTCGTACTTAGGGAGGCATTAAACGTAAAGATATGAAATAATTTTTTGAAAGTCATGACATCGATTGCAAAAGGTAGATTTTTCTTCGAGATCTACCTAAAATACGTTAAAATTGATAACATTAGTTGTGTTCCTAAAGCTAAGTCATGTACCGTGAATACCCTAAAAAATGACATTGAGCGCAGGCATTATGGTACTTGACTGCAGTGGCGGACGCAGGAGGGGATTGGGGATATATCCCCCCGAAATATAAAATAAGGCTATATATGCAATGTAAGTGGCCAGTTTTATAAACTAATTATCCTATATGTAAGTTAGTTATTTTTTTTATTTTATTTTTTTTAAGTATTCTTTCTACCTATTCAAATCCCCCCCCCCCCGAAAAAAATTTCTGCGTCCATTTTCTTGACTGTACATGAATTTACTTTGGGAACAAACCTATAATCATTGCTTGGCCTATTGGATGATATGACAGCTGACATGAAGAATGCGAATTCTGAAAAGATTTCACAGAGGGCATTGGTGCTCGCGGCTAATAGCTTCCTTACGTATCACGTCGGATGTTGGCTTGTATTATCTGTTTCAACCAGTGATGTTGAGTTGTTTTGAATGTGAAATATCGTGTGTTCAATGTTCTATTTCGTGTATAGACCGCGTTCCGTGTGAGATTTCAAATGTATTTCAAGATGTGTGTGCATGGAATTGAACGCTACCCCATTGGCATCTATCAGGTAGGCCTACAGCTATTAGTATGTATTCTGTAGCATGTTGTGTATTGTATTGTTTATAGTAATCATCCCAAGAAATTGCAAACACTTTCATAGCTAGTGATGGTCTAGGGGTAATCTTTGAAAATAGTCAAGTAGCATCCCATTACATTCTTCTGTTTATAGTTTGTTGTAGCGCGGGAATGACATGTTTAAGGTTATGTACAACGGCGAAAGACAAATACAAGGTGTACTTTAAGCTCCGCCCACTCGATATTCACATTTTGTTTCTCAGCGAAGCAGGGTGACAAACTATTCTTGTATATTGTCGCCGACACTCCCGACCGTACCAAATATTAAAACTGGGAGAGTGCCCCTTGTACCAAATATTAAATATTCTAGAGTGCCCCTTGTACCAAATATTAAAAATTCTAGAGTGCCCCTTGTACCAAATATTAAAAATGCGAGAGTAAGTGCCTTGTACCCACAGGTTTGCCTTGTACCCAACGGTTTGTCAGCCTGTTTATCCTCGAAGAATTCGCTAGATCGTGGTATAAAAGAAAGTGCTTCACTGAGGGTGGGTTAGGGCGGGATATGTCTCATGCACCTTATATTTGGTTTTTCCCTGTTATTTCATATTTAGTATAACCTGTACAGTCGGTCAAATAAAAAACGTCGGAACTCGTATGCTGTTAGAATTAAAGTTTTGACGCATTAGTTCACAAGTTTCCTATAAAAAACACAAAATACAGGTCATTTTCGGAACATATGAGGCCATGCGGCAGGAGGGAAAATATGAACAAGGAGGGAAAAAATGAAAATCGCGGAAAGCGCTACACACGATATTCAACTTAATGCATTGTCATAATTCATTTTGCTTTGTGTCATCGCCACATACAAATGCTAACGTGAGAGAAAGTGTAGTTAGGGCTGTAATTGACCTGCATTTTTCGGTCTCTGAAGCAGCGAGAAGGTTCCATATTTATGAAAGAGCAGCTCAGAGGAGGGAACTTGACTATAATGCGACCGGAAGTTTTCATAGCAAACGTTGATCTGGCCGGACGCGTATTTCGATGCTAAGATTGGTTGCAGAAGTTGAGCGTAAGTTATTGATTTTGCACTAGAAGTACCGGTATTATAAAATAAAATCTAAAAAAAAATGCTCCTTGAATAAACATATTCCTCGCGAATCTATTAATTATTAATATTATAAAAATTTGCAACCAAGAATATGGCGGATTTGAGGCATATAGCCACAGCCTTCTATACATGTTTGTTTTGGAACAAAACTGACTAAATAATCAAGAAAATACATGGATAGACAAGAGGCGTGTGTGAACCTAACCTTAAGTCTTCCTGTACATGCGCATATGCTCGTTCGTGATACTTAATCAAATACCGCCCGACGTTTTTTTATTTGACCGACTGTACAAGGGTTCCATTCAATAAAAGGAATCTGGAAATATAACTTCCAACTTGACATCTGTCGGCCAGTACTGGAATCAGCTTCAGGTGGTGGGGGTACGTCCATGCTATGGCTTGAGTAGGCTAATGGTAGTGGTTAGCGGTCCTGTACTTATGCTGTTCTTCCACGTAATGATCACAACCCTTTTCCAAGCCTGTCCGATATTATTTTGTAGTCTGTTGCCCAATAATCGATTCCACATTTTTTTTTTTGGTAATTCAGCTGTAATTATACTCCTTTAAGCATCAAGGTCATATCATGAGTTCGGGTTCTATGTATATACCACTACAGTAGGCAATGCAACTATTGATGCTTAACTATTTTCTATTGTGGGTGTGTATTATGGCGTCAGTAAATATCAACTGATATTAATTTTAATGGATATGATATAGGATGAAATGGTGAGGATGATTCATGCTATGTAAGTATTCAATTCGGTATTTTGCCTTTACGATTTTTGGAAACCATGAAAAAACCCATGCCGGCCCCGGGATTTGAACCATATCGGCCACAAACTCTTCTGACGTTATAAATGATTAAACTATATTTGTTGATGATAATTATGATAACAACAGTGATATCGAAGTTTTGCAGGACACACTATTCGTATTGTGTTGTACAAAGTTTCGAGATGTTTGTACTGCACCGATTTGATTACATAAGACATAAGCGTATTGAACACCAGTCCACAATTGACTGCGCGAAGTAAAAGATTCTGCTATAGCAGCGTTTCTCAACTTATGGTCCGCGGACCACTGGCGGTCCGTGAAGATGGTGCGGACGGTCCGCAGACATAATTAAAAAATATAAAGCAAGTAAAATTTTTCACATAAAATGAACACTAGATGTCAACGTTTTTAAAATTTTCGAAAATATAGGTTCTATTGCAAGTTTCCTTCCTTTTGCAGTTACAAACCACAGTTTGAAACCCACTGACGTCTATGGTTCCCTCTTTCATTCAAAACCCCGAAAAATAAGACTTTGTCGGAATTGGTTATTAGAGGGTTTTATTGTTGGAGGTGCCCGAGTATCTGATACCGGTAAACCTATGTTAGAAAAGTAAAAGTGTTCCCTATTACAGGCCGTGGAGGCCCAGAGGGTTCCAGGAGGTTAAGGCTCCCAGATTTTTAGACATTCGGCACATGAAGGGGAAGGTTCTCAGCATTACGCACTGGCCGCCTTTACTCTAGGATTCCTCCTGGTACTCATTTCTGTTAGAGGCTGAGTTGACCCCAAGGCCATAGCGCCACCAGAAGGATTAGACCAATTGAAAAACTCCAACGACCTCATCGGGAATCGAACCCGCGACCTTCCGGTTTGTAGCGCAGCGCCTCAACCACTACGCAAAGGCGTACCCCAAACCAATGTTATAATTCGTAATTATATTACCAAATTGGTAATAAATATTGAAGTCTGTTCAAAATATAATTTTACTGTCAATAGTTTACTTCCAATTCAATAACTGTGTTTCCGTCGAATTAAAAAATGTATTTAGAATTATTTCGTTATAATGGCCTATAATTAATATCTCAAACATTAGGAATATAGGCCTACATATAGCCTACTTTTAAAAATGAAATGTAAAATTAAGGGTACGTAAAAAAAAAATTAGACATTTTAGAAGTCCTCGGGTTCACTTATAGTGGAGTTAGGCGGTTGTTGCCATAAAGCTGAATGCTTTGATTGGCGCTTAGTGTAACCGTAAAGTTGAGACATACACACCGGTGTCGTGCACATCGGCACAGTCGCATTTTCGTGCACATCGGCATTGTATTTTTATCTTGTAATGGTTATCGTGCTCATCGCCACACACCACGTTGGGGGCAGGGGTGGACATAGAGACTCAAACCTACAGCCTCCTTCACCACGGCTCCAAGGCAGCACCCCTTAGCTACCGCGGCTAAGGAAACCGACCGTTGAATTTGTTTGAGACATATTAATTAAAGAGATTTACTCTTAAGACATGACAAAGTATTCATTAAAAGTATCGGCGACGACTTGAGGGTTTTTTATGACATTTCCTGATTCTATAAGTTTTATATCATCTTGTTTTTTTATTTGACCAGTTTCTTTTTTTACTATCTCCCAAAGGGCTTTAGTTTTATTATCAGATTTATTAATATAATTATCATGGTGATTTTGTTTCATATCGTAGATAGGTTGTCAGGTTAGGTTAGGTTAGGTTGGGTTGGGTTGGGTTAATTCAAAGTCTCATTCAATCGCAGGCAGATAAGAAGTTCTGGGTTCAAATCTCAACCCTCGTTACAAGCCAGATTTTATTGACTTGGGTTTCTTCATGGTTTCCTCATTCGCAAAGACAAACGCCTGATTTATTTATTTTCCATAACTCATCGCCGCTATTATAAACCTTTAAACTGAACATCAGGAAAGAAGACATCACTGAACAATATAAACAGATACACACGAATGAATAACAGCCTACTGGTAAACCTAAACACATGATATGACCATTATAAGGAGGTGTACATTAATTTTTTAATTTTACTTAGCGGTTTATTTTGTGAATGTACAAACCTCTATAATTCACATCTTAACATGTAAACTTATAAGTGTGAAAGTTTGTGCAACGTGTTTTGCACCGTTTATTTTTACCGTTTAGCTACTATAAGCCTCCAAGAAGATAAACACATACATTAAAGTTGTGTTCTCCATTCCACATTTTCAGACAACATATACGAAAATTAGATGTGATACAAAAAAGAATAGTGACATTTTTTAAAATCAGGAGACCTCATTTAGTTAAAATTACGTACTTTGCTGCAAAATTCATGCAGAGTTATTTGTCAAAGCCCAATATGAACACTGCAAACAATATTGTTGTCATGAGAACTGAATTGCATTTGATGAATTCAGTGCAATATTTTCAATTGGGCGTTACTCCGGCACCGGCCAACCGATTTGGTGCAATATTAATAGGCTTCCTCCTATGGACGTTATAAATGTGTATACCAAGTTTCATGAAAAATATGATACAACATATTTCATTTATCGTGCGTACACACAGACAGACGAACAGACATTTTCCCTTCCACCATACAATCTCAGAATGTACCTTCTGGCACTAATAACTAGGGATCGGATTTTTAGGTTTTTAAAAACACTGTTTTAGGTTTTCCATTAGGTGAAATAGTTTTTTTTAGGTTTTTTGTCCAAAATATCGTTTTCAGGTAGAATAATTGGTTTAATGAATTTGAATGTGCTACATAGGATTCAATACATAATACTTATAAAGTTTAACTTAACAAAATTGACTTAAATTTGTGTAAACTTTCTTTAGGAGAATATTATACAATTGAAGAAAGAAAGCATAAACAATCAAAAGAAGCAGTGAAAATAAGATTGCCTCACATTTCCTGGTTACAGTGTATCACTTAATATCTTTCAAGATTCTCAACTGTGAAGTTCTTCCTGGTCTCTTAGTTAATAGTTACTGTATCTAGACACTACCCTTCTCAGGATTCGAATCCGATGCTCCTAATTTAGTCATTAAAATACTTTATGGTTGGATGTGGTTCATGTGAAACTGATTATTTTCCTTTCTTCGGTTGTTACGCATGCTAACCGCACAACAGATCAACTAGGGACGAAAACTTCCCCCTTTTCTAGAAAGGTAAATAATACTTAAATAGCTTAAAATGGAAAGCACAAATTGAAGATGTTGGGATAATATTAATACTTTTAAGTACAATTTCCCATTCAATAAAATAAATTAAATCATTCAAAGCAAAATAAATCCCGGGGTTTTGGGTTTATCTATTTTAGTTTCTATAATTCGTAGTTTCTGGCAGGCTTGACAAAATATTACTTTGCCATATGTAGTGAAATTCAGGTCGTCGCCAATCCACTGCCGTAATGAACTCGATTTCATTTGTTTCGACATAATTAACACGTCTTCTTAAAACTCACAGTGTGACCACTCAGTATGAATAACAGGGAAGTAATAAAGGCAAACAAGGGCTTGTAAAACACAGAAATCTATATCCTTGTTCATACACGGCAACAATGGTTGTTCGTACGAATATTTTAAAAGGAATACGCCGGTACTCTTACACTTCCTCTCTAGATACTGTCCAACCTAGACGACAATGGGCTGAACGAAATGCTGATGGTATAAATTTCAACCCGACAAAAATTATTGTCTCTCCGCAAAATATCGATTTCTCAACTGACAAACAAAAAAGACAAAAAAGTAGCCTAAATTATATATTTTAGGTTTTATATCCCGTTTAGGTGTATTTAGGTTTTTATACCCCATTTAGGTATTTTTAGGTGCCATAGAATTAATGTGGGTGAATCCTATGGACATGATTCCAAAAAGTATATGAGCGCTTTTTGTTTTGGAAGTAAGGAAAAAAATAGGTAAAAACCTAAGAATCCGGTCCCTACTAATAACAACACCATTATAATAATAATAATAATAATAATAATAATAATAATAATAATAATAATAATAAATTAATAAATATATACTGTATTTGTAAATTTGAAATCAAAGCTTTTAATTCTACCATTTCTCATATTATGTTATCTTAAGGGCAGTTAGTTTAGGTCCAGCAATGTTTTCACAAACTCTCTATCTTCGAGAACACTGCATAACCCGCCGTTAAGACAGCTGAATGCGCACTCACTGGTATGAGAAGCGAAAAGATGCCATGGAGAAAGTCGTGTGAGTGTTTTCATTAGGTGCAGTAGAATGAAATGATGGCCATTTTAGCCTACTACGAGAAATTACTTTATTTTGATAGCTGATGGCATGAACATTTTAGTGATCGTTAAAATACCGAGAGCCTCTTCTAACGTAAAACGCTGTAAAGAACACCTGGGGCAGATCATAATATGCCATGCCACTTTCTCCGTAAATATTGCAAAGTACCGCAGCCATCAACTGTTTTCTCGTTTATTCCTACATGTGTTTTCCACGCGTTTCAGTATTCTTCTTGATTTTTTCTAACAATTAATGACTCGCGCACAATGTGCATTTCTTAACCTACCCAGTCCTGAACCCGGGAAAGGGATTTTTCACTACTGAAAAATGACACAATGATTACGCTCATAATTTATTTATTGTGCCTCATCTATAAGTTACATAAAATCGAAAGTGTTTGTGTGGATATATGGGTATGTACGATCCCTATACAGATATACATTTTTTTACCAGTGTGCACGAAATTTTGCAGACATACCCAGTTCAGTCCGAAAACTAACACTGTCAACATCAAAATTCAAACCACTCCTTTCCTTGAAGAATTATATAATTTCTGAGGAACTAGAACGCTATTTACCCTATGGGTGACTGATGACAACTTTTTCGTTAATTGTAATTTTGTTTTAAATATATTGTTACCTCACAGATTATTTATTTGAGGACTTTGTAGTTTTATATGGTGAGCTTTATTACTCTGTACTTGAATAAATGTACCATTTGTTTGAATTTCAAACGATAAATTAGCTCCAGAATATAAACAACAAAAATTCACTGCAGGAATTCCGTGACATGACATACAAATTACGCTGACCTAATTCTATTGCCAAAGCAATACTCCGATCATTTCATAATTTCGACGTCTTGAAATACCCGGTGTCGCTCGGGTTTTGTATTTTGTAACTCGAAATGAATTTATGAAGGACTTTCGATTTTCAAACTCTAGGTCCTTGCATTGGTATTTAGAATTTTAAAAGAGGAAGAACGACTTATCGCATTCAGAATATTAATTTAGAAAACGCTTTATAGTTTTTTTTATTGTTCATAGAGGATGTAGAATTTTGAAGCTCATAGCTTCTACACACCATGCCTGTTAGGGATTGAAAGAAGAAACAGAATTTCCGGTAACTTAAAAACATAGTTATTGTCTTTACGGAATATTTTATTTCTCACACTCATGTTACCATACAACTGTTTCGGGACAAATCAAAAAAGAAATTCAATATCACTTTCATACTTTCCTCCCCCAAAACCTTGGAAATAATATACTGCGCGCATAGGACTAAAAATGTGACGTCCTATTTTGTCTGCTTTTACATACTTAGGGCATCCATATTTATCAACTAAAAATACAGAGCCTGCAGCTATGAATAACGTATCAATGGATAGATTTTTTTTTACCGACTTCTGATATGGCATAACTTAATTGTTGACTCACAATCAGGCTGAGACAGCTGTCCCCACAATACGACCTCTTATTTTACATCAAACTGTGAAGTGAGAAAATGGTATTCTCTATGTCCAGGGCAGAGAAAGTTACGTGACTGCATCACATTGTGCATTATTTTCGTGGATTTCACGATAGCTTCTCTAATTTATCAAAGTCCCGTCTTTAGCGCTTCCAAAGCTACCAGTGAACACTGCCTACAATACACTGTTGTCATGAGAACTGTACGTGGAATGTGATTTGGATTTGATAATCCTGTGTTAAAAAGTATTTTGTCTCCTAGAAAACATTTGATTTTTGCCATTTAAAATAAAAATTTTGCAAAATCCCTTCTTAGTTTGCACTTACATTAAGAAACGAAGGTACCGTCAAAATTTCAAGTCTCTACCTTTTATATTTTAGGCTCTACGTCGATTCTCTGTCAGTCAGTCTTTCATTAAGTCAGGACAAAGCCTTCTTATATAGGCTATATAAAAGAGATTAGGCTAATGAAAATACAATTCAGTTTTCAGTGTATTCTTTACTTTACAGTGTTCAGATAGGGCTTTGGAAACTACATAATACTGGGCTTTAACAAATTCGGACGCTGTCGATGTAATGCAGCGTTAGTGGTCCGCGGAGACGGTGCAGATGGACCGCAGACATGATTTTAAAATATAAAGCAAATGGAAAGTAAAGAAGTAACACTTTTACTTCCTCTGCCCGTACCATAGGTACTATAGGTAGAGGAAGTATTGTTTTCGACCCCAAAATTCGAAGTTGAGTTTTTAGCATCTGTCTGCTGTGAACACTCTAGCTCCAAAACGGAAAATCGTATGAAAACAAAATTTCGTATTTGGGTCAGGTACCTTCTGAAGATGTGAGGATTGGCGACTATTTTCTCTTATTTTTAAGGGGACTTTACATAAAGAAATTTTCGTTTTTCGCTATTTTCTCGAAAACGGCTGTAACGATTTTCTTTAAATTTTGCACATGGGTTGCTTATACTAAGAGCTAAAACTTTTATTTGAAACATTTTTTTCGAGAAAATTCTCTGAGGGTAGTTACAAGCCACCCACTGTTCACCCACTGTTTGTAGAAAGTTTTTCTTGCGTGATGAACAACTGAATTCGCGCTCTTTCATGGCCTCTTATTAAGTGCCAGTATGGTACTTTATGAGATTGTGTGGTGGACGAAAAAATGTCTGTCCGTCTGTCTGTCCGTCTGTCCGTGTGTCTGTACGCACCATAACTCAAATACGCTTTTTCGGATTTTCATGAAACTTGGAAAACACATTTATAATGTCCATGGGAAGAACCCTATTGATATTGAACCAAATCGGTTCACCGGTACCGGAGTAATGCCCAATTTAGTGCCTATTTTAATAGATTATATTAGAAGGCACCATAGCTCAAATACGCTGTATAGGATTTCCATGAAACTTGGTATACGCATTTATGAAGCCCATGAAAAGTACCCTATTGAATTTGAACCTAATCTGTTGACCGGTACCGGAGTAAAACCCAATTTAGTGTCTACTTTAAAGGCGCAATAACTCAAATACGCTTTATCGGATATTTATGAGACTTCGTATACGCATTTATAATGTCCATGGGAAGACGTTTATTGACCAAATCGGTTGGCCAGTACCGGAATAATGCCCAATTCGCGATAACTCAAATATGCTTTATTGGATTTTCCTGAAATGTTGTATACCCATTTATAATGTACGTGGAAAGACGTCTACTGATATTGGACCAAATCGGTAGACCGGTACCGGAGTAAAACCCAATTTAGTGTATATTTTAAAGACGCGGTAACTCAAATAGGCCTACGCTTTACCGGATTTTTATGAAACTTGGTATACACATTTATAATGTCCATGGGAAGACGTCTATTCATAATGGATAAAATCGGTTGACCTGTTTCGGAGTAATGCTCAATTTAGTGCCTATTTTATGGTAATATACGTATTCGAAAGAATTTATAAAAAAAAAGAATGAAAATCAGTTATCTTGACAACATAGCCTATTGTTTTACTGTGATCTTATAAGGCCTTGGAAATTAAAATACAGGTAGCTATGACAAAAAACATATTGATTTACATGCGCTTATCCAACTAGACCGTTAAAATGACCCAGGTGGCCGAGATGGTAGACCTTTCTTCTTCCATAAGCCCTGCTTAATGAATAAATCTGGAGCTTAACTTGGAGATCAATTAAAAAAAAAAAACATATTCTGCATATCATAATTGCAGTCGTAACTGATTAAACAAAAACATACGTGCACTTTGTTACATCAGTTTACCTGATTTTATTCTATATAAGAATGTGAAGTGAGAAAGATGTATTGTTGGCCATGCATAGAGTAAAGAAGTATCTGAGGGAAATATTCGATAAATTTCGGAAATTATATTTTACGGCGGAAAATTCAATACACGTCTGCAGTCATTTGTTCTTTTTTTTTTAAGTTTGTTATATAGCCTGCACTTTTAGTCGCATCATTGAAAGAAGAGGTATTTATAGGATAATTAGCGTAAAATTGTGTCTTGCGATTCTGTACAAGGATATGTGAATACTGCTAACTTTTATTTGGGCAGAGGAAGTTATGTGACTTTCACATCAGATATTTTTTACATATTTCGTTATAATGACCTATAATTAATACCCCAGATATTAAGAATATAGGCGTTCTTTTAAAAATGGAGAAAGTAAAAATTACGAAATAAAGAAAAGCACAAACGGCACGTAGGAAACATAAATCTCAGCGCATAGCCTATTATGCGTTGTAATCGTAGTCCTAATCGCATTAAAATGGGATAAAAATAAAAAGGTACACAGGAATTTAATCCAATTAACATATTTTGCCTACAAATAACAACATTTTATTCTATCTTTATTAAAGAAATCTGAAAATTCATATTCTTTATTAATAACTCGTAGATGAAGTCTCGCATTCTTTACTTGATAATGGCTTGCTTTAGTTTAATCATTATGCTATTGCGAGAAGCAACAAGGATAAGATCTATTTTTGTAATCGATCTCTGAGCTAAGCTCCAGATCGTTTCATAATATTATAGCGTAGGTCCGCCGCCGTGGGTGGGTCGTCGGTAGCTCGTCTGCCTTCCGCCCCGGCGGTCCTGGTTGGGGAATTTTCATTAGTGTAAAATCCCTTTCCCGCGTTCAGGACTAGGTGTTTAGGATTAAGTATTAAACCCCGGTAATACGAACGTTATTTAAATTTTGGTAATCTGATGTATGACAGCGTGACACATTCTCCAAGTCGAAAGAACGTAGACTATCTAAAATATGATCTAACATTAACTTTTTTAAAGTGACCCCTATACAAGCCATGGAGGCCCAGGAGGTTGAGGCTCCCAGATTTTGGATATTCGGCACATGGAGGTGGTAAGGTTGTCACCGGCCGCCTTTACTCCCAGAATTGCTCCTGGTACTCATTTCTGTTAGAGGCTGAGTCATATTGTTATAGGCTATAAAGATTGTCTTTTTTCCTATATCCCCTATGTTGGGGCGAAGGGCCTCCAAGTGGAGGTTTCTGTTACCTATGTGAATTTTTTTGTTACTCTTATTTTCCTGGAGAGAGCAGATAAGCCATATGGTCGAACAACATTAATGTTCGCTGCGAGTTTTTCGCTAATAACTCATGAACGAATGTGAAAATGGAAAATCCGGCTTCGATGTGCATTTGGATTTTCTTCAGCCCATCTGTGTTGACAATGTCTTTGCATCCGTAGACTTTGCTGCCCATCGCACACAGACAAAATAAAAACAGAAAGACATACACTTCCTCTTATCCAATAGATAATAATTAATTTCTGAGATTTTCTTGATTTAGTTATAAATTTTAATTAAAATTAGATACACAAGTAATTTGAGCCGATTGAGCACCGGATTCTCATGTTGTACAGGTAGGGGAAAGAAAAGCGGACCGACTAAAATATCCAAGTTGCCATATGAGCCACTGCGCATGCCTAGCGGCATTCACAGGATAGCAGGGAATGTATAGAAATTTGTTCTAGACAATATAGACAATCAATTAAGAAGTAATTTCACGTAATTTGCATTGCTTGTGAAAACAAACGTTTCCGTTACATCTCTTACATTTACTTACATATCACATTCTGTTCTTTATGTTTTTACATGCACGTCTCTTGAATTATTTATGAAGCAGGCTATTTTAATTCAAGGGAATTCACGCTGCTTCGTATTCAATTGCCAGACTTCCTCCCCTAATTGAGTGACCCAGTTATTTCATCCCTCCGAATCAGTCGTCCTAATTCCACAGCTCAGACAGGAAGAGATAACATTATTAATTGCTAGCAGGTGCTAGTGGCTCCGCCCGCGTTTAACAATGCAATCGCTTGATTTTAAAAATAATTTATTTTTTGCACGACTTAACTAATTAGTGATACTTACGAATGTTGTTGCCGTGGATCGTAAGTTGACATTCCCACACAATCGTGTTGCTAAGGACGTTGCGATGCGGTTAAATTACTTACGGTGCTTGCGCCACGTCATAATTCATTACGATACACTTCATAATACAAGCCTTTATGGACACGGCCCCCAGGACAAATATTCGGTTCCCATAACAACAAACACATGCGAATCACTTTCTGAAATAAACATCTATTTTCAAGAATGTATTTACATAATATTTTCAGGTAATATCACAATTAATATAATTAAATTGATATAAATAATCATCGTGCAAAAAACAGCATGCAAAACACGGGCCGTAAAGGCATTTATGGGTCTCGAAAACTTAAAAACCCTCGGGTGCGCCTCGGGTTTTCAATCTGTTTCCTCGACCCGTAAACGTGCCTTTCCGCCCTTGTGTCGCAATATACTATTATACCATTATAATATACCATTATAGTCTATCCATAATCTTAATCTTAGAATTTCGAAAAGCAGGGAAGTCATGGGATAAAACTTTTTTAAGAAGTATAGAAATTGCTATGGATTGGTAGACAACCATTCAGATAACCTCTTTGGGCAACATACTTGAGCACACACATCACAAGAGTATGGTTTGCTACTACTTTTCCAGCAGAGGCATCCAATAGAAGACGTTAACTGCAGTATAACTTGGCAATTCACAGTTTTCGACAAAGATGCACTTATAAATGTAACCATACAGTGGCAATTGCAATTACAGCAACCGATCCACTATATCTCATATCTTCCTCGTCTACTTTCCAACCTATACCGGATTGCCACAGCGATAATCCAACTTTCAGTGAAGACCACTAGTCCTACATGTTACTTCTTGTTGGAAAATTATCATTCAAAATATATTATGGAAGCAATTACACCGCACATTGACCACGGACTCCAAAGTGAGGTTAACAGAATCTTCACATTCGGTTGTTTGCTTTTGCTCCGCACATATCTTGGATCGAGTTTAGAGTATACACGTGTTTTGAAATGAGTCCATTGAAACTTAATTAATTGCACTTGGTGAAATGTACAAATTAATAGAGTGATCGATTGGTTGTAGGTGGGGACAGATCCAAAGCTGATGGAATACATTTGTTTTGTTTTCGCTCTTGCTGATGTCTACATTGAATTCAACTTGTTGCTTGTTTTCAAAACAAACTCAAAATCTATCATCACTTTACAAACATGTCACTGTATTGTCATCAGGATTGTAGAAAAATTCAAGAACTGACCTGAACGGCAGAAACGTGTTGAAAAGTAGAATCCAACGAATTTACAGGGAGTTAACACCGAAATATTTTACCTGCGTATAGAGGAGACATAGACAAGGAACTTTTATTAGGAGACTTTTGTTCTATGGATTCAATTTTTCGTGTTACAGCATAAAATCTCCCTGGGCATGGCCGCCACTGACTGCTAACATTAGAAAAAAAAAACACTGGAGTTTTGAATAAAAGAACTAATGTAATGGCGGCCAGTCATGTGATTAGTCTGTAAATTTTGCAGATTATGGAAAAACTAAATTCTGTACCTCAGAGCCAAACGAACGTAACTGCCAAAAACTAAATTTTACAGGAGGAGCGAAAAACAAAATTATGAGCAATAAAGGGGAATGGAGTTACTACTTTTTGGCTCTCAATATCTTGGTTTCTAATGAAATTATGGATATAATATTAATTGGTTCTATAGAGGTCAAGAAGTTAGTAAAGAATGAAAAAAACCAAAAAATATGAAATTTGGAGTTACGTTCCTTTGGCTCTGGGGTACAGAATTATGATATAGCTGTTGATGAATGATTAAGAGTCAGGTTTTTATCGATCGCTAGGAAAGCATGAAGTCAATTTAATGAAAATTGTAACCCTATTTCGCTTCATTGTTGACTTATGAGCACCAAATTGGTGTGACTTTAACACACTTTTTACGTCATAGAGCAAGTTGCTTGTCTATGTCCCGTCTATACACAGTTAAAATATTTCAGTGTTATTCATCAACACCCTGTATATAGGTAGATTTTAAAACTCGAGACCAATATGAGGCGCTCAGAATACTCGGGACTTAGACCACTTGTTTTCTGATTGCCTCTTGATAATAATGTTGTAACATTTACATCTCTGGTAAGATTTCTTTAATATTACCAGAACCGTTTCTTTTTTGAAAGACCTTCTAACACAGGGTTTGGTGGAGTATACATGATCATGTGGTTGGTACCTCTCAGACTGTAGAATAAAATATCCATGAGTTGGGTTCTACTCAGGTACTCCCTGTAGTAAGGTGTGAGAGGGACATTTATCATCATGGTGTTTCGAATGTCCTCTTGGGAATGATGTGGAAAGTTAAACGCAGGCAAAGCGGCGGATTTTGGAAAATGCCTCAAGATGTTCAAGCCTACATCAAACCTCCTCTTCATCTGGACTGAACGGTCATCCACGAATGGCCATAGATACGGACCTGGGCCGTGGCTCTGGAACACAGAGTTTCTAGATGGATCGCCGTAGAAAAGCTGCAGACTGCTCTTGCTGTATTCTCTCTCCAAATCCTTAATCTGCTTGGAGATGGGGGGTCCACCCGCCATCATCACCGCAGGGGCGATGAACACGTCGTAAAGTTGTTCGCAGATCGCTCCTAAAATATTAGAAATATTAGAAATTGAGTATCACAGATATACTCAGGCTGTTCGGACCTACAAAGTCTAAAAAGGACTGATGATGATCTCTTAGAATACGATTACCTCCACAAAGTCTCTGGCCTTGAAGACTAACCCAGCCAGCGAGCTTCTCGTTACCAGCTTGCGCGGAATCGCTGCGCGTAAAATCAGTGAGTTACTGTTGAGCACAGAGTGAAGATCATGCAGCACGTTGCCAGTGGTAGAAAATACTATAATAGTTGAGTGGAGGGATAATACCGCAGAGAGACGGATACAGACAACCCGTGGAGTGGGATAGCCAATCAGGGTGCAGCTACCTCCCCTCGGCAGGAACTCTACGAACGGTGAGACTCGCTCCTAAGGTGTATACGTAAAAACCCAGTGACTTTGTGGAAGTAATCCTACTCTAAGATTGAAATGCGCATATCCTAGTGAAAAGACGCAATAAAGTTCAAGTGATGTAACGGATATTACAGAAACCATAATCAACAACAGCTAATTAGATCAACAAAGAAACCCACAACGTTCAACTTTAGTACATCTACGAGTACATACGGAAATTGGATACGGCTTACTAAAACTATAAGTAATTCGCCGTGGGTGAGTCGCTAGCGCGCCTGCCTTCCACTCCGGCGGCCCGGGTTCGATTCCCGGCCGGGTCGGGGATTTTTCAGTAGTGAAAAATCCCTTTCCCGGGTTCAGGACTGGGTGTTTGTCAGTAGGTTAAGATAATGCACATTGTGCGCGATTCCTTAATTATTAAGTAATTCTGAACTTTCATGCTACAATATATATATATATATATATATATATATATATATATATATATATATATGTTACGGTCAATGTGATTATTCAGGGCAGTTTTCATAATGCTTGGTCATAAAATAGGGCAATTTAATAATTTTACGACAATCTAGGATTATTTCTTACACTTCCCGGTCATTATTTATACTGATACAATTTTTCTGGTGACTTTAATAAATTGACAGCAATTTGGCAACGTGCGTCTGGTGTGATTCTCCCTAACCTAACCTAACCTAACCTAACCTATGTAACTCGAAATGTAACCAAAGTGGAACCTGCTCTAATAAATAAAAACTCTTGGATTTGACATATTGTGTGTATATGTATATATATATATATATTTTTTTTTTGATAGGCTTACGTATTTTTTATACTTATGTACTTTAATATAATATCCTCTTATTTTTGTATGTAGAGAAATATAAATAACAATTCTCTCAAATTGCCCATTCAGTTCCCAGCATTATTCATAATGCGCGGGCAAAGGGTTAATTTCTATATAATTTATCATTTAGTCACATCCCATTGGGCATTTTTTAAATTGCCCGGGCATTATAAATAATGCCCAATTGTTTACATTGACCGTATCATATATACTGTTCTATAACACTGACTATTGCTGAACAGTCTCGGCATAATATTTTACTTGTTTAGGAGCTCATACAAGACATACTTAGTTTAGATTTTAACTAATTATAACGTTCAATCAATATATTCTAATGGTTTATAATTTAAAAATTAATTCATCAATAGTGTGTTACTCCTATGTAAAACATGTGTAACATTTTCAATTTGATATGACAAACTATTTTATGAATGTATATTAGCAACATAAGAAGCTCATGTATATATGGTTACATTGTGTAAAAGTGTAATTATAAAACAAGGTGTAAAAGTAAACTTTACATTAACTGAACTTTTAGCTTGATTTGGTGGTTTAGGTGGAAAATTTATTTATACTAAATTAGAAATCCCGTTAAAAGGACATAATTTCCCTGTAATATTATAATGCAAGTATAAAATGCAAGCAAACTTTTCAGACTGAAAAATTGAATGCCATAGCCAGGATTTGAACCAGGATCTTCAGCTCTCCATGCCGCTGCTTTACCACCTGAGCTACCATGGCAACATGCCGGCACAACATTAAATTCTCCAACCGACTCACATTTCCCAGAATACCACCAGGCGTTCTCAATATGAGATATCAAACTCGTAATTGCTTTTTAGACCCGGGCTTCATAGTAAACCACTAGTAGATCACAGTGGAATGACAATTCTTTCACACTAAAGTGGAAAGGTGAAGTCAGACCTTTCCATCAGCATTGCCCACGCAATCGTATCACTTCGGTTAATTTCATTAACGCGGTATAATTTTAGCAGGCACGAAAGACATATACCTGAACGCACAGCTACCATGCGCACTGGACAGTTCAGTGTTGCCAGTCTCAAGACTAGACAGCATTGTTATTGTGGATATTTACTGTCTGAAAAATTGGTTAGCAGTATGGTAAACAGACCCATTGCAGGAAAGAGTAGCAATAGATCTTACGTCTGTCCATAAAGCTGTCTTGAGCTGTCATGAGTGCATGAACTGACTTTGGGACATGAGCTGTGCATTCACGAGAACTTTCTTATTCGAGTTCTGTCACCACTACAACAAACCTTCGATCCCCGGTGAGGTCATTGGATCTTTTCAATTGAAAAGTCCAGGGAAAAATATTAGATGGAAATTTACAGTGAAGTGTTCAAATCTGTAGCAAGATTGAGATCGGAAATATACACACAAAACTTCACTAAAAAGGTATATTTACCCAGAATGATCATTTCAACGGGTCTTCCCGCCATCATCAGCTGATTCCGACTGGCCCTCTGGCGGCGCCAGAGGGCCAGTCGGAATCAGCTGATGATGGCGGGAAGACCCGTTGAAATGATCATTCTGGGTAAATATACCTTTTTAGTGAAGTTTTGTGTGTATATTTCCGATCTCAATCTTGCTACAGATTTGAACACTTCACTGTAAATTTGCAAAATGCGGTAAGTGAATGTTTTTGATGTCATAGGATAATTTAACGAATGGTACAAGTGAACAGAACACCAGCTTAGGCCCATATAAAGATCACGTGGACAAAAGTTCATAGTTAGGACTAGGAAGTTGTACAAAGCTCATTTTCTTTTCCACGTACGAAGACGATTCATTGGATTACTGTAGGGAAGAAGATGGTAGATTTTATTTAGTGTTTGCTTTTTTCGACTTTTTGCGCCTATTTTTTTAGGATTTTTTAATAAGGTCTTAACGGTTTTGTTTTTCGCAACTTCACATTCTTTCAGCTAGCAGACCCGCGGAGAAAAGGAAATTGCAATTTTTGTTGGGGAAAAGCGAATATTCTTATTTAACAAAGACATTATTTTACAGTGTCTTGTAACTTATAGGGCAAATATTCAGTTAGCTAAGATAAACAGTGAATCATCATCATTATTATTATTAATTAACTTGCATCACAATTTTACAGTTATTAGTAGGGTTCGGATGTTTTCGACCTAAAAAAGTGGAAAATATGACTGAAAATATCACCTTAATAAAATCAGGTAAACTGATGTAAAAAAGTGCCAGTATGTTTTTGTTTAATCAGTTATGACTGCTATTATGATATGCAGAATGTGTGTTTTTTTTTTTAAATTGATTTCCAAGTTAAGCTCCAGATTTATTCATTAAGCAGGGCTTACGGAAGAAGAAAGGTCTACCATCTCGGCCACCTGGGTCATTTTAACGGTCTAGTTGGATAAGCGCATGTAAATCAATATGTTTTTTGTCATAGCTACCTGTATTTTAATTTCCAAGGCCTTATACGATCACAGTAAAACAATAGGCTATGTTGTCAAGATAACTGATTTTCATTTTTTTTATAAATTCTTTCGAATACGTATATTACCATAAAATATACACTAAATTGAGCATTACTCCGAAACAGGTCAACCGATTTTATCCATTATGAATAGACGTCTTCCCATGGACATTACAAATGTGTATACCAAGTTTCATAAAAATCCGGTAAAGCGTATTTGAGTTACCGCGTCTTTAAAATATATAGACTAAATTGGGTTTTACTCCGGTACCGGTAAACAGATTAGGTTCAAATTCAATAAGGCACTTCTTATGGACGTCATAAATGGGTATACCAAGTTTCATGGAAATCCGATACAGCGTATTTGAATGATGGCGCCTTTCTATTAGAAAGGCGCCATAATCTATTAAAATAGGCACTAAATTGGGCATTACTCCGGTACCGGTGAACCGATTTGGTTCAATATCAATAGGGTTCTTCCTATGGACATTATAAATGTGTTTTCCAAGTTTCATGAAAATCCGAAAAAGCGTATTTGAGTTATGGTGCGTACAGACACACGGACAGACGGTCAGACAGACGGACAGACATTTTTTCGTCCACCACACAATCTCATAAAGTACCATACTGGCACTTAATAATTACTATATAATGACCATAAATCCGAAATAGCCTATGACCTCATAAAAGTACGTATTTTCCAAAAATAATTATTCCAATTTAAAACGTTTTATGGCACTAAATTATTGCATCACATCGATTCAATAAGATAATCACTTTTTACAATTTTACAGGTGATTTACAGTTTTACTTGTAAAGAACTTCTAATCTGTTAAAGTTTCCAGATACCATTGCAAATGTGAACTGAAAATATTTATAAACATGTCTATTGGAAGTTGTTAACAACAAGTAGGAAGAGGTAATTGTGCTATTACTTGTTATTGTCCCTTCACATTTCAGTTAACAGTAAAACCAAAATATTCGTGACTCTTTTTCGAGGGAAAATATTAAGTCGACAATTTATTTCACATACACATACTGCATAATTGTGCTCTTTTTCCGAATTTATGACTGAAATATGAGGTCGAAATGCAAATATGACCGAAATATTACAAAGACCATGAAATATGCATAATAAAAATGGTCCGATTAGGATAACAAATGTGCAATTCATGTTTAATTTGTGTTTGCGGCGGGAATGGCGGTCAGGATAAAAATATGACATGACATAAACATCCGAACCCTAGTTATTAGGCCCTTTTCAGAATATTGACAGCTCTTTTTAGGCAATTAATAGGCCTCCAACTTTCGAGCTCTCCTCGTAGATAGGCTATAGGCCTATAATTTGCACAGAAATAGTATTAGATCTATACAGGCCCGTAGCCAGGGGTCTCCAAGTCTGAAACTATAACTACTTTAACATAAGTTCTAAAATTAAATTTGAGTATACTCACCCAACTTTTCGAACATTTTGGTAATCACGCTGAGTCTCAATTAAAAACTTGAAGTCACTCTTTAATTAGACAAACAGGTAATGCAAATATTCGTTACCATGGAAATGAATCTGGTGCTTATGTTGACAATGAAGGAAGGCTACGTTTATAAAGCCAGATACTTGAGTTTTCTTACGCATACAAATTCCATTTCTGTCGGTTTGTTAGATTTTGAACTAAAAAATTAATATTGAAAAATTTGTACATTTAAAAATGAAATTTGTCACACAATTTTTCAGTAATATGTCTGAACTATTTAAATAGGACTAATGTCATATTCAGAATAATTTCGTCCATTAGTTTTCCTACATCTTCACTAAAATAGAGGAATAATTAACATTCAATGTAATTGTCAAATTTAAAAAAAAATCGTGGTCATCACAATATTTTATTTTTTATTGTAAAAGCTATTGACCTAATCAAAATTCGCATGAGCTATTTTGTCAGTAATTTAGCACCAAGACAAACCTCCGTATAGCGATATTTGCTGTACGGGTTATTGATATATCCCCATATTAGGAAGGCGATATGCAGAATAGTTTCTGATTCAAGCAGCAGATTACAAAGAAGGCAAAAACAATTGCTCAAAAAATCCAACTAATTGAAATTCCGCAAATTTTGTTTCTAAACTCACCGACTACCGTTGAGCGGTGACAACATGGATCACGAAAAGACAAAATTGAGAAATTTCAAACTCGTTGAGAGTGGGATTAAGGGCACACATCTGAGCCAGTAGAAAGCGAACTCTGTGCTTTTGTTTCTCTTCCGGAATTTATAAAAGTGCAACCATTATCACGTCTGGTTTGCAATAACAATTGAACCGCAAAAGGATGTTTCTAAAATAACTCCGTTTAACGTAATTAATCCAGGAAATTTGCCAGGACGATAGAAAATATCACTAAATGTAGGATTATCGTTATGTCGACTTGTGTTATACCGAGATTTGACTGTATTAGACCTACTACCCGCGCGCCACTTCTTGGGCGCTGCATTTACGGGGAAGTGAGGGTCGGGGGGAACAAAACATAGCTAGTCCACCAGTCTTTCTGTAATGTTGTAAACCATAAAAATAACGTTTCAGCAGAATCGCGCGTATGGTATTTTATGTAGTGACTTTAATATACAACGATTTTAATGCAGTCCAATAATATAACATTGTGACGGTATTGCGTAACAATTAATTACACGTCATAAGCCTTTGGTTATGAAATAAGTAATCAAATAAGAATATTATACATAATATACGCTCAATATTTTTACACTGGAGCATAAAGAGGAGTCTTAGCAGAACATGCTTCACCATTTCATGTTTTAAAACGTAAGAGAGGTAAGGCATCTAAAAGTGGAGAAAGCTATAGGCCTAATTTTAAATGTATTTAATACAAATTGTGAAAAGTTCGCTCAACTTTCAGTCCATGAAATTGACATCAGAGTTCACGGGATCATCAGAAATTAGCACATACGGAACTCTTAAAGAGGTGAGGAAAGTGTTGGATGTACAATGAAGTGTTTGTGAAATCAGCAGTTCGAAAGATTGTATTTTTCCCCATAACTCCATGCGTCAGAAAAGATAATAATAAATAAATAAGAATCCTGAGACAGAATGAAAGCTTAGTATTGACACCACTAGATGTCAGGGTGTATAGCGTACTTCGTGTTTCAATGTTGTCAGCTTTACCTACGAAGTTGAACGAAACCTACCGAATGAGGACTAAGGAGCCGAGCGCTCAAGAAATCGCGCGCGGGTAGATATACAAGTCCGTAGCCAGGGCAAATCAAATTTCGGAGGGGGCCAAGTTCAAAACAAAATGAATTGAAACGTAAGTTTAAGCTTATTGTTCTTTAGTGAGCATTCACACCGAAATAGCGAATGCGATCTGCAGTTTAACGTAAGTTGTATATTTTTACTTGAACTTGAACTATTTACTTGAGAAACCCATTTAAAGTAATGTAATTTACCTAAAGAGAATATTAGTTTCAGCAATTTTAATCGAGGCTTTTTTCCTACTAGTTTCGATTGCCATATCGTATAGTCTACGCATGTGCAAATTGTATGTTAAATAGCTCTCTTTCCAGCAGTTTTCAAGACATCTTTGCCATAATCTACCGCTACACAAGCGAATATGTGTTGAATTTTCTTAACAATTAGAAAACAGCTGAAAAGGCAACTGTACGCATGCGTCATCCCGAGTAGCGGCGCATGAAATAAGTCCAGATCTATCTGAAGAGTCCGTCGCCGTGGGTGAGTCGGTAGCGCGCCTGCCTTCCACTCCGGCGGCCCGGGTTCGATTCCCGGCCGGGTCGGGGATTTTTCAGTAGTGAAAAATCCCTATCCCGGGTTCAGGACTGGGTAGGTTAAGAATATGCACATTGTGCGCGATTCCTTAATTATAGATCTATCTGAAGAAATGAATGTCGCACTCTGCGAGCTTCATTATTGCCACACTACTTAGGTGTGAAGACTTGAACTTGTTTATTTGGGATTTAAAATGAGTAGCGCACAACCTGCATCCAAGTATTGCGACTCGCTTGCTACGCTACTTCGGTGTGAATGCTCCCTTAAGCATATAAATAGAATGCTTATTGGACTCGTCGGATGATAAAACACAAATCTACTCGTATCTATAATAAAAACGAATGTGTGTGTGTCTGTCCTTTATGCATTACTACCGCGAAGGTTTTTGGCATAGTAATCTTTAATTTTAGCTTTCATTCGCGGGTTATGATGAAAAACGGGAAGAAAAGTGCATTTTTTGCTGTTTCGAAGCATAAGTTTTCAGTAATACATTTCAATTGTCAAATCAATTGCAGGTGCCTTTGCCTACTTTTGTCATACCTTGGAAATAAAAGCTTGAATATTGTAAGCCCAAACTGGTCGATTCATTTGTTTATAATGTCAAGGCACGCAGATATCTGAAATTTTCACCCTAGACGGAAGAAGGATAATGACTAGCGGCCTAAATGGGTAAACATTGTTCGATTTGGACGAAAGTCACTATGCAGGGGTTTTCTGGGCCAGGGAACTCGAATCTGAGATTATTTTCCCCATGCTGCGCTTTCTAATCGTGGAATTCACTTCAAAGCCGGATTTATAGCTCTCTAATTAATTAGGCCTATCAATGTTTAATTTAAACCTATGAATGTTTTGCATGGAAAGTGTTAATAAATATAATATCAATTATTTTGCTCTTAATTTTTAATCTTCCGATTAATAATTATCGTGGGCGAAGCCGCGGGGATCTGCTATAAGCTATAAAAAGCTATATCTAGCGTTTTCTGAGGAAATAGTTTGAGTGTGATAAGTCGTTCTTGCTCATTTAAAATGCTAAATACCTATATAAGGACCAATAAGTTATTTTCGAATTACAAAATAAGTTACATAACCCGAGCGACGCCGGGCCTTTTAAGCAGTAAAACATAACTTATATTTAAAAAAAAAAAACTCAATTTACAAAATTTGGAATTACTCATTTGGTAGTTGTTGGATATATAAATCAATTTAAAATACAGACTAAACTAAAACTAAACTCCATGGCGCTACATCCCTGGAGGGACTTGGCCTACCACCTGACCGCTGCGTCATCTCCCGTAGGCAGATGGCAGGATTGGGGGCATGTGGTCAGCATGCCGACACCCACGGCCGTTAATGGTTTAAAATACAGACAATAAATTAAAAAACACATGTGTAGGCTAATATAATACAACAAAATATGTGTTAAATGACAACACTGTCAGTTTCAAAGAATTCACTCAAGACTATAGAAGGGGTTGACTATTAGCCATGCATGTAGTCTTCTTTTAAAGAGTGGAAGCGTCATTCTATCGCTGAACTGTGGAGCTTGTCAAATAATTTCAAACCTGTTACTGAGTAACTATTTTGCGTCTTGCTTAATCTACAAAAGGGAATCTGGAAAATGTTTTCATCGCAAGTGTTATATCCAGTTTTCCTTACCTTAAAAATAATTGAACCTTATCTTAATAAAGATTAAATGTAAGTAAATCTCTATATATATAAAAGGCTTTGTCCTGACTGACTGAATGAATGACTGACTGATTGACTGAATGACAGGAATCAACGTACAGCCTAAACTATAACAGGTAGAGACTTGGAATTTTGGTAGTACCTTCGTTTCATAATGTAGGTGCTCACTAAGAAAGGATTTTGAAAAATTCTGATTCTAAATGCCAAAAATTAAATGTTTTTGAAAATACTTAAACCCTTTTTACATAGAATTATCAATTCCAAATCACAGAATATATTGTTGCCAAATGGTATCAGGTGGGCTTGGAAAAAACAAATGAAATGCACTTTTGACAAATAAGAGAAGTTATCAAAATAATTCATGTTATAAATAAATATTAGAGAATGAAATCCACTAAAATAATGGAATCACATAACTTTCTCTACCCTGGACATAGAGAAAACAAAACGAGGTATGGTAATGTGTATATTATTATATTATATCGCAGGTTTTTGGAGAGAAAAGTATGAAAGTGATAATGCTTTATGGTAACATAAGAGTGGGAAATTTCCCGTCTCGATATTACAATTTTATGTTACAGGAATTTCTGTTCCTTCTTATTTAAACCTCTACCAGGCTTGCTGTGCACTGTACAGGCGATGGGATGCAAAATTCTAGATCCTCTATGAGCCATAAAAAACTATATCAAGCGTTTTCTGAGGGAATAGTTTGAGTGTAATAAGTCGTTCTTCCTATTTCAAATTATAAATGCCTATATAAGGACCTAGAATTTAAAATTGAAAATCCTTCATAAGCTAATTTCCAATTACAAAATACAAAACCCGGGCGACGCCGGGTCTTTTAAGCTAGTACATTATAAATTAATTACATTTAAAATTTTTAACTTAATAAACAGTGATTTACAATGTGTCTTATTGGATGAACGAGTAAGAATTCTCACAACTTTCTTTTGTAACTTATAAGTAATACTTCATCCACTCGTGCACAATTCCCTCATAAAATCAGACCATAGCTAATTAAAGATTGTAAGAATGGAAAATAGGCACAGCCTATGCAGCTTTCGATGCTGGAAAATGGGTGAAGTTTAATTTTTTTCTCAGCAAATAATGGTTTTTTACCCTTGCAATCTGGCATGCTCTATATTGACTAATTCTACAATTGAATACTATTTTCAGAATTAATTTAAGTATTACAGTTAATGGCTAATTATCATAGGTAATCCCACGAGAGTTGACGAGTTTATCGATAGATTCGCGACTGCGAAGCAGGATCGAATTTATCTGATGTAACTCGTCAACTCGAGTTGGATTTATTAGGACTATTCCATGAATAAAATGTATCGGAATATATAAATAATAATTACTTTCGTGCTTTGTTGTATAAAAACAAAACTAACAGTTGTGAGATCACGGCATAATGTGAACCAACCACAAGATCAGTAAACTATACAGGTTGCGTATTCCGGGATAGACCAATCGCAGCACTTGAGTGTGTGACATCAGAAGATTCCAGATCTCGCAATTTTCAGATTTTACTCAGTCTAGAAAATCTTACACCGCGTGATTAAACTCGTAACCTTTAATTAACCCTTTGTCGGATTTCTTTGAAATTTATACAGAAATAATCTACACACATCAGCCCTACTGATGGTTAAAACAGAGCCTTAAAAAAGCGGACACAAATGTTTTTATTTCATTTTATAAACATCACTCGTTACATAAAATTCATGGAGGGAGAAGCAAATTTCACTATGCGACAATTTTTTGTATTTTTGTGTCCCGAAAAAAGTTCAAGCGAGAAAGTTTTAGTGAAATAATTGAATTTTAATACAAATGAAGTTCCAGCCCCATATCTCGAATGGTTTACGAGTAATTGAGTGGTAATTACTCAAGGCGATAAAGCTATCGGAACGGTACAGAGGTCTTTTTTATTCTATAAAATAGGCCTACTAGCAATTACGTAAAAATCCTTAAATATTTTAATCGTGGACTCAATAATAAAGGATATTAACTGGCTACTTGTACCCATACTGAAAGATTGATCCGTTGGGGTATAAGAATGAATTAAACTTTTTCCTAATCTTGTAAATCTGTACTACTGTTATTTAGATATTTGTTGAATTATTTATTTTATTTTTTGATCCTTTGGGCTAGTAACTTTTATTTCTAATTACCTTATCAAATGCCTTATTAGTTTAATATCTTGTTACGCCCTTTTCATATTTTAATATAATTAATTATCAACATGAAAACGTATTACAGTTAAAATTGAATTGCCGAGGCTTTAAGAGCATGCTATCGGGTTATAGTTAAGGCAAGACGATGATACTTTTTAATGAAAAATTCATGGAAAAATCCTTTGAAATATTGTGTGATTTATGTAGAATGCATTGCGAAGCAATTTGTGTCCTTTTTTTTATAGAGCGTGGGCTACTGTATACCCCCCATCCCCCCCCGTGGGATTTTCCGACTCATATATTTTTTTGTTGGTATTGACATGTAGTTTCATATTTTAGTTGTTTGCCCCTTATCAATTACAGCATTTACCCGGAAACCCCGGAAAACTACGGAAATCCGGAGAAAACTAGTTTGTTTTAATTTTTCTTTGTTCTTTGCCCCTAATATTCCCAGGGAATTTCTGACACATATTTTTGTTCACATTAGAATATGAAGGGTGTGCTGCCAGGTTTTCAATCGCTTTCATCCCTTCAGCATCATTATTTTTTGTCATGCTGTAATTGCTAAGGGGAAAACAACTGATACCTTACTAGTTGGCACTTCCAACACAAAAGCATATGAGTCAGGAATTCTCTTCGAATATTAGGAGCAAAGAACAAGGATTTAAAAAGAAAACATAGTCATTTTCTCCGTATATACGTGGTTTTCCGGGTTTTCCGGGGATATGCTGTAATTGGTAAGGGGAAAACAACTGAAACCTTAATCTAGATGGCAATACCAACACAAAAACATATGATTTACCAATTCCCTTTGAATACTAGTAGCAAAGAACAAAGATTTTCAAAAATTCAAACGAAGTCAATTTTTTCGGATTTCCTTGGTTTTCGGAGTTTTCCGGGGATATGCTGTAATTGATAAGGGGCAAACAACTGAAATCTTAATCTAGATGGTAATGGCAACAAAAAAACATATGAGTCGGAAATTCCCTTTGAATATTAGGGGCAAAGAACAAAGATTTAAAAACCAAAACATAGTAATTTTCTCCGTATATACGTGACTTTCCGGGTTTTCCGGGGATATGTTGTAATTTGTAAGGGGCAAACAACTGAAACCTTAAACTAGATGGCAATACGAACAAAAATATGTGAGTCAGAAATTCTCTGGGAATATTAGGGGCAAAGAACAATAAAAAATTAAAACAAACCCATTTTCTCCGGATTTCCGTGGTTTTCCGGGGTTTCCGGGTAAATGCTGTAATTGATAAGGGGCAAACAACTAAAATCTTAAACTAGACGACAATATCAACAAAAAAATATGTGTGCCAGAAAATCCCACGGGGGGGGGGGGAGGGTTTGCTATTGGTAGCCCATGGTCTATTATGTTGAGACGTCGATTTTAAAGATCCTGCGCCTCTTTTCGTTGTGCTGCTCATGAAAGTTTCCCTGCCCTGCAATTCACAAACCATCCCTTAGTTTATTAGGTCTATATTATCTCTGTCGTCACATAATTTGTATGCAGATGTACACTTTTGGCCGTGTTTCACCAATCATTACCTACATAACTTACCCCATATAACCCGGAGAAAATTATTATTAATATAAATGTATTGCTTTGATTACAATATTAACACAAATTAATACTCTACAAAAGTCTACGCAATGTAATAATAACATTAGTACTGTACATGTTAATATTGATACATAAAAATTCCCGTAGTTGTTTTCTACCCTTATTATAAGGTACAATTTCTATACAAATATAGGATACATTCTTTAACAAATTTTCATCAAATTATACTAACATAACCTCTAGAATGAGGAATATTTTCTAGGCAACAAAATATTAGAACAAATCACCCTTTAGCTGTTATATAGGCCTACCTGTATTATATAATTTCTATTCAAATCTAGATCCTTTGGGAGATTTTTACAAGATTTTAAAGACAAATGCTGTAGAATCAGAAGAACATTTTAAGTAACTTGAATAACAGAACAGTTCACATCTTAGCTGTTTTCTACAATCTACAAAATTACTGTTCCACACTGCCACAGCACATATCTGGCCCGGCATAATGGTTCAGTTAATTGCACTTTCTAAAGCACCTTCCATTTGTATTATTAAAAACAGTATGTACTGGTAATATCTATCCTAAAAGACTGCGGTCAAGCGGCCGAGATCAGTAGGTAGAAGCTTTGTCAGCGGCACCATGCTCTCTACTGTCGTGCTTGAAGCGCCAAATCATTCTGACACCTTGAAGCGCCCGGAATAATTACCACTCAATTACTCGTAAACCATTCGAGATGTGGGGCTGGAACTTCATTTGTATTAAAATTCAATTATTTCACTAAAACTTTCTCGCTTGAAGTTTTTTCGGGACACAAAAATACAAAAAATTGTCCCATAGTGAATTTTGCTTCTCCCTCCATGAATTTTGTGTAACGGGTGATGTTTATAAAATGAAATAAAAACATTTGTGTCCGCTTTTTTAAGGCTTTGTTTTAACCATCAGTAGGGCTGATGTGTGTAGATTATTTCTGTATAAATTTCACAGGAATCCGACCACGGGTTAATTAAAGGTTACGAGTTTAATCACGCGGTGTAAGATTTTCTAGACTGAGTAAAAACTGAAAATTGCGAGATCTGGAATCTTGTGACGTCACACACTCGCCTGCTCGCCGCAACCCCTGTCCTATAAACTCGCCGGAATACGCTACCTCTGTAGTTTACAAGCCTTGAACCAACCATCCATGTATCGATTCGAGCTAACCCAGTTATAATCAGTGCTACCAATGGTGCATAATTAATTTCATTCAGGTAAGCTAACAGCAGAACAGAATAAAAGCACACGAACTGGCTTGCACTGAATCGAAATTGTGTTCATAATCAATGTACATTTCTATTTTTTAATTTCCAAATAAGTTGTGATGCATAAAATAATCTGATTTCATGCCGCTTAGTGGCAACAGTGACTATCACTATCAATCACTGCACATTGATGCTTGCGTCTCCAGTAACGACCAGCTGATTTTACCGTGATAAAATACCCTCCGCGCGATTCCTACAAGAATATTGCAAGATAAACGGCCGTGATTGGTCTATATGCCAGGAATTGCTTAACGTTATTGGTCAATATCAAACACACAGCGTATGAGTTGAATAGTGATTACAAAATGGCAGCCAAATTTTGTGTCGTTTCCCTGATAACTCTAACATTTATTGACATATTGCAGTGAAATTTTGCATGTAAGTATATTTGATATTATTGAGCAACACTGTGAAGAATTATTTATGTAACTTTAATAGTTTTTTAAAAATATTTCTGATGTAAAAATTTCTAAAAGTATAAGAGGAATTTTTAAAAATATTTATGTTGCAGATAATCCAAAGATCCTAGTTTATGTTGTTCATATGATATTTACAAATAGATAGAAAAAGTAGTCACTCAGAAATATTGGTATTTATGAAAATTATCGGGGAAAGGGCACTTCAGTGCACAAAACTTGGCTGCCATTTTGTGATGATAATTACCCATTAACTGTAATAGTTAAATTAATTCTGAAAATAGTATGCAATTATAGAACTAGTCAATATAGAGCATGCCAGATTGTAAGGCTACAGAAAAGTTCATTGCTGATAAAAAAAATGAAACTTCACCTTTTTCTAGCATCGAGAGCTGTATGTCCCTCCTTATGTTCATTAATAAATAAACCATAAGATAACACAAATGCTCTGTGTATCTCTGATTACACTGGTCTACAAAAAAATCTATCCGAGTTAAAAATAGTTAATTCCCATTCATTTTGATGTGACATAAATGAATATGAAGTTTAAAATGTTTACTTAGCTCTCATTTCCTTGATAAACAGGAATTCATTTTATGATAGAGGAAAATTTTGCAAAGCTGGTAATGTTTTTTTACAAATGAAGGTTTTCAACACTGTGTATGCCATACTGTATTTTGTTTCTAGACAAGCCATTTTGTTTACATAAATGTCCATTGTTGTGCTTAAAGAACCTATGTGCTCTTAATTCTCAGTAATAAGTTAGGATACACAAAGTATTGTTGCTTCCATTGCGAATGGGATAGTCGCGACAGGAAATTACACTACATACGAAAAAACTGGTCTGAAAGGAAAATGATATAACCTGGGAAAAAGAATATACAGTACCCTCCCTTAGTTTGCCGTAATAAAATCGTATTGCCACCTTTACACATAAAGCTCGGACTTATGAAGAATTTAGTCAAAGCTATGAATCGAGAAGGAGAAGCTTTCAAGTATTGAAAGACAAAATTCCAAAATCTCAGTGATGCAAAGCTCAAAGAGGGAATCTTCGTTGGACCACAAATTCGTGAGCTGTTGAAGAATGAAATATTTAATAGGGTCATTGAAGGGAAAGAGAAAGCAGCGTGGGAAGCCTTCAAAAATGCTGTTCACTATTTCTTGGGAAATCGAAGAACAGAAAATTACAATTAGCTGTTAATGAACTTCTGAGGACATACCAAGAGCTAGGTTGTAATATGTCGTTGAAAATACACTTTTTGGACTCACATATCGACTTCTTTCCAAGCAATTGTGGCGCTGTGACTGACAAACACGGGGAGCGCTTCCATCAAGACATTTCAACAATGGAAAGAAGGTATCAGGGCAAGTGGAACTCATCTATGCTTGCAGACTATTGCTGGAATGTCATGAGAGATGCCCCAGAAGTAGATTACAAACGAAAACCAAAAAAAGAGAAACGCTCAGAGTGAATAATTACATGTAGTAAGGAACCAAAGGGAGAAGTTCCATACATACATGTATATATATGAATATCTTTGAACCAAGAGCTAACAAAACATTTCTGGTGTCATATTCTTGTTCTTCGACCTCTAATTAGTTGGAATTGACTATTTTTGTTCAAGATAGAGACAACTTTAAATTTTTTGTAGACCAGTGTTATACGTACTATAGTTATCGTTGTAGTCTATCTCAGAAAGCATTGTAATAAATAAAAGTTGATATACTGTACATTTCAAAAGCTATTTAAAGAAAATGTTCTAGATACTGGTTGAATAGATTTTTATGATTTTAAATGCTAAAACTCTACAGGGGACATGGGCGTACGCTGAAATTTTGTTCGGGAGGTGTTCAATATAAAGTCGTCTCAGCTCCATGTCCTTGCGCACATTGTGAAGTATTTATTACTTTTTTAAATTACTAAACAGTTGAAATGTGATAATTAATACACTTTAATAAATTAATATGTAGCTCAGTCTTTGAAACTGTTTTCTTGAGATTTCTATCCATTTCTCGTTTAAGCTAGAGTCTATAAATAAAAACTTTTTTTTTTTTTTTAAATCATCATAATACTGTATGGTGGATAGGCCACTTTTTAAAGTCATCTGTAAATCCACCGGTGGAAAAGCCCGATTAATGCCGATTCCTTCATGATAATTTTGTGATGAGCTCGTGGTTACTGTTGTTACAAACAGGTTGGTGGATTTCGGCGAGAGTATTCGAGTTGTCGTGTGACAGATTTCAAAGGGATTTTTGTTTACTGGTAATACATCAATGTTATTAAGCTCAAAAACCATCAACACCACGAGGTTTTGAAATTTGAATCTTAAATAATTACGATAAATCTTAAATAATGCTTTCATGTGTACGAAATTGTAAAATATGTAACAACCTAATCAGAGTTTATTTTTATTTTTTATTTCGTTCCATGATTTATGATCTTCAAAGTAATGCAGATATTTCGGGAGGGGTTTCAACCCCCTGAACCCCCCTCACCGTACGCCCATGACAGGGGACTAGAATAAATTTTGGGCGGGAAGGGCCCCCTCTAGCCCACCCCTAGCCACGGGCCTGGGTCTATACATGTTAAAAATTGCAATTATCAAACTATAACTACTTTAACCTAAGTTCTAAAACTAAATTTGAGTATACTCACCCAACTTTTCGAACATTTTGGTAATCACGCTGAGTCTCAATTAAAAACTTGAAGTCACTCTTTAATTAGACAGACAGGTAATGAAAATATTCGTTACCATGGAAATGAATCTGATGCTTATGTTGACAATGAAGGAAGGCTACATTTATAAAGCCACATATAACTGGGACGCTAGGACCTGAACTTAGCTTATCGTCCGTCGGTAGCAATGGAGTAAGGGCAGAAGAGAATGCATATTCATTCCAAATATGCGGTTCATAATAGCCCGTAACTATTGAAAACAAAAATAAAGTGAATAAAGTATTTTTTTTTTAGTTATGAAATATTATTTAAGTAATTGAATATTGCTGTTGGGTCTTCACTATTGAATGCTGTGAGGCTAACTAAGATGTTTTTACACGGTCTGTGCAGTATGAACTGGCAGGAATATCACGTGCTATGAAGGTCAGGCAGGTCTAGATTACGTCATCGTAGAATAATGAAGGACGCATCTCGTTTCATCTTGAACACATTTCTCACCTTCTTTTACAATTCTCTTAATGCTGCTGAATGAAATTCCTGTAGCATCCAAAACACGCTGCTGAATTGTATATTTAGGGTCATCTTGGTGCACTGTTTGAAATACCTATATATATTCCACACTATTTCCCTACTCTGACTGTAAATCACTTTACTACCAGCAACCTTTTTGCTAGAATAACTACATTCGCCTTCCATTGCTCTTATTAACATATCACACTTCACTATTGAATGCTGTGAGGCTAAGTAAGATGTTTTTACACGGTCTGTACAGTATGAAATAGTAAAGAACATCACGTGCTATGAAGGTCAGGCAGGTCTAGATTACGTCATCGTAGACGACTGCAAATGCAGGAAAAATTAACATTCAATGCAAATGCCAAATTTAAAAATCGGGGTCATCACACATATTTTATTTTTATTGTAAAAGCTATTGACCTAATCAAAATTAGAATATGCTATTTTGTCAGTATTTTAGCACCATGCCAGTCCGCCGTATAGCGATATTTGTAAGCCCTTTTCTTTCTTTCTTTCTTTATCTTAGTTTTACCTCTCCCTTTTAGGATTTAAGCGACATCACAGGGCCGCGACTTGTCGGGAGAGGGATTATCTATGGTTCACATACATACTTTTTTGACTAGACAAGGACATGGAGGGCCTCCCCGGATGAATGATCAGCCCAATGCTGGGGCACCTCCGAGACAATACGAACATATAGGACGAGACACACCATTCACACACACACACACTTCTCCAAACAAGGCGAGGATTGGATGAAGATGATAATGATGGCCAGATGATATCTGGGGACCACAAGGGCCTAAAGTTACCCGACATTTGTCTCATAGGTGAGGGAAAACCCAAGAAAAAATCCCACCTAGGTTACTTGTTCCGACAGGATTCGAACCCGGGCCCACTGCGTGAGAGGAGCATCCCTTACGCCACAGAGGTGGACATTTGTAAGCCCTAGCAGATTGTATTGTTGTAGGAGGGCTATTGTTATATCCCCAATATTATGAAGACGATTTGCAAAATATTTTGTGATTCAAGCACCAGATATACAAAGAAGCCAAAAGCAATTACTAAAAGTATCCAATTAGTTAAAATTCCCCTAATTTTGTTTCTAAACTTACAGACTTCCGTTGAGTGGTCACAACATGGATCAAGTTAAAAGCGAACTTGTTATAAAACACTTAAAATGTTTTTCCCAATTTGTAAATAAGATAGATTTTGAAACTTTACAAAATACCAATTAAGCGATTTACAAAAAACTGAAATGATTTTGAAACTTGACAAAATACTAATTAAGTGATGTAAAAAAACTGAAAATATGACATCTAAGCATTGTGACTGTTTTTGAAACTTTACAAAATACTAATTAAGCGATGTACAAAAATCTGAAAATATGAAATCTAAGTATTGTGACTGTTCTCATAAGCATGTAGTATTACATTATGTAATGGAGCATGTAGCTAAAACTGTGGTGTTAATAAAAAATAAAAAAAATAAAAAATAAAACATGGATCAAGCCGAGTTTTGAGCTAAAACATATGTAAGAAATTTCAAACTCTGTCGTAAAAATGCGTGGCCACGTGTTTCGACTTCTCGCTACTGACGCTTGAACAAGGCCTGAACCCTGTTTGATAGAACTTTTACACTCTCATTATTAGCAAATACATAATAATATGAATTATTGTTAATAGTAATCTTTTTTCATAAGAATATTTTCTAATAATATTAGTTTTACGTTCATGGCTCTAAATTATTAGTAAATATTGCTAATATTAGTAGTAAACTGTTTCATAGACTGCAGAACTAATAACATTTGCTGATAGTATTAGATGTTTTTCTATAAGTGTATATTTTCTATATTCTCAGACCCATGTAATTCAGATTACGCGAACTTAAAATTGTAGCAAATGAATCACTCTGATTTAATTATCAATTTAGAAAAAGCTTATGTATGCTATCAAAGGAATTTGTTTCATAACAAGTTTTTAGGATGTGAGGTTAGATTTTAGTTCATAAACCTATTTTGAATAAGAGCCTGGCAGATTTATTCATTTCTTAGGGCTAGTTATTATCTACTCTTATACAATTCAACGGCCCTAAATAGCGTGCTCACTCGCTCGCCCACTTCGTGAGACATCGGGTATACTCGGCGATGTTCGTCTCTCGCAGTCTAAACTTTCACGAAGACTACAAAATTAGGAAAACTGTTTCATTATTATGTAAGGCCTAAGTGAAATGAACACAATGAACAAATATTCTAATTTTATTTTTACTTACAATTTTCATAGCTCTGAACCAAAAACATTTTTAATACACTCCCAGTGTAAATTTCTTAAAAATCCTGTATTCAATTAATAATGGCAGGTGAAGCCGTGGGCACCAGCTATAATATTATTGATAGCTTAACCATGGAAGTATCGCGGACAATAAAAATCCAAACAAACCATTCCTTCCCTTGAAGAATTATATAATTTCTGATAATTACACTGAATTTATGAAATAAAATTCACATCATATTCATCTGTCAACAAATAGTTGAGAAACGATATGTATTATCCACCGCAGTCTCGAGAATTACACACGAGTAATACAGTCTAGAAGGCAGTGGTATTATCAGCTTTCGCAGTTAGGTTTGGAACTGCATAATCGAATGTGAGATCGTTTTCCCAGGCGGCGCTTTCTAATCGTGGAATGTACTCTGAAGCCGGAATTTTAGCTGTTTCATTAATTATTAATGGTTTAGTTTATGAATGATTCGCGTGCAAGTGTTAATAAATATAATGCTTTAATAATTATTATACTCTTAATTTTTAATTTTTCAATTAATTATCATGGGCGAAGCCGCGGGCACCTGCTAGTTTGTTACATTTATGAAGATATATGTGGGCCGTGCTGCTTTGAAATAGTATTGACAAAAACACAAACAACAATCCAGACATAACCTCCAAATCAAAGAGCTGTCTAATGAACTAGAAATATTAGTGAAGAGATTTTATGATTAGTGTTTATATCTCTATGAAACAAGGTTTTGTTAACTGATAAATAACATTATGAGTTCTAATGTTATTAACTAATATTATTAGCAAGTTCTATGAAACAGAGCTCTGGTTCCACCTTCATGATGTGTATGTACACAAAATAATTGTTACTGAAGGTAATTCTATGGATGAATCTAATAGCGAACAGTGCTAGGATTCAATAACTAGTACATGAAAAACTACTTATAAAAAAATATCTGATGTGAAAGTCACATAACTTCCTCTGCCCAAATAAAAGTTAGCAGTATTCACATATCCTTGTACAGAATCGCAAGACACTATTTTACGCTAATTATCCTATAAATACCTCTTCTTTCAATGATGCGACTAAAAGCGCAGTCTATATAACAAACTTAAAAAAAAACAAAAAACAAAAAACAAATGACTGCAGACGTTTATTGAACTTTCTGCCGTAAAATATATTTTCCGAAATTTATCGAATATTTCCCTCAGATACATCTTTACTCTATGCATGGCCAACAATACATCTTTCTCACTTCACATTATTATATAAAATAAGAGACCGTGAAAGAGCGCGAATTCAGTTGTTCATCACGTAAGACAAACTTTCTACAAACAGTGCGTGAACAGTGGGTGGCTTGTAACTACCCTCAGAGAATTTTCTCGAAAAAATGTTTTAGATAAAAGTTTTAGCTCTTAGTATAAGCAACCTATGTGCAAAATTTAAAGAAAATCGTTAGAGCTGTTTTCGAGAAAATCGCGAAAAACGAAAATTTCTTCATGTCTTCATGACATAAATTTATTAGCTTATGTTTTTGTAGCAGTGCGTATTTGAGAAATATCTAAATGACAAGAAAGTCAGGCTGTTACGAACGCCAGGAAACTCTTTGATCCAATCTAACGACATGCAGAAAGTCTCAAAGGATCATCCAATACGGTCTGTTTCTCAACTCCGTGATGCAAAGGGCAGCCATCTTTTTTTATCAATGTGATTTGACGAAATAACTGTTATAATGTAATATCGGTCATACCCCCACTCCAAGCCTCGTGTCCATTTGTCCAATTTAACACCCGTGCTGGGATGACCCGGTGGCTGGGTGCACCGGTGACCAGGGCTCTGGGATGGCACAGAGTCGCCTCCTCTTAGGCTATCGGGCGGGTCCCGTAAGTTGCGAATGCGGGCCCCACACTGTGATGGTGTGGGGGGAGGAGGAATAAGCGTTTACGTGAATACTCCTTCCCGGACAGTTAGGGGCGCCATGTGTCGTACTTCAGGGACGTGGTGTTGGAGGGGATGTACCTTAGCCCTATCCTCGGTTCTCGAGGTAACAGGCGGGACCCCCTTTGTAGACTGAAGTACCAGTGAGGGTGATGCGTACTGGGGCATCTAGGATTCGGATGGGCGTGCTAAGCGATGTTATGGCGGGCATGGCGCGCCGCCACTTAGCCTCTAGCCGTCAAAGGGTCATCTCCACCTACAAGTGGTGTCTCCCCGTTTTTGCAGACGGAGCGCTGGCCTAGTCGACTGTTGCTGAAACAGTAGTCGGGACGGTATTGAGCCGGTCTGGGTTCCCTTAGGGGTCGTTCTCTTCGGAGGCGCCCGACCGGGGCCCAGATTTTACCGTGCTTGGTGTTGGATTCGACGTGGCAGTGGTTCCCGTACTCAGGGTACGAGGAGGGGGGTCGTCGTGTGTGCGTGACCGGTACCATAGCAGGGGGAGGCATAGTCCAACGATCCCTGCCATGACTGGACGTCGGTGGCGTTACTACGGCGATGCTCCCGACCTAGAGGGCGGGGAGGCCTAGGTGGTGCTGGGTCCACCGAACGGTTCCTACCCTACCCAAAACGCCCATCCTTAATCTCCGTGTCACATGGGCTATGCGGAATCGCGAGGCGGCCTCGACAGGTGGATATCCCTACCAGGGAATTTACTCTGAATCTCTCTCTCTCTCTCTCTGTCCAATTTAACACTTTGTTATTGCTCTTCAGTATAGTTAACTTTGTTTGGTTTAATGGCTTTATTAATATCATCCTATGGGCAACTCCTAAATTTCGCAATAATAATGGCACAAGACAGTTCAAAAATTGGATAACTATAACTAGGGCCCGGATTCTGATGACCTAAAATTGTTTGAAAAACGACCTATAAAATGACCGTAAAATTTTAAAGAAAATGACTTAATTCTTATAAAAAATTACCTAAAAACTTATATTTTATTTATAAAAAAAATATTATTGTACACACAAAGTTATAGACTAGTTTGTACATAATTGTAAAACTGTAAATAACTGTAATGTTGTGAATGTTCTTTTCTCACGGAAATTTATACTGGCACTGAGGCACTGGCGAGTCAAAATTCAGCACTTCTTTTTGTGGTCTGCCGGATTATATTGTTGTCTATTGAGGGCAAACAGTAGTTTGCACTCTCAAATCCAAGCAGGTGGCAGACTCTTGTGCCAAGTCAATCTAATAACAATAGTAATATAATATAAAATTCTGGCGTTTCCTTGATTCTCATTTCCGACTGAGACATGACAACACTTAACGCCGAGTTTTTCCTTCTTCCATTAAACAAACAACACTTCAAAGACAGAGCCGCTAGCGACGAATGACTAAATAAGGAAGCAAATGACACGAAAATGACAAAATAATGCCCTAAAATTGAAATAAATGCCCTAAAAACATAAAATTGCATAAAATGACAAAAAATGACATAACAAAAATGCATTTCTATAATCTAGACGCCATGATTAGGATTTATCCACAAGTTGGCAATGTTTATGGAGCATCAATAAAACGATGACACGTCATTAAAATCCGGGCCCTGCTAATGACCTAATTGAAAAAGGAAATGAGCTAAGAGTATTATTTACGGCAATAAAGAGAGCGAACAATAATGTAAATCTGGCCCAAATATACAGAGAGAAAAATAAAGACTACAATAAATGTATAAATACCCAAAGACGTAATTATTACTCTCAATTGATTAGCACATAGGAAGTGCTTCGATACCGCATGAGAAAAATTATTCTGGTTGACACTGTAGGCACTCGTGAACCGCCGATAGGATGTCTTCATCAGACTTGAACTTTTGCCCTCCAAGAAGCTCCTTTAATGGACTAAAGATGTGGAAATCTGATGGTGCCAAACCTGGCAAGTATGGCAGACGTGGGAGGCACTTGAAGTATAATTCATGGTCAGGGCCGTGGAAAGAAAGCAAGGGATCCCAGGTACAAATTTTGTCGGGCCCCCGTCAAATATTAAATTTACTACCCAACTCGCCCTTTATAATGTATGCAACAAAAAGATTATGTAATGATATTACATAATTATTAAGTGCCAGAATGGCACCGGTACTTTATGACATTGTCTGGTAGACAGGAAAATATTTGTAGGTCTGACTGTCTGTCTGTCCGTGTGTCTGTAAGCACGATAACTCAAATACGCCTTATCGGATTTTCATTTATAACGCCCGTGGGACGAAGCCTAATGATTTTGGACCAAATCGGGCACGAAACGGAAAAATACATTAAAATGTTCTAATTAGGAACAATTTTATCTGTATGTACCAGTTTAATCTTTTGAAAATTATGATTTTAAATGCCGAACGTTAATGAGGCCTACTCTTGAGTCCAAAAGAATTTCTGCTTCTACATTTTCAAAAATATCAATTTTTCTTCAAGAATAATCCGTCTCAGATTAAATGATTAATTCCGTATCACCGTTATTCGACAGGATAATGCAGACAAAATAAACAAATAACTTAAGCTGTTTATTGACTTATCAATTTTATTTTAGAGTAAATTTAGAAAGTAAAAAATAAAACCAGGTCGCCCCTCCCTCTCACCGGGCCTGTTCATGGTTGCACGAGCAGCATGAGGACGAGCAAAACACCTGCTCTCAGCAACCCCCTTCGCTTTGTCACCATAAGATTTCCAAATATTTGGTCCGTTAAAGGCTCTCCTTGCAGGGCAGAACTTCAAATCTGATGAAGACGTTCAAGCAATGGTGCAGGAGTGGCTACAGCGTCAACCAAAATAATTTTTCTCATGAGGTATCGAAGCTCTTCCTATCCAACGGCGTAAGTGCATTGAACTGCGAGGGGACTATGTAGAAAAATAATGTACAAGCAAACATTCTTCCTGCAGAAAAATAGTGGGAAAAAATTAATTGCGGTTTTCATTTGATTCTCTTTCGTATTATAGCCTATAGATTACAGCTAAGTACTACCAGCAAACATAGCTTGCGCTTGTGGTTGTCACGCCATCACTCGCGCGTTAGATTTGATCTAACATGCTTTTTAAAAAAAATAATTTTATATCTATTAAAGGCAACTCAAACACATGGGTTAAACTTACAAAAAGTTTCTATGTAACAATTTTAACATTTGTAAAAGTAAATCTCTTATGTTTTCTTTTTCAAAAACATAATAATAATAATAATAATAATAATAATAATAATAATAATAATAATAATAATAATAATAATAATGGCCATTAAAAAAATAGTTTTCACATGATTCCTTGCAAACATTTAATTTCTCTTAGTATATTACTATTACTATTATTACTGTGGTTTTGTTGTTATTATTAGTGATATGATTTATTATTATTTTGTTCTTATTAACTTAATGGTAGCATACATTATTATTATTATTGTAGTGTTATTATAACATTCAATCGGTCATGAAAACCACCATTAACGGCCGTGGGTGTCGGCATACTGACCACATGCCCCCAATCCTGCTATCTGCCTACGGTTGATGACGCAACGGTCGGGTGGTAGGCCAAATCCCTCCAGGGATGTAGCGCCACGGAGTTTAGTAGTTAGTGTTATAACATTTAAAAGTGAAAGGCAAGCAGAGAAAATAATATTGAAGGTCAACTTACCAACTTACCTCTTATGCACAGGATGAATACCGTTAATAATACCGCTGCTGACACCTGTGTGATGTAATGTTACAGCTGACTCTCGGAAATTATGAAGCACACATGTTGAGAAGGCATTGCTAGCAAAACAACTTTCTCTTTCAAGATAGGCCTATACACTAGTTATTAAAATATATACACGATTGTTAGCTCCGATCTAATAGCGCGAGTTAATGTTGCCCTCTCCGAAGTTGGTAACTGTTTCTTATGTAGGTCAACTTATGAATATAATGAAAGGTTCAACCAATCAGTTATTGCCATTAACCATTTCTAAAGCGCAACACTTTCAGGAATACGACAGAAAATATGAACTTCTTTACATTAGTTAGGCACCGGAGGCATAGCTAATACGCTTGGGGTGTTAACAGCAAACATAATGACGACTAACACAGAATATGCCTTTATATTTCACCAAATAGTATCCCGTATACAGGGTGTATCATAATTAGACCTGGGATTTTAGGCTCTAAACAAATTAGTTTTAGGCACCTAAAATAGGCTTTTAAAAGAATTAGACGAAATTAGCAATATATAATTCTTCGCTATTTGAACAATTAAAAGTCCTCACTCTCATAGGGGAGTATATATACTCGGTAAAGTTTTATATGGTAGATAATATTGATAAATTTCAAACTTATTACAGTGTACATGGATGTACAACTAGAAACATGAATGATTTACATACACCAGCTAGTTCATTAAAACTCTTTCAAAAGGGTGCTTATTATTGTGCAATACAGATTTTTGCACTCCTTAGCTAGTAAGTGGTACTTACGAACTTTGTTTACATGGATCGTAAGTTGACATTCCCACACAGTCTTGTTGCTAAGGCCGGTTGCGATGAGGTTAAAACACTTACGGTCCAAGCGCTACGTCATAATTCATTACGATACACTTCATAATACAAGCCTTTATGGCCACGGCCCCCAGGACAAATATTCGGTTCCCATAACAACAAACACATGCGAATCACTTTCTGAAATAAACATCTATTTTCAAGAATGTATTTACATAATATTTTCAGGTAATATAATTAATATAATTAAATTGATATAAATAATCATCGTGCAAAAAATAGCATGCATTTACGGGTCTCGAAAACTTAAAAACCCTCGGCTGCGCCTCGGGTTTTCATTCTGTTTCATCGACCCGTAAACGTGCCTTACGGCACTTGTATCGCAATATACTATTACAATAAGCTTCCACGAAACAGTAAATTATGGTGTGTTAATAGCAAATTCAAATCTTTCAAAAAATCTCTCAAGGAATTTTTAATAACTCACACCTTCTACAATATGAATGAATATTTCCAGCTTGCATAAGTTTGGCATGGTTTTTCTGATCTGACGTGTTCTATATCTTTGAGCCTCGCTCAACATAGAATCTACAGAACGAGATATCTACATCTACATCTATATAGGCCTAGTGATTTATCGTATCTGCCTTTCGATTCCCTTTTGTAGTCTCATAGGTGTCGTTGCACATCAGCACAGTCGCATTTTCGTGCACATCGGCATAGTACTTTTATCTTGTAATATTATCGTGCTCATTAGGGGTAGGGGTGGACATAGAGACTCAAACCTACAGCCTCCTTCACCACGGCTCTAAGCAGCACCCCTTAGCTACCGCGGCTAAGGAAACTGGCCGTTGATATCGTAGATAGGTTAAGTCAGGTTAGGTTAGGTTAAATTAAATGCAGTCTCATTCAATTGCTGGCAGATACTTTATGAATGATTTCTAAACAATAAAATTATAATATTAATGTGCACAGTACGTATCTATAATAATAATAAATGGAAGTGTTTGTCTTTCTGTCTGTCTAGCAGTTACTGTGAACTCCATTGCATTCAATACGATAATGTAATTCCAACTTTGTCTCTATGTCCACCCCTACGAAGGGTGTGTGAGCACGATGATATAGCAAGATAAAAATACTATTGCGATGTGCACGAAAATGCGACTGTGCCGATGTGCACACAACCTTCTCATAGTAGCAGAACTGGGTGTTGCCTAGAAATGTCTGTAGTTACGCGAGATTTGACAGCATTAGAGGTCAAAGCCCAAAAAATTTAATATCCAGAGCACCCTTGAAATATCAAAATATAGAATTTCACGAATTTTGATTAATCATTTTAGCAGAAATATTTATAAAAACCAAACTCCAACCAGAGTAGGCTATTGATACTCATTCGTGTGAATGGACAGTTTTCGTTTAGATAAAGTGTTGACGGCAAAGGAGATAATATACCGATCTATGATAACATTGATAAGAGAGTCGTGACAGAAAATGCAGTTAAACTAGACGAGATCATGTGAACAGCGGGCGACCCAACATCCACCCTTGTGTTGCGGGTCAAACACGTGTTGTCCCCCTCCCCCGCCCCCAGTTACTCGGTGGATAAAATAACAACAATAATAATAATAATAATAATAATAATAATAATAATAATAATAATAATTAGTAAAGTGATCCCTATACAGGCCATGGAGGCCCAGAGGGTTCCAGGAGGTTGAGGCTCCCAGATTTTGGACATTCGGCACATGAAGGTGGTAAGGTTGTCAGCCTTACGCACCGGCCGCCTTTACCCCCAGGATTGCTCCTGGTACTCATTTCTGTTAGAGGCTGAGTCGACCCCAGGGCCATAGTGCCACCAGAAGGATTAGGCCAATTGAAAAATCTCATCGACCTCATCGGGAATCGAACCCGCGACCTTCCGGTTTGTAGCGCAGCGCCTCAACCACTACGCTACGGCGTACCCCAATAATAATAATAATGTTAATAATAATAATAGGATAATTATTCTTTGCCGGAAGAAGTGGTGGAACAGTTGCTTAGACATCCCTTTCTGTTCACAAGATCCTAGGTTCGATTCCAGCTCAGATCGAAGATGTGTATGTAAAGTATTCAGTCCAGTGTCATTAGATTTACAAGACTGTAAGGCCGGTATTCATAGACTTAAGAACCGACTTTATAAAGCTGAACTTATTTGACAAGTCGACTTATGTGTTTTTCGTATTCATAGTTTTCTTTAAAGTCGTACTTTATTAAGTCTGACTTCATAAAGCTCTACTTATTCTACATATTAAAGTCGAACTCGATAATATGAAAAATCGCGCGTTCACTGCCGGAACAATTGAATTAACCAATCGTATTTAAGATTTTTTTCAGATTTCGTGTAATGCAAAGCCATCTGAGTACGTATTTCGCTATCATTATATAAAAATACAGACGGCGCTGTGTATTGTAAACAAAGAATTCAATTCATCCAGTCATATTATGCAGCGTTTAAGTAAACTGATCAATAGTTTCTTGAGAATATTCTGCGTATATATTAGCTTGGATATCGTTCGGAATTAATACCGGCACGCTTATGTATTTATTTCGATATTAATTATTTTTTAGTGAGAGATTCAAAACAGCTTAGGAAGCTTTGGGCCAATATGAAATGCCAGCAGAGAGAAATGCTGATGAAAGATAGGCAATTGATATTTCCAGAATTGTGTCTTCTTGAAACTGAATCTATTTTTAAATTTATTGTAACTGTAGAATTTGAAAGGATTTATCATCTTTCTCAAATAGCGCTTTGGGGTGCGAATTTCTTCTAATACCTCGCCCAGATCCTCAAAATTACTATCCATGGTACTGGCTTAAACTGAAATAAGTCAGGGGGACCCTTGACTTGATAAAGTACGACTTATTTCGTCAAATAAGTCGTGCTATAGTGACTATGAATACCAATAAGCTCGACTTTGTCAAGTCTGACTTTATAATGTAACTACGTCATAAGTAAGACTTGTTTGTGACAGAAACTCAACTTGAGACGAGATTAAAGTTCGACTTGGATATACGCGTAAGTACGACTTTATAAAGCTGAACAACAAAAACAACAACAACAAAAACTCTGCACAAATAAAGAAACGATGGTTCTCATATGAGATATACACTCTCCTCGTAGGTCAGCTGAAGGTCAAGGGTTATGCACCTCATAAGATGACTTGATTCCATGTAGCATGGAGACTTTATGCAGTGAGAATTTCCTCGTCGAGACAGGAAGGAGTCTGCGCCTGAAATGCACACCTCCCACAACACGGCAGCGTGGGAGCAGTTGCGGAACACGTAGGCGTCCCTCCAATTACCTGTGTCTCACATAGAGGTGTACATATTCTGATTTTAGCTTGCCTGCCCCTTTGAAATTCTGCAACCAGTCACAGCTTTTAACTTGCTTGACTTGAAAGCAAGCCAGATTACAACGATGATAAGAAATACTGTCGCTATGAGTCATAAGCTCTTCATAACTTGGTGGGTTGCTCAGGACCTAAGGAAACTGCAAGGCCTGGCGGAAAGAATATGAAACTGGGTATAGCAGTGCACTGGTAAGTCGTGCAGTTACGTAGTTGAGGAACTTCAGATGTATTTAGAGAATTTTACCCTGAAGGAAGCCGAGGAGAAACTAAAATGTGGACAGTTTTAATTAATTATCAATGAACAAAAGTACTAGTCCGGCATGGGAAAAATTTTCAAACATTTTCGAGAAAACATCATAAAATCATTAATAACAATAACAAAAATCCCTTTAGGCAAGCCTACAAGCTGAGGTAGATTTCGAAGTGCTTTTGTTTTAATTTACTGTCGCTGCGTAGCACTCTTCTTCTTTAGCCTTAGCATGACAAACCCGCAATAATAACTTCAAAAAAGAGGAAAGAGAACTTTTTAAAACATTCAAATATCGCCTTATATGAGAACTATCAAGAAACTAGTTATTGATTTGTAGAGTACTCATCAAGAGCTATTCAACGATACCCCACAAGACATAGTTTCGAAAATTTCGAATTTCCATCCCCATACCCCCACCCCCACTCGTACTCCCAAAACCCCCGAATCGTTGGTGTCACTGTGAACTCCATAAGGAGTAGGGTAAGGTGGTACATTTTCGAACATGGTACAATTCTGAACGGACTAAGATTTTTATCCATTTTGGGGTTTCAAATGTTAGCCAACCTCTTTTTAAAAATATAGCGTCCATACTGATTGTTTTGTTGATCTGTATCCGCGAGAATGATGTTATTTTCCAACCGAAGGTAAGAACGCCATGCTTGAAAAATGGCACGTTATAAAATTGCGTGTGTTACTGGAATATATTTTTGAGGACCAATTTTTAACTCATACCAACAAATAGCGTAGTCTTTAATACGTAAGTCATTGGCACAACAATGGGCATTCGTGAGCGGAATTTCAACAATGTAGTAATTTACAAAACTAGCTCGAGGTACAAATTCGAACAAATTTTTGGTACAATTTCGAACAGTACTTTAACCCGCGATTGCTTGCTTAAGACTTGCATGGAAAAGCTGTTTTGCTGTCACAGCATTCTGCATGTTTATTATTATTAACTGTGCAAGTCAAATATAAAAGGGTGGTATTCATATATCTCTCAACAGTGGTATTATTTCAACGAAGAGAGACTTCCTCTGTAATGTTATTTCATCTCAGCATTTATGCAATACACAATAGCATGCAGCTGTTAAGTATTTTTATTATTGCTCTTGATGTTATAACAGACCGTCTTAATGGTCTAGTGGTTCCTGACTACGGACCCTCAAGTCTGGGTTCGATCACCGGTACCTCCTCGGATTTTTCTGAGGTAGGGTGATCTGGAACGGGGTGCATTCAGCCTCTTGACACCAACAAAAGAGCTAATTCATAAAGAAGTAGCGGCTCCGGTTCAGTAAGCCATCAATAACTGTCGTAGGAGTCGGCATGCTGACCACATGCCCCAATCCGGCCATCTGCCTATTTAAAACGTGACACATCATTATTACGCTCATATTACTGATAAATAATAATAACAGAAAATAATATTTGGAAGAAAGCACTTTGTTCGTTGAAAATGCCACTGTTCGAAATAGTACCCACTGGTGTTTAGAATTGTACCTACTGCGGTACATTTTCGAACGATATTCTGGAAATGAAAGATCGATTGCCATGACCAATATTGCAGCTGTATGACTTTGATATTTTTGTGAAGGGTCAACTACATTGCCAACTTTGTGAATACAATACAGTTGAACTTGTCTTATGTTTATTGTGTTCATAAAATAAGAATATTTGTTAAGTGTTCGAAAATGTACCACCTTACCCTACTCTAATTTATTCAATCAAAGTTTCCCTCTATACTTCATAGGGGCCGAGATATAAATGTTTTAAAATTTCAACCCCCTCCCCCGACCACCCCCTTAGGCCAATTTTGCTCATTAACGAATTTGTCTGAACTATTGGGCCTAGAAATAACATAATAAAATTTGATTCAAATATCTTGAAAATTACGGCCGCTAGCGTGTAAAGATATATATGCATATATATAAATATAAATATATATATACATATACATATACTGTATATAAATATAAATATCACAATTTTTTTAACAGGCGGTGGTTTCGTACTTAGGGAGGCATGAAACGTAACGATATGAACGAATTTTTTGAAAGTCATTAGGTAGATTTTTCTTCGAAATCTACCTAATAATAAAAATAATAATTGTGTTAAGACGCTAAAACGATTTTTAATACTTTATCCACCTTTTATTTATCTGCATGGTGAATTTCTTCTACCAGCATGTAGAAAAGCAAGAAAGTATTACCTACACTCAGCAATTACAGTTGTTTAGCTGATAGGAATGTCGCAAGCTTATTCTGACTTGCCTAGGCTGGGTTTGACCTGACCCATCGGGCTTAAAGAAACCTGCCTGCTTCCTAGCTATGACGCTGGCAACTTGCCTGCCTGGCGTTCAAGCGGGTTTGGGCAAGCTAAAATCGAGATTTGTACACCTCTGGTCTCACACAACTTCAAAGTTTATGTTTTCCTTTATCATTTCGTCATTCGGCAGGGTTCACATTCCTGCAGTCAAGTCTCAACAGAGCATTAACTGAAACAATACGGATACTACTTCTGAACTTTATGAAAGCGTTTGATAAAATAATACGACTCAAGTTAATGGGGAATTTTGCAAACCAAAGGATGTCCCAAATATTTAACTTCAATGATTTAAAAATCCCTTTCGGCAGGCCTACAGGCTGAGGTAGATTTCGAAGTGCTTTTGGTTTAATTTATTGTCACTGCGCAGCACTCTTCTTCTTTAGCCTTGGCATGACAAACCCGCAATAATAACTGCAAAAAAGAGGAAAGACCACTTTTTCAAACATTCAAATCTCGCCTTATATGAGAGCTACCGAGAAACTAGTTATTGATTTGTAGAGTACTCATCAAGAGCTTTTCAACGGCACCCCACAAGACGTGGTTTCAAAAATTTCGAATTTCCATCCCTCACCCCCACTGGTACCCCCAAAACCCCCGAATCGTTGGTGTCACTGTGAACTCCTTTGGGAATACTCTAATTTATCCAAACAAAGTTTCCATCTATAATTCATAGGGGCCGAGATATAATTTTTTCAAAATTTTAACCTCCTCCCCCGACCCCCCCTTGGGCCAATTTTGCTCATTAACAAACTTGTCCGAATTATTGGGCCCAGAAATAACATAAAATTTCGTTGAAATATCTTCAAAATTACGGCCGCTTTTAACATATATAGGCCTATATATGGTTACGTAGTTAGGGAGGCATGAAACGTAAAGATATGAAAGAATTTCTTGAAAGTCATGACATGGTATCGATTGCATTAGATATATTTTAAAAACTGTGTTAAAGGACAGTCATGGGCAGTTTCAAAGCAGAAGCTATTAATGTGCTTTGAATTTTTCCTGGTGCTGGTAATGTAATATATAAAATCGAAAGTGTGTATGTATGTATGTTTGTTCCTTATACAAATCTACATTTCTTTACCAATTTACACGGAATTTTGCACACATACCCAGTTAAGCCCGGGAAGTATAGCGGTCAACATTAAAATTCAAACAAAATACTCCTTTCCTTGAAAATTATATAATTTCTGAGAATATTATACTGAAAACAATGAAATGCTGTTCAGTTCACATGACAACAGTGAATTGTTTACTGTGATTACATAGGGCCATGGCAACTATATAGCCTAACGCTGGACTTTAACGATTTATGATTCCATCGATGTAATATATTGGCGAAAATAATTACTGAAAATGAATTCCACGAAAATAAAGCACAGTGTGATGTAATCACATAACTTTCTCTACCCTCGACATAAGAAATATTTTCTCACTTCACATTTTGATGTAGAGGGACAACTTAAGTGTGTGAGTATGCTATATCAAAAGTCTGTAAATAATCCTTTCCGCTGATAAGTTATCCATACCTGTAGGCTTTGTATTAGTTGAGAAATAGGGATGTTTATCATAGAACCTAAGCATGGGATGGAACATTTTGAGTCCTATCCTCGCAGTATATTATGTCTCGGGTTCTATGGGAGGAAAGTATGAAAGTGATACTGCATTTCTCTTTTATTTCAGCTCCGAAACGATTGTATAGTAACATGAGAATGAGAAATGTTATTTTCCGTCAAGTCAGTACAATCTTATGTAATTTGTGTTTCTTATTATTTCAACCCCTCCCAAGCATGATGTGTAGAAGCAACGGAATGCAGCATTCCACATCCTCTATGAGCCATAAAAAGCTATATCCAACGTTTTCTGATGGAATAGTTTGAGTGTGATAAATCTTTTTCTTCATTTCAAGTTCTACATACATAAAGTCCTTCATAAGTTAATTTCAAATTAAAAAATACAAAGCCCGGGCGACGCCGGGCCTTTTCAGCCTGTCTAATATATAAAGTCGAATGTGTGTTTGTGGGTATGTATGTTTGTTCCTTATACAAATCTACATTTCTTTACCAATTTACACGGAATTTTGCACACATACCCAGTTAAGCCCGGGAAGTATAGCGGTCAACATTAAAATTCAAACAAAATACTCCTTCCCTTGAAAATTATATAATTTCTGAGAATATTATACTGAAAACAATGAAATGCTGTTCAGTTCACATGACAACAGTGAATTGTTTACTGTGATTACATAGGGCCTTGGCAACTATATAGCCCAATGCTAGAATTTAACGATTTATGATTCCATCTATGTAATATATTGGCGAAAATAATTACTGAAAAATGAATTACACGAAAATAAAGCACAGTGTGATGTAATGACATAACTTTCTCTACCCTCGACATAAGAAATATTTTCTCACTTCACATTTTGATGTAGAATAAGAAGTCTTATTGCAGGGATAACTTAAGTGTGTGAGTTTGCTATATCAGAAGTCTGTAAATAATCCTTTCCGCTTATACGTTATCCATAGGCTTTGTATTAGTTGAGATTTATCATAGGCCCTAAGCATGGGATGGAACATTTTGAGTCCTATGCAGTTTATTATGACCCGGGTTTTAGGGGAGGAAAGTATGAAAGTGATACTACATTTCTCTTTTATTTCAGCCCCTAAACGGTTGTAAGATGAGAATGAGAAATAAAATTTTCCGTGAAGCCAAATACAATTTTATGAAATTTATGTTTCTTCTTATTTCAACCCCACCTAGGCATGATGTGTAGAAGCAACGGAATGCAGCATTCGACATCCTCTATGAGTCATAAAAAGCTATATCTAGCGTTTTCTGATGGAATAGTTTGAGTGTGATAAATCTTTTTCTTCATTTCAAGTTCTACATACATATTATATAAGGACCTAGAGTTTCAAAATCGAAAGTCCTCCATAAATTAATTTCAAATTAAAAAATACAAAGCCCGGGCGACGCCGGGCCTTTTCAGCTAGTATATGATATTTTCCCGGGCTACTAACCAGGTGGTGAATTGGATTAATTCCGACGTTTCGAAACCAAATTGAGGTTTCATTGTCAGGGAGACAATGAAACCTCAGTTTGGTTTCGAAACGTCGGAATTAATCCAATTCACCACCTGGTTAGTAGCCCGGGAAAATATCATATATAGAAGCTATTAACTTACAAGTAAGATGTCGCCCACGCTGTTTGCAATTCGTTTTAGCTAAAATTCAGCTAGATTCATAAAGTTGGTATGATTATTTTTAGCAATTAATTTTCTGTGAGTAGTTTGTCGTCTCAGACAAAGTACACACAAATCTTTTACACGAATGATCTTTCATTTTGTAGGCATACATTTAATTTACTACAGTGAACGCCGCTTAATGTAATCGCGGATATTGTTATCAATCGGGTAATGTTATCAGTTTTATGAAATCCCGTATGGATTGAAACTCATACATTGAAAAAATGCTGTTTACTGTGATCAAAGATTCGGTTTATGTCATCACATTTTCACTTTAAGCGGTTTTATTTCCAAGTACTGTACGTCATTCAAAATTTCGTTTTTAAGGTTTTCCTTTCTAACTCAACTGTATTGTGTTGTATTGGTAGTGTTCCCAGCTCACAGGATGACAAGTTCGAGGAGGTGCTCTTTTCAGCAACAAAACTTTTTTTACCCCTCAGTTAACCCTTAAGCTGCAGTTTTTATTTATGAAGATAACAGTGTTGACATGCAGTGATGGCTAGTGTAAAACGTAAAGACTTGAACAGATAGGCGTTAGCTGTTTTACTACGCTGTGTTCGCCACAGATCAGTATAGACTTCCAAAAACACTCGTAACTGAGTATGGAGTATTGGTTAATGGACTCCTAAAGGAAAGTAAAAACAATTAAAAACTTTGTTACTGGTTGAAAAATAGTTGCTTGCAGTCTATTACTGTATTAGCCTATGAGTGGTTCAATGATTCACGGTTACGTATTATCTTATGGATAATAATTTTTAATTCTGTTTTTGTAGTGTAACTCTATATATATAAAAGGCTTTATCCTGACTGATTGATTGAATGAATGACTGGCTGACTGACTTAATGACAGATAATCAACGTAGAGCTAAACTATAATAGGTAGGGACTTGGAATTTTGACAGTACCTACGTTTCATAATGTAGGTGCTCACTAAGAAAGGATATTGCAAAATTTTGATTTTAAATGCCAAAAATCAAGTGTTTTTGAGGATACTTAATCCCTTTTTACACAGAATTATCAAATCCAAATCACAGTTCACATGACAACATTGTTGCCATTGGTCTCAGATTGGTTTGGAAATAAATGAAATGGGACTTTGAGAAATTATACAAGCTATCAATATAACTGATGTTATAAATAAATATTAAAGAATGAATTCCACGGAAATAATGCAGTCACATAACTTTCTCTACCCTGGACATAGAGAAAACAATACGAGGTATGATAGTAGCCTATGTTTTGGGGAGAGATGTATGAAAATGATATTGCATTTCTGTTTAATTTCATCCCCAAAACGGTTTTATGGTAACATGAAAGTGAGAAATAAATATTCCGCAAAGACAATACGATACCAGAATTTCTGTTTCTTCATATTTGAACCCCTACCAGGCTTGCTGTGTAGTATACAAGCGATGGGATGCACAATTCTACATCCTCTATGAGCCTTAAAAAGCTATATCAAGCGTTTTATGAGGGAATAGTTAGAGTGTGATAAGTCATTCTTCCTATTTCAAATTACTTACTTACTTACCTATCCGGCGCTACAGCCCTGTGTGAGCCTTGGCCTCTTCTACAATATTCCGCCACCTACTTCTATCCTGTGCTGCTGATTTCCAGGGGCGGATGTTCATTGCCCGGGAATGCACCACTGAAATTACTAAAATCGAATGTTTTCAAGCAATATAGCTCAAAATTTTACCATACACTTGTCTCGTGCATTTATTTTATGGTTTAAAATTTCATCCTAATATCTTGAAAAGTTTTTGAGTTATTAATTTTCATAGTATAAAAGTAGAGCTATTTTCAAAATACTCCACACGATGAAAATTTCCAAAAATTATTTTTTTTACAAATGCACTTTATTTATCTAACTATGAAGAAAACATTTATCATATGATTTTTTTCTAAGGTTTATGGTTCCTGAGATAAAAAAAAGTGTAAGTTATATATATTTATATTTCAAAATTTCAAAAATATATTTATTTTGAAAATTCATAACTAATAAAATATTCATAATTTCAAAAATTCATATGACAGATTTTTATAACTACACCTCAAGAACATGTGCTGAAAATTTAAGAGAAATTGCATAAAGACTCCATCGTGTGGAGTGTTTTAAATTATGAAAAATGCTGAGAAAAAAATAGTTAGATAAACGATCTTTAAGGCAGGCAGGTAGCAGTCAGGAACGTGCGCAAGGCCATTTAAAAAGTCACCTGACGCCCTTTATACACACAGAATGTCATAAACGAAAATAGAATCTGAAACTAGAATGTTTGTAGAATTTTATCAGTACAAAAATGAAAAATGACTTTTTTTCACCATTTTTAACAAATCTCAGTGGTGCATTCCCTTAGTCAGCTTCCACTTCATCACTCCATCTGTTGCGGGGTCTTCCTTGTCGCCGTCTTTTATCCATTCGGGATTTGACAACTATCCTTGGCATACGGTTTTCTTCCATCCTTTCCAGATGTCCAAGCCATCTCAGTCTCTGTGCTTTAATAAATCTTACTATATCTTCCTGGTTTAGTATATTTTGTATTTCATTATTTGATCTTATCCTCCAACCGTTCCGGTCTTGAACTGGGCCATAAATTAGTCTGATAATCTTTCTTTCAAATATTCTTAATTTTCGTGCGTCATCAGCTAAAATGTTCCATGTTTCTGAACCATATATCACCACGGGCCTAATAAGGGTCTTATATATTTTAAGTTTTGAGTGTCTAGACAATAAGCTAGATTTAAGTAATACAACGTTTGCATAATCCTGCCATTATTCTCGGATGTATCTTTTCACTTATTTTATTATCACAGGTCAACATGGTTCCCAGATATTCAAAACTTCGTACATTCTCAAAATTATACCCATTTATCACTAAGTTATCTTGTTTCCTTCTGCCTTCTATGGTTGTCATATGCATATACTTTGTTTTACCATCATTTACTTCTAATCCCATTTGTTTTCCTGCTTCCTCCATCTCAAATTATAAATCTATATATATAAGAGGCTTTGTCCTGACTGACTGACTGAATGAATGATTGACTGACTGACTGACTGACAGGAATCAACGTAGAGCCTAAACTATAACAGGTAGAGACTTGGAATTTTGACAGTACCTTCGTTTCATAATGTAGGTGCTCACTAAGAAAGGATTTTAATTTTTTTTAATTTTAAATGCCAAAAATCAATTTTTTTTCAAAATACTTAATCCATTTTTACACAGAATTATCCAATCCAAATAACATTTGACATTAAAACATATTGTTGCCAGCGGGTCTCAGATGGGCTTGGAAAAAAAATGAAAGTAGAATAAATTTGACAAATGAGAGAAACAAATGAGAGAACTATCAATATCCACGAAAATAATGCAGTCGCATAACTTTCTTTACCCTGGACATAGAGAAAACAATACGAGATATGGTAATATATATTATTATATCACAGAATGAAATTCACTAAAATAATGCAGTCACATAACTTCCTCTAGCCTGGAAATAGAGAAAACAATACGAGGTAAGGTATTATGTTTTGGGAAGAGATGTATGAAAGTGATATTGTATTTCTGTTTAATTTCATTCCGAAAACGGTTTTATGGTAACATGAGAATGAGAAACAAAATTTTCAGCCACGATAATACAATTTTATGTTACCGGAATTTCTGTTTCTTCTTATTAGAACCCCTCCCGGGCTTGCTGTGTACTGTACAAGCGATGGGATGCAAAATTCTACATATAGCCATAAAAGCTATATCAAACATTTTCTTAGGGAATAGTTTGAGTGTGATAAGTCGTTCTTCGTACTTCAAATTATAAATACCTATATAAGGACCTAGAATTTAAAAATCTAAAGTCCTTCATAACTTAATTTCCAATTACAAAATAAAAAACCCGGGCGACGCCGGGCCTTTTAAGCTAGTACCTATATAAGGACCTAGAATTTAAAAATCGAAAGTCCTTCGTAAGTTAATATCCAATTGGAATTAATCTAACCTAACGTAATCATATTGCGCATGTCCCGAGCCCTATCGAAATAAGAAGCCGGCTTTACTCAGAGGCTTTACCTGGATGAAGCCCGAAGTAAGGAAAGTTTGAGTAAAGCAAGAATTATGAAAAAATTATAAACAAATTCTTGCTTTACTCAAACTGATCGGGTCGATCGCAAATTACGCGGGCAGACCTAGGTTTATCCGGTTTTATAGTTTTACCCTGACATACGTATGTGTTTTAAAATATAGCCTTTTTAATCTTGCATACTACTTTTTTACTATTTCAAGTGCTAGCTTATTCTTCCAAAAGTTTTTTGAAATGTCAGTTGTACATTAGGGCAAGGCATTTTATGACCATAAAATAGTGGAAAAATGCAAAATAAGAAATGCATTTGTGACCTAAAAGTAATAAAAAAATTACACAAAAATTTTAAAATAATGTCCTATAAATTTTCCATTGTGACTTGAACGAATGACAGTCCGTTAAATATGAATTTTACAATATAAAACACACTTATTTTATTACTAAAGAAGTAAGTAATTTTAAACTTCTTGGACACCCTTACCGAAAGAAAAAATATTTTTGACCTGGCATGCCCATCAAATTGCCTCTAGCAAATATGTGCCATTTAAAAAGAAAGAATGAAAGAAAGAAAGAAAATAAAAAAATCTTTATTGCTACAAAACGAACTGCTATAAGTTAGTGTTTACAATAAACCTGGATTAAAATAAACTAGGAAGACTTGGCGGAGATCCTGAAATGAAAATGGTCCATTGTCTAAAACTAACGATTTATGCATGGAATATCTCCTCCATGCCGAAAATGACCTAGAAATTGCCAAAAAAATCCTATCTCTACAAAATGACGAAAAATGCAAAATAAAGCAAGAAAATGCAAGAACAAATTGCCCTTATTTCATCAATTAATTAATTATACACATTTACATATATTCGAGCTATCTTTTAAACTTCATGTAAAAAAAAGATGCAAAATCACCAAATGCCTTGCCCTATACATTACCTGCGACCTCGAATTTAGATTTTAGCTACAAATTGTGTCCCCTATCTTATGTTAAGAAAAAACTTAGAGATTATATTAGGACTGCTTGGAATGAGCATTGGGTGTCCAGCTCCAAAGGGACCACTACGAGAGAAATCTTCTTTCCAACAGTTGAGTGTCGCCTACGCTGTACGAGTGTAAAACCGGACTTCATATTCACTCAGTTTCTGTCTGGGCATGGCAAATTTGGTTTTTACTTTCAACGTTTCATGATCCAAAGACAGAACGGTTATCAATGTATATGTACTGAACAACAAACTGTTGAACATTTAATTTTTCATTGCCCAGTCCTAGAGCATAAAAGAAGAATATTGGACACACACTTAGATTATTGTAATAGTATATTGCGATACAAGTGCCGTAAGGCACGTTTACGGGTCGAGGAAACAGATTGAAAACCCTCGGCTGCGCCTCGGGTTTTTAAGTTTTCGAGACCCGTAAATGCCTTTACGGCCCGTGTGTTGCATGCTATTTTTTGCACGATGATTATTTATATCAATTTAATTATATTAATTGTGATATTACCTGAAAATATTATGTAAATACATTCTTGAAAATAGATGTTTATTTCAGAAAGTGATTCGCATGTGTTTGTTGTTATGGGAACCGAATATTTGTCCTGGGGGCCGTGCCCATAAAGGCTTGTATTATGAAGTGTATCGTAATGAATTATGACGTAGCGCTTGGACCGTAAGTAATTTAACCTCATCGCAACCGCCCTTAGCAACAAGACTGTGTGGGAATGTCAACTTACGATCCATGTAAACAACGTTCGTAAGTACCACTTACTAGCTAAGGAGTGCAAAAAAAGAAATTAGATAAACCACTCTTTGATATTTTTAGGAAAAAATGCTGTTATAGAGAATTCCAAAAGTTTTTGTGTTCTATTTTTAAGATGTTATAGTTTTCTTTTATAATATAATATATTAGTTATCTTGTTTTCTTAGAGTAGTAAGGCCTGCATCCAGCCTATGGATAAAAGCAAAGTGTTCCCTATTACCGGCCATGGAGGCCCAGAGGGTTCCAGGAGGTTGAGGCTCCCAGATTTTTAGACATCGGCACATAAGGTTGTCAGCCTTACGCACCGGCCGCCTTTACCCCCAGGATTGCTCCTGGTACTCATTTCTGGTAGAGGCTGAGTCGACCCCAGGGCCATAGTGCCAGCAGAAGGATTAGGCCAATTGAAAAACTACAACGACCTCATCGGGGATCGAACCCGCGACCTTCCGGTTTGTAGCGCAGCGCCTCAACCACTACGCTACGGCGTACCCCAGCCTATGGATAAGAAGTAGTAATATTGCAAATATATTGTCTTGTAACTATAACCCTAATATACCTCCGGGTGGAATAGGGTTTAGTCTAAGTAATTGTATATTCAATAAAATCAGGTAAACTGATATAACAAAGTGCCAGTATGTTTTCGTTGAATCAATTATAATTGCAATTATGATGTGCAAAAAATAAGTTTTTCTAATCAGATTAAAATCGACCAGCGTCAGCAGAACTACAGATTTGTGATACCTTGACAATCGCGCACTCACATAAAAATAAAAAATATCCATGTCAAAATCGGCCGGCTCCGGAATTTGATCCGGGGACCTCCAGAATACGAGTCTAAGGCGTTACCATTTGGCCAACTCAGTCAGTTTGACAGTGTTGTTTGATAAGCTAATGTGACGGAATAGTATTAACAGTCAAATTATACCGCTAGACAAAAATTAAAAAAAACATGTGACCTTTAATTAGTCGTTACTCTGGTACCAATCAACCGATCAGGTCCAAAATTAATAGGTTTTTTGCCATGGACGTTATAAATGCTTATACCAAGTTTCATGAAAACCCGATAAAGCATATTTGAGTTATGGGGCCTTTTGTTATATACCACAAAAATGCACTAAATTGGGCATTATTTCGGTACCGGCCAACCGATTTGGTCCAATATCAAAATACGTCTTCCCATGGACATTATAAATGTGTATACCAAGTTTCATGAAAATCCGATAAAGCGTATTTGAGTCATGGCGCTTGTAAATAAAAACACTAAATTGGGTTTGACGCAGGTACCGGTGAACCGATTTGGTTCAATAACAATAGGGTTCTTCCCACGAACATTATAAATGCGTACACCAAGTTTCATGAAAATCCGATAATGCGTATTTGAGTTATGGCGCCTACAGACAGACAGACAGACGGACATACATTTTTCCGTCCCCCACACACAATCTTATAAAGTACCATACTGGCACTTAATAACAGTAGATATTGCTGGTCGTATCACTTTTAAAAAAATCTGATGTGGATGTCACATAACTTCCTCTGCTCAAATAAAAGTTAGCATCTTAGTACAATGTATTATGTATGATATTATTATCTTCATGTAAATTGGTTGTAGAAATGAAGATAATGTCGTTTCCATATCACATCCCCGAAGGATACATAACCCAAATAAAATCTGACAGGTAGTGTAAATGATGCATAATACTATCCATATAGTTAAGCAAGCCAAAAAAATTTAAAGAACATTCGTGACACCGGGATCTAATATTTAATTCTAAACACCTAGTTCTGAACGTGGGAAAGAGATTTTTCACTACTGGAAATTCCCCAACTCGGACCGCCGGGGCGGAAGGAAGGCGGACTTACGCCTTATAAAACGATCTGGAGCTTAGCTCAGAGATCGATTACAAAAATAAATATTTGAGTTGGTCTACTCTATAATGGGCTGCTGATTAAACGAAAGCAAGCCATTATCAAGTAAAGAATGCGAGACTTCATCTACGAGCTATGAATAAAGAATATGAATTTTCAGATTTCTTTAGTGGAGATAGAATAAAATTTTCTTATTTGTAGACAAAACATATTAATTGGATTTAATTCCCGTATACTTTTCATTTTTATCACATTTTAAAGCGATTAGGCCTACGATTAGAACACAATATAGGCTATGCGCTGAGATTTATGTTTCCTATCTGCCGTTTGTGCTTTTCTCTATTTCGTTATTTTTACTTGCTCGCATATAGGCCTACTTTTTCCTGTGCTAACTTTTAACTCGTATATGCGAGAAAATTTGTGCCACTTATTTGGCACCATTTACTGTATATCACTTGCAGGTACTTAACCCAAATTCAAAATTTTGTTTTCGTATGATTTTCCATTACAAGAAATTGTAATTATATTGCATAGAGCGCGTATTCAGAGTGGGTGGCGTATAACTACCCTTCAGACAATTTTACGCTAATTATGCTATAAATACCTGTTAGCCTCTTCTTTGAATGATGCGACTAAAAACGCAGGCTATATAACAAACTAAAAAAAAGTGACTGCAGACGTTTATTGCACTTTTCCGCCGTTAAGAATAATTTCCGATATTTATCGAATATTTCCCTCAGATACTGCTTTACTCTATGCATGGCCAACAATACATCTTTCTCACTTTATTATAAGTTGAGACCGGGCGACCGGTGTTTTCACTCTCCGCTACGGAGTCCACATTAGCCGCCGGTGACGCGCGCGCGGCTTCCCTGCTTAAAGTGTAGGCTATATAAAGTATTACATATCTTACCTTATAACATATGTTGGAAGTGTCGTCCTTCCTGTGTTATACAGGCATTGTATCTGGAAACCACATTCTGGCTGACGCCAGTGAGTTCTTCCACTGTAATGCCCCTAATTTCATTCGTAATGTTTTCTTTCAGCTCCTCCAATGTGTGAGGATTTGTTCGATAAACCTTATCTTCATCACGTACACGTCCAGCAGACTCGTACTTAAAATAATGTTTACACACAAAAATACGATGCTGCAGCGAAATGGGTCTCACCATGTTGACACTTTAACAATAACTGCACGTGCCGATGTTGCATCAAGGTCAGACCGGCTGCGCGCGCCTTCCGTCGCCCGGTCTCAACTTATAAAAAATCAGGTAAACTGATATAACCAAGTGCCAGTATGTTTTTTTTTTTAATCAGTGATACACGCAATTATGATAGGCCCATGCATAAAAGTTATTTTTGTAATAGATGTCCGAGTTAACTCCAAAAACAAAATGTGCCGGCAATAATAATAATGATGCAATAGACCTACGATTCGCTGATATCTCTGTTTCAATTTAAAGCAGCCTTAAAGGTTATGAATGAATAATAAGCATATGAAATCTATCTGTCAGGAATTACATTAGGTATATTGCTGCACAGGAACGATAAGAAACATACTCACAGTAAAATATAGCCTAATGTAAATATCGGTAGTCTACATAACCATAGAATACACATTATAATATCAATATTCAACGGCTAGTTGTTATAAATCGTTTATTTAAGTTATTATTTAGCCACACTGACATCGTTATGAAGAAACAAATCAATGAAGGCTGCTAACAATATGAATAAACGATTGGCAATTTGTTATGTTTTTTTAATAAGCTTACATTGTGGGCCTTGAAAGAATATTGATTACAAAATTAATATTGATATACGCGTTACTTCGGTACCGATCAACCGATTTGGCCCTAATTCAATAGGCTTGTACCCAAAAACGTCATAAATTCGTATACCAAGTTTCAAGAAAATCCGATAAAGCGTATTTGAGTTATCCACGCCTTTGTGATATATTACCATAAAAAGGCACTAAATTGGGCATTATTCCGGTACCGCCCAACCGATCTGGTCCAATATCAATAGACATCTTCCCATGGACATTATAAATAGGTATTCCAAGTGTCATGAAAATCCGATAAAGCGTATGTGAGTTATGGCGCCTTTAAAATATACACTAAATTGGGTTTTACTCCGGTACCGGTGAACCGATTTGGTACAATTTCAATAGGGTTCTTCCCATGGACATTATAAACGCGTATACCAAGTTTCATTAAAATTCGATAAAGCGTATTTGAGTTAGAGCGCGTACAGACACACGGACGGACGGACGGACAGACATTTTTCGTCCCCCACACAATCTCATAAAGTACCATACTGGCACTTAATAAATGCACATCTCTTGTTTGATAACATAATTCCCTAAAAGAAATTAAAGTAAAATTGAAACACAACCCCGTTCACTCTTCGATGTTACCGTAGGAAAGAAGTCAGTGGTTCTGATGTCTAAAATGTGTGGTTTAGTTTAATTTTTATATTATTTTTCAAACCAGCATTAAAACAAATTATTATTAATTTTACATTATTTTACATTGATATATTACATATTTTTATTACATTAAATGTACATTTTACATTATTTTACATTGATATATTACATATTTTTATTACATTAAATGTACATTTTACATTATTTTACATTGATATATTACATATTTTTATTACATTAAATGTAATAAAAATATGTAATATATCAATGTAAAATAAAATCAGGTAAACTGATATAACAAAGTGCCAGTATGCTCTTTTAATCAGTAATAATTGCAGTTATGATATACAGACAATACTTTTTTTTTTTTTTTAATATATATATATATATATATATATATATATATATATATATATATATATATATATATATATATATATAGATCTCCGAGTTAAACTCCAGATCGATTCATTAAGCAGGGCTTACGGAAGAACAAAGGTCTAAAGTTTGATTCTTAACCTTAATTCATATTGGTATACACTGATATACTAATTCTTAAAATATGTAAACATTTTACAAAATGCATTGACAATGAAATAGTACAGTAAGCCAATAAGAAGAGGATAGTTCCACCTAGCGGTATGCAGTTTTGTTCTGAGTATAGGCTTATGCAATTTTAACGCAACGCAATAACTTTAAAGCTAGTTTCTGTTCGTGAAATAACATTTATAGGCTTATGTTATTCTTTAGGAATGATGTAGGTCAATGAAAGACAATGAATTCCCAGTTTTTTAAAGAAAAATGTAATACTTATTTAAGCACATTGACAAAATAGGATACAAGAATGGAATAGGCTCAATTTAACACAATTGATAATAATAAAAAAAAATTTTGCTTCAGGGTGGACTCGAACGTGATATCTCTTGATTACTAGACAAGCATCTTACCCCAAGACCAAACTACACTACGACATTTGAGTGTCCAATACCATTGTCGTAGCTCACAGAAAAGAAAAATCACCGTATTTCGAAATTAGGCTATATTTCGAGCCTTCTAGTTATCTTATGTTACAATATAGAATAATTTCATTCATTGGTAACATAATATTCGCGATATTCTAGTCATAAATGCGAATTTGGCCCTCACTAAAGCAGAGTACCAACTTAACCAAATTCTCAGAAGTTAATGTTTTTATTTATTAAGAGGTCAGGGATTATAAATCTGACATAGGCTGAAGTAAAATTCAATGCTTTAATCTAATTGTAATCAATTTTAGCAAAATAATTAGTCATTATACAACAGCATTTCGTCTATAATCGTACATATGGGAACATTTGTTTTTCATGTAGGAGTCAACTGTCCATGGCAACTGAAGGAAGCTTTATAAGCTGTCATTAATTGATGACGCTATAAGAAAGAACCGAGAATTTGATTTTGCATTTGAAGAAGGTGCCTTCTTTTTACCCTCCTTTACTAAAGAAGGTTTCGACAGGAATTGAAGGGTTGTACCAGAATTACCCTTTATTTACCTTAGTTACGGGACTCGCCCGCTGATTGGTTGGCCGCGAGCCAATCAAAATGCTTCGAAATGAACCAAAATATTATAATTAATTTGACTGATAATTACTCTTTATTTCGGTACTGGACAACCGATTAGGTCCAAATTCAATAGGCTTATTGCCATGATTGTTATAAATAAGTATATGAAGTTTCATGAAAATCCGATAAAGCGTATTTGAGTTACCGCGCCTTTTCTTATATGATACCATAAAAGGGCACTAAATTGGGTATTATTCCGGTACCGGCCAACCGATTTGGTCCAATATCAACAGACATCTTCCCATAGACATTATAAATAGGTATTCCAAGTTTCATGAAAATCCGATAAAGCGTATGTGAGTTATGGCGCCTTTAAAATATACACTAAATTGGGTTTTACTCCGGTACCGGTGAACCGATTTGGTCCAATTTCAATAGGGTTCTTCCCATGGACATTATAAACGCGTGTACCAAGTTTCATTAAAATTCGATAAAGCGTATTTGAGTTAGAGCGCGTACAGACACACGGACGGACGGACGGACGGACGGACGGACGGACGGACAGACGGACAGACATTTTTCGTCCCCCACACAATCTCATAAAGTACCATACTGGCACTTAATAAATAAATAAATATACATTACCTTAATGTGCGCTTCCAAAGTATCTATTTGTTTCTGGTAGTTACGTGGGTTTATACATTTGCACGTTAGGTTTGTGTATTTGAACGTTGATGTAAATGAAACATAACAAATATAAAATGTTTATTTAACATGATACAATGCATGTGCGGTATAAACCAGTGTGTAAATTTACACAGATGGCAGACATTGTTATAATATTATGCTCTCACTATAAATTACAAACAGTAGACACAAATAAACAAGGACATCAATAAAAAAAATAACGAAATACACGAGTAAAAAGTAAATACATAAGAAATGAAATATACGATTGAGTACGTTCCTCTATTCCTCTCTTTTACGGGAAATTATCTTCAATTCTGTCCTCCTAGGTGTGGACTGGGTCGTATGGCTGAAGACGGGAGTAACTCGAGGAAACCTGTCGGTACAAAATTCAACAAGAAAATCTAAGTATAAGAGGATACTATACAATTTAGTTTTTTAAAAGAAATATTTTTTTTTTTAATTTCGTTGGATGTTGGTTGGATATCCAGCATACTTCAGAGGAAATGAATTTTGTATCTGACAGAAAGCTAATGATTAAAAATAGGCCTAATTCAATACCTTAAAATTATTCTTGATTCACAATAATTCCATATCAGAAAGGAGCAACATGGGTCAAAGTCTGTCACTTGTTCAAACTTCCTTCCGGCTTAGATTCAATCATGCTTTACACTCAATCATTCAACATAATGAATAAAACTTCTCAACCCTTTCCCGTCCAAGTAATACTTTAGTTTCCGAAGGGGGGGGGGCTTGAAAGGCGATGGGCTTACCATCTGTCCCTCTGCCCTCTCTCGGAAAATAAGCGTAACAAAATTCACATAGTTAACAGAAACCTCCACTTGGAGGCCCTTCGCCCCAACATAGGGATATAGGAAACCAGAGCGAAATATTTTTAATCTTTGCTGTCAGACTCAAAATTCATTTTAGACCGGTTGATAGAGTCAGTTCAACTTCTTCTGGTTACTGTTAAGGCATTCGTAGTGATAGAAGGCTCCTATTTGCTCTGAAGTATGCTGGATATCCAACCAACAACCAACAAAAGCGATTTGAACTTCTTGTATATTATATTGAGGAAATGTCTGTAGAAATAACTGACATAATTAAAATAAAGAAATAAGCAGGTCTAAATTAGTAAGATTAGATTAAAATTATGAAGATAACCCAGTAAAGAAACCTGCTCACCGGATATGTTAAATCTCTATATATATAAAAGGCTTTGTCCTGACTGACTGACTGACTGACAGGAATCAACGCAGAGCCTAAACTATAACAGGTAGAGACTTGAAATTTTGACAGTACCTTCGTTTCATAATGTAGATGCTCACTAAGAAAGGATTTTAAAATATTTTGATTTTAAATGCCAAAAATTATATGTTTTTAAAAATACTTAATCCCTTTTTACACAGGATCATCAAAACAAAATCACAGAACATATTGTTGCCAGTTGTATCAGATGGGTTTGGAATGCAATGAAATGGAAGTTTGAGAAATTAGAGAAGGTATCAATATAATTCATGTTATCTATATTAATAAAAGGAATTGTCTGATGCCCAGCGAAATCTACTGAACGCAGAGATCTAAAATTTTAAACATAGGTGGGCTGAAGGGTCGGAAAATGCACCTCGAAGCCGGAATTTTTATTTTAGCTTTCGTTCATGCGTTATGAGTGAAAAACGGGCAAAAAAAGTGAATTTTTTGCGTTTTCGAAGCATAAGTTTTCAGTAATATATTTCAATGTCAAATCAATTACTGTTGGCTTTGGCTATTTTTGTCATACCTTGGATATAACACTTTCGCGATCGCTTGAATGTTGTAAGCCCTAAATATGGTCAAACATTGTTTTATTTGGACGAATCTCACTATACATAGGTTTTCTGGGCCAAAGAACTCTAATCTGAGGTCGCTTTTACCAGGCGACGCTATCTAAACGTGGTATGTAGTCCACGTGATTTAGGTGTTAATAAATAAATTGAATTAACTATTATGCTCTTAATTTTTAATTTTTGAAATAATTATCGCGGGCGAAGCCGCGAGCACATGCTAGTGTAATATAAAAGCCTTTACTGTGGTTCCAAGTCCACATTAAGCTTTCGTTTTTATTTATTTGTTTATTTACCCTGGCATCTACAGTTAAAATTACAAAGTTATCATAACTTGCGTAAGTACAGTAAACTAAAATGAATAAATTATAACAAAATTATATTAAACACATCATAAATAAAATTTCTTTCTGTTTCTTTTTTTACCTGAGTTTCACCTCTCCCTTTTAGGGACATTTAAGCGACCTAAGCCGCCCGGGTCATACAAGGCCGCTGTCGGGAGAGGGATTATATTTGGATCACATACAAAGTTTTTTGATCAGATAAGGACATGGAGGGCCTCCCCGGATGAGTGATCAGCCCAATGCCGGGGCCACCTCCGAGACAACACGAACACATAGGACGATGCACACCATTCACACACACTCTCACTCCAAACAAGGCGAGGGTGGGATGAAGATGATAATGACGGCCAGATGATATCCGGGGACCACAAGGGCCTAAACTTACCCGACATTTGTCTCACAGGTGAGGAAAAACCTCGGAAAAAAACCCACCTAGGCAACTTGTCCCGACCAGGATTTGAACCCAGGGCCCGCCATGCAGAATGGATGTGACAAGACGTCAACAGCGTTCTTACGTCAAAATAGCTTTTTGTTAGAGTGAAAATAGAAATACCAAATAAAAATAAAAATACCAAATAATACCACAGGTAACTGGTGGATGCTTTGAGGATAAATTTTTTTTTAAGGTTTTTATAATTTTGCCCCATTTTTACGAGAATATCCCTAATAAAATTGCCGCTTTCAATTCTCGATACTGTTGGGATATGTTTACCTTATACTGAGCATTTACCTCCTCTTTTCTCTGGCGTTTGAGGTCTTGATTCCTTCTCCAGCTGTGCAGCCACTGCCCTAAATAATGGATCGGGTCTTCAGGCTTCTTCAGGACAATCTCAGCCAATGCACGAGTCAGAGGGACACCCACATGCTTCTTCAAGTACTCGTTATCAGCCATACATGAGACCTCTGCAGATTTCCTCTGTGGAACCATTAGTTCAACGATTTCTCGAACCATTTCTTGTTTGGAGGAATTGTCCATAGACCTAGACACAATCTCTTCCACAATTACTTTCGCAAACAGTTTTTTGTTGTCTCCAATCGCTTCTTCGGCAGAGACTCTGGAATCTTTATCCTCATCTACACTTACAATATCGTATACTCGACATGGCCCTTCACTTCCAAACGAATATACACTTATCTCTTGTGAGCTCTGATACCCTTCTTCGCTCATCAAAGAGCCCTTAGAGCCTCCAATGCTTTCTCTAGAGCTGTCGTGAATGTCGAAGGAGTGCCTGGGGCTCTTCAGGAGTTCTACGCTCCTGATGGAACCTGTGGAACTTGTGATGAAGGTTTTGCAAGGGCCACCACTAGCAGTGCTTTTAGGGCTCTCATAGCCCTTCGCTGAACCTAAGCTGGCCGTTGGACTGATTTCTTTTTCCTCACCTGTGAATATCCGTGCTCTAATGTCTTCCTTGGATCCTTCCTCGCTTCCTTCCTTCAAACTCATGATTGATCCAACCTTTCTTTTGGGATAGGCTCTTCGTGAACTTCAGAAATGAAGATAATCAGACTAATCTCCCTCTATAACCTGCTTAAAATATTTGCAGTGTTGTTGCTGGGCGATTTAAAACTGATTATTATTATTAAATATCCAAATAGCGTAAGGTGGTACATTTTCGAACACTTAACAAATATTCTTATTTTATGAACACAGTAAACTTAAGACAAGTTCAACTGTATCGTAATCACAAAGTTGGCAATGTAGTTGACCCTTCAAAAAAATATGGAAGTCAAACAGCTGTAAAATTGGTCATGGCAATCAATCTTTCATTTCCAGAATATCGTTCGAAAATGTACCACAGTAGGTACAATTCTAAACACCAGTGGGTACTATTTCGAACAGTGGCATTTTCAACGAACGAATTGCTTTCTTCCAAATATTATATTTTATTATTATTATTTATCAATAATATGAGCGTAATAATGAACTGTCACGTTTTGAATAGGCAGATGAGAGGTTTGGGGCATGTGGTCAGCATGCTGACTCCTACGTCAGTTATTGATGGCTTACTGAACCGGAGCCGCTACTTCTTTATGAATTAGCTCTTCGGTTGGTGTCAGGAGGCTGAATGCACCCCGTTCCAAATCGCCCTACCTCAGATAAATTCGAGGAGGTAACGGGGATCGAACCCAGACTTGCGGGTCCGTAGTCAGCAACCACTAGACCATGCAGGCGGGTCTGTCATAACATCAAGAGCAATAATAAAAAATACTTAACAACTCCAGAACGATTTCTGTTTGCTATTCTGTATTGCATAATTGCTGAGATGTAATAGCAATCCAGAGGAAGTGCAGTTCATAAATCTTCGTTGAAATAATACCACTGTTGAAAGCTATGTGAATGCTATCCTTTAAATATTTGACTGGCACAGTTAATAATAATAAACATGCAGAATGCTGTGTTGGCAAAACAGCTTTTCCATGCAAGCGATCGCGGGTTAAAGTACAGTTCGAAATTGTACCTAAAATCCGTTCGTATTTGTACCTCGAGCTAGTTTTTGTAAATTATACATAGTTGCAAATTCCACTCACGAATGACCATTGTTGTGCCAATGACTTACGTATTAAAGACTACGCTATTTGTTGGTATGAGTTAAAAATTGGTCCTCAACAATGTATTCCAGTAACACAACGTGGGATTATAAGCAATTTTATAACGTGCCATTTTTCCAGCATGGAGTTCTTACCTTCGATTGGAAAATAATATTTTATGGCCGAATGAGTCAACTTAACACATCATTCTCGCGGATACAGGTCAACAAAACAATCAGTATGGACGCTATATAATTGAAAACAGGTTGACTAATATTTGAAACCCAAAAATGGATAAAAATCTTAGTCCGTTCAGAATTGTACCATGTTCGAAAATGTACCACCTTACCCTACAAGAGCCCTATTTTAAATAGGTATGCTAGGGATATAGTTGCAGTATAAGTCTTAAGTCTATATTAATAAAAGGAAGTGTCTGCCTGTCTGCCTGTCCGCGATGCCCAGCGAAATCTACTGAACGCAGAGATCTGAAATTTTAAACATAGGTGGACTGAAGGATCTGAAAATGCACCTCGAAGCCGGAATTTTAATTTTCGCTTTCGTTCGTGAGTTATGAATGAAAAAGGGCAGAAAACGTGCATTTTTTGCGTTTTCAAAGCATTAGTTTTCAGTAATACATTTCAATCGCAGAAGGCTTTGTGCACTTTTGTCATGATTTGGAAATAAAAGAATCGCTTCATTTTGTAAGCCCGCCCTGGACGATTCATTTGTTTAGAATGTCAAGGCCCGTAGGCATATGAAATTTTCAACCTACACGGAAGAGGGATAATCAATATAGGCCTAAATATGGTCAAACATTGTTCGATTTGGACGAAACTCACTATACATGGGTTTTCTGGGCCAAGGAACTCGAATCTGATGTCGCTTTTACCAGGCGACGCTATCTAATCGTGGTGTGTGATTCAAGTTAATAAATATAATGATTTAACTATTATGCTCTTAATTTTTAATTTTTGAAATAATTATCGCGGGCGAAGCCGCGGGCACATCCTAGTATATTATAATTATGATATGCAGAAAATTTCAAAATGTGGCAGTAAACAATAAACAAAAGATAACTTAATCACATACATTACAAAGTTACATTAAATAAAGTTCATTAAAATGGTTTTAATGACTGTTTTAATTGTTTTGTTTAATTAATTGTTTTAAAAACTTTCTTGACAAATATTTTGAATTCTATGAAACAGCATTGGTTTTTTTAAAAAGTCAATCATTGGATAACCCAAAACCTTATTACACTTAGTTAAATGTTTCTTTAGCATATGCCGCTTATAACCATAAAATGGGCAGTCTAAAACAAGACAGTTTGTTCATCATGTCCACATGAACATAAATATCCATCAATAGAAGGTATGTGAAATGTTAATGATGGAGTTCTTATATTCCTTCTTAACTAGTTTGTATTTAATCTCTCAAATTTGACGTAACAGAGGACATTTCGATCTCACGAAGCGCCGTTTGGTGGCTAATACCCTTTTCCTCAAGACATCGAGATCTGCTGGCCACCAGTAGTTCTTGATTGGATGTTGACTTAACTTAGGAAGATGGCGATGGGATTACTTTAAGCTGAAATATTCTTAATTTGCGATGATTCTGATGGAGTTCATTGCTTTATTTACGGCATGTTCATAACCGATAGGACAACCGATCCGATGTTGCCAGATTTAACAGCATGGCTTGTAAGAAATAAAGAAAGTAGTACTGATTTCATTGGGTTGAGAAAAGTAAATGTTCACATGGCGTTTGATTTGAAAATGATCACTAACACTGAGAAGTTCACTGATACACATTTCATTGCTTAAAAGAGAAAATTAGGTAATGCCACCCCCTCGAACTGGTCATCCTGTGAGCTGAGAACAGAACTGCTATCTCCACTACAACACAATACAGTGGGCTGAGAAACGAAACCCTTAAAAACGAAATTTTGAATGACATACAGTATTTGGAAATAAGGCCGCAAAGAGGAAATGTGATACATAGACCAAATCTTTGATTACAGACTTTCTTTTCTTCAAATTATAAGTATTAATCCATACGGGACTTCATAAAAGTGATAACATTACCAGACTGATAACATTATCCGCGATTACATTAAGTAGCGTTCACTGTATTTAATTTTGAGAATGTTTTTTCCCACACAGATAAGTAGTGCCGAGCAAATGTATGCAACTGATGAAACTGTATGAGAAATCCAGCAATGGCGACTTTAAATATTTTTCTTTAAAAATATTGCTACACTGCAAATCAATCATGTCCATTTGAAGTTCTCTAAAATCTAGGTACATTCACACGTGATAAAAATCAGGAAACAACAAGAAGAGGATGATGCCCAAGACAGATCCCTGAGCAAGACGGATATGGCAGATTGCCAAGGCTTGCAACCGATCCGAGCGAAGTTTCCCTCACTCACTCCACCAGGTGAATGGCAGACACGCCCCCGTGACCACAGACAGACAAACAAGAGGAAAATTAACTCAATAAAATGCCAAAGTAAATTCATCAAACAGTTTCCCTATGATCTAAGATGAAGAGAAAATGACGAAAATTCGAAATCGGTTGTTGGACCGAAGATATAGCCTATGGCTCAGGTAATCCGGTGGTGGAAGGTGGAGCCAAAAATAAAGTGCTAAAATCTTTTCTAAAGTAATGGAAAATTGGAAAAAAAGTTTGTTGCAAATTTTCAGTAAAACATCTTATAGATGGCCTGCATATGATCAACAATAAGTGCTACAAACCGGAAGGTCGCGGGTTCGATCATCGATGAGGTCATTGGAGTTTTTCAATTGACCTAATCCTTCTAGATATATAAGCATTCATGAACCACAGATTATTGTCTCTGAGAATATTATAGGGGAAAAATTCCTCGAACACTGGGACTTGAACCCAGCACCTTTGGCTATCCGCGCCAATGCTCTACCAACTGAGTTAAGTCATTGGAGAGAGGTTCCATCTGGCGCTAAGAATTGAACTACGGCTTAGCTCAGTTGATAGAGCATTGGCGCGAATAGCCAAAGGTCATGGGTTCAAGTCCCAGTGTCGGAGGAATTTTTCTCCTATAATATTCAAATCCTTCTGGTGGCACTTTGGCCCTGGGATCGACTCAGTGTCTAACAGAAATGAGTACTAGGATCAATCCTGGGGGTAAAGGCTGACCTTACCACCTTCAAGTGCCGACTGTCTAAAAATCTGGGAGCCTCATCCTCTTAGAACCCTCTGGGCTTCCATGGCCTGTAATAGGGAACACTTTAATTTTTTTTTATTGTTTGAGTTACTTCACTTTGAAGAACGAAAATATAAAATAAAATTTCCTGTTACGAGAAATGGAGGAAGAAATCAGGCTTGACTTAGCCTAAGTTTCCGTACTGAACGCCGCTTAATGTAATCGCGGGTTATGTTATCAATCGGGTAATGTTATCACTTTTATGAAGTCCCGTAGGGATTAATACTCATACATTGAAAAAATGCTCTTTATTGTGATCAAAGATTCGGTTTATGTTATCACATTTTCCTTGTTGCATATTTATTCCCCAGACATGTATGCCATTCAAAATTTGTTTTTAAGGGTTTCGTTTCTAATTCAACTGTATTGTGTTATACTGGAGGTAGCGGTATTGTTTCCAGCTCACAGGATGACCAGTTCGAGGGGTGGCATTACCTAACTTTCTCTTTTAAACAATAAAACAGGTTTCACCCCACAGCTTTTGATTTATGAATATAACAGTGTTGACATGCAGTGATGACTAGTGTAAAATGAAAAGTCTTGAACAGACAGGCGTTAGATGTATTGCTACGCGGTGTTTAGCACAGATCAGTATAGACTTCCATAACATTCGTAACTGAGTATGGCGTATTGGTTAATGGACTGCTAAAGGAAATTAAAAATAATTAAAGACTTTGTTACTGGTTAAAAAATAGTTTTGTTACTGGTTAAAAAATAGTTTTGTTACTGGTTAAAAAATAGTTTTGTTACTGGTTAAAAAATAGTTGCTTGCAGTCTATTACTGCATAAGCCTGTGAGTGTTTCAATGATTCACAGTTATATTTTATTTTATGAATAAATATTTTTAATTCTGTTTTGTGGTGTATTAAATTATATTTGAATAAATAGCCTTCATTTAATTCCTTCGGCTATTGTTATCAATCGGTTAATATTATCAGATTAGCTGCGTCCCGAAGTGGTCACTGCATATTGTTTAATGCTTTCCTCCAGCAACGGGAGTACCCTGATAAACCCTCTTGATTACATATGGGTGAAGGTTAGTCCGTTTTTCCAGCGAGGTGGACGAGCGTATCGACGCATGGATCACGTGACTATTTTGGCCACGCCTCCGCATGGTCAGGTCGATAGAGCGGCGCAGTTTGAGTCCGGTGTTTGTGCGGAGCGGTGTAGTGATGTGTCGTGTGTAGTGACAGCTGATGTGTAGCCCACACGGCTATGGATGCAGCCGAACCCCCGGGTATGTATAGCCTACTCTTACATTTGTCATCAGTGAGTAATTTTTAAAAAAGGAACAGTAAATATAATTGGTTTGACCTGTTTAGGCTGAGATGTGGCAACGTGTTTTTTTGGGCCTAATGGCTAATACAGGAGATTCCAAACAGCTTGTAAAATGTACCATAAACACAGAAATAGTCTCTAATTATTTTATTCTTTCGATGAGGGGACGATTTAAAAATATAACTAAGTAATAATCAGGGGGTGGATTTCTATGACATGTCATATTTTTCCCCTTTGCATTATTTCAGGTTTCCGACTAATTTAAACCCGATCCCAAGCATCCTGGTGAAAATGGAACGGCTTTTATTGTGCATATAACTGCATGTTTAGGAAATTTTAAACTATTGTAACATATTTAATATGCATATGCATATTTTGGTCATATTTTTGGCATATTTGTGTGCACATTAAAAACATTTTGAAGTTTCATATCATATTTTGTAAATGTTGCATTATAATGATACTTTTTGAGAATTTACAGGTATTTTAAGAAATTAACTATATTTTAATAAAATGTATTGTAATGAAACTTAAAAAAATATACACAAAGTGTAAGTGGTAAAATCAAATTTTAAATTTTATTGGTCACATTTTAATGTTTTTTAGGTCATAAATGCATGCATATATCCTACTTTTTAGGTCATAGAAATCCGCCCCCTAGTAATAATCAACCTTATTTTCTCAACCATATAATGTAAGGAATCTAATCTAAGATTAAAAGTTGATGTATATGTAGCCTACTGTATTAATTGTTTTTCTTATCATATATACCGTCAAAAGTTAAGACTAGTAGGACTATATTTATTATACTCAATTATATTTTAAGTGTTGCAAATTGTCATTAAAACCTATTTATGTAGATAAACATAAGTGTCAAAACGTAAATGAGAGTTAATAAAAAATAAAATATTTATAAATTATGGAATGCCTTAAGTATACGTCCCTTTACTCTTACGGAAGAACATATTCTGAGAGGGTTCGAAAACAGGGGGCTTATGAAAATAATTGGACTTAACAGAGATGAAAATGGGGACTGGAGAAAACTGCATAATGACAAGATTCATAACCTGTACTCGTCACCGGATATAGTAAGGGTAATTAAATCGCGAAAGATGAAATGGGCTGGTCATGTTGCACGCATGGGGGAGGAAAGACATATCCCAAAAGAATTGACTGGGGGACTTGAAGGGAAAAGACCACTTGGAAGACCTAGACAGGATAATATTAGGTTAGATATAAGAGAAGTCGGGTGTATTTTATGCATGTGAGACATGGCCCCTTAATCTGAGAGAGTGTTCGAAAACAGGGAGCTTGGGAAAATATTTGGGCCTAAGAGAGATGAAAATTGCATAACGACTAACTTCATAGCCTGTACTCTTCACCGGGTAATTAAATCACAGAGGATGAAATGGGGAGGAAAGGCATATCTAAAAACTATTGACTGGGAAACCTGAAGGGAAAAGACCGCCTGGAAGACCTAGACATAGGTGGGAAGACAGTATAAGGATAGATTTAAGGGAAGTAGGATTTGCGAGAGATGGTTGGAGTTAGCACAGAATAGGCTGAGGTAAGCGCGGCAATGAACCTCCGGGTTCCATAAAATAGATATTCCTTTAGCTTGCTGAGGAATCGTCTATTGCCATTGAGTAAGTGAGTGTACGTCTGGACACAACCTATTCAGATTGAACATTTATACGTGTAGATAGATAAGCATTCATGAACCACAGAATATTGTCTCTGTTGGACATTACATTACATTACATGACCATTAGGGCAATCAGTCATAGGAGAGAGATTCCATTTGGCGCTGTGAATTGAACTCCGGCTTAGCTCAGTTGGCAGAGCATTGGCGCGAATAGCCAAAGGTCGTGGGTTCAAGTCCCAGTGTCGAGGAATTTTTCTCCTACAATATTCTCATTTATACGTGTGTTGTCCAATATTAAGTGATATAATAATAAAATACTGGCTAAAATAAAATCTGGTTGAGTTAGGCTGGATCGTGACATGCAATGTTTTGAAGACTAAAGACAGCATGTTTGTGTGAGCATATGGAAGAAGGATCTAACCTAACTCAACAAAGTTTTATTTTACCTAATGTTTTCTTACCAAGTATTTCACGCCTGGACTAGAAATTGGACATTATATGCATGTACGTTTAATCTGAGTAGGTTATGCTCACACGTAAACTTACAACCTTCAATAATTTATAAATATTTTAAATTTGTACATACTTTGATATACATTTTGATACTTATGCTCGTTCACATAAATAGATTTAAATGAAAATGTGCAAACATTGTACGCATAATTTAGTACATATACTAGTTTTTTAACTTTTGAGTGCACGTATAACAAGAAGGACCTTTAATACTGTATAACTGGAAAGCTCGGACCTGAACCAAACACGCGCAGATAGCTTATCGTCCGCCGGTAGCAATGGAGTAAGGGCAGAAGAGAATGCATATACTGTACTATTCATTCCAAACTATGCGGTTCATAACAGCCCGTAACTATTGAAAACAAAAACAAAGTGAATAAAGTGTTTGTTTTTTTAGTTATTAAATGTTATTTAAGTAATGGTATGTAACTCACAGAATATCGCTGTTGGGTCTTCACTGTTGAATGCTGTGAGGCTAACTAAGATGTTTTTACACGGTCTGTACAGCAGGGAACATCACGTGCTATGAAGATCAGGCAGGTCTAGATTACGTCATAGTAGACTACTGCGCATTCGTTTGTTTGGCTCAGGTCTTACCGATCGAGTTATACGTATATATATAAACTTTTAGACTTAGGTTAGACTCGTTATTTTATACGACTGAGAGAATAAGGTTGATTATTAAGTAATCGTATTTGTTATAAATAAATAAATAAATAAATAATATCTATTATTCCTTTAACAAAAATTTGAGGTTTACATGTAATAAACTACTTATGAAAATACTCGTTATAACAGAAAAGATGAGAAGGCTAATATGAGTGTAACATGCCACTGTTACCGGGTAAACTAGAATAATGTCAGTCAGCAAGCCATGAGAATATGTTAGCTGTGCTCTTAGAATCAGCAAGACATAGAAGATACAACAGTGTTCATATCTCATGCACTTGGAATTGTGAACTTTGCAGAGGCTGTACTCAGGGCCGTAGCTAGGCGGTGGCTAGGTGGGCGACCGCCAAGGGCGCAGGGTCGAAGGGCGCAAAATTAACCATGAAAAATCCCGCTTTTTTTAGGGTGGTGCAATTTATCAAGCAATATAAATTCCACGTTAGTGGAAGAAATCTTTCAGGTTATTAAAAATTAATGCACGTGAACTGTCTATACCTATAGTATTATGCCGATTGTCTACAAGCAAAAAGCAGTCATGCAACGTCCTTTAATTAACACGATTCATATTGACAGAGTAAAACATAAATCATGAACAGTATGGAAAGATATAACGACAATGAAAATTAATTTGTACGTTATTATTGTGATGAAAGTGGTTCAACTCAATCCCTTTCCAGCTGATTGTCGTCCTCAGTGCTACTACTGTCGGCAGGATTGATTACAAAGCGATCAACAATGGCATCGCTCATACTGTTACATGCTACATGCAAAAATGACTGACCAACTATATTATTACAACAGAAAAAGCCGAATGTGCAGATCTCAATTCCTTTTGTTATTACTATTTTATTATTAGTTTTTTAAATCACACAATGTATTAATGTACATTAAAATTAATTTCTGTAACTTTACATTGAATAATGTGTTGTTATCCGCGGCCGATGCACGCTCTGCCAGCTGGCAGTACACATGCTGTTTGTTTTGATCAAGTTCCCTTCTAAGGCCGGCGCTGATATTATAGTCGCTGCTATTATTTTTAATTATATTATACTGTATTATTATTAGGGCCCGGATTCTGATGACCTAAAATTGTTTGAAAAATTACCTATAAAATGACCCCAAAATTTAAAGAAAATGACTTAATAATTATAAAAAATGACCTAAAAACTGATATTTTATTTATAAAAAATTATTATTGTACACACAAAATTATAGAATAATTTGTACATGATTGTTAAAACCTTAAATTCAGAGAGGATGTTGTAGGCCTAAAAAACTTTGATTTTTGCTGTGAATATTCTTTCTTTACGGAAATTTATACTGGCACTGAGGCACTGGCGAGTCAAACTTCAGCATTTCCTTTTGCGGTCTGCCGGATTATATTGTTTATTGAGGGTAAACAGTAGTTTGCACTCTCAAATACAAGCAGGTGGCAGACTCTGGTACCAAGTCAATCTAATAACAACAGTAATGTAATACAACATTTTGGCGTTCCTTTGATTCTCGTTTCCGACTGAGACTTGACAACACTTAAACATAGAGTGTGTCCTTCTTGCATTAAACAAACACTTCAAAGACAGCACCGCTGGGGACGAAATAAATGCCCTAAAAATATAAAATTGCATACAATGTCAAAAAATGACCTAATAAAAATGCATTTCTATAATCTAGAGGCCATGATTAAGATTTATCTAAAAATTGGCAATGTCTATGCAGCATCAATAAAAAAGATGACATGTCATTAGAATCCGGGCTCTGATTATTATTGTATTTTTTAACTAAGCGATTTTTAAATTAAACAGTGAAACAATATTAATGTTTGTGTTGTTTCGTCTCTTGTTGATGTTGGCGTTGCTTGTGTTGTATGGGTAAGAATGATTTCAGTAAAAAAATGTGCCAACTAAAACTACCATGACCATCATAGCTTAGTCTACATTATTAGTTTTGATCTATTAGGCAGTGGTTTTTTAAAGAAATGGTACTAAAAAATCCTCCTGCAAGCGAATTTAAGAAAATCAGTTTTACAGAAATTAAAAAAAAATTGTTCATTTGGAGGGCGCAGATTTGTCAAACTCGCCAAGGGCGCAGAAGGACCTTGCTACGGCCCTGGCTGTACTGAGACTTTGCAACTGGGCTCCCCAACAAAGTATTTTGGGCCCGAATTTTTTCATGGATTTAGACAAACATTCTCATTCAATACGTCTTCCTAAACGTAGGTTGCTTTGAAAAGATAATAGTTATATAACGGTAATTATTTTTTATCCAGCCAACCATTGTACTTATATTTTCACTTCGACTAATAACTAGGGTACGGATGTTTATGACCTAAAAAAGTGAAAAATATGACCGAAAACATGACATTAAAAATGACTAAATAGGACCCAAAAATTCTAAAAAACGGTAGGCCTACGTTTTTTCTAAAATTAAATGTTCCAATTTAAAACGCTAAATTATTACATCACATTAAATCAATCTGTTAATGTTTCCAGATACCACTGCAAATGTGAACTGAAAATATTTTTAAAACTTGCCTATTGGAAGTTAACAACAGTGAGGAAGAGGTAATTGTGATATTACTTGCTATTGTCCCAAGATATTCGTGATTCTTTTTCGGAAAAAAAAAAATTAAGTAGACAATTTAGTGGACCTACTGCATAATTGTGCTCTTTTACAGAATTTATAACTGAAATGTGGCGTTAAATTACAAATATGACCAAGACCATGAAAATGACCAAAATATGACTTTATATGCAAAATAAAAACTGTCCGATTAGGATAACAAATGTGCAATTCGTGTTTAATTTGTGTTTGCGGGGAGAATGGCGGTCAAGATAAAAATATGACATGTCATAAACATCGGAACCCTAGTCATAACCAAGATTTACAACTCTACATTAAAATTGTAATACGGCAGGAAACTTGCTAACTGAAATGTGTTAGACCTGTTTTGATATCAAGTAATTCTAAACATTCCGCCGGCGTGGTCTTGTGGTTAGCGTCGCTGACTACCGATCCGTCGGCCCGGGTTCGATTCCCGGTACCTCCTTGGATTTTTCTGAGGTAGGGAGGTCTGGTAGGGGTGCACTCAGCCTCGTGATTCAAAATTGAGGAGCTACTTGATAGAGAAGTAGCGGCTCCGGTCAAGAAATCCACCATTAACGGCCGTGGGTGTCGGCATGCTGACCACATGCCCCCCAATCCTGCCATCTGCCTACGGGAGATGACGCAGCGGTCGGGTGGTAGGCCAAGTCCCTCCAGGGATGTAGCGCCACGGAGTTTAGTTTAGTTTAATTCTAAACATTCGCTTTTATTTGCTGGCCTTTTTGGAGGCAAATAACTCAATTACATCCACCGCTGTGGCGTAGGGGATGCATTCGCTCCCTTCTCACGCAGCGGGCCCGGGTTCGATTCTTGGTCGGGACAAGTTACCAAGGTGAGGTTTTTCCGGGGTTTTCCCTCATCTGTGAGACAAATATCAGGTAACTTGAGGCCCTTGCGGTCCCCGGATATCATCTGGCCGTCATTATCATCTTCATCCCATCTTGTGTGTGTGAATGGCGTGTCTCGTCCTATGTGTTCGTTTTGCCTCGGAGGTAGCCCCGGCATTGGGCTGATCACTCATCCCGGGAGGCCCTCCATGTCCTTGTCTGGTCAAAAAAGAATGCCTGTCTGTGTTGTGATCCGGTAAGGACCGGGCGGCGCGGGCCGCATTAAGATCCCTATAAGGGAGAGGTAAAACTACGAAAGATAAAAAAAAATAATTCAATTACTGCATGTAACTCAAGTTCCCTTATCTTCTCAACATACTGAGAGCACCAAGTTTTGTTTCTTTACGGTACTTCTTAAAGAGTTCTCAGTTAATTTCAACTTTAAATATAATTTTCTAGCAATAGATACAGGAACAGAAGTGTGAGGAATAGAATAAATGCTATGCATAGATCTGGTAAGTTTGATGCGAATAAATCTCAGATTTAGGCGCGCGATTCAAATAACCCGAAAATTCTCCTTGTGCCCCTTCTAGCCCCGGATTGCGGGCTCTGTTGGGACCCTATTTTAAAGTATTGACACTACACCACGGCATTTGATGATTTTGCACCTTTTTTATATGATGGTTAAAAGATAGCTGTAAATGTATGTCATGAATTAATTGATTAAATAAGGCCAATTTGTTTGCATTTTTTGCTTTATTTTGCATTTTTCGTCATATTCAAGAGATAGGTCATTTTTGGCATTTATTAGGTCATTTTTGATCATGTTTAAGTGGAAGTAGAGAGGAGTTTTTTTCCAAGTACAAATCGTTACTTTCAGACAATAGATAATCGTTTTTATTTGAGAATCTCCGCCAAGTGTTCATAGTTCATTTTAATTCGGGTTTATTTAAAGACCATAGAAGTTTGTCTTGTACCAATAAAGATTTTTTCTTTCTGTTTTAAATGTCACATATTTGCTAGCGTAATTTGAAGTACATGCCAGTTCAGAAAGAATTTCTTTTTCGCTAAGGGTGTCCAAGTAGTATAAATTTACTTACTTCTTTAGTAACAAAATAAGTGTGTTTTATAATGTAAATTCATGTATAACGCACTGTAATATTGTTTTTATCAATTTATTACTTAAAAGCACTAATTATAAGTAATAATGGTAAATTTATTGGTATTTTTAGGTAGATTTCGAAGAAAAATCTACCTAGTGCAATGGATACCATGTCATGATTTTCGAAAAATTCTTTCATATCTTGACGTTTCATGCTCCCCTAAGTACGAAACCACCGCCCGTTCAAAAAAAAAAAAAAATTGTGATATTTATATAACTTATATATCTTTACACGATAGCGGCCGTAATTTTGAAGATATTTGAACCAAATTTTAATATGTTATTTCTAGGCCCAATAGTTCAGACAAGTTCGTTAATGGGCAAAATTGGCCCAAGGGGGTGGTCGGGGGAGGGGGTTGAAATTTTAAAACGTTTATATCTCGGCCCCTATGAAGTATAGAGGGAAACTTTGTTTGAATAAATTAGAGTACTCGCTACGGAGTTCACAGTGACACCAACGATTCGGGGGTTCGAATGAGGGTGGGGTGCGGGATGAAAATTCGAAACTTTTGAAACCACGTCTTGTGGGGTATCGTTGAAAAGCTCTTGATGAGTACTCTACAAATCAATAAATAGTTTCTTTATAGCTCTCATATGACGCGAGATTTTAATGTTTGAAAATAATAACACTTAAAAGAATTATTATAATATCATAATTTTGTCGTGTTTAGCGGCTTTGCTAATTTTATTCATTGTTGATCTTGCGCACGGCCTCCCAGAATATTATATCCTATTCTTGTTGTCAAAACAAATGATTGTAGGCTCTTCCTCTTTACTGCAGGTTTGCCATGCCAAGGCTAAAAAAGAAGAGTGCTGCGCAGCGATAATAAATTAAACCAATAGCACTTTAAAATCTATCTCAGCCTGTAGGCCTGCCTAAAGGGATTTTTTTTTTAATTTTGGGTCATTTTTTCACTATTTTAGATCATAAATAATTTTTTTTATTTCGCATTTTTTCACTATTTTATGGTCATTAAATGCCTTGCCCTACTTATAAACAAATGAACATCTGCATATCATTCATTTAGCACATCCTCGTAGATAAATAAGCTGATATTGTATGTGTATGTAATATGCCTTCATTGAAGCATTCAATTGCTATAATACCTATTCACTGTGGTTATTCTTCCATTTTAGACAGTCGCCTTCAAACATTTGTAGAGCTGATGCCAAATAATTCTGCCGCGATATGCAAGGGACCACTAGGAGGTGGAGCTGTGGAAGGAAATGTAATGGAGTTTGTCGATGATTTCAGTGTACTTGATTCATCCTAAGGGCGAGCTGACAACAACAACAATTTTATTATTCTTTAAAGAAACTTCCATTGCGTACTTTTTGGTCTTCACGTAAATTGGTTTGTCCATTGCGGCAAAATTATATGACGACAGCTCTATCTAGTGTTAGATAATATTATATAGAAGGGCATTATTATACTCTAAGTGCAAACAACTGTGATTGGCCGATACGATATTGTAATGATATATCCACCCTATATATTGTACTAGCTTAAAAGACCCGGCGTCACCCGGGTTTTTTATTTTGTAATTGGAAATTAACTTATGAAGGACTTTTGATTTTTAAATTCTAGGTCCTTATGTAGGTATTTATAATCTCAAATAGGAAGAACGACTTATTACACTAAAACTATTCCCTCAGAAAACGCTTGATATAGTTTTTTATGGCTCATAGAGGATGTAGAATTCTGCATCCCATCGCTTGTACACAGCAAGCCTGGTAAGGGTTCAAATAAGAAGAAACAGAAATTCCTGTAACATAAAATTGTAATACCGAGGCGGAAAATTATATTTCTCCCTCTCATGTTACCATAAAACTGTTTTGGGGATGAAATTAAACAGAAAGCAATATCACTTTCATACTTCTCTCTCCAAAAACCTGCGATATAATAATATACTATATTACCATACCTCGTATTGTCCAGGGTAGAGAAAAGTTATGTGACTGCATTATTTTCGTGGATTACATTCTTTAATATTTATTTATAACATGAATTATAAATTGATACCTTCTCTTATTTGTCAAACTTGCATTTTTCCCCCCAAAGCCATCTGATACATTAGCAACAATATGTTCTGTGATTGGGGTTTTATAATTCTGTGTAAAAAGGGATTAAGTTTTCTAAAAAACATTTAATTTTTGCATTTAAAATCAAAATTTTGCAAAATCCTTTCTTAGTGAGCACTTACATTATGAAACGAAGGTACTGTCAAAATTCCAAGTCTCTACCTGTTATAGTTTAGGCTCTACGTTAATTCCTGTCAGTCAGTCAGTCACTCAATCATTCAGTCAGTCAGAACAAAGCCTCGTATATATATAGATTTATTTTTATTTAAAAATAATAATAATAATAATGAACGTTCTTGGAATCTGAAGCTGTTCGAAAACAGGAGGCTTAGAAAAATATTTGGGCCTAAGAGAGATGAAAACTTCATAACGACGAGCTTCATAACCTGTACTCTTCGCCGGATATAGTAAGGGTAATTAAATCACGGAGGATGAAATCGGGGAGGAAAGACATATCTCAAAAGTATTGACTGGGAGACCCGAAGGGAAAATACCACCTGGAAGACCTAGCCGTAGGTAGGAGGACAATATTAGGATATATTTAAAAGGAAGTAGGATTTGCGAGGGATGTTTGGATAGAGTTAGCACAGAATAGGGTTGAATGGCGGGCTCAGTAAGCGCAGCAATGAACCTCCGGGTTCCATAAAATAGATAATATTCCTTTGGTTTGCTTAGGAATTGTCTATTGCCATTGAGGAAGTGAGTAATAATGAACATTACAGGCAGAAAACCCAATTAAAATGTCCATGACAAAAATATTATTAATGCTTTTCATTCATAAAAATAATAAAAACAAAAGGTACATTTCAGCAATTTAATAAAGATTTGTATCCACGATTCTAGTGAAATACAAGACACACAAAATGCAGGATCAACTAACACCCAGCTGGACACCACCGCATCACAGAATAGGAATTCGTGCAGTGCAAAATGTCTCATTTCACAACAGCACAGTCATTGCAATTCTGTTAATTACAGGCCTATTGATACGTGTCTAGATATTTAAAAGTATTATGTTATGTCGTGGTAATTATTACATTATGTTTGGTAATCGTAGAAGTTTCTTTGCTTGAACATTAAATTAGCTGCAGAAAATAATACTGAAAAATGTCGCAAACGGAATTGTGCGAAATAATGTATAAATTAACCAGTCGTAATACTATTGCCAAAGCAATACTAAAATGTAGAGTTTGCATAACATACGTTTTAAGACAACTGTTGAACTTAATAGTATGTTGCGATACAAGGGCCGTAAGGCATGATTACGGATCGAGGAAATAGTTTGAAAACTCGAGGCGCTCGCGCCGAGTGTTTTTAATTTTCCGAGATCCGTAATGCGCTTACGGCACGTGTATTGCATGCTATTTTTTGCACGATGATTATTTATATCAATTTAATTATATTAATTGTGATATTAGCTGAAAATATTATGTATATACATTCTTGAAGATTGATGTTTATTTCAGAAAGTGATTCGCATTTGTTATTGTTTATGGCAACCGAATATTTGTGATGAGGGGGGCCTTGTTCATAACAGCCCTCAAACACTTTCCGCCCGAGGGCCGTAAGCGTTTGCGGGCGGGAAACGCTTATCGCCCCTAGCAACAAGATTGCGTGTGGGAATGTCAACTTAGGATCCACGGCAACAACGTTCGTAAGTACCACTAATTAGCTAAGGAGTGCAAAAAAATATATTTTTGCACTCCTTAGCTAGTAAGTGTTACCTTACGAAAGTTGTTTACATGGATCGTAACTTGACATTACCACACGCAATCTTGTTGCTAGGGGCGACGGGCAGAAAGTTACTTTACCGCCCGCAAATGCTTATTTGCGAGCAGAAATGACCAAGGCCTCCCCGCTTTATAAATATTCGGTTGCCATAAACAATAACAAATGCGAATCACTTTCTGAAATAAACATCAATCTTCAAGAATGTATATACATAATATTTTCAAGTAATATCACAATTAATATAATTAAATTGATATAAGTAACCGTCGTGCAAAAAATAGCATGCAACACACGGACCGTAAAGGCATTTACGGGTCTCGAAAACTTAAAAACCCTCGGCTGCGCCTCGGGTTTTCAATCTGTTTCCTCGACCCGTAAACGTGCCTTTCCGCCCTTGTGTCGGAATATACTATTTGATTTCACTGTTACCATTAAACGTTGCTGTCTTTTCCTTATTTATGTTTACTAGATATTTATTTATTTTTATTATTAATGATAAAAATAATAATAATGAACATTACAGGTAGAAAATCCAATTACAATGTTCATGACAAAAATACAATTTATAAGTACAAAATAATAAAAACAAAAGATCCAAAGATACATTACTGGAATTTAATAAAAAGAAAAATTAATTCCTAGCCACTTCTGGGTTCCAGCAGTTGCCACGTTTCTTCTCTAAACACAGTACTTAATGTCTTTGAGAATCAAGATATGAAAGAAAGAATGAGGAGAATGTTTGGCATTATCTCTATATATATATATATATAAAAGGCTTTGTCCTGACTGACTGACTCAATGAATGACTGACTGACTGACAGGAATCAACGTACAGCCTAAATTATAACAGGAAGAGACTTGGAATTTTGACAGTACCTTCGTTTCATAATGTAGGTACTCACTAAGAAAGGATTTTGAAAAATTCTGATTTTAACTGCCAAAAATTAAATGTTTTTGAAAACACTTAACCCCTTTTTACACAGAATTATCCAAACAAATTCACAGAACATATTGTTGCCAGTTGTATCAGGTGGGTTTGGATTAAATGAAATGGATGTTTGACAAAGTAGAGAAGGTATCATTATAATTCATATTATCTGTATTAATAAAAGGAATTGTCCTCGATGTCCAGCGAAATCTACTGAACGCAGAGATCTGAAATTTTAAACATAGGTGGGCTGAAGGGTCGGTAAATGCACCTCCAAGCCGGAATTTTAATTTTAGTTTTCGTTCGTGAGTTATGAGTGAAAAACGGGCAAAAAACGTGCATTTTGTGCGTTTTCAAAACATAAGTTTTCAGTTATACATTTCAATGTCAAATCAATTACAGTTGGCTTTGGCTATTTTTGTCATACCTTGAAAATAAAACTTTCGCGATCGCTTTAATGTGTAAGCCCTAAATATGGTCAAACGTTGTTTTATTTGGACGAATCTCACTATACAGAGGTTTTCTGGGCCAAGAAACTCGAATCTGAGGTCGCTTTTACCAGACGATGCTATCTAATCGTGGTATGTAGTCCACGTGATTTAGGTGTTAATAAATATAATGATTTAACTATTATGCTCTTAATTTTTAATTTTTGAAATAATTATCGCGGGCGAAGCCGCGGGCACATGCTAGTACTGTATATTAAACCAATACACTAACTACAATTTATGATAACTACGTTTAATAATTTCAATTGAAGGGCTTAATTCCATAAGGGCGTAAGGTACAAATATTTAATTTTGAGTTTTTAACATTTATCTCGTATCTCTTAAATACTCAGTGAACTGTTTGCAATTGTGCCTTAAACCTCTGCTCAGTTATAAGGAAAGACCTGTGAGACTGACATTCATTCTACTTCATAACAGTTCCATAAAGGCGTAAGGCACACTTCCTATCTGTTATTGAGGTGTGTTTATCAACTGTTTATTTTACGCAGTGCTACCATCCAAGCAAATGTTTATAAAAACTGAACTTGCATTTCTGAAGTGTAACTTCATTAAAAGTAGATTGTTTTGCTTATCATCTATTGTATTAATGATTATATTGGTATTCATTGACAAACATGCAATTGTCACTGAATAACACAGGTTTTTACTAAAATAAAGTAAAAACAAATAATATGATACAAAGCAAAAAGATTTTGCTACTGCAAAAGTTCTTCAGTTTTTGTTTAACATGTTTAGGTACCTCTAGTTGTAAATTTGCAGAACACTAATTTAGCCTGTCCTTCAAAGAAAGAAAAAAAAAAAAACTGCCTGAATGAATGAATGAATGATTGACTGACTGACTGACTGACAGGAATCAACGTAGAGCCTAAACTATAACAGGTAGAGACTTGGAATTTTGACAGTACCTTCGTTTCATAATGTAGGTGCTCACTAAGAAAGGATTTTTATTTTTTTTTTATTTTAATGCCAAAAATCAAATGTTTTTCAAAATACTTAATCCATTCTTACACAGAATTATCCAATGCAAATAACATTTGACATTAAAAGAATATTGTTGCCGGCGGGTCTCAGATGGGCTTGGAAAAAAATGAAAGTAGAATAAATTTGACAAATGAGAGAAACAAATGAGAGAACTATCAATATCCACGAAAATAATGCAGTCACATAACTTTCTTTACCCTGGACATAGAGAAAACAATACGAGGTAAGGTAATATGTTTTGGGAAGAGATGTATGAAAGTGATATTGTATTTCTGTTTAATTTCATTCCGAAAACGGTTTTATGGTAACATGAGAGTGAGAAACAAAATTTTCAGCCACGATAATACAATTTTATGTTACCGGAATTTCTGTTTCTTCTTATTAGAACCCCTCCCGGGCTTGCTGTGTACTGTACAAGCGATGGGTTGCAACATTCTACATATAGCCATAAAAGCTATATCAAACATTTTCTTAGGGAATAGTTTGAGTGTAATAAGTCGTTCTTCCTACTTCAAATTAAAAATACCTATATAAGGACCTAGAATTTAAAAATCTAAAGTCCTTCTTAAGTTAATTTCCAATTACAAAAGAAAACCCTGGGCGACGCCGGGCCTTTTAAGCTAGTATGTTAAAAAATTAAACTTGAAACCACCTACTTGTGAGTGGTAACACTGTTTAAAATCATCAAGATTTCTCGAAATTATGCCCTTTTGCCTTACGCCCTTATGGAACTAGGCCCTACAATTATTAAATCCACAAGTTAGAAAGAAATCTGCGCTTGATGCAGCGTCCTTTCTAACTTGTAGGACTATACAATATGTTTAATTAATAACGAAACACGTATATAGAGATTTATGTAACACTTTACACGCAGCGAAATGCATTTCATGGAAAGAACCGCTATCGTTTCAGCTGTTACTGCCAGGAAATAACAACAGTGATAACAAAATCAGCTGTTACTTCGAATCTATTTTCGTTCTTTTATCAATAAGGAATACAGCTAGCATGTTTTGCGTTGATTATACGTTAGGTTCAAAGTGCGGATTTAACTATAAATCATTCTTTCATTCCCTGATTTATAAATTTGAAGCACCAACATAAGTTCTGGTGCTCAAAAACAAAGCCTGAGGATGACCTCTTAAGGTCGAAATGCATCCCCATGACACTCTAAAGAAGAAAAACAGCTGCCAATAAATGTTAATAAGTTACGTGTTCGTTCCGAACACTCAACTTTCTACAAAAAGAAGACTCACAAACGAAACTACAGACAATTAAATACACGGTGGTGTGGGTGAACTGTAACATTAACATTTTAACAATATATTTTTTTATTTTTCTACCACAATGAAAAGCTGTTTTTTTAGGAAATATGTTTGAATGAAACTCTAGACATTTTATACATATATATGACGAACCTAACAAGATATAAATAAAAAAAAAGAGATATGACAAATGAACTAGCAGAATTTTCAAGGCTGTTTTTTAAAGTTAGTAAATGATAAAATCAGGTAAACTGATGTAACAAAGTGCCAGTATGTTTTTGTTTAATCAGTTATGACTGCAATTATGATATGCAGAATATGTTTTTTTAAATTGATTTCCAAGTTAAGCTCCAGATTTATTCATTAAGCAGGGCTTACGGAAGAAGAAAGGTCTACCATCTCGGCCACCTGGGTCATTTTAACGGTCTAGTTGGATAAGCGCATGTAAATCGATAGTGTTTTTTTGTATTTATTTGTATTTTAATTTCCAAGCCCTTATAAGATCACAGTAAAACAATAGGCTATGTTGTCAAGATAACTGATATTCTTTTTTTTTTATAAATTCTTTCGAATACGTATCTATTATATAAAGTCGAATGTGTGTTTGTGGGTATGTATGTATGTATGTATGTTTGTTCCTTATACAAATCTACATTTCTTTACCAATTTACACGGAATTTTGCACACATACCCAGTTAAGCCCGGAAAGTATAGCGGTCAACATTAAAATTGAAATAAATCAGTCCTTCCCTTGAAAATTATATAATTTCTGAGAATTTTATACTGAAAAAAAAGAAATGCTGTTTAGTTCACATGGCAACAATGAATTGTTTACTATGATTACATAGGGCCTTGGCAATGCTGGACTTTCACGAATTATGATTCCATCGATGTAATACGAGTATATTGGCGAAAATAATTACTGAAAATGAAATCCACGAAAATAAAGCACAGTGTGATGTAGTCACGTAGGCCTAACTTTCTCTACCCTCGACATAAGAAATATTTACTCACTTCACATTTTAATGTAGAATAAGAGGGACAACTTAAGTGTGTGAGTATGCTATATCAAAAGTATGTAAATAATCCTTTCCGCTGATAAGTTATCCATACCTGTAGGCTTTGTATTAGTTGAGAAATAGGGATGTTTATCATAGGCCCTAAGCATGGGATGGAACATTTTGAGTCCTATGCTCGCAGTATATTATGTCCCGGGTTCTAGGGGAGGAAAGTATGAAAGTGATACTGCATTTCTCTTTTATTTCAGCTCCGAAACGATTGTATAGTAACATGAGAAGAGAAATAAAATTTTCCGTCAAGTCAGTACAATCTTATGTAATTTGTGTTTCTTCTTATTTCAACCCCTCCCAAGCATGATGTGTAGAAGCAACGGAATGCAGCATTCCACATCCTCTATGAGCCATAAAAAGCTATATCCAGCGTTTTCTGATGGAATAGTTTGAGTGTGATAAATCTTTTTCTTCATTTCAAGTTCTACATACATAAAGTCCTTCATAAGTTAATTTCAAATTAAAAAAATACAAAGCCCGGGCGACGCCGGGCCTTTTCAGCTAGTATTACCATAAAAAAGGCACTAAATTGAGCATTACTCCGAAACAGGTCAACCGATTTTATCCATTATGAATAGACGTCTTCCCATGGACATTGTAAATGTGTATACCAAGTTTCATAAAAATCCGGTAAAGCGTATTTGAGTTACCGCGTCTTTAAAATATGCAGTAAATTGGGTTTTACTCCGGTACCGGTCTACCGATTTGGTCCAATATCAGTAGACATCTTTCCACGTACATTATAAATGGGTATACATCATTTCAGGAAAATCCAATAAAGCATGTTTGAGTTATCGAGACTTCTTATATATTAACATAAAAACACTAAATTGGGCATTATTCCGGTACTGGCCAAACGATTTGGTCCAATATCAATAGACGTCTTCCCATGGACATTATAAATGTGTATACGAAGTTTCATAAATATCCGATAAAGCGTATTTGAGTTATTGAGCCTTTAAAGTAGACACTAAATTGGGGTTTACTCCGGTACCGGTCAACAGATTAGGTTCAAATTCAATAGGGCACTTCTCATGGACGTCATAAATGGGTATACCAAGTTTCATGGAAATCCGATACAGCGTATTTGAGTGATGGCGTCTTTCTAATAGGCACTAAATTGGGCATTACTCCGGTACCGGTGAACCGATTTGGTTCAATATCAATAGGGTTCTTCCCATTGACATTATAAATGTGTTTTCCAAGTTTCATGAAAATCCGAAAAAGCGTATTTGACTTATGGCGCGTACAGACACACGGACGGACGGACAGACAGAGAGACAGACAGACATTTTTCGTCCCTACACACAATCTCATAAAGTACCATACTGGCACTTAATAATTTGTGTATTTTTATAGATACATTAACAACAGTGTTTTTTAAACTTTTAAACTATCTTCAAAGTTTTATACGGGGCTATAAAAAACAGATATAGAGGCCTATTACCAAATAATAACATATATTGTAAAACTGTACGCTGTATCTCTCTATAAAAGAAAATACAATCTGTAATATTGGCAGCTACTAGTTTTTTCTTTAGGAGTTTCGAAGTAAAAGAAAAATACAATATATTGAGGGCATAAGGAGGTTTTTTTTTATCTAGTAAAAATACATTAAAGTTCCCTCAACGGTATAAAAATGAAGTTTGTGAATATGTTAAATGTTTATGTTACTTTGACGTATACAAGTCGAGTGGTTTGCCAATTAACAACTGTCTCCACTACAATGTTATAGGTTAACATGTGTTGGCGCGGTCTTTTAAAAAGAAAACGCCTCTGAAGAGGGCAGCCAACATTACAAAATGAGAATAATTTTATACACTCGTTATTATCTTCTTGTTAACTGTCTATGACTTTCTTAAATACTAATTTTGTTCAGATGTCTTGATCTTTTCAAAATAACTATCACATTTTTCAACAATGAAGCATACCATAAAAATAATTTTAGAAGTAGATGCAATACTATTGAGAACACTGATATAACAAATACATAATACAAAATAGATGCCGGCAATATTGAGGAAGCTGTCGACCGCTTTTTGTGTACAGGAAAATTCCCGAACCACAGCCGATTAAACTGGCGATCGTTTCTTGTTTGCCGGAAATTCCCGAAACAAAGCCGATATCGACCGACTAGTCAATTGACTTGACATGTTGTCCATTTTCTCCGGAAAACAAATTAACATCTGAAAAGGTTAAGTGCAACACGCTGGGTTTGCATGTCAAGTCAATTGGAACGCGAAATTGCAATATACATGTCAATATCAACTTGTTAATATTGACATGTTTGTGTTAAATGTATATCAATGGAGACGCAGCTTGATACTATGTCATCTACATATAATGTATCTTTGTATAGTTATCATGTTTCATAATATTTTTAATGAATGCACTAATTTCATCAATGTTAATAAATCATATCATTGATCATATTTTATGTTATCATTCATATACATTAACTATGTTCAACTATCACACTCAGTATCGTCACTCATAAAATATATAGCAAAGTAACTGGTAGCAGATAATGGTATGAATTCTTAAAAATCAATTAACATTGTAAAATACATAGTACCATTTACGTTCAACTTTGTAAGTTAGGTTAATAGATTCTATGTGATATTATACCATTGTCTGTTGGTTTTTTGCTATAATGTTCGTTGTTGATTTAGTTTATACTTATTCCAAGTTAAAATTGCTGCAATATATCTATAGCACAATGTTAATTGTGTAAAAGACATCCCATAAATATATAGCAATGTCCAGTGGATGTAAAAACCGCCGGCGTGGTCTTGTGGTTAGCGTCGCTGACTACAGATCCGTCGGCCCGGGTTCGATTCCCGGTACCTCCTCGGATTTTTCTGAGATAGGGAGGTCTGGTAGGGGTGCACTCAGCCTCGTGATTCCAAATTGAGGAGCTACTTGATAGAGAAGTAGCGGCTCCGGTCCAGAAAACCACCATTAACGGCCGTGGGTGTCGGCATGCTGACCACATGTCCCCCAATCCTGCCATCTGCCTACGGGAGATGACGCAGCGGTCGGGTGGTAGGCCAAGTCCCTCCAGGGATGTAGTGCCACGGAGTTTTAGTTAGTGGATGTAAAAATATTGTAGACTTTGACAGGTAGTTCTAGGTCAGCTTAGGTTATTTTAGGTTAACAGCAATGATTTATTTTAGCTATTGATTATTCTGAGTTAGAGGGAATGTGCATCTGACCACATTGAATAGCGTGCGTTTTTTCTTTTGTTGGAAACTGTGCCAAACTATAATTTCATCATACATCGTCAGCTGTAACGTCCGGTCATGTATTTCTTGTCGATTTATAGCACATAATGAACGCTATTTTAGATTTCCATTATATTTAGCAAGTTTTTAGGGACCATGTGATTCGTACAGGGTGTTAATGATTAACACCGAAATATTTTACCTGTATAGGCCTATAGAGGGGAGATTTTTGCTCTATGGATTCAATTTTCCCTGTTACAGCATAAAATCTCCCAGGGCATGGCCGCCACTGACTTCTAACATTTGAAGAAAAAAAAAAGCTAAACAAAGGAACTTCGTTGTTATCACTAGAGTAATGATTAAATAGCTATTGCAGTGGCGACCAGTCATGTGATTAGTCTTTAAATTTTGCAGATTATGAAAACTTTAAATTATGATGAAGCTGTTAATGAATGATTAAGAATCAGGTTTTTATCGATCACTAAAAAGGCGTGAAGGCAATTTGATGAAAATTTGAACCCTCTTTCGCCTCATTATTGACTTATGAGCACCAAATTGAAATGACTTTAATGCCCTTTAGTATGCACATTTTATGTCTTAGAGCAAAAATCCCCTAATAAAAGTTGTTTGTTTATGTCCCCTCTATATACAGGTGAAATAGGCTATTTCGGTGTTATTCATTGAAACCCTGTATATTTATTTATTTATTTTATTTATTTATTTATTTAACCTGGCGGAGTTAAGGCCATAAGGCCTTCTCTACCACTCAGCCAGGGCAAAAACATGAAATAACTTACATAATATTAATAATAATAATAATGATTAATAATAAATAAAAAAGAACTGAAAGTACTTGAATAATATGAATATGTAATACAAATGACTAAAAGTAAAGAAATAAAAAATGATGAAAGTCTAAACAAATACATTCTTAATTATTACAAAATATAATGAAAACTTAAAATATATTACTAATTAGCATCAATTCCTAAATGTTATTGTATACTAAATTATTCCTAAATTATAATAATTATTATAATTATAAAATAATTATTCCTATTATTATTCCTAAATGTTATTGTATATGAGTTCTGTAGATTCTAAAGAGCATTGCAAAGTCAAATGTGACGGATTTTGGTGTTTGTAAAGAAATAAATAAATAAATAAATAAATAAAGAAATAAAGAAAGAAACTCAGCATGAGTCTCCAACCTGAGGCATTATTTCTAAATTCCTTTGAATGTACACGCGTGAAAGTGTCAGTGACTTGGACCGACATCGAACCGCGAACTTAACATATAACCAGCTTTAAATCTGTTGATTTGTTTCTTAATAACGTTCGAACCAAAATTGTAGACTTGATTCTAAGCCATATTTATTTCGTGATTGCTACGGCATGCAGTCTGCTCTAAGAAAAAGCCTGCTGTTATTCAGAATTAAAAATCGATTGCTGATCGCTTGTCGACAGAGAGTCAGTTGTTTTCACGTCGGAAGAAGCACGCACTCTTACAAGAATGACCTTTTGACTGGAAAACTTGGCATTTAACTAAGTGATTAAATTTATTCTTCTACAATCGTATATTCTACAATTGTATAAGAAATACATAAAATATATGCATGTTTCACGGGTTAGGGATAAAATACAGCGAAACCACATTGTTAGGGGAAACTTTAACTTTTTATTAGTATTTATGTCGTACGGCAGGTATACTGCGCACACTTTATCTTGAACTATACACACCATAAAACTGAAAACAGGCCATATCAAGAAGGCCTCGGTCGCAGAAATGAAGATCGCGGCCCGTACCTAGTGTTGCCATACCCCCCCCCCAAAAAAAAAAAAAAATTCCCGTAGCGTAACTACAGTCTATTTTTTTTTATTTGTTTACAACATAACCGAATTAAATCCAGGGACATTAGAAGAAAGGTGTTGTGGAAATGGTCGATATAAGTGACAACGAAGTTAAAAATGAAGTTTCTTTAAACCATGAAGTGTCGGACTACAGCGAATAAAAAATAAACCAAATAAATGAAACGGAAGGAAAAACAATTTAATGTGCTTTAAGCTGAATCTGTCGTTGGAGAAAAGAACAAGTCAGTTATTATTATTTTGCTAGAAAGTTGTGTTAATTACCTATAAACTCTCGTTAAAAATATTTAGTTATATTATATTAATTCAGGCATGTGGAAATGCGTATTGACGTAGGCCTACATGTACAATGCTACGACTTATAACCAATTTTCTATATTCACGTTATATTTTCTAGTACTGTAGTTCAATTCAGAAACGACGTCAATTTCAACTCACCGCCTTCTGCAATAGTCAATCTCTTATACAGCATGCAATATCAGCTCCATTCACCCCCGCATTTTTTCGGATCACGATAAAATGTGAGCATAATATGTACTCTTATGGGGGGGGGGGGAAGAAATTCCACTTTCTCTTTCCATCTTCTGCTGCATCATCTAATACTCTACATCTTATTCTTCTCGATGTCATCCAGCAGCTCAATAGTTATTGTACCATGTGTTTTATTTTAATTTCTTCGATTACATCTAGCAAGAGTTCTCTTTGTCTCATAAATAAAAATCAAGTAAACTGATGTAACAAAGTGCCAGTATGTTTTTGTTTAATCAGTTATGACTGCAATTATGATATGCAGAATGTTTTTTTTTTAAAATTGATTTCCAAGTTAAGCTCCAGATTTATTCATTAAGCAGGGCTTACGGAAGAAGAAAGGTCTACCATCTCGGCCACCTGGGTCATTTTAACGGTCTAGTTGGATAAGCGCATGTCAATTAATATGTTTTTTGTCATAGCTACCTGTATTTTAATTTCCAAGGCCTTATAAGATCACAGTACAACAATAGGCTATGTTGTCAAGATAACTGATTTTCATTTTTTTTATAAATTCTTTCGAAAACGTATATTGCCATAAAATAGGCACTAAATTGAGCATTACTCCGAAACAGGTCAACCGATTGTATCCATTATGAATAGATGTCTTCCCATGGACATTATAAATGTGTACACCAAGTTTCATAAAAATCCGGTAAAGCGTATTTGAGTTACCGCGTCTTTAAAATATACACTAAATTGGGTTTTACTCCGGTACCGGTCTACCGATTTGGTCCAATATCAGTAGACGTCTTTCCACTACATTATAAATGGGTATACAAAATTTCAGGAAAATCCAATAAAGCATATTTGAGTTATCGCGACTTCTTATATATTAACATAAAAACACTAAATTGGGCATTATTCCGGTACTGGCCAACCGATTTGGTCCAATATCAATAAACGTCTTCCCATGGACGTTATAAATGCGTATACGAAGTTTCATAAATATCCGATAAAGCGTATTTGAGTTATTGCGCCTTTAAAGTAGACACTAAATTGGGTTTTACTCCGGTACCGGTCAACAGATTAGGTTCAAATTCAATAGGGCACTTCTCATGGACGTCATAAATGGGTATACCAAGTTTCATGGAAATCCGATACAGCGTATTTGAGTGATGGCGCCATAATCTATTAAAATAGGCACTAAATTGGGCATTACTCCGGTACCGGTGAACCGATTTGGTTCAATATCAATAGGGTTCTTCCCATGGACATTATAAATGTGTTTTCCAAGTTTCATGAAAATCCGAAAAAGCGTATTTGAGTTATGGTGCGCACAGACACACGGACAGACAGACAGACGGACAGACGGACAGACATTTTTTCGTCCACCACACAATCTCATAAAGTACCATACTGGCACTTAATAACCTAAGCAATTAGCTATTATTGAAGTAAAACTTCTTTAGTGGCGGTAGAGGGTAGATCGGGAAAAGTCACACTCAAAACAGACTTGTTTCGGTGCGGACTGCACAGAAAACAATCAACTCAATGATTAGGAGTAATCAAAGGAATTTTTTCAGACCTTACTTCCTCAATCGCAATAGACAATTCCTAAGCAATCTAAAGGTATATTATCTATTTTATGGAACCCGGAGGTTCATTACCACGTAAATCCAAAATTAAAAATCCAAAATTAAAAAAATACAAGTTTCCAAAATTAAAAAAAACAAAATTAAAAATTAAAACATCCAAAAATCCAAAATTTAATGAATATTAAATTCCAAAATTTAAAAATTAAAAAATCGAAAATACCAAAATTGAAAAAATCTAAAAATCCAAAATTAAAAAACTAAAATACAAAATTAAAAAATCCAAAAAATTAAAAAATTCAAAGATCCAAAATTAAAAAAATCCAAAAATCCAAAATTAAAAAATTAAAAATCCAAAATTAAAAAATACAAATTTCCAAAATAAGAAAAACAAAATTAAAAATTATAACATCCAAAAATCCAAAATTTAATAAATAATAAATTTAAAAATTTAAAAAATAAAAAAATAAACAATTCAAAGATCGAAAATTTTAAAAATCCAAAATTAAAAATTCAAAGATCCAAATTTAAAAATCCTAAATCCAAAATTTAAAAAGTCCAAAAACCCAATATTAAAAAGTTTAATAATGCAAAATTGAAAAATCCAATAATAAAATAATTGAAAAAATAAAAGAATTAAATAGCCTACTTCTGTCGCGTGGCGTTCCACGCACTTTTTTTTCTTCTTTATAATTTACAAGATAAATATTTCCTTATCCATTCTTGTTAAAACTTGATGTTCGTTACTCTGTCTATCCACCGAATTTTCTCTATTTCTCTCCAACACATCTCATAGCGTTCCATTTTCCTCAGTGTCCACGTCACACCCTCCCTATGAAGCAATTCATAACCTTCTTAGTTGCAAATCTTAGTTTTCCGGTCAACATAGTCCTATTATCGTTGAAAGCTGTTTTCGCCATTCCTGTCCGTCCCCTAGTTTCTTCGTGCATCCTATAGCCCGGACCTCGCTCCCAGTGATTTCCATCTTTTCCTACACCTCAGGAAATGACATAGAATGATAGAGAAGAGGAAATGGTTGTCACACAGTGGTTCAAATAGCAAGCGGAAAACTTCTACGACAAAGGTATTCAAAAGTTGGTCCTACCGCATAACAAACATTGTCAATTCCGGTGGTGAATTTGTTAAAAATTGCTGAACACTTGCTGTGTCTGTTGCAATAAATATTTCCATGAAACTGTGTTTTGTATCTGTAAACGGTCCCAGAGAGACTTACTTTGTGGATGAACCTCGTAGTTGTGATTTGACTATAGTTTTCAACCAATCAGATGTCTGGCGATAGCCCCTTCGAATGGGGAAGGAAAGACATAGATCAAAAAAATATTGACTGGGACACCCGAAAGGAAAAGACCACCTTGAAGACCTAGACATAGGTGGGAGGACAATATTAGGACAGAGTTAGAGTAGGATTACTCCCACAACGACTCTGGCCTTGAAGACTAACCCAGACAGCGAGCTTCTCGTTACGTCTCGTTACCAAGATGCGCGGAATCGCTGCGCGTAAGATCAGTGAGTTACTGTTGAGCACAGAGTGAAGATCATGCAGCACGTTGCCAGTGGTAGAAAATACTATAATAATTGAGTGGAGGGATAATGCCGCAGAGAGACAGATACAGACAACCCGTGGAGTGGGATAGCCAATCAGGGTGCAGCTACCTCCCCTAGGCAGGAACTCTACGAACGGTGAGACTCGCTCCTAAGGTATATACGTCAAAACCCAGAGACTTTGTGGAGGTAATCCTACTCTAAGGGAAGTAGGATTTGCGAGGGATGGTTGGATGGAGTTAGCACAGAATATGGTTGAATGGGGGGCTCAGGTAAGCGCGGCAATGAACCTCCGGGTTCCATAAACTAGACAATATTCCTTTAGCTTGCTTAGAAATTCCGGGGTGCGCGGGCAAAGAGAGTTAAGTCCACCGTCCTAAAAAATTGAGATATGTCCATAGAGTTATAGATAAAAATGTTCTCTACATTTGTGTTAAGTCCAGTAAGTCATATTCTAAATTGTACGGTAGTTGTGGATGTGTGCCTCATGGGTTTATCCATCTCTAAAGCTATGTTGGGCTGGTATAGTGTAACTAATTCTCAGTAACAAGAAAGTGGACTTAACTCTCTTTGCCCGCGCACCCCGGAATTGTCTATTACCATTGAGTAAGTGTGTTATTGATAGGATACAGTACATTTTAAAGAAGTATATTTTAAAGAGCCATAATTTTTTCTTGCTCCTATAAAAAGGTAAACAATTTAATTATAACGAGCATTTAAATTCTGATGAGGGATATTTTGAGGTGGAATGTTGATAGCGTTGTTTAACATATTATGACGCGGAAACATCTGCCAACCGTTCTGACATGTGTGACAACTGCCGCGTGGGCTTGCGTGGGTGCGAAGTGCTCTTCTTTTGTTAATTGGCAGCCTTGCCAATATCTAAATATACAGCAACATTCCCCTTAAACATAAACTAAGCCCTCTATAACAGCAAGAAGGCACGCATTGTTAGCAGTGGAAATATTAATAATGCTGATTTATAAAGCTGGGCTCCCTGCCAATAAATGACAGACCCAACCTTAACCTTACACAAGAGTTTACGACCTGCTCCAACTATATAGATACAACATGCCAGTAAATTCTCCATTTTGCTCTCTTTTCTCACCCCTTTTCCCCTCTCTAGTTGCTTTCTCTTCCTCTTTTATCTACTTTCAATTATTTATGTGTTCTAAATCCTCTTTTCTCCTTTTATTATACGAGGCGCGTTCATAAAGTAAATTTCCCTGGGGCCGTTTACAGAAACAAAACCCAATTTCATTGGACATAAGTATTGCAACAGATACAGCAAGTAAAATCCAAAAGTCTGAATGATAAAAACACTTTTTTCTCCACTTACGTCACTTTTAATAACACTACTTTTTTCTCCACTTACGTCACTTTTAATAACATAGTGTTATTAAAAGTGACGTAAGTGGAGAAAAAAGTGTTTTTATCATTCAGACTTTTCGATTTTATCAGTTGCTCCACTGTTTATATAACTTCTTTTTACTGTACTTCTTTTTATTGTGTTTTAGATACAGCAAGTGTTCAACAATTTTTAACAAATTCACCACCGGAATTGACAATGTTTGTTATACCGTGGGACCAACTTTTGAATAACTGTGTCGTAGAAGTCTGCAGTCAGGGATTTGAACCACTGTGTGACAAACATCTCATCTCTGTCATACCCTGTCATTTCTTGAGGTGTAGGAAAAGATGGAAATCACTGGGAGCGAGGTCCGAGCTTTAGGGTGGATAGAGCTTATAAAGCGGTATGACAAATGTCACGATGTACGAGGCAATTGTATGGAAAAATAAAATCAGGTAAACTGATATAAAAAAGTGCCAGAATGCTTTTCTTTAATCAGTGATAAATTAATTACAGTTTTGATACACACAAAATAAGGTATTTTTGTAATCTATCTCCGAATTAAGCTGCAGATTGATTCATTAACCACGACTTACGAAAGAACAAAGGTGTAAACTTTGATACTTAACCTTAATTCAAACTCGTATACACTGATATAAGACATTCCTAAAATATGTTAACATTTCACAAAATACACAGGCGAAGAACTCCACTTAATGTACGTAGGCCTAATTATTTCACAATAATGTATCTTCTGTATGTAACAGTATTCATCTTGATCAACGAAATAAACATCTGAGTAGTTTTGTGAACAAATGCGAAGGGATATGTCATGGCTAACTGTATTACAAATTCCAAAGCCGTATATGAACAGTGTAAAACATATGTTGTCAGGATAACCGATTTGCATCTTTTAAATTCTTTATAATATACTACCATAAAATAGGCACTAAATTGGGCATTACTCCAATACCGGTCAACCGATTTGGTCCATTATCAATAGACTCTTTCCACGGACATTATAAATGCGTATACCAAGTTTCATGAAAATCCGATAAAGCTTATTTGAATTATCCGCGCCTTTGTGATATATTTCCATAAAAAGGCACTAAATTGGGCATTATTCCGATACCGGGCAACCGATTTTTTCCAGTATCAATAGACGTCTTCCCACGGACATTATAAATGCGTATACCAAGTTTCATGAAAATCCAATAACGCATATTTGAGTTATCGCGCCTTTAAAATAGGCACTAAATTGGGTTTTACTCCGGTACCTGTCAACCGATTTGGTCCAATATCAATAGGATTCTTCCCATTGACATTATAAATGCGTATACCAAGTTTCATTAAAATCCGATTAAGCGTATTTGAGTTATCGCACGTACAGGCACACGGACGGACAGACGGACAGACATTTTCCCGTCCCCCACACAATCTCATAAAGTATTGGACTTAATAAAGGCACGTCTTATCTTTAATATCTCGTATTTTTTTGTCTTTCATTCACACCTCTGTACACAGTCGCCAGGGGAAACTTATTTTCGGACTCGTAGAATATTATCAATGACAATCGAACACAAGGGCATAACAACTTGCCCACCACAGTGACGTCACGGTCCCCCACTCTTAAAGTTTTAAAAGTTTATTGCTTCGAAACAGTAAGGTAGCCTATATCGTTACGGAGTTTTCATCATCTGTTGCGCTGGTTCCATACTATCACTGCCTTCTTTATTTATTACAAGCCATGCTGTTAAATCTGGCAACATCGCATCGGTAGTCCTATCGTCGGGTTTTTTTTTTGTGCCCACCCTTGCCCCCGGAGTGCCAAGCAATTAAGCCTAAACCTCCGGTCAGACCAAATTTTGGTAACCATATGTGATGTGTGTATACCTATTGTGCCCTTATGTACATCCGTAGGGGATGTTGATGGTGTGACGTGTTTGGGCTGAGTACTTGTGTCTTTGTACTTTGGCGCAGGATAGACCTAAGTGCGGATAGGTCTTATGTGCAATATTTCCGAGTGTGTTTCTTTTTAGTGACATGTAGTTATGTATTCTAGAGATTTGTAGTGCGTTCAACATGCCTTAAATAAAGCAATAAACTCCATCAGAATCATCGCAAATTAAGCATATTTCAGCTTAAAGTAATCCCAGTCATCGCCTATGGTTTAGAGAACATCTGAAGAGCAACTGGAGAGCACAGAGAAGGTAAAAACCGTGTACATAATGAGAGATTTATATACAGCGTCACTTCTAATTGAGTAACCAGAAAGCAGTTTTTCATAGAAGAATTTCGAGTTCATCAGCTATTAGCCTACCATCTATAAAAGAATATAAGAGAGAGGTATGGTAGGATATTAGTGTCCTTCAGGAAAAATTGGCTGTTATTAAAGAAGAATTGAAGAGAAATAGAGTCACTTCTACTGGTATGAACTTTTATCAAACTGCTCACAGTAGGCCTAATTCATCTCAATGTGGCAAACGCCAAATCATAGTATATGTAATCTCCTATCCTCCCAATATTACTACTAGAAAATCGATTCAGCGTTTTCCTACAGGTAATGAACGGGATTCAAACTTTAACCTCAAAAGTGCTGGCGAATCAACACAGTTCACCACCGGAGGATGGACGAATGAATGACTTGACAGCAAATAACGGAAAGCTGAGTGTTCCCAAGGAATTAGGCGAAGTTATTCTTTTCAGTGACAGTCATGGGCGTAGTCTTCCACAAAGTGCATATGATAAGAAGAGAGATATCAGCGTCCTAGTTTATATTAAATCTGGGACAACTGGCTCAGTGATGGTACAAAATGACCGAGAGAAGTGTAGCAGCTTAATAAAAGATGACTCTGTTGTGAGTCAAATAACAGAGCTCGTAGGCCTAACAGGATAAGTGAGATCATTACCAATACAATAAGAAAAAAACGCGACATCATATCGTACAATGAGGAGACACTGAAAACTATAAATTCCTTCACATATGTTGGAGTCACCGCGCGTTACGGTATTATGCACATCATAAGTATAGGCAATGTAATATAGGCCTACTGATTTGGCCTAAATAAGGTCAGTATTTGTGAAGAAAATTATCTACATTAAAACGTAGGCTATTCAAATGCTTCCCACAGACCGCCACAGATAGGACTACCTCCTGTGTTGCCACATTTCAAGCAGCATGGCTTGTAAGAAATATAGAAGGCAGTGATACTATGGAACCAATACGTATCTCAAAAACCTAAATTTAAGTTACAGGACCTTTAAGAAGGGATGGCATCCGTTGAAGTGCACACAGCGAACATTAAGAAAGGAAACCTTGCATTATAATATGAACGTAACAAGTAGATGAACTGCTGCCACGGTTGCCATGGAGACGGTAATCGTTATGTCCTTGTTTATGCAGGAACTTGATCGCCTTCTTTTGTTTCCAAGTTGCAGGATAATGTCGTTAGAACAAAGCCGCGCTTGAACTTTGTGCTGCTTCTTATGAAATATACAGAGTGTTCCATCAGTGTCTCTTCCTAACACAAACAACCAATTTGGGGCAGAACTTCAGATGTCATTGACAGAATAACAATGGGCTATGTCTAAAGCCAAGGGAAAATTCTGAAAAGAAGAAAAAAAATCCCTTTAGGCAGGCCTACAGGCTGAGGTAGATTTCAAAGTGCTTTTGGTTTAATTTATTATCGCTGCTTAGCACTCTTCTTTTTTAGCCTTGGCATGGCAAACCCGCAGTAATAAGAACTGAATTCGGTAAAGAAGAAGAGCCTACAATCATTTGTTTTGACAACAAGAATAGGATATAATATTCTGGGAGGCCGTGCGCAAGATCAGCAATGAATAAAATTAGCAAAGCCGCTAAACAAGACAAAATTATGATATTATAATAATTCTTTTAAGTGTTATTATTTTCAAACATTAAAATCTCGCGTCATATGAGAGCTATCAAGAAACTAGTTATTGATTTGTAGAGTACTCATCAAGAGCTTTTCAACGATACCCCACAAGACGTAGTTTCAAAAATTTAGAATTTTCATCCCCCACCCCCACCCTCACTCAAACCCCCGAATCGTTGGTGTCACTGTGAACTCCATAGGGAGTACTCTAATTTATTCAAACAAAGTTTCCCTCTATACTTCATAGGGGCCGAGATATAAATGTTTTAAAATTTCAACCCCCTCCCCCGACCACCCCCTTGGGCCAATTTTGCCCATTAACTAACTTGTCCGAACTATTGGGCCTAGAAATTACATAATAAAATTTGGTTCAAATATCTTCAAAATTACGGCCGCTATCGTGTAAAGATATAAATATATATATAAATATCACAAATTTTTTTTTTTTTGAACGGGCGGTGGTTTCGTACTTAGGGGAGCATGAAACGTAAAGATATGAAAGAATTTTTTGAAAATCATAACATGGTATCCATTGCAATAGGTAGATTTTTCTTCGAAATCTACCTAAAATCAGAGAATCTCTTGTAAGTTACTATCGGGGCCCTGATTCTGATGACCTAAAATTGTTTGAAAAATGACCTATAAAATGACCCCAAATTTTAAAGAAAATGACTTAATAATTATAAAGAATGACTTAAAACTGGTATTTTATTTGTATATGCAGAAAGGATGTTGTAGCTCTAAAAACTGTGTTCTTTGTTCTTGATTGGAGCATCTGAGAAGAAAAGTGAGAAAATTGATTTTAAATTAGATCCTACAAAATGTTGCATTATAGTAAGCTATTAATTTATTTATGTATTTAAATGCATGAAAATGACTAATTAAGGAAGGAAATGTCACGAAAATGACAAAATAATGACCTAAAATTGAAATAAATGCCCTAAAAATATAAAATTGCATAAAATGACAAAAAATGACCTAATAAAAATGCATTTCTATAATCTAGAGGCCATGATTAGGATTTATCTACAAGTTGGCAATGTTTATGCACCAACAATAAAAAGATGACATGTCATCAGAATCCGGGCCCTGGTTATTATTAAGATATAGGCTGTGCACTGAGAAAGCGAGAGAGAATTGAATTGATTTTATTTTTATGATTAAACTTTAAAGTTCCTTTTTAGATAAACAATCCGCTCACAAAGACAAATATAATAATAGTAACAAAAACACACATTGTTAATCTACTCTTATACAATTCAACGGCCCTAAATATCGTGCTTGCTCGCTCGCTCGCTTCGTGAGACATCGGGTATACTCGGCGATGTTCGTCTCTCGCAGTCTAAACTTTCATGACAACTACACAATTAGTAAAACCGTTTCTTTATTATATAAGGCCTAAGTGAAATGAACACAATGAACAAATATTCTAATTTTATTTTTACTTACAATTTTCATAGCTCTGAACCACAAACATTTTTAATAATCTACCAGTGTAAACTTCTTAAAAATCCTGGAGTCAATTAATAATGGCGGGTGAAGCCGCGGACATCAGGTTTAATATATTGATAGTTTAATCCTCGAAGTATCGCGGACAGTAAAAATCCAAATCAATCACTCCTTCTCTTGAAAAATTATATAATTTCTGAAAATTACTCTGAATTTATCAAATAAAATTCACATCACATTCATGTCAACAGACAGTTGAGAAACGATACGTATTATCCACCGCCGCGCCGTCTCGAAAATTACGCACGAGAATTATACAGTTTAGAAGGCAGTGGTTCACAATTATCTTTGGAACTGCATAATCGAATCTGAGATCGTTTTCCCAGGTGGCGATTTCTAATCGTGGAATGTACTCGAAAGCCGGAATTTTAGCTGTTTGATTAATTATTAATGGTTTAGTTTAAGAATGATTCGCGTGCAAGTGTTAATAAATATAATGCTTTAATAATTATTATACTATTAATTTTTAATTATTCAATTAATTATCGTGGGCGAAGCCGCGGGCACCTCCTAGTAACTTACAAATGGTTAACATACCGTATGACATAAATTTCAATCTAATGTAACGACTAGGGCAAGACATTTGATAATTTTGCATCTTTTTTATATGAAGGTTGAAAGATAGCTCGAATATGTACAGTGAGTCCCACGCAAGAGTTGGCCAATGACTAGGGTTTCTGCGTCGCGGCGGGCACAGCTCCAACTCCCGAGCGATCGGGTGAAATATCTACGCAAATAAAGCCGCGATCGGTGTATTGATTCAGGTTCTCACATATACAGTTAAAATTACAATGAAAATAACCACGTACCTCATCACAAGAGATGTTGGAAATGTTCTCCTTTTGCATCCACACAATACTGGCACCTTTTTAGGACATTTTCTTTCACGTGCATAAGTTCAGCTTCCGAGAAAAAGTTAATTTCTCTTGTGATATTGTCTTTAAGTTCTTCTAATGTATGGGAAATTGACCTATACACTTTATTGAAGTAAAACTTCTTTAGTGGCGGTAGAGGGTAAATCTGGAAAATCAGTCACACTAAAACCGTCACGAAATCAGTCACAATCAGTCACGGAATCGGAATCTAATTGAGAATATCTGCAACGTACTTTTGATACGTGGCTCCTTCCTCTTTTATGCCCACTACTATGTAGTAGGCAATGGGTACCTAGGCAAAGCCCATTTGCCCCATAATTTAGAGTATGATTTGGAGGTGGTGTCATAGCTGTAAAGTAGGGGTGGTTAGCAATGTTCGATTCTATTGTTGTTGCCGAGAAGACAGTCTATTGTAATTTTGTATATCCAATTTCTTGCTCTAAAATTTTTGTTACGCGGTCAGAGGGTCCTTTTATTTAAAAATTTTGAAGTTTGGGGAGGTGGGTGTTATTATGCGGGTTGCGGCCCGTCTTTTGCAAGGGAACTATTCCAACATTCGTTGCAAGGACTTGGAAAACCGCAAAAAACCTTGGCAGAATAGCTTGACTTTAGTGATTAAGCAACAGGACCAGATTTTATTTAGTGTAGGCTTAATGCATGGTGACTTCTAGTCTGGAGATCCATTTCCTGAAATCACACAAAATGCATATTAATTTGTACTCGGGGTACCAAATTAAAATTTTTCCCCTAATATTTGGCTCGTGTTCAGAGTATTGCCAGTCCGAATTACCAGTTGTCCGCCTTATATAAGGTCTTGTGTGTTCTGTTAGAGTCCTAGTGCTTCAATCATCTCCTGTGGAAGGAGTGACTTCGGCCTCTTGTGTTTGTCGTGTGTTATGTCATAACGGCCCAGCTCCGCGATTTGGGGATTTTCGTGCCCGTTGCAACTTTCGTAGAATGTCGCCGCGCTTGTCGCTATATATTCTTGGATGGTGTCCATGTTAGTTTCCTTATGGAGGGTCCAGATTGGAGTGACTCGCGGAAGTTTAGTGATAGTGTATAATACTCTGTTTTGTAGTTTTTGCAGTTTACTCATATGAGTTTTGCTGGCGTGGCCCCACACTGGGCCAGCATATGTTATGATGCTCCTAACCAATGCTTTATAGATCGTTAAGGATGTACGAATGTTTAGTTTGGAAGTGTTGTTCAACAATGGGAATAGATTCCTTAATTGGGCATACGCCTTAGCTCGCAAGGAGTCTATATGTTTCCTGAATAGTAACTTTTGATCCAATATTACTCCCAAGTACTTGGCTTCTGTCTTCCATGGGATGGCTTTTCCGGTTATTTTTAATTCAGGAGGTAGGATTCTGAGTTGTGACCATTTCTTAGTGAATAGCACTGCTTGACATTTGTCAGTGTTTATTTCTACCCGCCATTTTGTTAGCCACTCCTCTAATAGAGGTATTGTTCGGCGTATTTGGTTTGCTGCATGTGTTGCTTTGACTGATTGTTTAGTGATCAGTGTGTCGTCAGCAAATATGTGTATGTTGCTATTATTATATTGTGACCGATGAGGAATATCATTTATAAAGATGTTGAACAGGCTGGGGCCCAGGATGCTTCCTTGTGGCACACCACTTCTGATATCTTTTAGGTCAGAATGTTTGTTTTCGCAAGTTACGTGGAAACGTCTGTTGCTAAGATAGTGGTACACGAGTCGGATTATACCGTCGTCGAGATTCAGTTCGATCATCTTTCTGATCAGGCCATCATGCCAGACCTTGTCGAAGGCCTGTTTTATATCGAGATAAAGGGCTGCGGTGGAACGATTTTCGTTGAAACCTCTTGAAATGTTTTCAACGTGTCGCATGAGCTGGGCCGTCGCACTGTGTTTTGGACGGAAGCCACATTGTTCGTTTCTGATTACGTTGAGAGTTTTGAGATTATGACTGAGGCGCTTACTTAGTATTTTTTCTGCTATTTTACTCATTGTATCGAGTAGTGTTATTGGCCTGTAATTGCCTGGATCCGATAAGTCCTTTTTTGGTTTGGGAAATAGGAGTACTCTTCCTTCTTTCCATATGTGGGGAAACTGTTTCAGTCTCGAAATCAGTCACACTCTTACTTGTTTCGGTGCGGACTGCACAGAAAACAATCAACTCAATGATTAGGAGTAATCAAAGGAAATTTTTCAGACCTTACTTTCTCAATGGCAATAGACAATTCCTAAGCAATCTAAAGGTATATTATCTATTTTATGGAACCCGGAGGTTCATTACCAAAATTAAAAAATACAAATTTCCAAAATTAAAAAAAAAACAAAATTAAAAATTATAACATCCAAAAATCCAAAATTTAATAAATAATAAAATCAAAACTTTAAAAATAAAAAAAAAATAAAAAAATAAACAATTCAAAGATCGAAAATTTAAAAAATCCAAAATTAAAAATTCAAAGATCCAAAATTAAAAAGTCCAAAATCCAAAATTTAAAAAGTCCAAAAACCCAATATTAAAAAGTCTAGTAATGCAAAATTGAAAAAATCCAATAGTAAAAAATTGAAAAAATAAAAAAATAAAATAAAGTTTTACTTCTGTCGCGTGGCGTTCCACACACTCTTTATTTTTCAAGTTTCCCCATAAATAATATTCACATGATATCAGAAGAACGTAAAGACAATAGCACATACTGTAGGCCTATGACATTCTTATACATTCAACATATCACTAACTGCAAATTCAATTCAGGAAAGAAGGGATCATCTGAAATCCAGCATCTGTGCCTTTGCATGACAATAAGAAGTCTGCAGCCATTACTCAATGTCGGGCGGGCGACGTTTGTTTTTTCCCTACTCCATGGTAATAATTCTCTCCAATGCCTCTTCGACATGGCTGTTCGTCTACAGCGTGTTCCATAGACCCTCGACCTTAACCCGGGAGTAGTCGCCTGTCTGAATGCACCGCCATTGGTCGCATGTGAGATTTTTTCTCACACCCAGATATTTCCAGGAACATTTAGCTTCAAGTTTTCAGTGGTTCGTCCGCCTCCGTGGGTGAGTCGGTAGCGCGCCTGCCTACCACTCCGGCGGCCCGGGTTCGATTCCCGGCCGGGTCGGGAATTTTTCAGTGGTGAAAAATTCCTTTCCCGGGTTCAGGACTGGGTGTGTGTATGTGTCCTTAGGTTTAAGTAGGTAGGGGACTGGCGCACCCCGGTAACAAATACGCTGAGAATATCCCCTTACGGGATCACCAGGGATCTCATCGCGAACCTGAGGAATAACTTAACTTTCAATGGTTCAACTAGGAATTTTAAGAGGGTTCGACTTTAAAATATTTTAATTGTAGTAAAACCTAAATAAGTTGACCACTGGTCAGATCTGGTCAACATATAGAGTTGGTCATGAGAATATTATAGAAGAAAATTTCCCGACATTGGGATTTGAACCCAGGACCTTTGGATATCCGTCCCAATGCTCTACCAACTGAGCTAAGCCAGAGTTCACTTCACAGCGCCAGATGGAACCAGTGTCAACTATATTCTCATGTATTGTCCAATAGAGACAATCCGTGGTTCATGAATGCATATATACCAGTCTTGAGAGTTGGTCATGTTACAAGTTTTCAGTGATCTATGAAAAGTTAATTATACAGATATAACTGACACAGCAAGACATAAAGTGCTGTAACACTAATCTTAATTTTTATTTAAAGTGTAATATGAATAAAATCAGGTAAACTGATGTAACAAAGTGCCACTATGCTTTTGTTTAATCAGTAGAAAGTTAATTGGAATTAAGATTTACAGAGAATAAGTTATTTTTGTTATCGATTTCCGAGTTCAGATGTAGATCGATTCATTAAGCAGGACTTACGGATGAACAAAGGTCTACAGTTTGATACTTCACCTTAATTCAAACTCGTATATACTGATATAAGACATTTTAAAAATATGTCAACATTTCACAAAATACACTGGCCAAGAACTCCACTTAATGTATGTAGGCCTAATTATTTCAGAGTTTATATCTTCTGTATATAAACATCTGACTAGTTTGATAATAAAATCTTCCAATTTACTTCGTTATTATCACCATACGTCTCAGCTTAAATGCGAAGGGATGTCATGGCTAACTATTCCAAAGTCGTATGTGAAGAGTGTAAAACAATATGTTGTCAGGATAATAGATTTGCATTTGTTAAATTCTTAATAATATATTACCATAAAATAGACACTAAATTGGGTTTTACTCCGGTACCGGTCAACTGATTTGGTCCAGTATCAATAGACGTCTTCCCATGTACATTATAAATAGGCATACAAAGTTTCGTGAAAATCCGATAAAGCATATTTGAGTCATCACGACTTTCTGATATATTACCATAAAATGAACTAAATTGGGAATTATTCCGGTACCGGCTAACCGATTCAGTCGAGTATCAATCGACGTCTTTCCATGAACTTTATAAATGCGTATACCAAGTTTCATAAAAATCCGATAAAGCGTATTTGAGTTATCGCGCCTTTAAAATAGACACTAAATTGGGTTTTACTCCGATACTGGTCAACCGATTAGATCCAAATTCAACAGGTTACTTTTCATAGATGTCATAAAGGCGTATACCAAGTTTCATGAAAATCCGATAAAGCGTGTTTGAGTTATGGCGCCTTTCTACTATAACTTATTAAAATAGGCACTAAATTGGGCATTGCTCCGGTACCGGATAACCGATTTGGTTCAATATCAACAGGGTTCTTCCCATGAACGTTATAAATGCGTACAGCAATCTGATGAAGCGTATTTGAGTTTTGGCGCGTACAGAGGCACGGACAGACAGACAGACAGACAAACGGACAGACATTTTCTCGTCCCCCGCACAATCTCATAAAGTACCGTACTGGCACTTAATAATATTACGTATTATGTATGAGGCCTATTACTATGATTACATAATCATCATCATTATCATCATCATCAGCGATACTGTTAAAAAACTCCCATAATGAAGATTTATGTGGCATTACAGTACAGTTGTAGTTACAATGTTTTCTCCTTTCTCTTCATTTTCGCTCTCTTCCGGGGATGAGAGCACTTCGTCATGCAGGGATACCATTTCCACAGTGGAGGCAAACTCATCCAATGTTTTAAATTAACATATGGCTTTGCTTTTACAGTAATGCAGAATAAACGCTGTTCAAATGTTTACACATTTATCAAATTTAACAGCTAGGTAAATATTTGTATGGAATCTTCCTAATTAGTTTTCAGGTTCTGCCACTGAAGAGAGGGAGCGCATGATCTCTAACAATAGCTAGAAATATTAATAATGGTTTCGTGGGCTATAAGCCGAGTAAAGGGCTTTCGGCCGCTGACATCTCTGCGGCTTTCCTCGGGGAAATTAGTGAGTGCTTGGATGATGTATATCCCTTTTCTCGACTCATAGCCCGCGACACCATTATTAATAATAATGAAGCCTCAAGTCTCACGTAAATAGGTAGTGCACCCTGGTGCTGATTTCTTTTAGTCCTTAAGGGTGGGGTAAGATTGAAGGATGGTTACAAGTTGATCTCAATGTAAAGAACTAGAAAATAGCCTGTGGCTTTGCCACGGTTAAAATGATGCTTAAATACGAAACTTACAGGTCTAGAATCCTGAAAGCACAATACATTTACAAAAGTCAGCGCTGGCTTCGTCAATTTTTATTAAAAATATCTTATCATATACTGTCGCTTTTTCCTTTACAATATTATTCGTCCCTACCAGTACGTAGATTTCAGAAATTAATTATATCGTAAGTTTTATGCAGTTCCAAAGCTACCTGTGAAAATCGATGTAGCAAAAACATCGGTTGTTTTCCAGCGCTGTAGAAAACATCGATCATCGACATGAAAACACTGGCCATCGATGCTCAACCCTAGTGATTGGTGTACCGTGGCAGTCTGTTCTGGTTAATAGCCTGGATAAATTTTGACCCACATTTAATTCCCCCCCTCGTCAAAATGTCTGTTTCAAACCCTGCTGACGTTGTCCCCAAAATTTTATTGTTTATTTTGAAAGATTAAGAACATGCTTTCTCGGTGGCACCCTCTATTTTCATCACAATGAGTACCCTGTACTGTGTAAATATCACTTGAATGTTACTAGTTGCAACGCCAAGGGTTTATGTGTTGAGGGGCAACAACATTTGCACAGCTCTTGAGTGCGTACTTAAGTTTACGCAATGGCATACGCATTGCCGATGTCTTCACCCTGGCTAAGGGCCAGAATGTCCTATGCGGCAATAACACAGAAATCCGCATTCTTAGAAATAATGCTCTTGGCAAGGAAAGGCATGCCTTATTTTCAATAACAAAACAAAACGCAGTTGTAGGCCTACTCCTATAATAGATTCATGGTGGCAGCGCACGAATGTAAAACCTACTGATGTTGTACGAGACGTATCCATAAAGTAAGTTTCCCTGGGCTGTTTACAGAAACAAAACACAATTTCATGGAAATAATTATTGCAACAGATACTGCAAGTGTTCAGCTATTTTCCAAAATATTCGCTACCGTGGGACCAACTTTTGAATGCCTGTGTCGTAGAAGACTAACCTAGCCAGCGAGCTTCTCGTTACGTCTTGCGTGGATTCACTGCGCTTAAGATCATGCAGCACGTTGCCAGTGGTAGAAAATACTATAATAGTAGAGTGGAGGGATAGTGCCGCAGAGCAACAGAGACAGACAACACGTGGAGTTAGATAGCCAATCAGGGTGCAGCTACCTTCCCTACGCAGGAACTCTATGAACGGTGAGACTCGCTCCTAAGGTATATACGTAAAAACCCAGAGACTTTGTGGAAGTAATCCTACTCTACCGCATGGGATTTGAACCACTGTGTGACAACCATCTCCGCCTCTTTGTCATTCTTCGTCATTTCTTGAGGTGAAGGAGAAGATGGATATCACAGGGGCAGAGATCCGGGCTGTAGGGTGAATGTTTATACAACTTCCAGACTTGCTGGGATGTGATACATGCAGATAGACAGAAATACATACAGACAGACAGACATACGTACAAACAAACATACATACGGACAATCAGGCTTACAAACAGAGAGACAAACTGACAGAAAAACAGATAAATACTTCCTCTTATTGTTATAGCTATTACGAACTATTTTTCCAAAATGCTAAATTAAAATCAAACGTGACAGTAAATTCGGAAAGTGATTGCGATTCAACAGTGTTTCTCCTTCAGATTCTTTTATCCTATTGTCATCATCATTATTATTAGGGCTCGGATGTTTATGTGAAATCATATCTACTCTTATACAATTCTACGGCCCTAAATAGCGTGCTTGCTCGCCCGCTTCGTGAGACATCGGGTATACTCGGCGATGTTCGTCTCTCGCAGTCTAAACTTTCATGACAACTACAAAATTAGGAAGGAAAACCGTTTCTTTATTATATAAGGCCTAAGTGAAATGAACACAATGAACAAATATTCTAATTTTATTTTTACTTACAATTTTCATAGCTCTGAACCACAAACATTTTTAATAATCTACCAGTGTAATTTTCTTAAAAATCCTGGAGTCAATGAATAATGGCGGGCGAAGCCGGGGGCAACAGCTGTAAAATATTGATGGTTTTATCTCTTGAAATATCGCTGATAATAATAATCCAAACAAACCATTCCTTCCCTTGAAACATTATATAATTTCTGAAAATTACACTGAATTGATCAAATAAAATTCACATCATATTCATGTCAATAAACAGCTGAGAAACAATACGTATTATGTGTTTACAGGTTCCTTTGGAACTGCATAATCGATTCTGATATAGTTTTCCCAGGGGGCGCTTTCATGTCGTGGAATGTACTCTAAAGCAGGAATTTTAGCTGTTTCATTAATTATTAATGGCTTAGTTTATGAATGATTCGCGTGCAAGTGTTAATAAATATAATGCTTTAATAATTATTATACTCTTAATTTTTAATTTTTAAAAGAATTGTCGTGGCGAAGCCACGGGCACCTCCTAGTTTTAAACAATCCACTTCATTACATGCTAGTATTAAAATATATAGAAGACATGAAAGAGATAGTAGAAAATTTAATGTTTCATTTTGCATATTGTTGAATGTCTTGTTAGTTTTTGATATCGTATTTGTCTAATGTAAAAATATGTTTGCTATTTTATTAATTCGTCACACTTTTAACGGCATTTTACGTCTGATTTTAAATATTGTGCATACCTCAGTTAATTCAAAAATTTACAGCATACTTGGCTAAGTGAATGTTTTCAGAACCGACTGTACAATAATTTACAGTACATAGACTAATATTATCGGAAATGATTGTATAATATTAAAGCCACGTTTCACTTCACTGGTTTTCGATTTACTAACATTTCTCTTGCATTGATCTTGTCATAAATTATAAAATTTCTAACTTACTCTTTTTGTGTATAATTTTCATAGGTAATCCCACGAGAGTTGACGAGTTGGATTTATTAAGACTATTCAATGAATAAAAATCCACCAGATTATACAAATAATAATAACTTTCGTGCTTTGTTCTACAAAAACAAAACTAACAGCTGCGAGATCACGGCATACTATGAATCAACCGTCCATGAATCGATTCGAGCTGTTTTGGTGTAATCAGTGCTACCACCAGAGCATATAAGACATAGTTAACTTCATTCAATTAAGCTAAAAGCAGAACAGAATAAACGCACACGAACTGGCTTGCACAGAATCGAAATTGTGTTCTTAATCAATGTACATTTCTATTATTTCAATTTCCAAACAAATTATGTTGTATGAAATAATCTGTTTTCGTGCCGCTTAGTGGCACCATCTGACTATTAATCACTGCACACTGATGCTTATCTGTCCAGCAACGAGCAGCACGTTTTACCCGATAAAATGCTATCCTCGCGATTCCTACAAGAATATTGTAAGATAAACGGCCGTGATTGGTCTATATCCGAGGAATTGCTAAACGTTATTGGTCAATATCAAACACGCGGCGTATGAGTTGAATAGTCAAAATGACTAAATTACTCAAATGATAGCTGATACAGAGCATATTTTGTAAATGTTAAAGCATATTTGCTTGCATATTTCGTCTTCTGATATTATTAACTTTCATACTTGTCTCTCCAAAAAACCTGCGATATAATAATATACACATTACCATACCTCGCTTAGTTTCCTCTATGTCCAGGGTAGAGAAAATTATGTAACTGCATTATTAAGTGCCAGTATGGTACTTTATGAGATTGTGTGGGGGACGAAAAAATGTCTGTCTGTCTGTCCGTCTGTCCGTCCGTGCGTCTGTACGCACCATAACTCAAATACGCTTTTTCGGATTTTCATGAAACTTGGAAAACACATTTATAATGTCCATGGGAAGAACCCTATTGATATTGAACCAAATCGGTTCACCGGTACCGGAGTAATGCCCAATTTAGTGCCTATTTTTATAGATTATGGCGCCTTTCTAATAGAAAGGCGCCATAACTCAAGTACGCTATATCGGATTTCCATGAAACTTGGTATACGCATTTATGACGTCCATGAAAAGTTCCCTATTGAATTTTAACCTAATCTGTTGTCCGGTACCGGAGTAAAACCCAATTTAGTGTCTATTTTAAAGGCGCAATAACTCAAATACGCTTTATCGGATTTTTATGAAACTTCGTATACGCATTTATAATGTCCATTGGAAGAAGTCTATTGATGTTCCACCAAATCGGTTGGCTAGTACCGGAATAATGCCCAATTTAGTGCCTTTTATGTTAATATATGAGAAGACGCGATAACTCCAATATGCTTTATTGAATTTTCCTGAAACTTTGTATACCCATTTATAATGTACATGGGAAGACGTCTACTGATATCGGACAAAATCGGTAGACCGGTACCAGAGTAAAACCCAATTTAGTGTCTATTTTAAAGACGCGGTAACTCAAATACGCTTTACCGGATTTTTATGAAACTTGGTATACACATTTATAATTCCATAGGAAGATGTCTATTGATATTGGATAAAATTGGTTAACCTGTTTCGGAGTAATGCCCAAATTAGTGCCTATTTTATGGTAATATACGTATTCGAACGGATTTATAAAAAAATTGCGAATCTGTTATCTTGACAACATAGCCTATTGTCTTACGGCAGTATGTTTTAAGGCTTTGAAAATTAAAATACAGTTAGCTATGACCAAAAACACTATTGCTTTACATGCGCTTATCCAACTAGACCGTTAAACTGACCCAGGTGGCCGAGATGGTAACGTCTTGGACTCACATTCTGAAGTCCATGGTTCAAATCCCGAAACCGGCCAATTTGACTTTCTTTGTCAAGATATCACAAATCTGTACAGTTCAGCCGATGCTGGAAGATTTTAATCTGATTAAAAAAACTAGACCTTTGTTCTTCCGTAAGCCCTGCTTAATGAATACATCTGGAGCTTAACTTGGAAGTCAATTAAAAAAAAAAAAAAAAAAAAAAAAAAACATATTCTGCATATCATAACTGATTAAACAAAAACATACTGGCACTTTGTTACATCAGTTTACTTGATATTATTTTCGTGGATTTCATTCTGTAATATTTATTTATAACATGAATTATTTTGATAACTTCTCTTATTTGTCAAACTTGCATTTCATTTGTTTTTCCAAACTCATCTGATACCATTGGCAACAATATGTTCTGTGATTTGGATTTGGTAATTCTGTGTAAAATGGGATTAAGTATTCTCAAAAACATTTAATTTTTGGCATTTAGAATCAGAATTTTTCAAAATCCTTTCTTAGTGAGCACCTACATTATGAAACAAAGGTACTGTCAAAATTCCAAGCCTCTACCTATTATAGTTAGGCTCTACGTTGATTCCTGTCAGTCAGTCAGGACAAATCCTTTTATATATAGCCTATATAGAGATGTTAGTGTATTTGTTTGTTCCTTTTTTCTGTCTCTGGTTGAGTGTAAGAGAAGGCCTTAAGGTCTTAAATCTTCCAGATTAAATAAAGATTTATTATTATTATTTTATTAATATTATTATTCCGCTGAAAACATTACTTACGAACTTCATTTCTCTCCATGAACTAAACGTCTGTAACTCCTTATCATAGCGAAGGATTTTTCAACGTTAGTTCGTTATTTTCTTGAGTTTTGTCCACTCTGTAGCGATAATCTTAATGATTTATGTATAGCGTAGAGCTTTATCACTGGTACTCACTACTAAATTGCGGTATTTTTACCTGATGTCGTTATTTTCATTTCCTATAACTTCAAGAGAGAGATAAATTTATCTACAAACAAATCAATAGTATTTCCAGACTACGTTTCTGCTATGTTCAACTGTTTTCAAACCTGATTTGTTTCAAATGAATTGATACCAACCAAAAGATCCTGCATTCCGCTGCATGCTAAATACCAGAACTTTTTTTTTGCTTACTATCCTAAGCACAAGAGAACTGAATTTTTTTCTTTTGAAATTTACGATTTAAGATAACATAAAACGTCGTTCGATTTCTAAGAACTTAAGACGAATGACACGAAGCATTTCGCCTGTTAAGTACACAGTGTACATTTTAAAATGTTTTGCCTGACCCGCATTTCGCGGCAACCCTCGTATTTCTGCCTTTACCATGTTTCAACATGTGAAACTCAACAGGGGAACAAACAATAGGCCTACCGGATTGGCAGACATTTAAAATGGAAAATCTGACCTCAACCTTATTGCTTGAAAAGGGGCATGCTTAGTTATTTCCGTCTTGAAAGTGAAAAACTGCCATACTGACTGCATGCAGATATTCCGCTAGTGAAGTTTTTAACTTTTTTTTTTTTTAATTTATTAACATCATGTCCCATTACATTAATAATAGTACATGATTGACTGTTACAACAATACACGTTCTAGTACACCTTACTACAATAGTTATTTAAGAAATTAGAAAGATAATGTTATATACAATACAGCTATTAATAATTAGATAATAATATGTGTACAATCATTTCGTGATTTTTTTTACAGCACTTTTGAATTATTACCTTGTTCTATTTTATTTTATTTTTTATTTTTAATTTAATTTAATTTTTTAATTTTTTTAAAAATTAGATTGATGTAACATGCATCTTATCCTTCTTAATTATAGAGTAGGCCTAGTTTTTCACATTTGTTTTATAGAAAGAGCTATAGGTCATATAATATGTATAAAACATTTATTTATTTCTTTATTTATTTATTTAAGGTCGCTTTTAACAGTCAGTGTCACCAGCGACCACAATAATTACTGTACTAATTGTACAAGAAGTGAAGAAACTAAGTCATACAGTAACTGTAAACTTATTAAGAGGACAAAACATTAAATTATAAAAACAATGGAAGTAATCTAGAACTGCCAATCAGGGATGTTTTCGTGTTTACTTTCGTACGAGGTGGGCTCCCTGCAGACAGACAGTGTTTAGACTAGCCGCAAAATTTGAAGCAGAACGTTCCTGAGTCGCGGCTACACTCTTTGTTTCCGCGTAAAACAACACCGTCTTCACTTTCTGTTCGAGCGTCAACCGGCCCTTGTCCGCCATGTTTCACAAATAATAACAATGCTAAATGCGCACAATGTGCAATGTTTCACAAATCGAATCGGGTGACACCACGCATGCGAGACATTGACAAGTGCTGCCTTCTAACGAACCATGCATGGACCAAGGCTATTCGTCATAAAATTAGAAAGTTCTAAACCAACAAAATTAAACGTTTTATTACATATTTTCAGTGTATGACATTTCATGCGCCACCCTGTATGTAGGCTTATATGATTTTAGCTGTGATAATTCCAAAAGTAAGAAAAATAAATTAAATAAATAAGAATTTTACTGTCGTTAAACCATTTCGGTAATAGACAAAGCCAGGCCTACAATCTAACTTAACCTAATATGTACATTTTAAAACCTGTATTCATAGTACCATTAAACTATATTACACTCAAAAAATTCAGACACCGAAATATTTTACCTGTTTATAGAGGGAACATAGACAAGAAGCTAGCTTACTTTTATTAGGATATTTTTGCTCTAAGACGTAAAATGTGTATCCTGCAGGGCATTACAATTTGGTGCTCATAAGTCAATAATGAAGTGAAATAGTCTTAAAATTTCCATTAAATTAGCGTCATGCCTTCTTAATGATCGATAAAAACCTGATTATTAGCCATTCATCAACACCTACCTCATAATTTAGTGTTTCCATAATTTGCAAAATTTACAAGACTATTCATACGACTGGCCGACACTGCATTAGTTTTTTTATTTATAACTCCAGTGTCAACAACGAAGTTCCTTTGTTTCCATTTTTGAAACATTAGAAGTCAGTGACGGCCATGCTGTGAGAGATTTTATGCTGTAATAGGAAAAATTGTATTCATAGAGCAAAAGTCTCCTAATAAAAGTTACTTGTCTATGTCCCCTCTCCTCTATACACAGGTAAAATATTTCGGTGTTATTCATTAAACTGTATAAGTACTAGGATGTGCCCGCGGCTTCGCCCACGATAATTAACTGAAAAATTAGAAATTAATAGTAGCCTATAATAATTATTAAAGCATTATATTTATTAACACTTGCACGCGAATCATTCTTAAACTAAACCATTAATAATTAATGAAACAGCTAAAATTCCGGCTTTAGAGTACATTCCACGATTAGAAATTGCCACCTGGGAAAACGATCTCAGATTCGATTATGTAGTTCCAAAGATAACTGTGATCCACTGCCTTCTAAACTGTATAGGCTAATTCTCGTGCGTAATTCTCGAGACGGCGGTGGATAATGGCGTTTTTCAACTGTTTGTTGACAGATGAATGAGATGTGAATTTTATTTGATAAATTCAGTGTAATTTTAAGAAATTATATAATTTTTCAAGAGAAGGAGTGATTGATTTGGATTATTATTATCAGCGATATTTCAAGAGATAAAACCATCAATATTTTACAGCTGTTGCCCCCGGCTTCGCCCGCCACTATTCATAGACTCCAGGATTTTTAAGAAATTTACACTGGTAGATTATTAAAAATGTTTGTGGTTCAGAGCTATGAAAATTGTAAGTAAAAATAAATTTAGAATATTTGTTCATTGAGTTAATTTCACTTAGGCCTTATATAATAAAGAAACGGTTTTCCTAATCTTGTAGTCGTCATGAAAGTTTAGACTGAGAGATACGAATATCGCCGAGTATACCCGATGTCTCACGAAGCGGGCGAGCAAGCACGCTATTTAGGGCCGTTGAATTGTATAAGAGTAGATCCTTTGATATTTGCTTTTGGTGTATGTTTTCCTTAATGAACTGTAGAAATGTCCCTTACTATCGACTATTTAGAAATAACAACCTCGGCCACCTACGATATATTAGTACGTTAGTGTTGTACCTGTGTTAGGCTACACATAACAATATATACAGAGTCCAAGTATTGAACCTTGTGGGATGAGTTTCAGAAAACAAATGGAGTAGGACTCTCTTGAGATTACATTCTCCCTAAATATCCCATAGGATTACCTGGATCTGTGATGTCTCCCACGAGTCTTGTAACATATTCCCGTAGCCGCAGGAGCCTGTCTGGGTCAGCGGTTGCTGGAAGGACATCACTTATCTCTCTACTCTACTTGTTCAGATTTAACAATAGCAATGAGATATACATCTACAGACTCAGTAGAGTATCAATGCTATTTCCATGAAATGGACATCAACTAAATTCTGTTACTCTCACCATGTTACTATGGCATGCATCATAAGCTATTGTCGTATCCCAGGGCGCTATATTTATTCTGACACCTTTTACCCCGGGACACGATTTATCAGGATGGCTCAAAATATATAATTGCATCGTAACCTCGAGGACAAGGGCAAGGAACGGTACATCTCCATGTACAAATTACAAAAGCTAGTTTTTACCCAAAATAACAAAATGACTAGTTTATTAATATTAAAATAAATTGAAATTACATAGTGTACTTACATACTGACTTCATGATGAAATGTTACACAAATTTAAATAAACTTGCACCGGGGTGCTCTTGAGTGCTGTCGATCCAGTCGTGAAGAGTGTAGAGTAGCAAGAGGGCCGAACTGGTCAGCCTGCCCGTTTTATAACATCGTGCGTCAATTTGCCCTCCCACTGACACCCGTGACGTTTCCAACCAAAAACTCCTTACTTGCGACTTCCTTTTCCGCGTATTTCTTAACTTTACTTCTTTAAAATACTTATTTCGTATTTCGCAATTAACTAGACTGTCAACCACCTTTGAAATGCAATTCCGCAAATCATCAACAAGTTATGAATACCTTGTGCAACGCTACGTTGGCACTTATATTTCCTGATTTACCCAGCCCAATGTCTGGCCTGTTTGCGAACCATTTAGAGGGTCTGGTTTCCAAATTTTTAAGATATTACACTATCATTGGTAGAGGAAGTATTCTGTTTGGCCCTAAAACTCCATGTCGAGTTTTCACTACTAATGCACGTTTTGAAGTCATCCGAACCCAAAAATGCATTTTTCAGAAATATGTTTGTCTGTGAATGTGAATGTAAGCAGCATAGCATAAAAAAAAGCAAAAATTAATATTTTCTTTGAGAAGTGATACGATTTTCTCTTACTACCAGCTTATTTTTCGTAATTGTATCGTAAACTGTTGTAATGATTTTGTTTAAATTTTGGGAAGTCCTTCAGAATAGCGCAGCCAGCCATGCTCTGCCATTAGCGACCGTGCCCCTCCGAGCCGCGGAGAACAAAAGAGAAACGATCGGTGCAAGGGTAAAATTTCCCGTCGAAAAAAAGACTAAATGTGAGACAAAAAAAAAAACCCGCGCTATTCAGTATATTGCTCCCAAACTAATAGAAATGTTCCTAACCTAACATAACCTATCACGGACCTAGAATTCTTAATGCAGAAGCTTTTTTTACCTCCACATCTTTCATAAAACATAGCTACAGCAGTCATTTATCTGCCGAATTCAATCGGCATGTGATCATGTTCGTAATATTGGCGACATTGTAGACTTGGTTCCACTCGGTACGACCCGGTATGACGGCGGTCACCTTATTGTCAAGTTTAGCGAAATTTTATACACGAGACGCTTGTGGTGCACCTACCTGTATTGCAGCTTCCAAAGTCGTATATGAACAGTGTAAAGCAATATGTTGTCATTTACATTTGATAAATCCTTTCTAATATATTACCATAAAATAAGCACTAAATTGGGCATTACTCCGGTACCGTTGAACCGATTTGGTCCAATATCAATAGGCTTCTTGGTATGGACGTTATAAATGTGTATACCAAGTTTCATGAAAATCCAATAAAACGTATTTGAGTTTTCGCGCGTACAGACACACGGACAGACGCACAGACATTTTCTCGTCCCCCACAGAAGCTCATTAAGTACCATTCTGACACTTAATTAAATCTATAGAATAATTGAAGCGTTTAATTTTATAAAGGTGTAAGTGCCAAAATCATGATTGTGTAGAAAACAAGACGTAGACCCTCAGAAAGACGTACTGGAGATAGACCCAGCACTATATCTTGGAATTTATGGCTACTAACGTGGCTTTCCCTGGACCTTGGACCCTTCTAAAATGCATTGGTCTGAGTACATAGATCCATTTAAAATTATCAGCTGAAAAATCATGATTTTGGCACTTAGACCCTTATAAAAGTAAACGCTTCAATTACGAAGTTTGAAATAGTTGAATACTTGCGGGAAATTGGAGACGAAAGCAGAACTTGTATCAAACTGGCTCCACTGACTTCTAGTGAAGTGGTGACAACTAGTGGTCGATATAGGAACTTCTAGTAGAGAGGGAAGAATAAAAATACTGAATTTTGGCAGTAATGGATGTGGTTTCTTAGATAAAACTGTAAGAAACCAGCAGTCGGGATTTAAAAATCAATAAGTTATAATTTTAAAAAGAGAAAAGAACTATGTAAGTCTTTTCCAAAAAACAATCAATTTTTTATTTTGCTGTTGTACCTTCAGTTATTGCTGATAATTTATTTAAGAGAAGTCGGAGACGCAGGCTTCGTGTGTTACTATCTGTCAAATTTGCAGTAAATAGAAATGAATCTATACTAACTTCTCGAATGTAGGTAGTGGCTTCTATGCTTGCTAGTTACTATTATGGCTGACTTTCCATTTGAATTCGGGTTTAAAGACGACCTTATTGCACAAAGCGTTCAGTGAACTTGATTTCGTGTTGAAGTGTTTGATAACTGGGAGATATGCAGCTTGTACAGTGAGTCCAGGAAACCTCGCATCACTGCTGCGCTAGCATCGCATTGCATCGCAGTTGTACAAAGCATACAAGCGGTTAGTTGCTTCGGTGTGTTGTAGTGAGACGCTTGTCTATTGTTGTCGTGTGTTACATAACACAATAATCGAAAATGTATACGGTTGAACAGCGAATTTATTTGGTGGAATGCTACTTATTGAGAAATAACCATAGAAGGCGCGTTCGGAGATTTTCTCGTAAATGTCATTTTCAACAGTATCTCAAATAAATGGTGAGCCTCTACATGTAGCCCTATTTTGATAATAAATTGGTTGAGTTTCTAAAGTCTTGATTTGCCGGTAGTAACGGAACACGGTCCCCTGAAGCACAACAGCGGGGAAAGTGTGAGCAGGGGCAACGCTGCTAAAAAGTTTCCGCATAAAATGGCCTCTCTGTGTATAGACAGTAGACAGTAGACAGTAGACAGTTTTTTTCAGATAAGGGTTAAAAATCTTAGAATCTTGATAAAATTCAACTTTATCTTGAAACTTGAGCCTTCATCAAATAAAACATAACACATATATACACAGTAAAACAATGGTTTCACATTATTAAAAGTCATAAATATGAGGCTGAAAATTTATTCCAGTTCTTCTGTTTGGGCTCCAGATGTGTCAACCATAAAGAAAATGCATTTCGGCATACCTGATGCGGCATCTTCGGTTCTGTTCTTGAGGCGTTATCGGAATTACCCTCACTGTCTTCTGATATACTGTGATATATCATATAACCAGCATGTGCCCGCGATAATTATTTCAAAAATTAAAAATTAAAAGTTAAGAGCATAATAATTAAATCATTGTATTTATTAACCCCTAAATCACGTGGACTACATACCACAATTAGATATCGTCGCCTGGTAAAAGCGACCTCAGATTCGAGTTCCTTGGCCCAGAAAATCTCTGTGTAGTGAGTTTCCTCCAAATCGAACAATGTTTGACCATATAATGGTCATCCCTTTTCCGTGTAGGTTGAAAATTTAAGATAGGCCTATCTGCGTGCCTTGACATTATAAACAAATGAATCGACCAGCGTGAGCTTACAACATTCAAGCGACCGCGATGCTTTTATTTCCAAGATATGACGAAAATAGCCAAAGCCAACTGTAATTGATTTGACATTGAAATGTATTACTCAAAACTGATGCTTCGAAAACGCAAAAAAAAATGCACGTTTTCTGCCCGTTTTTCACTCATAACTCACGAACGAATGTGAAAATTAAAATTCCGGCTTCGAGGTGCATTTTCCGACCCTTCAGTCTACCTATATTTAAAATTTCAGATCTCTGCGTTCAGTAGATTTCGCTGGGCATCGCGGACAGACAGACAGACAGACAGACAGAAAGACACACACTTCCTTTTATTAATATAGATATACATACAAATACTGATATTCTGGTGTATCTGATATTGATATACTGATATACATAAGAACTGGAATCAATTTTCAGCATCATAAATATGACTTTATTACTGTGACACCATTGTTTTACTGTGTGTATATATATATATATATATATATATATATATATATATATATATATATATTATATGTTTTATTTTACGAAGGCTCAAGTTGTGACATAGACCGAGAAAAGTTTTAAGTTAAGGATATAAGATTGAATTTTATCACGTTTTTAACTCGGTTTTTTGTTATTGTAAGTGGTAACGACTATTTTGTAATGGACTATCGCCACTCGTTTGTCCATTCAATGTCATTTCTAGGGGGCGGATTTCTATGACATGTCATATTTTCCCCCTTTGCATTATTTCAGGTTTAAACCCGATTCCAAGCATCCTGGTGAAAATGGAACGGCTTTTATTTGCATATAACTGCATATTTAGGAAATTTTCAACTATTGTAGCATATTCATTATTAATATGCATATTTAGGTCATATTTTTGGCACATTTGTGTGCATATTAAAGAAATTTTGAAGTTTCATATAATATTTTGTAAATTTTGCATTATACTGATACTTTTTGAGAATGTACAGGTATTTTAAATAATCAACATTATATTTTAATAAAATGAATTGTAATGAAACTTTAAAAAATATAGCCTACATAATGTGTAAGTGGTAAAGTCATATTTTAAATTTTATTGGTCATATTTTAATGTTTTTTAGGTCATAGAAATCCGCCCCATGTCATTTCTATGTCCGTAATACCACATAATGTATATCAGTATGTGAATAACTTGTTTGAATGTTTTGTTACTGTATAAACCCAGGATCTTGTAACGCTCCTGAAGTGAGGTTATGTTTACCACATCGTGTGTTTTTTAGGTAGATTTCGAAGAAATATCTACCTATTGCAATGGATACCATGTCATAATTTTCGAAAAATTCTTTCATATCTTTACGTTTCATGCTCCCCTAAGTACGAAACCACCGCCCGTTCAAAAAAAAAAAAAAATGTGATATATATATATATCTTTACACGATAGCGGTCGTAATTTTGAAGATATTTGAACCAAATTTTAATATGTTGTTTCTAGGCCCAATAGTTCGGACAAGTTCGTTAATGAGCAAAATTGGCCCAAGGGGGTGGTCGGGGGAGGGGGTTGAAATAAAAAAAAATATATATCTCGGCCCCTATGAAGTATAGAGGGAAACTTTGTTTGAATAAATTAGAGTACTCCCTATGGAGTTCACAGTGACATCAACGATTCGGGGGTTCGAGTGAGGGTGGGGGTGGGGGGATGAAAATTCGAAACTTTTGAAACCACGTCTTGTTTGGCATCGTTGAAAAGCTCTTGATGAGTACTCTACAAATCAATAACTAGTTTCTTGATAGCTCTCATATGACGCGAGATTTTAATGTTTGAAAATAATAACACTTAGGCCTAAAAGAATTATTATAATATCATAATTTTGTCTTGTTTAGCGGCTTTGCTAATTTTATTCATTGCTGATCTTGCGCACGGCCTCCCAGAATATTATATCCTATTCTTGTTGTTAAAACAAATGATTGTAGGCTCTTCCTCTTTACTGCAGGTTTGCCATGCCAAGGCTAAAAAAGAAGAGTGCTGCGCAGCGATAATAAATTAAACCAAAAGCACTTCGAAATCTACCTCAGCCTGTAGGCCTGCCTAAAGGGATTTTTAAATATGAAATATTTATAAAGTGTAAAAGTTTATTCATCTGTAAGAAACAGTCAGTGTGCAGGGAACCGTATAGGCAGGGCCCTAATGAATAAAAAGTTCCATACGATCTAATTTATAGGCCATTCAATGTAAATATTATATTACACTCTTTACAGCCCTGGACTTGTGCCCTATACAGGATTATAGTCTACTATAGGCCTACCTAAAACTTAAAATATCTCTATTAAATTTGTACATCTAAAGGAAGTTGTAAAATTGCAAACATCTGCCTGCACTGCAGTCAAAGCCTTCTCTGTTCAACATCAAGAATGGAAAAAGCCAACTGGCGTCTTGGTCTCTACATTCATTTGTCCAGACTCGACATTGCATGCTGTTCTAGCAAATTACCCTATATAAGGCCGATTTTAAGGGGGGACATACAGATTTCGGTGAAATTCATAGGTGAGAAATAGGTGAATTTTATTTTTTTTCCCTCAGTAATGAATTACTCTAAAATTTTGCAATTTGACATACTTTACTATTACATTTTTTCTGTGTATTTTTTAATATAATATGAATAACACTTTCTACAATCATTCGTTTAAAAATAATAGTTTTTTTAATAAATTTTTTAATGAAAAAATTTAAAAATGATTTTAAAAAATACTTGTTCATATGATTTTTGCAAATAGATAGAAAAAAAGAATCACTCAAAAACAGAGCAATTTGTGAAAATTATCACGGAAACGGCATTTTAGTGGATGAAACGTAGCAGCCATTTTGAAACGATAATTACCCATAACTGTAGCAGTTTGATTAATTTTGAACATAGTATGCAATTGCAGAAGTAGTCAATAAAGAGTACGTAAGATTTCAAGATTATAGAGCAATTCATTGATGAGGAAGAAAATAATGAAATTGACTTATTTCTCACCTATGAATTTCACAGAAATCTTACTTTTACACTTCAATGTGTAATAAAATTAAATTAAAAAAAATGGAACCGAAACGTGTTAAGCTTGCTATTTTATTTAGGTTACATACAGCGACAATAACGCGTCGCGTGGCAGAGTGGGGAGAGAGCGACACACAGCGAGACAGGTGCTAACTAAAATAAACACATGCGGGCTGGGAAAACTGGGAAATTAGTCATCAGCACGCGTTCCTGTCAAACAGACGAACATCACTTAATGCGAGCTCTGTTCAGTGGAGGGTCAAGGCCATCTTGTAATTAATTCAGGGGGTTTCATCTGTTTTACAATATCTTGTTTTGTCTCATCAGTTCTGATTCCTTCCTCTACCAACGGAGAGTGGCTGCATTGCACTACTGCGCATTCAGTTGTCTCAGATTCATCGCAAGATCTAAAACCCGAATTTGTGTATAAAATGAGTACCGTAAAATCGTTAGAGCCGTTTTTAGGGGGGATGAAGTCACCTTCATAATTATGTAAAGAACATCCCCGAAGGATACACAACCCGAACAGTATCTTACAGGCGATACACCTTTCTCATTTCATATAGAATAGGTCTATAGAATAATGGATCGTGTTGAAATGAAGTACGCATTCAATTGTTTCAACCTAGTGCATAGCTTTATTGTTCGCCAAACAAGGCTTGGTTTTATACAAACAGTGGGTGGCTTATAATCACCCTCCAGAGATTTTTCCGAAAAAAAAAGAACGTTTCAAATAAAAGTTTTAATGACTAAGTTAGTGTAAACACATCATGCACAAAATTAAACTTAAAGAAAATCGTTTGGTCCGTTTTCGAGAAAATCGCAGAAATAAAAATTTTCTTTATGTAAAGTCCCCTTAAAATAGGAGAAAGTTGTCGCATATCTTCGTGTCACATCTTCAGAAGGTACCTAACCGAAATACAAAATTTTGTTTTCATACGATTTTCCTTTCTGGAGCTAGGCTGTTCACATTCAGACACAGACATGTTTCCGAAAATAGTATTTTTGGATTCAGGGGGCCTCAAAACGTGTATTTATGTTAGAAACTCAACTTCGAATTTGAGGATCGAACACAACCGTTCCTATGGTACGGGCAGAGAAAATTAAAATAATTCATTGTATAATTTATGCAGATGGAAAATATATACATCACTTACTATTCGCAGATGACCAAGTGGTTATTTCACAAGATGGAGAAGATGCCAACTACATGTGTAACCAACTATTGAAGGAATACAAAAAATGGGGTTTGAAGATCAATTATAAAAAAACAGAATACTTAACCAATGATACAGATGAATTGTACATCGAAGGGGAAAGAATAAAAAAGTTAACAACCTCTGCTATTTAAGCATAATCTTAGAAAAAGGGGGAACATCAGACATGGATATCAATCAAAAGATAAATAATGGGAGGAAAGTAATTGGAATGTTGAACTCAGTCTTATGGAGCAGGAACATCATTTGTAGCACGAAGAGAATAATATTTAAGTCAATATTGCAAAGTATAGTGTTATATGGAGCAGAGATTTGGACAATGAACAGAAAACATATGAACAAACTGAATGTATTAGAAATGGATTTTTGGAGAAGATCAGCCAGAGTCTCACGAAGAGACAAAATAAGGAATGCAGAAATACGACGAAGGATGGAAGTGGGAGAAGAAGAAGAGGGCGTCCTGCGACTAAATGGATCAACAATGTACAGATATCAATGGGAAGAGTTGGTGCAGTGGAAGAAGATACACAGGACAGAGAAAATTGGAGACAGATTATTAACAAATGATGACAAGCTCAGAAAAGTGTATTGATTCTGTTGAAATGTGATATGTGGATACTTTGTTTTAATTTGTTTGTATTGTTTGGTTGGAGGACAGCCTCTGTATTGAGGGAAAACTCAGAATGTATGTATGTAATTTATGCGTCCTATAAAATAAAATCCCTTAAATAACTGTGAGAAGTCAAACTTTTTATACATTCAGGTACTCGAATTCATAGAGCAGTTCCGCTAAATTAAAAAGACGTTAAAAGTGATAACATTAGTTGTGATCCTAAAGCTAAGTCATGTACCGTGAGTACCCTAAAAAATGACATTTAGTGCAGGCATTATGGCACTTGACTTTACATGAATTTACTTTGAGAACAAACCTATAATCATTCCTTGGCCTATTGGATGATATGACAGTTGACATGAGGAATGCGAATCCTGAAAACTATTCACAGAGGGCACTGATGCTCGCGGCTAATGGCTTCCTTACGTATCGCGTCGGATGTTGGCCTGTATTATCTGTTTTAATCGTGTGAATCCGGTGATTTTGAGTTGTTTTAAATGTGAAATATCGTGTGTTGAGTTTTCTATTTCGTGTATAGGCCGTGTTCCGTCTGAGATTTCAAGTTGTGTGTGCATGAATTGAACGCTACCCATTGGCATCGAAAGACAGGTACAGCTATTAATATAAATTCTATAGCTTGCTGTGTGTTGTGTTGTTTATAGTATTTGCAAACACTATGATAGCTAGTGATGGTCTAGGGGTGATGTTTGAAAATAGTAATTCTTTTGTTCGTAGTTTGTTGTAGCGTGGGAATGACATGTTTAAGGTTACGTACAATATTGTATTTCGTATTTAGTGTAACCTATACAAGGGTTGCATTCAATAAAAGGAGTCTTGAAATATAACCTCCAACTTGACATCTGTCGGCCAGTACTGGAATCAGCTTCAGGTGGTGGGGGTACATCCATGCTATGGCTTGAATATTGGTAGAGTTTAGCGGTCCTGTACTTATGCTGCCCTTCCACGTAATAATTACAACCCCTCTCCAAGCCTGTCAGATATTATTTTATAGTCTATTGCCCAATAGTTGATTCCACAATATTGGTAACTTTATTAACGAGAAACTAAAGATGATGGTCATAATAATTGAAGTTTTACAGGACACACAATTAGTTTTATACGAATGTAGTTAGGCGTATGTGTTAAGTTTCGAGATGTTGGTACTAGTGCAGAGCTGGACTATTTTGAAAGATCGTAGATAAGCGTATTAAACACTACATCGCAATTTACTGCCCCTACGACAAAGTGTAAGAAATGTGAGGAGATAGACCGTTGTTGCACTATAGCTAGAGACTTTGATTGACGTTTGGTGTAGCCGTAGAGTTGTGACACACAAACCAGAGCCTCCTGTGAACTCATACACACTGAACTGTATGGTTGTGTCGGCGGGGGGGGGGGGGGGGGGGAAGAAGAAAAAATACATTTGTTATTAGTTGTCAATCCATGTTCCGCGACCCCTTGTAGAACAAGTACTTCCTTAAGTATAAGTAGACATTCAGGTATGAACATTTTATTTATAAATATTATAATTTTTACTTTCATATAAAGGGTGACCGACGGGAACCGGACGTTTTTTAAGTGAACAGTACTTGCTTGTTTTTGTACCAAGAAGCTATTTTACTACACAATAATATTTGGAATTACATGCCATTTGAAATGCATCTTATGAATGGAAGATAATGTCAGACAGGCGGTGTCCACTTGCTTGAAAACAGGATTCAATCCTTTGGAGAAATGCCGTGTGTGAGTGGTCCAACATCTCGCGATCAATTGCTGCCACTTTCTGCTTGATTGCCTCCTTCAGATCGGCCAAGATGCGTGGTCTATGAGAATAGACACGTGATTTCAGAAATCCCCTCAAAAAAAAAAAAAAAATCGCAAGTGCTTAAATCAGGGGACCTCGGAGGCCACGGGATATCGCCAAAACATGAAATAACCCTTCCAGGAAACATGCGACGAACCAAGTCCATTGAAGCACGTGTAGTATGCGGGGTGGCACCATCTTGCTGAAAAACACACTTTCATTGTTGTGTAGACGTCATCTTGACTTGAATCCTGCATTCAAGCAAGTGGACACCACCTGTCTGACATTATCTTCAATTCATAAGATGCATTTCAAATGGCATGTAATTCCGAATATTACTGTGTAATAAAATAGCTTCTTGGTACAAAAACAAGCGAGTACTGTTCATTTAAAAAACGTCCGGTTCCCGTCGGTCACCCTTTACGTAGTAGTAGGCCTATATTGTGATCGTGACAAAAAAATCGAAATCGAGGTAACACCGGAAATACATGTTTCACGATGCCTAGGAACCAAAAATCGATTTTTGGAATGACTGTCTGTCTATGGGCAGATGTTTGTCTGTGGTTTTCTTTTTAATCTAAAGACATTATTTTTAGAATCTCATCGAACCGGAAAAAATTTGATTACTATAACTGAAATATTAAAAAAAAATGCATAAAAGCGTTTTTAAAATTTAATAATAAAATGGCTTTAACAATTTTAATAAAAATGTAAATTTTGAAACATCTATCTGAGGCTAATAAAGTGGTTGTATTGGTATTTCTGTAAAAAAACATTTAGGGGGCAATTTATTGGTAGGCCTATCCACTTTTATTTTTCTACGTTATATCCATTGCAGTAGGAGATACATGAAAACCTAGCACAGAAAAGTTGTAGAGGAAAGTAAAATGAACATTTTTGTTGTTGTTTTATGACCAGGCTTTAAAACTTAGTGCCCGAACCCACAGAGGGAGTTGATTCCGGTTACCAACAACCTGAGTATAGGGGGTGGAGGGTGATTGCGTAGGCTGATAAGACAGTCATTGATAGTAGTACTGAGAAGTGAATGCGCCCGTAGTACGGTGCCTCTCAAATTGGTCAACAGTGTACCTTGTCATTGTGCCTGTTTAAATTTATAATACGTGTTCGGCATGCCGAAAGTAAAGTGTTCTAAAACGCAAACATATATTGAAACATTTGGGAGGGACTATTATACACAAACAGGAGAAAGTATCGTTTTGCATGCTTGTAATGTGAGTTTAGATAATGAGAAGTTATTTTGTGGTCTTCCTATATCTGTATTAGGGTTTGTTTACTATCACGTGAACTAGCATATGGTAGCTAGGGCACACGCCGAGCAAAGTCTGTACAGTACGGTTGCTGTTAACATATTCGATCGGGCACTAAGTTTTAAAGCCTGTTTATGACCAATTATATGCTTAAATCCATGTTAAAGTTGGTGTGTACGGTCAATGCCATCTGTATTTTGTTTATAGATTGCCATGACGACTTTAGCGTACTAGGCCGATAAAACTGCATTTTGAAAGCACTTTTATGTTATTTTAGCGGCCTTGGTTGCTAAAATGCAATTTTTCGGCGTGTTACCAGTCCGATAAGCAGCTGTTTTAGAGAGCATGTACTTAAAAGTAATTTGAATAATTTTATTATTTTGAGAAAACAGAAGAAAATGAGCTGAAAATATATAACTTTTGAACAACGGTCTACGGAGTAAGTATAAAACCACTGCTACAGAGAAGTACATGTCTCTCGCCTGATTAACTGCAGAAAACAGAATGGGCGTGCATGTTAAACACGCACTGCCACCTTAATGTTTGTAGACAGTATCTAGGAAGCTCAGAATTTTAATTAGTGTAGACAACACGCAGCTTTCACGGCCACATCGATCGCACACGACAGGTGTTCAACACTTGATCACGTGATCAGCAACATTGTTTATTTACAAGCAATAATTCTTTTTCATTCACTATGCATGCAACAGCTGATTACACTGCCCAACAAAAAAACATTTTTTAAATGTTTCCTTCACCTCATGAGTCAATTCTTACTAATTTTGGGTTGAGAAAAACGAATATGACAAAGAAAATCTTTTATTAGCTCTAGTTTCTGAGATAAACAATAGGTGAAAGTTTTTAATTTTAAAGGATTAAGAGAAAACAGTAAATTTAACATTTATAAATATTAATTACATAATGTGCTAACAACATTAAAAGTGTGACCGTTCTTTTATTAATGACAGTTAACATCCTAAATTGATTAAAGAAAACCTACCATGCCGTTGGATCTACAGAGAATCAATAGGTGGCTTCGTGAGATCGCTGTCTTTTGGCTTTTCTCTTGCAATTGAGTTCTGGAGCATCCCTACACACAAACCAGCAGTAATCCACAAGCATTGCTTCATACCAGAGGCCCTGATATCTCCGTTCCATCACAGAAATATCCTCATGGAACCTTTCTCCATGCTCGTCACTGACAGCTCCACAACTAGGTGGGAAAAAATTGAGAACAGAGTGGAGAAAATTAATTTTTAGGGACATGTTGCATCTGAGTTGATGGTATTTTTGTAGAAGTACTGTCACCAACTGAGTGTAGTTATCATCTCTTTTATTCCCTAAAAATCCCTTGAAAGCTTCCCAAGCTGCCTTTTCTTTCCCTTCCAAAAGTAGGTCGAACGGAGGATCCTTTACAAGTTGATGTATTTGTGGCCCAACAAAGATGCCTTCCTTTACTTTTGCATCACTTAGTCCAGAAAATTTCTCTCTCAAATATTTAAAAGCCTGGCCTTCTTGGTTCATACCTTTGACAAAATGATTTATCAAACCCAGCTTGATATGTAGAGGTGGAAGAAAAACATCTTTTGGATCCACAAGAGCCTCGAATGAGATCACTCAACTCCGATTGGCTCAATCTGGCGGTTGATCATCTTTCACTTCAAAATCAGGGTCATGGGATGTTGAAGGCTTGTTGAGTTCTTCTTCTTCCACACTGCCTTCATTTTCTACTTCCAACTCATAATTTTGGGGTGGAGTAGGAACTGGTAAACTGTCTGAATGTGGAGTAGGTTGAATAGCAGATGGAAGATTGGGTACCTTCATACCAAAATAATGTTGGTAGGCAGTCTTCACAAGAGGCGTCACTTTTCGTTTCTGTGACGAAAATGTTATTTCACCACAAATGTAGCATAAATTCTTCACTAAATTTACACATTTCCGTGGCATGTTAATGTAACCAATTTTGCTTTTTAAAACCCTCCAAAACAAAAATTCTGCACTAATCACAACAGATAATACGAAATTCACTGTCAAAACAATAGTGTTTACGTTTATAATCTACCCACAGCTAGACTACTGTTGTATTTTGACAGTTGAAAAGTGTGCCAACATCCAAAAACAAATTTTCCCGAAACTGAAATGTTGACTATAGAGAATACAAAAGCCACTGTATCTCCAAAACAAGAGCTAATCGGTAATTTCTATGGCGATTTCTGAATTCAGCAGGTGGAAATACATAAGAATCAGCTATTTTTCAGCCCGAAACATTTTCATTGTTGGGCAGTGTTATTTACCGTTTTTTAAAAACTATGAACTTTAAACCCTACCCATCTGAAACAGTGCTGTGACTCCTAGATGGATGTGTTTACTGTATACAGATCAGTCTCAAAACTTGTTCGCTCAGTAAAGCCAATTATGAACCAGTGAAAATAATAATTTTTAACGTTTTCATATCACAAAAATACTGCGTAATTTACATTTTAAAAATATGTTAACAAAAAGAAGATCGCAAAGGTAAAGTTCCTAAATTGGAAACTCAGGTTAAAAAAAGGGGGCAAAAGGGGGAACTTAAAGCAATTAGTAACGCGCCTTTTAATTATTTCACGTTTCATGATGAAATACAGCAAATCCGGTCTCTGCTCATGATTGTTAGTTACTTTAGCAGTTAGTATTTTTGTGCTGATTTTAATCCTTGTTAATTAAGTGCCAGTATGGTACTTTATGAGATTGTGTGTCTGACGGGAAAATGTCTGTCTGTCCGTCTGTCCGTGTCTGTACGCGCGATAACTCAAACTTTATCGTATTTTAACGAAACTTGGTATATGCGTTTATAATGTCCACGGGAAGAAGCCTATTGATATTGGACCAAATCGGTTGACCGGTACTGGAGTAAAACCCAATTTAGTGTCATTTTAAAGGCGCGATAACTCAAATACGCTTTATCGGATTTTAATTAAACTTGGTAAACGCGTTTATAATATCCATGGGAAGAAACCTATTGATATTTGACCAAATCGGTTGACCGGTATCGGAGTAATGCCCAATTTACTGTCTATTTTATGGTACCATATTAGAAAGAATTTAACAGATGCAAATCGGTTATCCTGACAACTTATTGTTTTACACTCATCATATATTGGCTTTGGTATTTGCAATACAGTTAGCCATGACACCCTTTCCATTTGAACTAGTCAGATGTTTATTTCGTTGATCAAGTTGAATACTGTTTATATACAGAAGGTAGGTATATTACTGTGAAATAATTAGGCCTACGTAATTTACGTGGAGTTCTTCACTAGTGAATTTTGTGAAATGTTGACATATTTTAAGAATTTCTTATATCAGTGTAGCCTATATGAGTTTGAATTAAGGTTAAGCATGTTCCTCCACAAGCCCTGCTTAATGAATCGATCTGGAACTTAACTCGGAGATAGATTACAAAATTAACTTATTTTGTTGATATCATAATAGCAATTAACGTATCACTGATTAAATAAAAGCATTCTGGCACTTTTTTATATCAGTTTACCTGATTTTATTTCATCAGGGATTCTTAGTTTGCCGGATATTTATGTTTTACAGTGCCTGTTGTATGCTAAAAGAAATTTCATCTATTTTAAAACTCATTAGGCGTAACATAGTACCAGAAACTGATACATTTGCATGTTCTCAACAACTCAAAACACCATTAGGCCTACATATGTGATGTCAGCCAATTTTTTTAATTCTCTACTAACTGCAACCATAAAATTAGATTTTAAACATTTTAAAGATCTACTATCGAAGAAATTAAAAAGAATTTGCAATTATAAGATTGATGAGTATTTCGACAATGACAATGTGCGTATTTCATCTCTGATTGCTTCTCTAAGTAATAAATATTTTTATTACCCTGCGTGAAGAACATTTTATTTCGTTACCTTCTCAAAAACTGATAAAATGATTTTGAGTTTTGAATATTAATCATCAGTACCGAGACCTAACACTTTTGTTTGAAAAAGTTCTCTGGTTGGTAATTATTGCTCATAATAGTGCTGCAATCCCTCCCCAGTAGCATTGCTTGCTTTTGTAACTTGAATATTTTTTCCCTATGGGAAGAGTGACCTCAGAGTATGGTTCCTTACTTCATTACCGAGTGGAAATTTGCAAAATACACCATGCGTAAGGCAATGCTGAACTTAGTTTTGGAATTATCATTTCAATATGTGTCTTCCAGTTACATTGTTAAAAGAAAATGGGAAAATCTAATCCTAGAATTAAGCCAGGACCTACTACTTCATATTTAGCACCAACATGTTGCAGTTAACATATGTTAAATGTTTATCATAACTTGTAGAAATATACAAGTCAAGTGGTTTGCCAATTAACAACTGTCTCCACTACAGTGTTATAGGTTAACATGTGTTGGCGCGGTCTTACAAAAAGAAAACGCCTGTGAAGAGGGCAGCCAACATTACAAAATGAGAGTAATTTTATATACTCGTTATTATCTTCTTGTTAACTGTCTATGACTTTCTTAAATACTAATTTTGTACAGATGTCTTATCTTTTCAAAATAACTATAACATTTTTCAACAATGGAGTATACCATAAAAATAATTTTAAAAGTAGATGAAATACTATTGAGAACACTGATATACCAAATACTCACATAATACAAAATGGATGCCGGCAGCTGTCGACTGCTTTTTGTTTACAAGGAAATTCCCGAACCAAAGTCGATTAAGCTCCGATCGCTTTTTGTTTGACGGAAATTCCCGAAACTAAGCCGATATCGACCGACTAGTCAATTGACTTGATATGTTGTCCATTTTCTCCGGAAAACAAATTAACATCTGAACATTTTAAGTGCAACACGTTGAGTTTGCTTGTCAAGTCAATTGGAACTCGAAATTGCAATATACATGTCAATATCAACTTGTTAATATTGACTTGATAGTGTTAAATGTTAAGCAGTGGATACCCAGCTTAGGTGAGCAAGTGTGTTAATCCTTTTGCTTTATACATAAGTAAGGCACATACAGCAATATCATAATTTGTAGGTTCTTAAGGCTTTTATGCTAATATTAGTGTGTAATGGTAGGAGGTGCACCTTATGGCGAAAACCTTTCTAACTCCAGGGGTGTAAATGTAATGACACAAGAATAAATTACATTACATTACATTTAAATAGTATTAAAGTAGCTTAATATTAGATTTACGTACTTTTTAAAGTATTATTAGTAGACCACCGGGTGGAAACCCAATTGCAGTTAATGAGACATTCATTCATTCATTCATTCATTCATCAGTACTTCTTTTGAGTGAAGCTGAACAACTGAATACACACTTCTTGCAATATGGACTCTTATTCGCTATGAAAATGACCGCCACGGAGTTTAGTTTAGTTTATTCGCTATCAGAATGTGAAAAGAGAAAATGCAATTGTCAATTTTTGGATAAAGTTATGTGAGATACCCCATAACACAAGCTGTTGGGTGAGTCGGTAGCGCGTCTGCCTTCCACTCCGGCGGCCCGGGTTCAGGACTGGGTAGGTTAAGTCTTAGGTTAAGATAATGCACATTGTGCGCGATTCCTTAATTATAACACAAGCTGTATTAGCCTAATATTTCCTGTTTATTGGGTAGAGAGATGGAGTTGTTCCACTGATGTGATTTTTATACAATTGTGGATCCTTGCAGATGTTCGGATAATCAACACAAAACATTCCAGGGCTGTCTGCCAATCCGGAGGCACGAGCCAAGTTGGCAACCCTGCTCAGGTTCGAGGGTAAATTACGTCAGTGCAGACGCCTCTCCCTGAAAACAAGTGACAGTACCTCACGGGACCTCGTGTTGTGACTATGTTGTGTGAGTGCGGATGAATACGAACGCGTCGTGACGTCATGGACAAATGAAGGCCGACAAGCACGATGCCCGAATGTTTTGCTCCCGGTGGTTTCAGAAAGGTAAGGGGATGCTGGCATGTTCTTAAAAATAGCCCACGTCTGGATGTTAAAAACTCTTAAGTCAGCTTTGCTGCAGGAATAATTCCTGTCTCCTGAGGGATTCTGATCACGTAAGCCCTTCGTGTGTACAGTGGAAGGAAGAGTGTGACGTGTACATCCCACAATCCTTTGCCGTTCCTGAACAGTTCACATGTTCATACTTCAATAACATACAGAGATAATTATTTCTTGAATATACAGTGAACGCCTCTTAATATAATCGCGGTTAATGTCATCAGTCGGGTAATGTTATCACTTTTACGAAGTCCGGTATGGATTAATACTGATACATTGAAAAAATGCTGTCTATTGTGATCAAAGATTCGGTTTATGTTATCACATTTTCCTTTTTGCGGCTTTATTTCCAAGTACTGTATGTCATTCAAAATTTCGTTTTTAAGGGTCTCCTTTCTAACTCAACTGTATTGTGTTGTACCGGAGGTAGTAATTCTTTTCCCAGCTGACAGGATGACCAGTTCGAAAGGGTGGCATTACCTAACTTTCTCTTTTAAGCAATAAAACATGTTTCACCCCTCAGTTGGTTTTTTATTACTTGTATTAAGATAACAGTGTTGACATACAGTGATGGCTAGTGTAAATCAAAAAGAATTGAACAGACAGGCATTAAATGGTTTGCTATGCGGCGTTCACCACAGATCAGTATAAATTTCCAAATACACTCATAACTGACCCCTAAAGGAAAATAAAAACGATTCAAAACTTTGTTATTGGTTGAAAAAATAGCTGCTTCCAGACATGAACAACGAAAAATTCCTTGTGTGTATTATTAGGCTTACTTCGTAGCTTGAGTTTGTAACTCTTTAAAATTACCATAAATAGTTTCATTTATTTCAAAGTCAAATTGTATTTCCAAAGCCCACTTGAAATTTTAAATAGGAAACCTCGCGATTTTCATGAAACATTATACATGAAGTACCCTAATAAATTAAAACAACAGTATCGAAATCTAAAAAAATCTTTCTTTTGATATTATACCTCATGCAATAGGCTAGTCGTTTTGAAAAGTGTTTTTTTATTCTATTACAATACATTACATGTGACGTAGCAGTAAACTGTTATAATTATACCCATTAGGGCACATCATTTCATTATAACATTATTGTGGCATTGATTAACACCGAACATGAAAAATCTTGAGCCTTGAGAACAGCAAATCAAACTCCACAATAAACAACCTGCATCTATATTAATAAAAGGAAGTGTTTGTCCTTCTGTCTGTCCGCGATGCCCAGCGAAAGATACTGAACGCAGAGATCTGAAATTTTAAACATAGGTGGACTGAATGGTGGGCGAATGCACCTCGAAGCCGGATTTTTAGTTTACGCTTTCATTCGCGAGTTATGAGTGAAAAACCGGCAGAAAACGTGAATTTTTTGCGTTTTCGAACATCAATTTTCAGTAATACATTTCAATGTCAAACCAATTACGAGTTGGCTTTGGCTATTTTTGTCATACCTTGGAAATAAAATCATCGCGATCGCTTGAATGTTGTAAGCCCACGCTGGTCGATTCATTTGTTTATAATGTCAAGGCAAGGAGATATCTGAAATTTTCAACATAGACGGAAGAAGGATAATGAATAGCCTATAGGGCTAAATGGACAGACTTTGTTCGATTTGGACGGAACTCACTATACGGGGGTTTCTGGGCCAAGGAACTCGAATATGAGGTAGCTTTTACCAGGCGACGCTACCTAGTCGTGGTATGTAGTCCACGTGATTTAGGTGTTAATAAATATAATGATTTAACTATTATGCTTTTAATTATTAATTTTTAATTTTTGAAATAATTATCGTGGGCGAAGCCGCGGGCACATGCTAGTCTGTAATAAAATAAAATCTGTCTGCGTTAATTTTAAAATTACACTAAATTATTTCTTGTTAGTCCCTTGAGAAGCTTCGAGATCCTAGCACGTCATAAGCTGCCATCTTTCGGAATTGATGAGAACGATGAGAACTTGCTAAAAGCTGATCGCCGAGCCCGTAAAGACACTCTTAAGTGCATTATGAAATGAGCGAAGTGGACTCTATCACTACTAGTTTATTTAATTTAGTCCGTCGCCGTGGGTGAGTCGGTAGCGCTCCTGCCTTCCACTCCGGCGGCCCGGGTTCGATTCCCGGCCGGGTCGGGGATTTTTCAGTAGTGAAAAATCCCTTTCCCGGGTTCAGGACTGGGTAGGTTAAGTCTTAGGTTAAGATAATGCACATTGTGCGCGATTCCTTAATTATTTAATTTGACTGGGCTACAAAGCTGTATCCGTATTTCGTAAGCAGAATGACTTATTGACAGTGACGTTTTATAGATTTTAGATCAAGAATTAAAATGACTATTCCACTCATACGTTGCATGTTTGATATTGACCAATAACGTTTAGCAATTCTTCGGATATAGACCAATCAAGATAGTTTATCTTATAAAATGCTTGATATTAATATGAGGATGACGTTTTTATCTGATAAAATCGTCTGCTCATTACTGGACACGTGAGGCATCAACGTGCAGTGATTAATATGTCACATGCTGCCAGTAAGCAGCACGAAAACATATTATTTTATACAACATAACTTGTTTGGAGATTGAAATAATATAAATGTAGGCTACATTCATTTAAAAAAACACAATTTCGATTCGGTGCAAACCAATTGGTGTGCTTTCATTCTGTTCTACTGTTTGCTTACCTGAATGAAGTTAACTATGTCTTACATGCACCATTGGTAGCACTGATTATATAGGGTAGCTCGAATCGATTCATGGATGATTGATTCATAGTAGGCCGTGATCTCGCAGCTGTTAGTTTTGTTTTTATACAAGAAAGCACGAAAGTAATTATTATTAGTGTAATTCGTTACATTTTTATTCGTGGAATAGTTTTAATAAATCCAACTCCAGTTGACGAGTTTCATCAGATAAACTCTATCGATAAACTCGTCAACGCTTGTGGGATTACCTATGATAAATTCACAAAAATTGCTTTTAGTCTTTCCCCGGAGGTTCTACAAATATTCCCATTAGCTTATTTCGAAAAAACAAAACGATGTCTACCAATTTGTTATATTCTCGTCCTCTGGGAATGTAAACAACAACAGATAGACCGAGACATTGATGTTTGAACGCATGGACAATGAGGGCATTTAGACCTTTCATTGAACCGCAATGGACTGTGGGAAATACAACAGATCAACTCTATTCTCTCCTTCCACTATGTACTTAAAGGCTGACAATCAATTGTTTGGTCAGATCGTCAGGAACAATGAATTTCTGCTCCATGTTGCTTTACGTTTCTTAACATCCAGTCTGGCCTGGTTTAGCACCCACGAATGACAGTTTTTGCTCACTTGATTTCTCATATTATACAGAGTGATTCACAGTTGTGTACATAATTTCACAAAATAATAGAAGAGTTTTTTTTTCATAACAAAACATGTCCAGGAGAATAAATTTGTTATTAGAAGCTTATACAGGGCGTTAATAAATAACACTGAAATATTTTACCTGTGTATAGAGGGGACATAGACAAGCAACTTTTATTAAGGCCCGGTATTATAAACAAAGTTGATCTTTAGATTAAGATAAACCTAATCTAAAGTTTAACTCTAGCTGCCGTTTTATAATGTTCCGGTTAAGTTGAACCGTAGTGCAATGGTGTTGGTAGACCTGATGGCTGAGAAAAGAAGACGAATTGACCTTGGAAATAAAAGAAAAACAATAAGATCTGCTAATTCGCTTTTTTTTCTTCTTCTTTTTTTTTTGTATATTGCAACGAAAATGACTGACAGAAATATTTCAAAACGTTGCCAAAACTTTTCATCCAATTAAATAGAATTAATTTAAGTTTTGTCTCATTTTTCTTAGCATGTTGTATCCGAATTTGAATTTGTTGATACTGTCTTATCGTGTTTTTATAACCATTTTCATTAAAACAATTTTTACGTCTTAAACTGCAGGTTAAACGGTAGAAAAGGTCCAGTTAGGTTAAACTTAAGATTAACTTGTAGTTATCGTTTATAATACGCAAAAAGCTGAAAAACTAAAGTTTAAACTAAAACTGAAGGTTAAACCATGATTATAATACCGGCCCTAAGAGATTTTTGCTCTGAGGGTCCTATTTTTCCTGTTACAGCATAAAATCTCCCAGGGCATGGCCGCCACTGATTTCTAACATTAAAAAAAATGCAAAACAAAGGAACTTCGTTGTTAATGCTGTAGTTATGAAAAAAAGAACTGGTGGCCAGTCATGTGAATAGTCTGTAAATTTTGTAGATTTTGAAAACTCTAAATTATGATATAGCTGTTGATGAATGATCAAGAATCAGGTTTTTATCGATCACTAAGAATGCATGAAGTCATTTTAATGAAAATTTTAACCCTATTTTGCTTAATCATTGACTTATGAGTACCAAATTTTAATGTCTTTAATGCCCTATAGCATACACATTATACGTCCTAGAGCAAAAATCTCCTAATGAAAGTTGCTGGTCTATGTCCCCTTTACACACAGGTAAAATATTTCGGTGTTATTCATTAACACCCTGTATATCCTGATATAAAGATTGTTTGCTGAATTAAAGAAGACGCTGATTATACTTATTTGTTTAGTTTTGAAAGCTTTGAGTCAAATCGTCCCACAGTATTAAAAAAAAAAAATCCCTTTTGGCAGGCCTACAGGCTGAGGTAGATTTCGAAGTGCTTTTGGTTTAATTTAATGTCGCTGCGCAGCACTCTTCTTCTTTAGCCTTGGCATGACAAACCCCAATAATAACTGCAAAAAAGAGGAAAGAGCAATTTTTCAAACATTCAAATTTCCCCTTATATGAGAGCTATCGAGAAACTAGTTATTGATTTGTAGAGCACTCATCAAGAGCTTTTCGACGATACCTCAAAAGACGTGGTTTCAAAAATTTCGAATTTCCATCCCCCCCATCCCCACTCGTACCCCCAAAACCCCCGAATCGTTTGTGTCACTGTAAACTCCATAGGGAGTACTCTAATTTATTCAAACAGTGTTTCCCTCTATACTTCATAGGGGCCGAGATATAAAGTTTTCAAAATTTCAACCCCCGAGCCCCTTGGGCCAATTTTGCTCATTAACGAACTTGTTCGAACTATTGGGCCTAGAAATAACATATTAAAATTTGGTTCAAATATCTTCAAAAAGAGGAAAAAAGATACCTAGCATTCTACAAACAAACTGAGACCTGTCCAGATGGCTGGCAAGAGACCTTCCCAGTTGCGTCTTGTTCACCCTCGTAAGAAGACATGACTTCATTCTTCATGCGGCCTGCGGCATGCGACCATCTCGGTTCCGTCTTGCGCGTACCTTATTCAGGATTGCAGTAAATCACTATACGGAGAATATCGAAGGTAAATGGCATCCGATTGTCTGAAAGGAAATATTTATACATGGAGAAGCTCCTCTCCACATCCGCCGAAGCAATATGAAATATGATAACAAGTAAAATCGCTCTGATAATTATAACTGTTGTGAATGTTCTTTCCCACGGAAATTTCTACTGGCACTGAGTCACTGGCGAGTCAAACTTCACCATTTCCTTTTGCGGTCTGCATGAATATATTATTGTTTGTTGAGGGTAAACAGTAGTTTGCACTCTCAAGTCAAAGCAGGTTGCACTATCTGGTGCCAGGTCAATCTAATAACAACAGTAACATAATACAAAATGTTGGCGTTTCTTTGATCCTCGTTTCCGACTGAGACATGTCAACACTTCAACACCGAGTGTGTCCTTGCATTAAACAAACATTTCAAATACTGCACCACTGGGGACCATTAGACGACAGAAAAGTTAATATACTCAATGTAAGTGCAAAGGGCAAGAAAGCGACAAAATGATGACGTAAAATTGGAATAAGTGGCATTTCTGAAGAAAAAAAAAAGACCTAATAAAAATGCATCTATAATCTAAAAGGCCATGGTTAGGATTTATCTACAAGTTGGCAATGTCAATGAAGTATTGATAAAAGATGACATATCATTAGAATGCGGGCACTGGTAATGAACTAGGATTTTAATTAAAAAAAAAAAAAACCCTCTATTGACGATGATCGCTGTGCCGGCGATGAACGCCGTAGACAAACCATAGCTTAATACCAACGAGCTACAATCTCAATTATTCTAGCTCGTTGCTTAATACCATATCGACCTCACTGCCTGTAAGATGATGCGCACGTTGTAGAGCATTGCCACCCAATGAATAACAGAACTTCTGTGGGATACAAAATGGAACCGTCTTTGATATCAGAGTATACTAAGATTGAAATTAAGGAAGAGATTCTTGAAACAAAACCAAAGCGTGAACCTGAACCAATTGCATTTGACACAATACAGACACAAGAAGTTAAAAGTGAGAATACAGACGATTCTACAGCAAGCGTCACCATACACAAAGCTGAAGCTGTACCCATTGTGTTTGACATAATACAGCCACAGCGCATCAAAGATGAGAACACAGATTCTGTAGCCTACGGCACCATTCAAGCGTTCCAGGAAGTTTTATCTACAAGTACATCCTCTGCGAGAAACAGTGAACAGCATACTCAGACTGGAGACAAACAGTTCTCGTGTGAAGTATGTACCAAGACATTTTGCACGAAAGGTAATCTAAAAACACACCTTCTCATTCACACTGGATATAAACCATACTCATGTGATATCTGTACCAAGAAATTTTCCCGGAAAGGGTATCTTGAAACACACATGCTCACTCACACGGTAGACAAGCCATTTTCGTGTGATCTCTGTACCAGAAAATTTTCCCGAAAAGGGGACCTCAGAACACATTTGCTCACTCACACTGGATATAAACAGTTCTCGTGTGATGTGTGTATGAAGGAATTTTCCCGTGGAGCTAATTTGAAAATACATATGCTAACTCACACTGGATATAAACAGTTTCCGTGTGATATCTGTAGCAAGAAGTTTTCCAGAAAAGTGTATCTTGAAAGACATTTGTTCACACACACTGGACATAAACCATTCTCATGTGATGTCTGTATGAAGAAATTCTCCCTGAAAGGGAATCTCAAAACACACATGCTCGTTCACATTGGGTATAATCAGTTCTGTTGTGATGTCTGTACCAAGAAATCTTCCAGAAGATCGGATCTCAAAAAACATATGCTCACTCACACGGGACACAAAGATTTCTCCTGTGATATCTGTACCAAGAAATTTTCCAGAAAAGACGATCTCCAAAGACATTTGCTCACACACACTGGACATAAACCATACTCATGTGATATATGTACCAAGAAATTCTCCTTGAAAGGGAATCTCAAAGCACACATGCTCGTTCACATTGGATATAAACAGTTCTCCTGTGAAGTATGTACCAAGAAATTTTACCAGAAAGTGAGTCTCAAAAATCATATGCTCACTCTCACGGAACACAAAGATTTCTCCTGTGATGTCTGTACCAAGAAATTTTCCAGAAAAAATGAACTCGAAAGACATTTGCTCACACACACTGGATAAAATCTGGATATATTAGTTGGAAATAACAATAAACTGTTTTGAAGAAGTGATTGTACCATTAAAAGTATGTTCCCGCACATAGCTAAACCATTGTTTACCTTACCAATGATCAAATTTATGCTGAAAACTTGAGCTCTTCTTACATAGTCTGATGCTGCTCACCCTCCACTCCCTAGGCTATTTCTCCAGTCCAATAAATATAGAGTGTCTCAAAAAAATGTACTAACACTTTGAATTGGTATAAAAACATTATTTATGAACATAGTGACAAGTTTAAAGCCTTGTATTACAGAAGAAACATGTAATTAAAGAATCATGTTCGCAATGTTCAAATTGATGACCGTCATTGTCCAGACAAAGCTGATAACGGAAACGTCACGACACAGTTCATTTGGAATTTCGTGACATTGTCTTTCAATTTCCAATTTCAATGCATCAATTGTTATTCGTTTTGTGCGATAAACTCTGTCCTTGAGGTATCCCCATAAAAAGAAGTCCATTGGCGTGAGGTCTGGGGAACGCGCAGGGTATTCAATGCTACCACTTTGTCCCCTCCGTGTGTTTGGATAACCTGCATGGAGGTGAGCTCTTACATCTCGATGGTAGTGTAATCTGTACATCAGTAATTCAAGCCTTTAAACTTGTCTATATGTTCATAAATAATGTTTTTATACTCATTCAAAAAGTTAGTACATTTTTTGAGACACTCTGTACATTCACATTTGTTCTAAGATCGTCGTATCGCCTTCTCTTGGTCTTGAAACACGGGGAATGTGTGGTGAATTTACTTTGTTGTTTTATTCTGACGATTTTGTTCATCTGTCTTTTGTCGTGGATGACATGTCTCACATCTGGCATTCACCTGGTAGAATGAGGGAAACCCCATGAAAACCTTACTCACATCGGTTGCTGCGAGGCTATCACTCAGTTTCTAAAGCAAGTCTGGGGCAATCTTTCATATCCGTCTTGCTCTGTAGGGCCCTGGGAATCTGACGATGGATTCATCTCGTGCTTTCTATCATCTGCTGTGTTAGCTCCCTTTGTCATCCAGAAACTGAGTATAACTTAAGGCTGTGTCAAGACAGAGTATTTATGAGATAGATTTGATGTTCAAAAGTAGGCATTAGTTAAGGGTTCTTGATTAAATAAAATGTCGATAAAACGTTTGCAACTAATTGAAAATCGGGAATTATCAATACCGTGTTGTTTTATAGCAATTTAGGCTGTTTGTTTGTAGATACATTTTTTATAGTTCCGAAGGATTTGTTAGACTAGGATATATCTAGTAATATTCCTGCTTATCATGAAAACACTGGGTTATGTGATGCAGGTGCTTGTTAAAACAAATGGAATGTCATAATTTAAAGCATAAAGTGTAACAGAAGAACTGAAATTTTAAAAAAGTAACATTGTCTATAGCATACAATAAATAATTCTGAGTCAATGGAATAAATATGTACAATTAATTTCTGCTTGATCTTAGGCCACAGTTTTCCAAGAATGCAAAAACCTTATTATGTTAAAAATATGGTCCAGATTTATGGTATCTACTTGAAAGTATTAAACAGCCCAACAGCCATTTTGGTGCCTTAGAATTTATACCTATTCTTGGGTATATTTAGGTCGCTGATGCCAAATGTGTCATTAGTTTTGTGAGAAATGGTATTACCATTATGCATATTATCCCATTCTACGTTTTATATAAAGTGCCTATTTGTAGCTTCTAAATTATGTGAAGAAAAAAGCAACACACTAACGTTACATTAACATTACAATAACAATATAACATGGGGTCTCACAAAAATTAATATTATCACATACTGTATGGTCGTTTATGACTTATGAGCTGTCAATTTGAGGGCCAAAAAATAATCCAGCTTTTAGTTTTACGTCCTATGTGTCCAAAGTATGGTCAAGAACCTACACTAGCTATATTATCAAACAAGATTTTGTTTTGCTAGAGTAAGAGTTCACAAATAAAATCTATTTAAAAGTTGAGCTGGTAGAGAAAAACTGTTTACATATTGGGAATAAGCACACTAAGTATAGCCAAAATCCGGTAAAACATCTGAGACACCAAACAAAAAGTTCCTTTTTGTTGAGTTAATAATTCAAATGAAAACAATTATATTTTCCACAATTTTCGTTAATCTCCACCAAAAGTGTAAAATAATCACCAACAACCAGTATTAAAAGCACAAATGATAAAATGTCTCTATAATTACCTGTCTCTTTTGTGGATATCCTCAAAGGAACGCTTGAGTAGCGTCAAACTAACTGGTGACCCATGTCTACGAGTTACAACTCTACAGGAAGCGTGTGTTTAATGAAACCTTCTGTACCAGCTACTACTAAAATGCAAAGCCTCTACTAAGGATTTTAAAGAGGTCGTATTTTTCCTCTACTTATCACAATTTATTTAATAAATCTAGTTTTGGTCTTTCTTTTTCATTATACATGGTTCGCTGCCATTGTATTATAAAATTTGATTGTCGTGTTTTTCTTCTCTTATTTTGTAATGAATGAACAATAGTTTCACATATTTACTGAAATTATTTTCTTCTATATCTGTCTCTGTAATTTTTGTAACATCCTAAATAGTTAAAAATTTCTTACTTGTTCCTGGATTTGATTAGAGCTTATTAAATCCTTTAAGCTATGTGGCATTACTTTAGATTCAGATATTGATATTTTGAGGTTGTAAATTGTCCTCTTTAAACATTTGAAGGGCCTAGTTCCATAAGGGCATAAGGCATAAGTTTTTAACATTTATGCCTTCTCATATCTCTTAAATACTCTGGGAACTATTTGTACTTGCACCTTAAACCTCTGCTCAGTTATAAGAAAAAACCTGTGAGACTGCACACTTCCTAACCGTTATTGAGAGGTGTTTGTCAACTGATTTTTTTTCTGCAGTGCTACCATCCAAGCAAGTGTTTATAAACATTGCATTTCTGAAGTGTAACTTCATTCAGAATAGATTATTTTGCTTATCATCTATTGTATTAATGGTGTTCATTGGCAAACATGAAATTGTCACTGTATAATACAGGTTTTTACTAAAATAAAGTAAAAACAAATAATATGATACAAAGTAAAAAGATTTTGCTACTGTAAAAGTACTTCTGTTTTGTTTAACATGTTTAGGTACCTCTAGTTGTAAAAAAACCAATACACTCTATCTTGTAAATCAGCAGAACACTAATTTACCCTGTCCTTCAAAAATATATGTTATACAATTAAACTTTAAACCACCTACGTGTGAGTGGTAACACTGTTTTAAAGCATCCAGATTCCTCGAAACTATGTCCTTGTGCCTTACACCCTTATGTTTGTACTCTGATCTTTCAAGGTATTGCGATTTCATCAATGTACAGTAAAATACTTAAATTTTGTTTCTAAAGTGATCCCTATACAGGCCATGGAGGCCCATAGGGTTTCAGGAGGTTGAGGCTCCCAGATTTTGGACTTTCAGCACATTGTCAGCCTTACGCACAGGCCGCCTTTACCCCCAGGATTGCGCCTAGTACTCATTTCTGTTAGAGGCTGAGTCGACCTTAGGGCCATAGTGCCACCAGAGGGATTAGACCAATTGAAAAATCTCAAACGACCTCTTCGGGAATTGAACTCGCAACCTTTCGGTGTGTAGCTCAGCGCTTCAACCACTACGGTATGTCATACTCCAATTTTTTTATAATTCCATATATATACATTTATATATACATTTATATTTATTTATTATATATATATATATTTCTAATAGATGAATAATTAAGCATACATTTACTGATGCTCGGAATTTTCACATTGTAAATTAGCAACTTCGGAAGTGAATTTACATGACCCATCCACATATTCAGCCACATTATCTATCAAGAGTCTTAAGATTAAACTTGTTTCAAGCATTCAAGCAAATAAGCAATAAAAAAATTCACAAGCGATAAAAAAAATATTGTTGGCAACATTATACAACATTTCAGAATTGTTGTTATAAGCTAGCCACCTTGCATAAAACAATTAAGAGACGGTAAATATAATGATAAATACCTTAACATGATATATGGGAGAAGGGTTGAAATACAAACTACAGTGAATGCCGCTTAATGTAATCGCGTATCAGTCAGGTAATGTTATCACTAGAGACGAGACTTTCATGCACTATAAAATTGCGAAATATGCATGCATTCATGCATTATCAAACCATGAAACATGCACTATCATAGGAGAAATACACTAAAATATGCACTAACATTTATGGCCCAATTTCCTTACTTTACGCCACTTTTTTGGCACAGTTGACAACCAACAGCATTTCTAAATTGCTTTCTGTAAGGTTCCTGCGCTTGTCAGTCAATATGTTTTTGTAGACAGAGAATGATATTTCTACATCACACGATGTTATGGGTGCTAACATCAGTGAACACATTTGTGAAAGTGTCAGGTCAAATTCTTCATCCACGTTTTCACCACAAAGAACCTTCTTTAATGAGCAAAGGAATCCGTAGTCCGGGTTCGCATTTATGACCCTGGTTTTTAGTATTGTTTTACAGAACAAAAAAACTTCCATACAAATTATTCGGAAACCGAATAAAAGTGCTTACCTCTTTACTGCAACAGTCGCAGAAGACGAATTTCCCATCTGATCTAATAAAAACCTTACCCTTACGCTTTTTGAACATTTAATTGGAGGCATAGGAAAATCACAGAACAGTCAACCACATTAACCACTGCACACACTGTAAAGACACTGCAGGTTTCCCGAGCTCTGACAAAGTACAATGCACCCCAAGTGCGGGCCAGAAATAGCTAAGGGTGGACAAAGGCAAAGTCAAATTCCTTCTTCCTTTTCGCACATTTTCGCGCCACTTCACAAACGACTTTAAAAAATGGATAGTAAAAATCGAAGATAGGGAAACTTTGCCACGATGTCACTTTCTTGAAATCCCATTAAACATGCATTTAAACTGAATATAATGTATATTATATGCATGATTTAGCCAAAAATACCCTAAATATGCTTTATGCATGTTTTTTTCCTCCAAAAAGGTCAAAACATGCAAACATGCACGGAAAAAGTATGCATATTTGGAACCCGAAAGTAATGACATGGGTAAGTACTCAGTTTGAGCTATGTCCTAAGTTCTCATAAAGACATGCATTTGCATGGAAGTCTCGTCTCTAGTTATCACTTTTGTGAAGTCCCGTATGGATTAATACTGATACATTGAAAAATGCTGTTTACTGTGATCAAAGATTTGGTTTATGTTATCACATTTTTCCTTTTTGTGGCTTTATTTCCAAGTACTGTACGTCATTCATAATTTTGTTTTTAAGGGTTTCATTTCTTGTTCCACTGTATTGTGTTGTACTGGAGGTAGCAATTCTGTTCCCAGCTCACAGGATGACCAGTTCGAGGGGGTGGCATTATCTAACTTTCTCTTTTAAGCAATAAAATGTGTTTCACCCCTCAGTTAAACTGCAGCTTTTGAATTATGAAGATAACAATGTTCACATGCAGTGATGGCTAGTGTAAAATGAAAAGGCATGGACAAACGTTAGATGTTCTGCTACGCGGTGTTCACTACAGATCAGTATAGACTTCCAAAAATGTTTTTAACTCGTAACTGAGAATGGAGTATTGGTTAATGGACTCGTAAAGGAAAGTAAAAACAATAAAGAACTTTGTTACTGGTAAAAAAAATAGTTCCTTGCAGTCTATTACTGTATTAGGTTATGAGTGGTTCAGTGATTCACAGTTACGTATTATTTTATGAATAAATATTTTTAATTCCGTTTTGTAGTGTATTATCTTAAGAATGAATAAACCTTCATTTAATTCTTTAGGCTACTTTCATCAATTGGTTAATATTATCAGATTACCTGAATCCCGAAGTGATCACAATAAGTGGCGTTCACTGTATTGTGCTTAAAAGAATAGGACATTTTTTTATATAACTTACATGGTCCAGAATTGCGATAGTTCAGTATACTGAAGGGGCCTATCATATTATCTCTATATATATAAAAGGCTTTGTCCTGACTGACTGAATGAATGACTGACTGACTGACTGACTGACTGAATGGCAGGAATCAACGTACAGCCTAAACTATAACAGGTAGAGACTTGGAATTTTGACAGTACCTTCGTTTCATAATGTAGGTGCTCACTAAGAAAGGATTTTGAAAAATTCTGATTCTAAATGCCAAAAATTAAATGTTTTTGAAAATATTTAATCCCTTTTTGCATAGAATTATCAATTCCAAATCACAGAATATATTGTTGCCAAATGGTATCAGATGGGCTTGGAAAAAACAAATGAAATGCACTTTTGACAAATAAGAGAAGTTATCAAAATAATTCATGTTATAAATAAATATTACAGAATGAAATCCACTAAAATAATGGAATCACATAACTTTCTCTATCCTGGACATAGAGAAAACAAAACGAGGTATGGTAATGTGTATATTATTATATTATATCGCAGGTTTTTGGAGAGAAAAGTATGAAAGTGATAATGCTTTACGGTAACATAAGAGTGGGAAATTTCCCGCCTCGATATTACAATTTTATGTTACAGGAATTTCTGTTTCTTCTTATTTAAACCTCTACCAGGCTTGCTGTGCACTGTACAAGCGATGGGATGCAAAATTCTAGATCCTCTATGAGCCATAAAAAACTATATCAAGCGTTTTCTGAGGGAATAGTTTGAGTGTAATAAGTCGTTCTTCCTATTTCAAATTATAAATGCCTATATAAGGACCTAGAATTTAAAATTTAAAATCCTTCATAAGTTAATTTCCAATTACAAAATACAAAACCCGGGCGACGCCGGGTCTTTTAAGCTAGTATTATTATATATCCGTTGTACTCAAGAGCTTCCTTATCCCCAAAATGTTCATTGGTGTTGTAGATCCTTACTGACTGCTTACTGTAAAGAATCTTGGCGTGTTCATCACTTCTCACATAATATGTTATTAACATTTACAACTTGAGATTTTCGCCAGGTCTTCATAAGTTTTAAAAACCATTTCCTCAGCAACGAGGAATACCTGTTGATCTCACCGTACAATTAAATGTATTACGTTTCTATAGCAACACACTTGAACTTGTTCAGTAGGATAGGGCCTATCCTAGCCTATATCTTATATACCTAGGTATTACTTGGACGTGAAAGTCCCGAGACATTTTGTCCAGAGGCTCCAATTTAGGCTTGGAGTTCTTATACGTGCCGCAAATCTACGACATGGGTCATCCAGCTTAAAGTCTCTCCCAGAGGACTCTTTGTCGAGGATTTTAGGTACGAAACCACCGCCCGTTCAATTCTTTTTTATTATATATCTTTACACGCTAGCGGGCGTAATTTTGAAGATATTTGAACCAAATTTGATTGTTATTTCTAGACCCAATATTTCGAACAAGTTCGTTAATGAGCAAAATTGGCCCAAGGGGGTGGAAGGGGGAGGGGGTTGAAATTTTGAAAAATTTATTTCTCGGCTCCTATGAAGTATAGAGAGAAACTTCGTTTGAATAAATTAGAGTACTCCCTATGGAGTTCACAGTGACATCAACGATTCGGGGGTTTTGGGGGTACAAATGGGGGTGGGGGGATGGAAATTCGAAATTTTTGAAACCATGTCTTATGGGGTATCGTTCAAAAGCTCTTGATGAATACTGTACAAATCAATAATTGGTTTCTCGATAGCTCTCATATAAGGCGAGATTTAGCACATCCAAATCTACTACAGCCCGTAGGCCTGCCTAAAGAGAATTTTTTACGTTCTGACCGCTACCGGGTTTGATCCCGCGACCTTCTAGAGGCGGGCACGCTATGTGTACACCATCGCAACGCGATGTATATTCAACTGGTTCGCTCCACGGCTAACAATTCATAGTTTTGAGTACTTAAGAGCTCTTCAGTAGCAGAAGAATACACGTCATCTGCTTTTTCAGTCTTATCACTTGTCCTCGTCTTCAGATTCAGCAAATCCTTTAAAACTAAACCTGGAAGCTCGTCAGTAGGGCAAGGCATTTGATGACCATAAAATAGTGAAAAAAAAATAAAAATAAAAAATGCTGTTATGTCCTTCAAATATTGAAACATTGCCACGAATCTTAAAATAAAAAGGCAAATTAATTTACCATTATTACTTATAATTAGTTTTTTAAAGTAATGAGTTTCTAATAGCATCCTTAGCGAAAAAGAAATTCTTTCCGAACTAGCATGCCCATCAAATTGTCCCTAGCAAATATGTGTCATTTAGAAAGAAAATTCTTTATTGCTACAAGACAAACTACTTTGGTGTTTACAATAAACGTGAATTAAAATGAACTATGAACACTTTGCGAATATTCTAAAATATAAACGATTGTCTGTTGTCTGAAAGTAACGATTTGTACATGGAAAAGCTCCTCTCTACTTCCACTGAAACATGACCTAAATATTGCAAAAAGAAAGAAAAAGAAAAAAAGATATCCAGAGTACCTCTTGAAAATGACGAACATGCAAAAAATAAAAAAATAAAAAATGCATTAAGAAATTGCCCTTATTTAATCTTTTACTTCATGATACAAAATTATATATATTCAAGCTATCTTATAACCTTCGTATAAAAATAGATGCAAAATCATCAAATGCCTTGCCCTAGTCATCATTGTCCACCATTGTCTTAATCCTTTCTTACAAGACCAGGATCGAACATAAGGTCACTAAATCCTAATTCTTGAAACAAGCTAGAGTAAAAAAAAAATATGGAAGATGTATGTTTAATGTTTAATTGTAGCAAAACTCGATGGGAAATAAATGGTTTCTTTTCAATATATTCCTTTGCAACACGGTACATTGAAAATAATTATATGTCGAGTTGTGTAGTTTTTGCAGAGTTTAAAAGCTGAAAATTATTCTCCTGAAATTTTTATAAAAAGTGACGTAGCTTATTATTTACAAAAACCCTTCTAATATGGTTGTGGCTAGGAATTAAAAATATCCCTACCTTTCTGAAAGAGGCTGTATAGTTCGTGCCATTTTAAGAAGGCCTCGTCCCAACCCATCGTATATCTACAAAAGAATATAATATCATTGTTCCCTAATCCGAAAATCTGCAATGACACCGACACCGACAAAGAACAGGTGCTCTTGTAATCGCGTGGATTTCCCCAGTGTTGCCGCTGTTATTCACCCGTTCTCACGTGAATTAAACGTGCTGTGGTAGGTAATTGGTAACATTATACTGGACTGCACACAAATATGAATACGCCTAATTACCTTTCTATTAACTGAATGACAGGTCGAAGAGGATTAGGGTGGCAGCAGATAGATGCAGTTCTTGGGGAAAAAAAGTCACTTTTGAGACAAAAGTTTGTAAATGCCTACAGATTTTTCTCGGCTAAAATACATGTGCTCTTTGTTACAGTCCCAATCACTTCTTCTTTTAACTTGATGCCTTTAATCGACTTGTTGATTCTTTCCGTTGCATTAAGCCGTCTACCTAATTTAAACATGCCAGATTTCGATATTAAATATTTTAATAAAATTACATATTTGAGCACATAGCCTATGAGCTCGTTTTTTTCTTACGTAAAATTTTACATATTTAATATGTTCATATTTCGCATCTTGATATCGCATGATGTGTAAGGCTGTTTGATGACAGAGTATTAGGTTTGATGTTCGAAAGTAGGCATCCCACGCATGTACTGTTGTGATTCTGAGCTTCTTTATTACCGTATTTTACGGACTGTAAGACGCTCCGGACCATAAGACGCACCTTGATTTTGGGATGGAAATTTAAAGGAAAATAAATCTAATTTGATTCTAAATGAAGCATTTTAAAGGAGATAATGTATTTCATTGCATAAACAAATTATAGTCTTGTACAATGGGATCATTGTAAATCTCTTCTAACTTAAAACCTGCGTTGTACGAAAATCTCTTATGTACATGACACAACGCGTAAATTTTAACTGAAATGATTTCTCATGAAAGTCTGAAAATACGTTTACACCCTCTAACCTTTAGTTCAGCATACGTAAGTATAACGGGACAAGGCTGTTTAGAGGTCATTGCATAAACCACCCAGCGGAGACAACTCCTTTCGTATAAAATAACTCAACATTCCTTTCTTTTCGCATCGTATCCCTGGTTTTTAGCTACCCTTATTTTGCAATTGTGACAAGTGCACTGATGCCCAATCTGTGCCAAAATTTTTAGCTATCTTATCGTTTACAACAACCTGTTTATAACTATGGTATTCCGGCAATATTTACCAATTTTTTTAAAAGTGTTTTTCGGACCATTAGGCGCACCCAGCTTTCAAGGCTCTGTTTTCAGGGTAAAAACGTTGTCTTATGGTTCGTAAAATACGGTAGTTTTGATTGTTTGCCCCTTTCGTAAATGCCTTTATTTAATTCTCGCTCTCCATCTCGAGCAGGGACGTGGAATTTCTCCAGCAGGACGATCATATTATCAAAATATTGTCATTTGAAAGGGTGATAGCTTATTCATACGCCAGTCTTGAAGGGAGTCACATCGCGCCGACTAAGAGATACAGCCATGAGTTCATGACTAGCGGAAGGTGGTGTCAAGGGCAATCAATATTTTCAAGACTTAAGCTATGGTTTGTCTACGACGATGAACGACGGCCGGGCTCGAAGGAGATCGCCGGCAGATGCTTCTGAGGCAAATTCAAGCGTATGATCGCCGCAGATGTCATGTATATAGTAGGTCAAGAAAAGCAAAAGACAGCCATGTCCGAAGTATTGTAATTTTCCCCAAGTTGCGGATGAAATATTAGATTTCGTGTCTACACTCAATGCGCTTAAAGGACCATAAAGGACACAAAAGAAAATATGCAGTAGATTAATTTTTAGAATATCTATTATCGTAATCAGAATGTATGAAACATACAGCAAAGTTACCAGTTCATTTATTAATAAAAAATATTTTCGATGCATTATTATCGATTTGATGTGACGTGACTATGATTTTATTGGACCAAAAGTGACTTTCCTTTGTTCCTGTCTCTTGAGTGATTATAATTATTATAGGCTACGTTGAGGTTATGAAAGCTATCAAATTTCTAATTCCATGTCCCGCCCCTTTCATAGAGCTGTTTGACATGGCCAACTATAACTGTATACAGCAGCAGTGTCATGAACAGTGCCCGGTTTCTGATGACCTAAAATTGTATGAAAAAGACCTATAAAAGACCCCAAATTTTAAAAACAAGTGATCTAAAACTTATTTATTTATGAAAAATATTATTGTTCACACAAAATTATAGACTAATATTAATTCATAATTGTAAAAACTATAAATGCAGAAAGGCCTAAACACTTTGATCTTTGCTCATGACTGGAGCATCTTAAGAAGAAAAGTAAGCAAATTGTTTTTAAAGTAGATCCTACCGAAATGTTGCATTATAGTAACCTAGTAATTTATTTAAATATTACCCATTTGAAAGAAAGCTTCTAAACCCTACCTTATTCAGGATTGCAGTAAACCACTGTCAATATACGGAGAATATCGAAGGTAAATGGTCTCCGATTGTCTGAAAGGAAATATTTATACATGGAGAAGCTCCTCTCTACATCCGCCGAAACAATATAAAATATGATAAAAAGTAAAATCGCCTCTGATAATTATAACTGTTGTGAATGTTCTTTCCCACGGAAATTTCTACTGGCACTGAGTCACTGGCGAGTCAAACTTCGGCATTTCCTTTTGCGGTCTGCATGAATATATTATTGTTTGTTGAGGATAAACAGTAGTTTGCACTCTCAAGTCCAAGCAGGTGGCACTCTCTGGTGCAAAGTCAATCTAATAACAACAGTAACATAATACAAAATGTTTGCGTTTCTTTGATCCTCGTTTCCGACTGAGACATGTCAACACTTAAACACCGAGTGTGTCCTTGCATTAAACAAACATTTCAAATACAGCACCACTGGGGACCATTAGACGACAGAAAAGTTAATATACTCAATGTAAGTGAAAACAACATGAAAGCGACAAAATAATGACGTAAAATTGGAATAAGTGGCATAAATGACAAAAAAAAATGACCTAATAAAAATGCATATCTATAATCTAAAGGCCATGGTTAGGATTTATCTACAAGTTGGCAATGTCAATGAAGCATTAATAAAAGATGACATGTCATTAGAATCCGGGCACTGGTAATGATATTAAAAAATAATAATAATAAAAAAATAAAACCTCTATTGACGATGGTCGCTGCGTCGGCGGTGAACGCCGTAGACAAACCACAGCTTTTACCATATCGAACTCACTGCCTGTAAGATGATGTTCAAGTTGTAGAGCATTGCCACGCAATGAATAACAGAACTTCTGTGGGATACAAAATGGAACCTTCACTGATGTCGGAGGAAACTAAGATTGAAATTAAGGAAGAGATTCTTGAAACAAAACCAAAGCGTGAACCTGAACCAATTGCATTTGACACAATACAGACACAAGAAGTTAAAAGTGAGAATACAGACAACGATTCTACAGCAAGCGTCACCATACACAAAGCTGAAGCTGTACCCATTGTGTTTGACATAATACAGCCACAGCGCATCAAAGATGAGAACACAGAATCTGTAGCCTACGGCACCATTCAAGCGTTCCAGGAAGTTTTATCTACAAGTACATCCTCTGCGAGAAACAGTGAACAGCATACTCAGACTGGAGACAAACAGTTCTCGTGTGGAGTATGTACCAAGACATTTTGCACGGAAGGTAATCTAAAAACACACCTTCTCATTCACGCTGGATATAAACAGTTTTCGTGTGATGTGTGTACGATGGAATTTTCCCGGAAAGGGCATCTTGAAAAACACATGCTCACTCACACTAGAGATTTCCAGAAAAGGGGACCTCGGAACACATTTGCTCATTCACACTGGATATAAACAGTTCTCGTGTGATGTGTGTACGAAGGAATTTTCTAGTGGATCTAATTTGAAAATACATATGCTAACTCACACTGGATATAAACAGTTTCCGTGTGATATCTGTAGCAAGAAATTTTCCAGAAAAGTGGATCTTGAAAGACATTTGCTCACACACACTGGACATAAACCATACTCATGTGATGTCTGTATGAAGAAATTCTCCTTGAAAGGGAATCTCAAAACACACATGCTCGTTCACATTGGATATAAACAGTTCTCCTGTGAAGTATGTACCAAGAAATTTTTCCAGAAAGTGAGTCTCAAAAATCATATGCTCACTCACACGGGACACAAAGATTTCTCCTGTGATGTCTGTACCAAGAAATTTGCCAGAAAAGATGAACTCGTAAGACATTTGCTCACACACACTGGATAAAAACTGGATATATTAGTTGGAAATAACAATAATCAAGAAGTGTTTTGAAGAAGTGATTGTACCTTTAAAAGTATGTTCCCGGACATAGGAAAACCATTGTTTACCTTATCAATGAAGAAATGAATGCTGAAAACTTGAGCTCTTCATACATAGTCTGACGCTGCTCGCCCTCCACTCCACGATTACCTGATCCCTAGGCTATTTCTGCAGTCTAATAAATTCAGAGTGTCTAAAAAAAATGTACTAACACTTTGAATGAGTATTAAAATATTATTTATGAACATAGAGACAAGTTTAAAGGCTTTGATTACAGAAGAAACATGTAATTAAAGAATCATGTTCTCAAATGTTCAAATTGATGACCATCATTGTCCAGACAAAGCTGATAACGGAAACATCACAACACAGTTCATTTGGAATTTCGTGACATTGTCTTTCAATTTCCAATTTCAATGCATCAATTGTTCTTGGTTTTGTGCGATAAACCCTGTCCTTGATGTATCCCCATGAAAAGAAGTTCATTGGCGTGAGGTCTGGGGAACGCGCAGGGTATTCAATGCTACCCCTTTGTCCCCTCCGTGTGTTTGGATAACCTGCATGGAGGTGAGCTCTTACGTCTCGATGGTAGTGTAATCTGTAATCTGTACATCTGTAATTCAAGCCTTTAAACTTGTCTTTATGTTCATAAATAATGTTTTTATACTCATTCAAAAAGTTAGTACATTTTTTGAGACACTCTGTACATTCACATTTGTTCTAAGATCGTCGTATCGCCTTCTCTTGGTCTTGAAACACAGGGAATGTGTGGTGAATTTACTTTGTTGTTTTATTCTGTCAATTTTGTTCATCTTTCTTTTGTCGCGAATGACATGTCTCACATCTGGCATTCACCTGGTAGAATGAGGAAAACCCTGCAAAAACCTCACTCACATTGGTTGCTGTGAGGCTATCACTCAGCTTCTAAAGCAAGTCTGGGGCAATCTTTCATATCCGTCTTGCTCTGTAGGGGCCTGGGACTCTGACGATGGATTCGTCTCGTGCTTTCTATCATCTGATGTGTTAGCTCCCTTTGTCGTCCAGAAACTGTGTATAACTTAAGGATGTGTCAAGACAGTGTATTTATGAGATAGATTTGATGTTCAAAAGTAGGCATTAGTTAAGGATTCGTGATTAAATAAAATGTCGATAAAACGATTGCAACTAATTGCAAAATCGGGAATTATCAATATCGTGTCGTTTTATAGCGATTTTCACATTATTCTAGGCTGTTAGGCTTTTACTGTATGGTCGTTTATGACTTACGAGCTGTCAATTTGAGGGCCAAAAAATAATCCAGCTTTTAGTTTTTCATCCTACGTGTCCAAAGTATGTTCAAAAACCTTCACTAGCTATATTATCAAGCAAGATAATGTCTCGCTAGACTAAGAGTTCACGAATAAAATCTATATTAAAGTAGAGCTGGTAGAGAAAAACTGTTTACATATTGGGAATAAGCACATTAAGTATAGCCAAAATCCGGTTCAACATCTGAGACACCAAACAAAAAGTTACTTTTTGTTGGGCTGTGTTATTCATTTGAGTTAATAATTCAAATGAAATAAATTATATTTTCCACAATTTTCATTCATTTAATTTGATTTTCGTGTTTTTTCTTCTATTATTTTGTAATGAATGAACAATAGTTTCACATATTTACTGAAATTGTTTTTTTCTATATCTGTCTCTGTAATTTTTGTAACATCCTAAATAGTTAAAAATTCTTACTTATTCCTGGATTTGATTTTAGAGCTTATTAAATCCTTTAAGCTATGTGGCATTACTTTAGATTCAGATATTGATATTTTGAGGTTGTAAATTGTCCTCTTTAAACATTTGAAGGGCCTAGTTCCTTAAGGGCATAAGGCATAAGTTTTTAACATTTATGCCTTCTCATCTCTCTTAAATACTCTGGGAACTATTTGTACTTGCGCCTTAAACCTCTGCTCAGTTATAAGAAAAAACCTGTGAGACTGCACATTCATTCTACTTTATAACAGTTCCATACCAGCGTAAGGCACACTTCCTATCTATAATTGAGGAGTGTTTATCAACTGTTTTTATTGTCTGTAGTGCTACCATCCAAGCAAGTGTTTATAAAAACTGAACTTGTATTTCTGAAGGGTAACTTCATTCAAAATAGATTGTTTTTCTTATCATCTATTGTCTTAATGGTATTCATTGTCAAACATGCAATTGTCACTGTATAATACAGGTTTTTACTAAAATAAAGTAAAAACAAATAATATGATACGAAGTAAAAAGATTTTGCTACTGTAAAAGTTCTTCAGTTTTTCTTTAACATATTTAGTTATTTAGTTAGTTGTAAAAAATCCCAATACACTCTACCTTGTAAATTTGCAGAACACTAATTTAGCCTGTCCTTCAAAAATATATGCTATAAAATTAACCGTTAAACCACCTACTTGTGAGTGGCAACAATGTTTAAAAACTTCAAGATTTCTCAAAACTATGTCCTTGTGCCTTACGCCCTTATGTTTGTATTCTGATCTTTCAAAGTATTGCGATTTCATGAAAGTACAGTAAAATATTTAAATTTTGTTTTCTACGAGGGATGTCCAGAAAGTAACAGCCGTTTTGAAATAAAAAATAAACCAAGTGCAAAAAACAAATTTTATTACATACATTTTGAAGGTAAACTCTTAGGCTATTTTTCTACATAATCGCCATTCGAATTAAGGCATTTATCTTACCGTGGCACAAGGTTTTCGATACCTTCTCTGTATAAATCTGCCGCCTGCGATTTCAACCACTTCATAGAATTTATTGGGAAAATTGTTTCAGTAAAAGCTTTACACTTTTGTAATATGCAATTCGTGCAAAAATTCAAACAAAACCATAGCAACGTTGCAAAAGCAACGACTTTCTCCTCATTTAGACAATCACTCTACTTGAAGATAAGTTCATTTTCGCGATTTTCTCGAAAACGGCTTTAAAGATCGTGTTTGAATTTTCTTTACGAATTGCATATTACAAAAGTCTAAAGCTTTTTTTGAAACAATTTTCCCAATAAATTCTATGAAGTGGTTGAAATCGCAGGCGGCAGATTTATACAGAGAAGGTATCGAAAACCTTGTGCCACGGTAAGATAAATGCCTTAATTCGAATGGCGATTATGTAGAAAAATAGCCTAAGAATTTACCTTCAAAATGTATGTAATAAAATTTGTTTTTTACACTTGGTTTATTTTTTATTTCAAAACTGCTGTTACTTTCTGGACATCCCTCGTATTAATCTGTATTCCTGAATTTAAGTAACTTTATATTTCTTTATAAGGTAAAGTGATCCCTATACAGGCCATGGAGGCCCAGAGAGTTTCAGGAGGTTGAGGCTCCCAGATTTTGAACATTCGGCACTCGGTGGTAAGGTTGTCAGCCTTACCCACCGGCCGCCTTTACCCCCAGAATTGCTCCTAGTACTCATTTCTGTTAGAGGCTGGGTCGACCTCAGGGCCATAGTGCCACCAGAGGGATTAGGCCAATTGAAAACTCTCAAACAACCTCTTTGGGAATCGAACCAGCAACCTTCTGGTTTGTAGCGCAGCGCCTCAACCACTACACTATGATGTACTCCTATTTCTTTATAATTCCATATATATTTCTAATAGATGAATATTAATCATACATTTACTGATGGTCGAATTTTTCACGTTGTAAATTAGCAATTTTGGAAGTGAATCTACGTGACCCATCCACATATTCAGCCACATTATGTATCAATAGTCTTAAGATTAAACTTGTTTCAAGCATTCAGGCGAATAAGCAATAAAAAAATTCACAAGCGATAAAAAAAATATTGTTGGCAACATTATACAACATTTCAGAATTGTTGTTATAAGCTAGCCACCTTGCACAAAACAATTAAGAGACAGTAAATATAATGATAAATACCTTAACATGATATATGGGAGAAGGATTGAAATACATACTACAGTGAACGCCGCTTAATGTAATCGCGTATCAGTCGGGTAATGTTATCACTTTTGTGAAGTCCCGTATGGATTAATACTGATACATTGAAAAATGCTTTTTACTGTGATCAAAGATTTGGTTTATGTTATCACATTTTTCCTTTTTGTGGCTTTATTTCCAAGTACTGTACGTCATTCAAAATTTCGTTCTTAAAGGTTTCGTTTCTAACTCTACTGTATTGTGTTGTACTGGAGATAGCAGTTCTGTTCCCAGCTCACAGGATGACCAGTTCGAGGGGGTGGCATTATCTAACTTTCTCTTTTAAGCAATAAAACATGTTTCACCCCTCAGTTAAACTGCAGCTTTTGAATTATGAAGATAACAATGTTCACATGCAGTGATGGCTAGTGTAAAATGAAAAGGCATGGACAAACGTTAGATGTTCTGCTACGCGGTGTTCACTACAGATCAGTATAGACTTCCAAAAATGCTTTTAACTCGTAACTGAGAATGGAGTATTGGTTAATGGACTCGTAAAGGAAAGTAAAAACAATAAAGAACTTTGTTACTGGTTAAAAAAATAGTTGCTTGCAGTCTATTACTGTATTATGAGTGGTTCAATGATTCACAGTTATGTATTATTTTATGAATAAATATTTTTAATTCCGTTTTGTAGTGTATTATCTTATGAATGAATAAACCTTCGTTTAATTCTTTTGGCTACTTTCATGAATCAGTTAATATTATCAGATTACCTGAATCCCGAAGTGATCAGAATATGTGGCGTTCACTGTATTGTGCTTAAAAGAATAGGACATTTTTTTTATATAACTTACATGGTCCAGAATTGGGATGGTTCAGGTATACTGAAGGGGCCTATTATATTATATTATTATATATCCGTTGTACTCAAGAGCTTCCTTATCCACAAAATGTTCATTAGTTGTGTAGATCCTTAATGACTGCCATCTTCATCCCATCTCACATAATATGTTATTAAAATTTACAACTTGAGATTTTCGCTGGGTCTTCATAAGTTTTTTACGTTATTTCCTCAGCAACGAGGATTACCTGTTGATCTCACTATACAATTAAATGTATTACGTTTCTATAGCGACACACTTGAACTTGTTCAGTAGGATAGGGCCTATCCTAGCCTATATCTTATATTCCTAGGTATTATTTGGACGTGAAAGGCCCGAGATATTTTGTCCAGAGGCTCCAATTGAGGCTTGGAGTTCTTATACGTGCCGCAAATCTACGACATGGGTCATCCAGCTTAAAGTCTCTCCCAGAGGACTCTTTGTCGAGGATTTTAGGTACGAAACCACCGCCCGTTCAATTTTTTTTTTTTGTAATTATATATATATCTTTACACGCTAGCGGGCGTAATTTTGAAGATATTTGAACCAAATTTGATTATGTTATTTCTAGGCCCAATATTTCAAACAAATTCGTTAATAAGCAAAATTGGCCCAAGGGGGTGGGAGGGGGAGGGGGGTTGAAATTTTGAAAAATTTATTTCTCGGCTCCTATGAAGTATAGAGAGAAACTTTGTTTGAATAAATTAGAGTACTCCCTATGTAGTTCACAGTGACATCAACGATTCGGGGGTACGAGTGAAGGTGGGGGATGGAAATTCGAAATTTTTGAAACCATGTCTTATGGAGTATCGTTCAAAAGCTCTTGATGAATACTGTACAAATCAATAATTGGTTTCTCGATAGCTCTCATATAAGGCGAGATTTAGCACTTCGAAATCTACTACAGCCTATAGGTCTGCCTAAAGGGAATTTTTTACGTTCTGACCGCTACCGGGTTTGATCCCGCGACCTTCTAGAGGCGGGCACGCTATGTGTACACCATCGCAACGCGATGTATATTCAACTGGTTCGCTCCACGGCTAACAATTAATAGTTTTGAGTACTTAAGAGCTCTTCAGTAGCAGAAGAATACACGTCATCTGCTTTATCAGTCTCATCACTTGTCCTCGTCTTCAGATGCAGCAAATCCTTTAAAACTAAACCTGGAAGCTCATCAGTAGGGCAAGGCATTTGATGACCATAAAATAGTGAAAAAAAATCAAAATAAAAAATGCTGTTATGTCCTTCAAATATTGAAACATTGCCACGAATCTTAAAATAAAAAGGCAAATTAATTTACCATTATTACTTATAATTAGTTTTTTAAAGTAATGAGTTTCTAATAGCATCCTTAGCGAAAAAGAAATTCTTTCCGAACTAGCATGCCCATCAAATTGTCCCTAGCAAATATGTGTCATTTAGAAAGAAAATTCTTTATTGCTACAAGACAAACTACTTTGGTGTTTACAATAAACGTGAATTAAAATGAACTATGAACACTTGTCGGATATTCTAAAATTTAAACGATTGTCTGTTGTCTGAAAGTAACGATTTGTACATGGAAAAGCTCCTCTCTACTTCCACTGAAACATGACCTAAATATTGCAAAAAGAAAGAAAAAGAAAAAAAGATATCCAGAGTACCTCTTGAAAATGACGAACATGCAAAAAATAAAAAAATTAAAAATGCATTAACAAATTGCCCTTATTTAATCTTTTACTTCATGATACAAAATTATATATATTCAAGCTATCTTATAACCTTCGTATAAAAATAGATGCAAAATCATCAAATGCCTTGCCCTAGTCATCATTGTCCACCAATGTCTTAATCCTTTCTTACAAGACCAGGATCGAACATAAGGTCACTAAATCCTAATTTTTGAAACAAGCTAGAGTAAAAAAAAAAAAAAAAAAAAAAAAAATGGAAGATGTATGTTTAATGTTTAATTGTAGCAAAACTCGATGGGAAATAAATGGTTTATTTTCAATATATTCCTTTGCAACACGGTACATTGAAAATAATTATATGTCGAGTTGTGTAGTTTTTGCAGAGTTTAAAAGCTGAAAATTATTCTCCTGAATTTTTTATAAAAAGTGACGTAGCATATTATTTACAAAAACCCTTCTAATATGGTTGTAGCTAGGAATTAAAAATATCCCTACCTTTGTGTTGCCGCTGTTATTCACCCGTTCTCACGTGAATTAAACGTGCTGTGGTAAGTAATTGGTAACATTATACTGGACTGCACACAAATGTGAATACGCCTAATTACCTTTCTATTAACTGAATGACAGGTCGAAGAGGATTAGGGTGGCAGCAGATAGATTCAGTTCTTGGGAAAAAAAGTCACTTTTGAGACAAAAGTTTGTAAATGCCTACAGATTTTTCTCGGCTAAAATACATGTGCTCTTTGTTACAGTCCCAATCACTTCTTCTTTTAACTTGATGCCTTTAATCGACTTGTTGATTCTTTCCGTTGCATTAAGCCGTCTACCTAATTTAAACATGCCAGATTTCGATATTAAATATTTTAATAAAATTACATATTTGAGCACATAGCCTATGAGCTCGTTTTTTTCTTACGTAAAATTTTACATATTTAATATGTTCATATTTCGCATCTTGATATTGCATGATGTGTAAGGCTATTTGAAGACAGAGTATTAGGTTTGATGTTCGAAAGTAGGCATCCCACGCATGTACTGTTGCGATTCTGAGCTTCTTTATTACCGTATTTTACGGACTGTAAGACGCTCCGGACCATAAGACGCACCTTGATTTTGGGATGGAAATTTAAAGGAAAATAAATCTAATTTGATTCTAAATGAAGCATTTTAAAGGAGATAATGTATTTCATTGCATAAACAAATTATAGTCTTGTACAATGGGATCATTGTAAATCTCTTCTAACTTAAAACCTGCGTTGTACGAAAATCTCTTATGTACATGACACAACGCGTAAATTTTAACTGAAATGATTTCTCATGAAAGTCTGAAAATACGTTTACACCCTCTAACCTTTAGTTCAGCATACGTAAGTGTAACGGGACAAGGCTGTTTAGAGGTCATTGCATAAACCACCCAGCGGAGACAACTCCTTTCGTATAAAATAACTCAACATTCCTTTCTTTTCGCATCGTATCCCTGGTTTTTAGCTACCCGTATTTTGCAATTGTGACAAGTGCACTGATGCCCAATCTGTGCCAAAATTTTTAGCTATCTTATCGTTTACAACAACCTGTTTATAACTATGGTATTCCGGCAATATTTACCAATTTTTTTTAAAGTGTTTTTCGGACCATTAGGCGCACCCAGCTTTCAAGGCTCTGTTTTCAGGGTAAAAACGTTGTCTTATGGTTCGTAAAATACGGTAGTTTTGATTGTTAATACCTTTCGTAAATGCCTTTATTTAATTCTCGCTCTCCATCTCGAGCAGGGACGTGGAATTTCTCCAGCAGGACGATCATATTATCAAAATATTGTCATTTGAAAGGGTGATAGCTTATTCATACGCCAGTCTTGAAGGGAGTCACATCGCGCCGACTAAGAGATACAGCCATGAGTTCATGACTAGCGGGAGGTGGTGTCAAGGCAATCGATATTTTCAACACTTAGCGACGGCCGGGGTCGACGGAGATCGCCGGTAGTTGCTTCTGAAGCTAATTCAGGGCGATGATCGTCGCAGATTGTCATGTATATAGTAGGTCAAGAAAAGCAAAAGACAGCCATGTCCAAAGTATTGTGATTTTCCCCAAGTTGCGGATGAAATATTAGATTTCGTGTCTAAACTCAATGCGCTTGAAGGACCATAAAGATAGCTACACAAAAGGAAATATGCGGTAGACTAATTTTTAGAAAAAAACTATTATCGTAATCAGAATGTATGAAACATACAGCAAAGTTACCAGTTCAGTTATTAATAAAAAATATTTTCGATGCATTATTACCGGTTTGATGTGATGTGACCACTGCCTTCTAAACTGTATTAATCGTGTATACACTGCCTGTCCTATACGGCTAATTTTGCGTACTCGGCGACATTATAGATGGCAGCACCTTTCACACCCAGACTGTTTCTTGTTTTTTGCTACGACATTGTTGATTATGTAGTGCTGTCACCGCCGTCTCATAATCACTGCCTTCTAAACTGTATTACTCCTCGAGACGGCGGTGCTCATAATATAGTCTATCAATGCGTCTAATTAATTTACATTTATTTTAATTATTGCTCCAAAATTCCATTTCAAGGTAAGTGTCATATACTGGAATAAAATTACGTTCTAAACAAATAACACAAGTATCTGTGTCTGTTTAATGCTTATTTTGATTAGTGATTGCTGCAATCTGGGTGTGAACTGTGTCGCCTCTACTGGATAAATTAGGCAATTTAACAATCCTCTTAACTCCATATTAAAATAAAGCATAGGACAGGCAGTGTAATTCTCGAGACGGCGGTGGATGTGACTATGATTTCATTGGACCAAAAGTGACTTTCCTTTGTTCCTGTCAGCGTTTTCTCTTGAGTCACTATAATTATAGGCTACGTTGAGGTTATGAAAGCTATCAAATTTCCAATTCCATGCCCCGCCCACTTCATGGAGCTGTTTGACATGGCCAACTATAACTGTGCACAGCAGCAGTGTCATGAACAGTGCCCGGATTCTGATGACCTAAAATTGTATGAAAAAGACCTATAAAAGACCCCAAATTTTAAAAACAAGTGACTTAATAGTTATAAAGAAAACCTAAAACTGAAAATTATTATTGTTCACACAAAATTATAGACTAATATTCATTCATAATTGTAAAAACTGTAAATGCTGAAAGGCCTAAAAACTTTGTTCTTTGCTCATGGCTGGAGCATCTTAGAAGAAAAGTAAACAAATTGTTTTTAAAGTAGATCCTACCGAAATGTTGCATTATAGTTAATTTATTTAAATATTACCCATTTGAAAGGAAGCTTCTAAACCCTACCTTATTCAGGATTGCAGTAAATCACTGTCAATATACGGAGAATATCGAAGGTAAATGGTCTCCGATTGTCTGAAAGGAAATATTTATACATGGAGAAGCTCCTCTCTACATCCGCCGAAACAATATAAAATATGATAAAAAGTAAAATCGCCTCTGATAATTATAACTGTTGTGAATGTTCTTTCCCACGGAAATTTCTACTGGCACTGAGTCACTGGCGAGTCAAACTTCGGCATTTCCTTTTGCGGTCTGCATGAATATATTATTCTTTGTTGAGGGTAAACAGTAGTTTGGACTCTTAAGTCCAAGCAGGTGGCACTCTCTGGTGCCAAGTCAATCTAATAACAACAGTAACACAAAAAATGTTTGCGTTTCTTTGATCCTCGTTTCCGACTGAGACATGTCAACACTTAAACACCGAGTGTGTCCTTGCATTAAACAAACATTTCAAATACAGCACCACTGGGGACCATTAGACGACAGAAAAGTTAATATACTCAATGTAAGTGAAAACAACATGAAAGCGACAAAATAATGACGTAAAATTGGAATAAGTGGCATAAATGACAAAAAAATGACCTAATAAAAATGCATATCTATAATCTAAAGGCCATGGTTAGGATGTATCTACAAGTTGGCAATGTCAATGAAGTCATTAATAAAAGATGACATGTCATCAGAATCCGGGCACTGGCCATTACCATGACCAATATGCCAATATGATAATAAAAAAAAAAATAAAAAAAAAAAATAAAAAATAAAACAAAACCTCTATTGACGATGATCGCGGCGTAGACAAACCATCATATCGAACTCACTGCCTGTAAGATGATGCGCACGTTGTAGAGCATTGCCACGCAATGAATAACAGAACTTCTGTGGGATACAAAATGGAACCTTCACTGATGTCGGAGGAAACTAAGATTGAAATTAAGGAAGAGATTCTTGAAACAAAACCAAAGCGTGAACCTGAACCAATTGCATTTGACACAATACAGACACAAGCAGTTAAAAGTGAGAATACAGACAACGATTCTACAGCAAGCGTCACCATACACAAAGCTGAAGCTGTACCCATTGTGTTTGACATAATACAGCCACAGCGCATCAAAGATGAGAACACAGATTCTGTAGCCTACGGCACCATTCAAGCGTCCCAGGAAGTTTTATCTAAAAGTACATCCTCTGCGAGAAACAGTGAACAGCATACTCAGACTGGAGACAAACAGTTCTCGTGTGAAGTATGTACCAAGACATTTTGCACGAAAGGTATTCTAAAAACACACCTTCTCATTCACACTGGATATAAACAGTTTTCATGTGATGTGTGTACGAAGGAATTTTCCCTGAAAGGGCATCTTGAAAAACACATGCTCACTCACACTAGAGACAAGCCATTTTCGTGTGATCTCTGTACCAGAAAATTTTCCAGAAAAGGGGACCTCGGAACACATTTGCTCATTCACACTGGATATAAACAGTTCTCGTGTGATGTGTGTACGAAGGAATTTTCCCGTAGATCTAATTTGAAAATACATATGCTAATTCACACTGAATATAAACAGTTTCCGTGTGATATCTGTAGCAAGAAATTTTCCAGAAAAGTGGATCTTGAAAGACATTTGCTCACACACACTGGACAGAAACCATACTCATGTGATGTCTGTATGAAGAAATTCTCCCAGAAAGGGAGTCTCAAAACACACATGCTCGTTCACATTGGGTATAAACAGTTCTGTTGTGATGTCTGTACCAAGAAATCTTCCAGAAGATCGGATCTCAAAAAACATATGCTCACTCACACGGGACACCAAGATTTCTCCTGTGATATCTGTATCAAGAAATTTTCCAGAAAAGACGATCTCCAAAGACATTTGCTCACACACACTGGACATAAACCATACTCATGTGATATATGTACCAAGAAATTCTCCTTGAAAGGGAATCTCAAAACACACATGCTCGTTCACATTGGATATAAACAGTTCTCCTGTGAAGTATGTACCAAGAAATTTTACCAGAAAGTGAGTCTCAAAAATCATATGCTCACTCACACGGAACACAAAGATTTCTCCTGTGATGTCTGTACCAAGAAATTTTCCAGAAAAGGGAATTTCAAAAGACATTTGCTCACACACACTGAATAAAATCTGGATATATTAGTTGGAAATAACAGTAATCAAGAAGTGTTTTGAAGAAGTGATTGTACCATTAAAAGTTTGTTCCCACACATAGCTAAACCATTGTTTACCTTATCAATGATCAAATGTATGCTGAAAACTTGAGCTCTTCTTACATAGTCTGACGCTGCTCGCCCTCCACTCCCCGATTACCTGATCCCTAGGCTATTTCTCCAGTCCAATAAATACATATGCATTTGTTCATATCGCCTTCTCTTGGTCATGAAACACGGGGAATGTGTGGTGAATTTACTTTGTTGTTTTATTCTGTCAATTTTGTTCATCTGTCTTTTGTCGCGGATGACATGTCTCACATCTGTCATTCACCTGGTAGAATGAGGAAAACCCTGCAAAAACCTCACTCACATTGGTTGCTGTGAGGCTATCACTCAGCTTCTAAAGCAAGTCTGAGGCAATCTTTCATATCCGTCTTGCTCTGTAGGGCCCTGGGAATCTGATGATGGATTCATCTCATGCTTTCTGTCATCTGCTGTGTTAGCTCCCTTTGTCGTCCAGAAACTGAGTATAACTTAAGGCTGTGTCAAGACAGGGCATTTATGAGATAGATTTGATGTTCGAAAGTGGGCATTAGTTAAGGGTTCCTGATTAAATAAAATGTTGATAAAACGTTTGCAACTAATTGCAAAATCGGAAATTATTAATATCGTGTCGTTTTTTAGCGATTTTCACATTATTCTAGGTTGTTTGTTTGTAGATTCCTTTTTTGTTCCGAAGGATTTGTTAGACTAGGATATATCTAGTAATATTCCTGCTTCTCGTGAAAACACTGGGTTATGTGATGCAGATGCTTGTTAAAACAAATGGAATGTCATAATTTAAAGCATAAAGTGTAACAGAAAAACTAAAATTAAAAAAAAGTAACATTGTCTATAGCATACAATAAATAATTCTGAGTCAATGGAATAAATATGTACAATTAATTTCTGCTTGATCTTTGGCCACAGTTTTCCAAGAATGCAAAAACATTATTATGTTAAAAATATGGTCCAGATTTATGGTATCTACTTGAAAGTGTTAAACAGACCAACAGCCATTTTGGTGCCTTAGAATTTATACCTATTCTTGGGTTTATTTAGGTTGCTGATGCCAAACATGCCATTAGTTTTGCCCTATCAGCTTGAGTTTTGTGAGATATGGTATTACCATTATGCATATTATCCTATTCTACGTTTTATATAAAGTGCCTATTTGTACCTTCTAAATTATATGAAGAAAAAAGCAACACACTAACATTACAATAACAATATAACATAGGGTCTCACAAACATTAATATCACATACTGTATGGTCGTTTATGACTTATAAGCAGTCAATTTGAGGGCCAAAAAATAATCCAGCTTTTAGTTTTTTGTCCTACGTGTCCAAAGTATTGTCAAGAACCTTCACTAGGTATATTATCAGGCAAGATTTTGTCTCGCTAGACTAAGAGTTCATGAATAAAATCTATATAAAAGTAGAGCTGGTAGAGAGAAACTGTTTACATATTGGGAATAAGCACATTAAGTAAAGCCAAAATCCGGTAAAACATCTGAGACACCAAACAAAAAGTTATTTTTTGTTGGGCTGTGTTATTCATTTGAGTTCATAATTCAAATGAAAAATAATTATATTTTCCACAATTTTCGTTAATCTCCACCAAAAGTGTAAAATATTCACCAACAACCAGTATTGAAAGCACAAATGATAAAAATAGTCTCCATAAATACTTGTCCCTGGTGTGGGTATCCTCAAGGGAATTGAACCCGGAAAGCTTGAGTGGCGTTGACCTAACTGGTGATCCATGTTCATTTGTACATGGTTCGCTGCCATTGTATTATAAAATTTGATTTTGGTGTTTTTCCTTCTCTAACTTTGAATAATAGTTTCACATATGTAGGCCTACTGAAATCGTTTTTTTCTAAATCTGTCTGTAATTTTTGTAACATCCTAAATAGTTAAAAATTCTTACTTGTTCCTGGATTTGATTTTAGAGCTTATTAAATCCTTTAAGCTATGCAGCATTACTTTAGATTCTGATATTGATATTTTGAGGTTGTAAATTGTCCTCTTTAAACATTTGAAGGGCCTAGTTCCTTAAGGGCGTAAGGCACAAATATTTCATTTTGAGTTTTTAACATTTATGCCTTCTCATATCTCTTAAATACTCGGGGAACTATTTGTACGTGTACCTTAAACCTCTGCTCAGTTATAGGAAAAGACCTGTGAGACTGTTCATTCAATTCCATACAGGCGTAAGGTACACTTCCTAACCGTTATTGAGGTGTGTTATCAACTGATTTTTTTCTGCAGTGCTACCATCCAAGCAAGTGTTTATAAAAACTGAACTTGTATTTCTGAAGTGTAACTTCATTCAAAATAGATTGTTTTTCTTATCATCTATTGTCTTAATGGTATTCATTGGCAAACATGCAATTGTCACTGTATAATCCAGGTTTTTACTAAAATAAAGTAAAAACAAATAATATGATACGAAGTAAAAAGATTTTGCTACTATAATAGTTCTTCAGTTTTTCTTTAACATATTTAGTTATTTAGTTAGTTGTAAAAAATCCCAATACACTCTACCTTGTAAATTTGCCAGACACTAATTAAGCCTGTCCTTCAAAAATATATGCTATAAAATTATCCTTTAAACCACCTACTTGTGAGTGGCAACAATGTTTAAAAATTTTAAGATTTCTCGAAACTATGTCCTTGTGCCTTACGCCCTTATGGAACAAAGCCCATCATTTAGTTTGTATTCTGATCTTTCAAGGTATTGCGATTTCATCAATGTACAGTAAAATATTTAAATTTTGTTTTTTATTAATCTGTATTCCTGAATTTACTTAAACTTTATATTTCTTTATAGGTAAAGTGATCCCTATACAGGCCATGGAGGCCCAGAGGGTTTCAGGAGGTTGAGGCTCCCAGATTTTGGACATTCGGCACATGAAGGTGGTAAGGTTGTCAGCCTTACCCACCGGCCGCCTTTACCCCCAGGATTGCTCCTAGTACTCATTTCTGTTAGAGGCTGAGTCGACCCCAGGGCCATAGTGCCACCAGAGGGATTAGGCCAATTGAAAAATCTCAGACGACCTCATCGGGAATCGAACCTGCGACCTTCCGGTTTGTAGCGCAGCGCCTCAACCACTACGCTAGGCGTACCCTTATTTCTTTAAAATTCCATATATATTTTTTCATGTATTAGTGTTTTGTAATAGATGAATAATTAAGCATACGTTTACTGATGCTCGGAATTTTCACATTGTAAATTAGCAATTTCGGAAGTGAATCTATGCGACCCATCCACATATTCAGCCACATTATCTATCAGGAGTCTTAAGATTAAACTTGTTTCAAGCATTCAGGCGAATAAGTGATAAAAAAGTTCACAAGCGATAAAAAATTGTTGGCAACCCTTATGCAACATCTGCAGGTAAGAAACATTAGAATTACATTAGATAACACGTCTGAATTGTTGTTATAAGCTAGCCACCTTGCACAAAACAATTAAGAGACGGTCAATATAATGATAAATACCTTTACATGATGTATGGGATAAGGATTGAAATACAAACTACAGTGAACGCTGCTTAATGTAATCGCGTATCATTCGGGTAATGTTATCAGTTTTATGAAGTCCCGTATGGATTAATACTGATACATTGAAAAATGCTGTTTACTGTGATCAAAGATTTGGTTTATGTTATCACATTTTTCCTTTTTGTGGCTTTATTTCCAAGTACTGTACGTCATTCATAATTTTGTTTTTAAGGGTTTCATTTCTTGTTCCACTGTATTGTGTTGTACTGGAGGTAGCAATTCTGTTCCCAGCTCACAGGATGACCAGTTCGAGGGGGTGGCATTATCTAACTTTCTCTTTTAAGCAATAAAACATGTTTCACCCCTCAGTTAAACTGCAGCTTTTGAATTATGAAGATAACAATGTTCACATGCAGTGATGGCTAGTGTAAAATGAAAAGACTTGAACAGATAGGCTTCAGCTGTTTTTCTACGCTGTGTTCACCACAGTTCAGTATAGATTTGCAAAAACACTCGTAGCTCGTAACTGAGAATGGAGTATTGGTTAATGGATTCCTAAAAACAAATAAAAACTTTGATACTGGTTGAAAAAATAGTTGCTTTCATTCTATTACTGCATTAGACTTTGAGTTGTTCAATGATTCACAGTTACGTATTATTTTAGGAATATATATTTTTAATTCTGTTTTGTAGTGTATTGTCCTATGTATGAATAAATAACCTTCCTTTAATTCCTTCAGCTACTGTTATCAGTCGGTTAATATTATCAGATTAGCTGTATCCCGAAGTGATGACAATAAGCGGCGTTAACTGTATTGTGCTTAAAAGAATAGGACCATTTTTATATAACTTACATGGTCCAGAACTGGGATGGTGCAGTATACTGAAGGGGCCTGTCATATTATATTATTATATATCCGTTGTACTCAAGAGCTTCCTTATCCCCAAAATGTTCATTGGTGTTGTAGATCCTTACTGACTGCTTACTGTAAAGAATCTTGCCATCTCACATGATATGTTATTAAAATTTACACCATTACGAGATTTTCGCCAGGTCTTCATAAGTTTTAAACACCATTTCCTCAGCAACTAGGAATACCTGTTGATCTCACCAGACAATTAAATGTTTTGTGTTTCTATAGCAACACACATGGGTAGAGTCTATTCTGGCCTATTTCTTATATTCCTAGGTATTACTTGGACGTGAAATGCCCGAGAAATTACGTCCAGAGGCTCCAATTTAAGCTTGGAGTTCGTTTTCCTCTCCCCTCCCTCTCTCCCTCCAAGTATATAGCTAACTTATACTTAATATCAAAGGCGGACATCTGTCGGAAAAAATTGAAATTGAGTTAGAAGTGGATTCCTATAGGATTTTGTCTTCTCTTTCCAATGGTGAAATCGGTTTCTGTCAGAAACGGACGCAAGCACGTAATTTTTTGCTTCAAAGTTGAAGGTTTGTTTCAAATTCGGACTCCTGCTGTTGTTTTCAACATCGGACATCTACCAAGCAGCCAATGCGGGAGCTAGAATCTGATGACATGACTTCCGATTTACCAATGGCTGCTACTGTTCCCAATGTGACAATCTGTTTTGCTCATGTTGCGTGCTTGTAATATTATTTTGATCTTGTAATAATATTATTGAAAAGAGAAAGTGTTCCCATGGAGAATAATATTTCAGTTAGTGAAGGGAACACAAGAAGAAGGAAAAGCAATTCAGAAAAGTGGAAAAGAAATGTGGAGAAGCGTAAGGATGACTTCACATTTTGGATATGCTAATTTGATATGTCAAACCAAATAATCTATAGTGTGGTGGAAGTTTGATGTCAGAAATGTTAGAATTATTCATAACGAATAATGTAACGCGGTAAAACCTCGTTAACAGGGCATAGAGTAATAATGAATTAACATTTTTGCTAGCTGGTGCAATCGCGAGAATCGTGCAGTATTTATAAAATAAAATCTTATTTAAGGAATTTTGACAATGTAGGCTATTGGTATTTAATTCGTATTGTATTTCAGTTTTCACCTCCTTATCTTTCTTAGCAATATTAGGTTTGGTCTGATATGGAATTTCTTAGGTGAGTCATTTGGACCAAAAACGGAACCTACCATCATATTTGTATCCAAAGCGGACATCTGTCAAATTTTGTTTCAAAACAGGACATCTGTATTTTCAAAGCTAATTTTCACTGACTTTCTTAATGATATTGATATCAGAAACAGAACAAAGTTTATTTGGGACTTCTAAGCGGAAATATGAAAAAGAAGCCATAAAAAATACATAAATATAACATGTATATAAGGAACTGGCATTTTTCAGAATTTATGAATTCGTCAGATGTCCGCCTTTGATATCAAGCCACTCATATACAACATGCCAGCAAATTCTCCATTTTGCTCTCTTTTCTCGCCCCTTTTCCCCTCTTATACACACTCTATTTGCTTTATCTTCCTCTTTTATATCATCATCATCATCATCACCACCACGGTTTCTTTAAGTATGTTTACATCTTCCGTATTCTCAATCTCCAAGACTCTCTATCCTCCCATATAATATTCTCAGGAATGTTTTTCTCCTTCATGTCTCCTTTCTGCCCGGAGGATTCCATCTGAAGATCTTTGGTAATCTCTCCTCCCCCACACCACAGGAGTTGCTTTTCTTTAATTCCATCTATTATGGTGTGTTGTACTTCCATTTCTAATTCTTACCATCCTAGAAATTCAGTTTGCTCTTCTCCAAAAATCTATTTCTGTTGCTAATAATTTTTTTCCACTCTCTTCTTAACTGGCCAAATTTCTGAACCGTATTGTACAATTTTCTTAACTATTGAATCATAAATTTACTGTTTTTTCCTTCTCGAGACATGTCTGTCCCACAGTAATCCATTCAACAGCGATATCGCTCTTCTGCCCAGAATAGTTCTATTCTGAATTTCTTTCTCCATTCCATCACCTTTATGAATCTCTCTCTCTCTCTCACTCTCTAATCCAATGTCCCCATGTTGGGGCGAAGGGCCTCCAAGTGGAGGTTTCTGTTAACTATGTGAATTTTGTTACGCTTATTTCCTAGAGAAGGCAGAGGGACAGGTGGTAGGCCCATCGCCCCTTAACCCCCCTCCGGAAACTGAGGTATTACGTGGACGTGAAAGGGCCGAGAAATTTTGTCCAGAAGCTCTAATTTAGGCTTGGAGTTCTTTTACGTGCCGCATTCTACGGCATGGGTCATCCATCTTAAAGTCCCTCCCAGAGGACTCTTTTCCCAGGATTTGTACGTTCTGAACGGTGCCGGGTTTGATCCCGCGACCTTCTAGAGGCGCCACCACGGCGCAATGGATATTCAACTGGTTCGGTCCACGGCCCCGTGAATGGGAAAACACACACACACAGTATAAAATGATTAGATATAATGAATCGTTTAGTGGTTTTAACTTTCTTCTATCATGGTATTCGTGGCTGGTATGTAGTATAAAAAAAACAATGCTTTCTGTCAATCGGAATAAGGGAGTCCACCGCTGTGGCGTAGGGGATGCGTTTGCTCCTCTCACGAAGCGGGCCCGGGTTCGATTCCTGGTCGGGACAAGTTACCTAGGTGGGGTTTTTTCTGGGGTGTTTCCTCACCTGTGAGACAAATGTCGGGTAAGTTTAGGCCCTTGTGGTCCCCGGATATCATCTGGCCGTCATTATCATCTTCATCCCCATCCCCATCCTCGCCTTGTTTGGAGTGTGCGTGTGTGTGTGTGTGTGAATGGTGTGTATCGTCCTATGTGTTCGTGTTATCTCGGAGGTGGCCCCGGCATTGGGCTGATCACTCATCCGGGGAGGCCCTCCATGTCCTTGTCCGATCAAAAAAGTATTTATGTGATCCAAAGGTAATTCCTCTCCAGACAGGTCGCGGCCTTGTAAGGCCGGGGCGGCTTGGGTCGCTTAAATCCTAAAGAAGAAAAAGAAAGAAGGAAGAAAAGAAATAAGGGAACATTTTAAAACTAAGGACTTGAAATTTTATAATAACTTCCTTTGGGATATGCAACTGGTTTAACTTCACGGCTTCTTTCTTATTTACTCGTTCGTTCATTCCTTCTTTCTTTCTTCTTTGCTCTTTATTTTCCATTGAGTTCTTCCTTTCGTCGAATTCGCAAGCGACTGAGAATAAGAGAAAGTCACATCTATGGACCACAAACAACGCACAAGCAGATACAAGATTTCTTTAACTGACAATTGTATTAATTAACTGTTGCTATTTTGATTGGAAACTCCTGGTCTAGCGTTTGAGTGGTTGTCATGGAGACGGATCTGGGTCACGTTTGCATTCATCACGTCGTATCACAATGAACACTGCCTCCGTTCCTGTTTGATAATACACACACAGGGTGTTCGGAAACACGAGTTCTACCTACAGGGAGTTTTTAAAGTTTTATAACTAGAACTGTTTTTACGTGTGGGAAATGTATATAGGCTATACGTAGGCCTATTCTTCACATTTTAATCATTAATGGCATTGAAAACTAAAAAAAAAAAAAAAAAAAAATTATATAATATAATTATCGATACTCGATTTTGCTCGCGATATGGTAGGACTTGTGACTTGTAATAAAGATAATATTATAGGAGAAAAATTTCTCTGACACTGGGACTTGAACCCAGGACCTTTGGCTATTCGCGCTAATGCTCTACCAACTGAGCTAAGCCAGAGTTAAATTCACAGCGCCAGACGGAACCTTCCTCTTATGATTGAATGCCGTTAATGGTCTGTATTGTTCACCAGGCAAGATTGAGTTTCTGCTCGAAAATAATGTTTGAAATAAAAGTTTTAGCTCTTAGTATAAGCACCTCACGTACAAAATTTAAACAAAACGGTTAGAGCTATTTTCGAGAAAATCGCGAAAAGCTATTTTTCTTTGTGTCGAGTCCCCTTAAAATTAAGACAAACATGTCGCGAATCTTCCTGTCACTATCCTCAAAAAGTACCTAACCTAAATACAAAATTTTGTTTCCATACGATTTTCCGTTCTGGAGCTAGACTGTTTACAGACACACACACACAGACATGTTTCCGAAAATAGTATTTCTGGATTCAGGGGACCTGAAAGCGTGTATATATGCTAAAAACTCAACTTCGAATTTGGGGGTCGAAAACAATACTTCCTCTACCTATAGTATATTCTATGGTACGGGTAGAGGAAGTAAAAATTAATTTGTGATTCCATCCCTGAAATGGATCTCATGATCCAATTTGATAGTTTGTTGGCTCTACAGTTAGAGCTGTGTGGCTTGTGTCAAAGGGGTGCTGGTGGAGGAAGTAAAAACACTAAGTATCCTAATATTATTATATCTGGTCAAGTTTCAGAGCTCTAAGCTTATAAGCAACAATCATGATGTTTTTGAAAAGCTTTCTCTTCATGAGAATATTACAGGAGAAATATTCCTCTGACACTGGGAGTTCTCTTCACAGCGCCAGATGGAACCTCTTTCCTATTACTAGACCTGGGATTTTAGGCTCTAAAAAAATTAGTTTTAGGCACCTAAAATAGGCTTTTAAAACGAGTAAATAGGCTCTTAAAAGAGAAAATAGGCACCTGCCTGATAAGTTAAAAGGCCATAACTCCAACATTTTTATAACGGCTTTCATTTGCGTTTTCGAATCGGTACAATAAAATACGCATGTTTTTACATTAGAAAGCCCTAGATCCAATACAGTGATGTGTTATGTTGAAATTTATATTGGCCCTAAACTCCAGTTTGAGGTAGTTTTCGATAAAAGAAGGTCCGATTTAATAAATGGAGATAGGGCCTTCTATAGAAGTAAAAATTAAATGTGATTCCATCCCTGAAATGGATCTCATGATCCAATTTGATAGTTTGTTGGCTCTACAGTTAGAGCTGTGTGGCTTGTGTCAAAGGGGTGCTGGTGGAGGAAGTAAAAACACTAAGTATCCTAATATTATTATATCTGGTCAAGTTTCAGAGCTCTAAGCTTATAAGCAACAATCATGATGTTTTTTTAAAAGCTTTCTCTTCATGATAATGTTATAGGAGAAAAATTCCTCCGACACTGGGATTTGAACCCAGGACCTTTGGGTCTACCAACTGAGCTAAGTCAGAGTTCACTTCACAGCGCCAGATAGAACCTCTCTCCTATGACTAATTGCCCTAATGGTCTACCTCACAGACAGACAAGTTATGTCATATGCAGTACTGTGAGGCACACTAAGTAGTGATTTTTGTGACCGGGCTTCCACTGTTATTGTACAGTAACATTCAAGAATGATAGGCTATATATGCATTCATCAACCACAGATTATTGCCTCTGTTGGATATTACATGATAATATTATAGCAGAAAAATTCCTGGCGCTGTGAATTGAGCTCAGTTGATAAGAGCATTGGCACGGATAGCCAAAGGTCCTAGGTTCAAGTCCCATTGTCAGAGGAATTTTTCTCCTATAATATTATCATGAAATGTCCAACAGAGGCAATAACCAGTGGTACTTGAATGCATATGCATATATTTATATTGTAATAAAGAGTTCCTGAGCTCCATTCTCAGTCAGAGTGATAAAGAACACTAATAATTATTATATTTCAAACATACTGTAGTGTATTTCTGATGGAGTACCGCCATGTCTTACTTATCAGAAGATGACCATTGAGGTCCAGAATAATAAATAACAAATTGTTAAATTAATGATTAATTATTTTTTGCACGACGGAATTAGTGGTACTTACGATTATTGCTGCCGTGGATCGTAACTTGACATACCCGCACGCAATCTGTTTGCTATGAAAACAAAAGAAATCTCCGTGCGGTAAGAATTACAAAAAGCACAAGTGCCGTAAGTAAAACCATCATAATACAAGCCTTTATGGAAGACCGGAACCAAGGCCCCCAGTTTGTGGCGACTTTAAGCGGACAAATATTCGGTCCCCATAACAACCAACACATGCGAATCACTTTCTGAAATATAACATCCATCTTCAATAGTGTATATACATAATATTTTCAGGTAATATCTCAATTAATATAAAGAAATTGATATAAATAATCATCGTGCAAAAAATAGCATGCAATACTCGCAAGCGCCTCGTATTTTCAAACTCTTTCCTCATCCGTATGCACCGCTTACGGCACTTGTATTGCAATAAACTATAGGATGTGTATTGTTGTCGCTGGAGTTTTAAAAGACACATTAACAATACTCCCAACCCAACATGCAAATGTAATCAAGCGGAAGATAGAATCCCGCTTCTCGTCAACTTCCATCGCCTTCTCTTTTCAATTACACCAATAACGTGTAAGAATATATCTGAAATAAGTTAGTTGTAGTGTTGTAAGAGCACCATCTTGTTATCTCTGATCAGTTATCATCAGGGCCCGGATTCTAACTATTTTGTTCCTTCCTAGACAACTGTGATATTTTCTCATGATTATCCGTTTCACTTTAAAGCAGTCACATAGTCCAATCTTATAAAACCTAAAAATGGTTAAATAAGACTATAAAAACTAAAGATAGCTAAAACTGTTATATAAACTTTAATACGATAAAATACTTAATAAAATCAGGTAAACTCATATAAGGAAGTGCCAGAATACTTTTGTTTAGTCAGTGTTAATTCTAGTTATGATATGCAGAAAATAAGTTATTTTTGTAATCCATTTCAGAGTTAAGCTCCAGAACATTCATTAAGCAGGGCTTACGGAAGAACAAAGATCTATAGTCTGATAAGCATATGTGAAGGAATATGTGGGTATTTTTATTTGTCAAAGCTACCTGTATTGCAACTTCCAAAGCCGAATATGAACACTGTAAAACAATATGTTGTCATGAGAACTGATTTACATTTGATAAATTATTTCTAAATTATTACCATAAAATAGGCATTACTCCGCTACCGGTCAACCGATTTGGTCCAATATCAACAGGCTTCTTTTCATGGACGTTATAAATGCGTATACCAAGTGTCATGAAAATTTGATAAAGCGTATTTGAGTTATCGCGCGTACAGACAGACGGACAGACAGACAGACAGACCATTTCCATTCTGGCACTTATTAAATTAATAACAGGTACGTACTCTAATTATTCTAAAAATTACATTTGAATTATCTGCCTACGTTTTTCATCTTCCTCATTGTTACCTGTAGACTACTTGTAAGGGAAAATATAGCATTGCATTTTGTAATTCTCTCAGTTTGTACCACATTGTCCCGGCAAAGGATATCGTTACTGAACGGATATCCCCGTTTCTTTAGAAGACAATTAAAGCCCTTCTTAAGAAGTTTGCACTTGCAGTTTATTTACAGTGATTGCTCGAGCAAGACGTCGAATTTAAATTATTCTGTAAGTTGGTAGATTTATTGAAAAACATTCTTGTTGAGTTTTTTGGTGCACTGAGTTGGAAATATCTGGGAAACTTTAAAATACTTGTAATTGACTAGCTTAAAAGACCCGGCGTCGCCCGGGTTTTTTATTTTGTAATTGGAAATGATCTTATGGAGGACTTTCGATTTTTAAATTATAGGTCATTATATAGGTATTTTGAATTTGAAATAGGAAGAACGACTTATCACACTCAAACTATTCCCTCAGAAAACGCTTGATATAGCTTTCTATGGCTCATAGAGGATGTAGAATTCTGCATCCCATCGCTTGTACACAGCAAGCCTGGTAGGGGTTCAAATAAGAAGAAACAGAAATTCCTGTAACATAAAATTGTAATACCGAGGCGGAAAATTTTATTTCTCCCTCTCATGTTACCATAAAACTGTTTTGGGGATGAAATTAAACAGAAAGCAATATCACTTTCATACTCCTGTCTCCAAATACCTGCGATATAATAATATACACATTACCATACCTCGTATTGTTTTCTCTATGTCCAGGGTAGAGAAAAGTTATGTGACTGCATTATTTTCGTGGATTGCATTCTTTAATATTTATTTATAACATGGATTATATTGATAGTTCTCTAATTTGTCAAGTCTTGTTTCATTTATTTCCAAAGCCTAATGTGAAGACTGCCAACAATACTGTTGTCAAATGAACTGTGATTTGGATTTGATAATTCTGTGTAAAAAGGGATTAAGTATTCTCAAAAACATTTGATTTTTGGCATTTAAAATCAAAATTTTGCAATATCCTTTCTTAGTGAGCACCTACATTATGAAACGAAGGTACTGTCAAAATTCCAAGTGTCTACCTGTTATAGTTTAGGCTCTACTTAGATTCCTGTCAGTCAGTCAGGACAAAGCCTTTTATATATATAGAGGTTATTTTCATGTTGACTGAAAATGGTAGAAAACTAAAATAAAACAATCTTAATATATATTTTTTTTTTATTGGGCTCTTGGAAGGAACAATTGTAAAGGTCAGCGCAAGAGTGGTCTAACCCCTCCGATATGGAAAATTAGGTAGTGATGTTATTTGCATGGCTAGGGGATGAACTTTATGCTTTAGGCCTACCAAGAAACAGGAATTTTTATTTTTTAAGAAAAAACTGTCAGAAAACGTACTTTTTTTCGCTATCCAAGCAGTAGTTTTCTGTAATACATTTCATTTGTCAAATCAATTGCAGATGGCTTTGCCTATTTTTGTCATAACTTGGAAGTAAAAGCACCGCGATCGTTTGATTTTGTAAGCCCACCCTGGTCGATTCATTTGTTTATAATGTCATGGCACGCAGACATATGAAATTTTCAACATAGGCGGAATAGGGATAATGAAAATAGTCCTAAATGGGCAAACATTGTTCGATTTGGACGAAACTCACTATGCAGGGGTTTTCTGGGACAGGAAACTCGAATCTGAGGTTTTTTTATTTTTTATTTTTTATTTACAGATTCTGCGCTTTATAATCGTGGAGTTCACTTCAAAGCCGGATTTTTAGCTGTTTCATTAATTATTAATCGTTTAGTTTAGGCTTTTGAATGTTTCGCGTGCAAGTGTTAATAAATATATTGTTTTAACTACACTGACCGGCAAAAAAAAAAAAAAAACCGATCACTGTAAAATTTGTTGTACTTTTAAGATTAAACATAATTTTGATTGGATGTTTATACATTGTTTTTGGTGAGGATGAATTATTATTTTTAATGGATCATTTGCTAAAGATACAGCATATCTGCTTTCTTCATATCTTCCCTTTATCACCAAACAAACAAAGAAACAAACAAACAAACAAAAAAACATCGCAATACGGTGATTCCAATATGATTATAAGCACTAGCTTGTCATACACATTGCTAGGTGTTTCATTGTTGTATTGCGTCATTTCCTTCCAAACTGAACGGAAACCGTCTCCCTTCGCATCGAAGTGATTCTGTCAGTAAGTTTAGTTGAAATTATGCCTCTCAGTCCCGAAGATGTTGCTCTAATTGATGATGGATGCAGCCTCCGTTATGCCCCTGCAACCTTAGGCTCACCATTCACCACGGTGCAAAAGGAAAAATGGGGAATTAAGTGTGAAATGTGTCATTACATTTTAATCTTAAAAACGTATACAATTGCAGTAATTTTATTTCAACCACTAGGCCTACTACATAATTTTTATTAAGTGCCAGTATGGTACTTTATGAGATTGTGTGGGGGACGAAAAATGTCTGTCCGTCTGTCCGTCCGTCCGTCCGTCCGTCCGTCCGTGTGTCTGTACGCGCTCTAACTCAAATACGCTTTATCGAATTTTAATGAAACTTGGTATACGCGTTTATAATGTCCATGGGAAGAACCCTATTGAAATTGGACCAAATCGGTTCACCGGTACCGGAGTAAAACCCAATTTTGTGTATATTTTAAAGGCGCCATAACTCACATACCCTTTATCGGATTTTCATGAAAATTGGAATACCTATTTATAATGTCTATGGGAAGATGTCTGTTGATATTGGACCAAATCGGTTGGCCGGTACCGGAATAATACCCAATTTAGTGCCCTTTTATGGTATCATATAAGAAAAGGCGCGGTAACTCAAATACGCTTTATCGGATTTTCATGAAACTTCGTATACTTATTTATAACAATCATGGCAATAAGCCTATTGAATTTGGACCTAATCGGTTGTCCAGTACCGAAATAAAGAGTAATTATCAGTCAAATTAATTATAATATTTTGGTTCATTTCGAAGCATTTTGATTGGCTCGCGGCCAACCAATCAGCGGGCGAGTCCCGTAACTAAGGTAAATAAAGGGTAATTCTGGTACAACCCTTCAATTCCTGTCGAAACCTTCTTTAGTAAAGGAGGGTAAAAAGAAGGCACCTTCTTCAAATGCAAAATCAAATTCTCGGTTCTTTCTTATAGCGTCATCAATTAATGACAGCTTATAAAGCTTCCTTCAGTTGCCATGGACAGTTGACACCTACATGAAAAACAAATGTTCCCATATGTACGATTATAGACGAAATGCTGTTGTATAATGACTAATTATTTTGCTGAAATTGATTACAATTAGATTAAAGCATTGAATTTTACTTCAGCCTATGTCAGATTTATAATCCCTGACCTCTTAATAAATAAAAACATTAACTTCTGAGAATTTGCTTAAGTTGGTAGGCCTACTCTGCTTTAGTGAGGGCCAAATTCGCATCGCATCGAATATCGCGAATATTATGTTACCAATGAATGAAATTATTCTATATTGTAACATAAGATAACTAGAAGGCTCGAAATATAGCCTAATTTCGAAATACGATGATTTTTCTTTTCTGTGAGCTACACCGAGATAGTATTCTATGGTATTGGACACTGAAAAGTCGCAGTGTAGTTTGGTCTTGGGGTAAGATGCTTGTCTAGTAATCAAGAGATATCACGTTCGAGTCCACCCTGAAGCAAGATTTTTTTTTATTATAATCAATTGTGTTAAATTGAGCCTATTCCATTCTTGTGTCCTATTTTGTCAATGTGCTTAAATAAGTATTACATTTTTCTTTTAAAAAAACTGGGAATTCATTGTCTTTCATTGACCTACATCATTCCTAAAGAATAACATAAGCCTATAAATGTTATTTCACGAACAGAAACTAGCTTTAAAGTTATTGCGTTGCGTTAAAATTGCATAAGCCTATACTCAGAACAAAACTGCATACCGCTAGGTGAAACTATCCTCTTCTTATTGGCTTACTGTACTATTTCATTGTCAATGCATTTTGTAAAATGTTTACATATTTTAAGAATTAGTATATCAGTGTATACCAATATGAATTAAGGGTAAGAATCAAACTTTAGACCTTTGTTCTTCCGTAAGCCCTGCTTAATGAATCGATCTGGAGATCTATTTATTTAAAAAAAAAAAAAAAAAAAAAAAAAAAAAACTTATTTTCTGTATATCATAACTGCAATTATTACTGATTAAAAAAGCATACTGGCACTTTGTTATATCAGTTTACCTGATTTTATTATAACTTAATTTTTTTTTTTTTTTAATTTCTTTAAGTGATCGGTTTTCTTTGCCGGTCAGTGTATTTGCTCTTCATTTTTAATCTTAAAATTAATTATCGTGGGCGAAGCCGCGGGGATATGCTAGTAGTTAATATTTCTGACCGGTAATTCATGTTACTTTTAATGTAACATTATAATTTGGTATGTTTTAGATTAAGTTGTATGCTTATAATTGAGCATAGTGGAAAACCTATTCCAGTACATTGTTATCCATGTTTCGGTGTAGTGGGTAACACCCTGTAGTTCGGGTTCGCATTCTATCAGGTAGGCCTAATATGTTTTTGATAAGAGCATGCATGCATGAGGAACACGTTCGAGGTATCGCATTACAAGATCGATCCTCATTCTCGAAGCAACAAGACAGCCTATCGCATGTGAAGACGTCTAAACAAGATCCGATAATATGTCAGTACAGTCCCTGCAAAGACAACCTAGACCTGAACTTCACAATTCAGTTGTACAACCAATGAATGGAAGGAATGTTTTCCTAATGTTCTAAATGAATGCAGTAGTTATTTCTTTTATACCTTTACAAGATTTGTTGACAACATTATACTGGGATATGTGAGTCAGTCACAGAATTTAATGTTGCCATGGTAGCTCAGTTGGTAAGAGCAGCGTTATGGAGAGCTAAAGATCCCGGTTCAAATCCCGGCTATGGCATTGAATTTTTCAGTCTGACTTAACCTCTCCAATATTAATTTATATATATATATAAATTAATATATATATATATATATATATATATATATATATATATATATATATATATATATAAGTAAAACCTGTCTTAAAGACCACCCCTCTTTAGCGACCACCTCCTTTAAAGACCAATTTTTCTAGGAACCGACAGTAAAACCCATAAGGCCAATGTTATTTGTACCCCTATTAAACGACCACCCCTCTCCCCGACCAACGACCAGAGTTTAATTTTCGTTAAACTCCTCTATAACGACCAAAATCGTAAAAAAAATTACTCATATGATAGGCATTAGGCCTAATCAGCATTTGAAGAGAAATACTGATGTGGGCACTGCAATTTTCAATACAATGCATTGGGTTGTTTTCTTTTCGCGTTCTGGGAAAATCCTTACAGTAGACAGCGTACAAGTACTGTACAGCGCACGGCGTGAAAAGAACACATTCCAATCTCCTACTTCTGACCTGCTTGTTTCAATACACTTAAGAATTCATGCCTTTATCATCTACATGATCGCAGTGACTCGGGGGGGGGGGGGGGGTAATTCTATTTCTTATGAAAACGTTGTCCACCAAGCAAAATGTAATGTAGGGAAAATAGACGGGTCTTTCTTTTCCTGGAAAACATTACCCAGGTATACTGTAAATAGAGGCTCGGTGTTCTTGACCTGCATAGATTCAAGTGTCTTGTTGTGCTGCAAATTTTAAATACATTAAAAGTAAGTAATAATCAACTGTGTGTTACATAAGACACCTACTGTATTGTACCGTATTTATTCTATTGTATTTTCACTTTCAAGACATAAAAATGCATTCCCCCTATTAAGAAACCTCCCCTCTTAAAGACCACTTTTTTTGTGGAACCAGCGATGGTCGTTATATAGAGGTTTCACTGTATATATATATTTACCAGCTTAAAAGGTCCGGCGTCGCCCGGGTTTTTTATTTTGTAATTGGAAATTAACTTATGAAGGACTTTCCATTTATAAATTCTAGGTCCTTATACAGGTATTTATAATTTGAAATAGGAAGAACGACTTATCACACTCAAACTATTCCCTCAGAAAACGCTTGGTATAGCTTTTCATGGTTCATAGAGGATGTAGAATTTTGCATCCCATCGCTTCTACACAGCAAGCCGGGTAGGGATTCAAATAAGAAGAAACAGAAATTCCGATAACATAAAATTTTATTGTCTTTGTGAAATATTTTATTTCTCACTCTCATGTTACCATAAAACTATTTTGGGGATCAAATTAAACAGAAATGTAATATCACTTTCATACTTCTCTCTCCAAAAACCTGCGATATAATAATATACACATTATTATACCTCGTATTGTTTTATCTATGTCCAGGGTAGAGAAAGTTATGTGACTGCATTATATTCGTGGATTTCATTCTTTAATATTTATTTATAACATGAATTATATTGATAGTTTTTTTAAATTGTCAAAGTCCAACTTCAATTATTTCCAATCCCATCTAAGACCACTGGCAACAATATGTTGTCATGTGAATTGTGATTTGGGTTTGATAATTCTGTGTAAAAAGGGATTAAGTTTCTAAAAAACATTTGATTTTTGCCATTTAAAAACTTTTTTTTTCAAAATCCTTTCTTAATGAGCACCTACATTATGAAACGAAGATACTGTCAAAATTCCAAGTCTCTACCTATTATAGTTTAGGTCTATGTTGATTCTCTGTCATTAAGTCAGTCAGTCAGCCAGAACAAAGCCTTTTATATATTTAGAGATGTAGCGGTGCGTTGTAGAATAAAATGTTGGTATAAATAGGAACTTGAGTCATATAGTATGACCACCTAATTCTATCACTGGATATATAATATAGAAGAAAAGATACCGGTAAAACACATGTTTCTATATCATAAGAAAAGTTGGCGATCTTGGTCATGTCAGTTGATTTCCCAATAGCCTACCTGTTTCAGAGATATTTACTGTGGAATATTAAGATTCTCAAAATATTTTAGTTTTTCTTTCGTTATGGGCTGTTAGAAAATTTTGTGAAATGCATGATTTACTTAGACAAAGAAACTTCATTCACTGATGTGTACACCCAATCAAAATATCCACCCTCCGTCACTGATTATTATTATTATTATCATCGTTATCATTATCATTGTTTCACGGTAAAAGCATTGTGCATAAAGATCGGCCCTGATGCCTTCCGTTCTAGATACTTCATAGTGTTATAAAAATTGTCTTTATAATTTATTAGGTGGATTTCGAAGAAAAATCTGTCTATTGCAATCGATACCATGTTCGAAAAATTCTTTCATATCTTTACGTTTCATGACTCCCGAAGTACGAAACAACAGTGATATATATATATATATAATTACGCTAGCGGCCGTAATTTTGAAGATATTTGAACCAAATTTTATTAGGTTATTTCTAGGCCCAATAGTTCGGACAAGTTCGTTAATGAGCAAAATTGGCCCAAGGGGGTGGTCGGGGGAGGGGGGTTGAAATTTTAAAACATTTATATCTCGGCCCCTATGAAGTATAGAGGGAAACTTTGTTTGAATAAATTAGAGTACTCCCTATGGAGTTCACAGTGACACCAACGATTCGGGGGTTTTGGGGGTACGAGTGGGGGTGGTGGGATGGAAATTCGAAATTTTTGAAACTACGTCTTGTGGGGTATCGTTGAAAAGCTCTTGATGAGTACTCTACAAATCAATAACTAGTTTCTTGATAGTTCTCATATAAGGCGAGATTTGAGTGTTTGAAATGTGCTCTTTCCTTTTTTTTGCAGTTATTATTGCGGGTTGGTCATGATACCTAGTCTAAAGAAGAAGAGTGCTATGCAGCGACAATAAATTAAACCAAAAGCACTTCGAAATCTACCTCAGCTTGTAGGCTGCCTAAAGGGATTTTTTTTTTTCTGAGATAGCTTTTAACATGTATATGTGAGAAAGTTTGTGCAACATATTTTGCACCATTTATTTATATTTATGTTCTAAAAGTACTAAAACTCTAAGTTTGTAACTGGTAAATCACTACTTTGTGTAGGAATATACCAAATATAAATCTTAGATCTTGGTTCGAGTAGTTACTGTAAAAAACTTTAAATATCAACAAATTAGATATTAGGAGAAACAACCTTTTCTTCATAATATGGATTTTCTCAGAATATGACTTGATATTATCAAAATAGAAAATCCTCCCATCCAATACAGCGTCTGTGTTTAATTTAATTAAAAAAAAAAAGCTATGTGTCTATATGAAGACAGACATCTTTCACAATATCGTATATAATTATATATTTTTACCCTGGGAACGCGAAATCTTGTAAAAGTTGAAAACTCAACATCGCATTTCAAGATCGAAAACAAGTCTCTCAATCTCTACCATTCTCTGTCATTCATTGTCATTTCTTGAGGAGTAGGAAAAGATTAAAATATCTGGGTGCCCGGTCCGAGCTGTAGGGTGGAGACTTCAACACCTCCCGGCAAATCCCCTGCAAAATTTCGGCTAGGACATGTTTCAATATCCACCCTACAGCCCGGACCTCACTCCCAGTGATTTCTAACTTTTTCTACACCTCAATATGGGAGACATTGACAGAGAAGTGGAGATGATTGCCACACGGTGGTTCAAATCCCAGGCGGCAGATTTCTACGACACAAGTGCTCAAAACTTGGTCCCACGGTATGACAAATTTCTCAATTCCTATGGCGAATATGTTGAAAAATAGCTGAACACATGCTATATTGCAAAATTGCATCACGGGGTACATTTTATATGGAAAAATATATTTATGAGCACAAGAACTTATCTGAATATCTGAAAAAAAACTGAAACATGAAATGTCAAATTTTAAATTTCCCGATAACATATCTTAAGACAAAATGGAATCGCGATATTTATGTTGTCAGAGATTTCCATGTTTATGTATTGTTTTCCACTATAAACGCTTGTGAGTTAGTTTTTAGGTTTACCTTTGTTTTCGATTAATTGAAGTTGGATTGAAGTCCACGGGGGTTATAGCTTAATTGTAATTGTAAACGTGTTCGCATCACAGCGTAATTAGGAAGCAGGTCTGTTAATTTGTTTCTACTTTCATTTGTTTCACTGCTCACTGATGATTACACTGTAAAGAAGACTGCAAATTAAATTGTCCCACAGAGATATTCAGTTTGTGTGTTGTGGAATGGATGAAACAAAGTAGGCGATGCATTTCCTCTCCTGTACCATGAGCATGACCTACTGTAAGTAGAGGGTATAGCATAATGTGATTGATCCTGTCATTTAAACCCATTTGAAGAGCACAGAAGGGACTCATTGAAATTTACTTCATTAAATACACCGACAATAGAAATAATTGACAAGCAACAGTTCCATGGCCTACCCTACTGTATAGACACACATCCCGAACATAGCCTCGGAGCTAAAAGGAGTACAAATACAGCTGAAAAAAAGGAGCTCATTCAACTTTTAAAACGAAATAAATGGTGCAAATAAATTGCACAAACTTTCTCGCGTATACATGATAAGAATTGTATTACTGAGGCTACCAGTAGCCTAAGTAACATTTAACAGGTTAAATAGATTTATGAACTTACCGAATTTTCATATAACATTTTCCTTGTATCATCACACATGTTAACTGAGTAAATAATTCCTCCGATTATTCAATATATTTATATTCAATCTCTTCTCTCCATATATAAAATGCGGCATAATTCCAATTACGGGGACCAATTCACGCGATATTCACATTTCCACGGACTGTGTGATGTTTTTTTGTTTATGAGCGATACACGGTTACCAACTGTTAGGTTAGGAACGTTTATGTTAGTTAAGGAGCAATGTACTGAATAGCACAACCACCATTTTTTACGAGCAGCTAGTGGCTTGTACCTTTGTAGGTTTGTCTTGTTTAGCGATATGACGTCACACCTCCAACGTCCAATCAGGAAGACGAGGACAGAAAAATGGTGGAGAAGAAGGGAGTTTTCGCTAGATCGTGATATAAAAGAAAGTGTATCAATTAGGGCGGGCGGGTTGGACAAAATCATTCGCCAAGACAACATCTCCTCTCCACACATCTATCTATAACAAAATTCCTGTGATATAGGGCCTAAGTGTTTTATGAAGAGAATCTGGGTTCTAAAAAATGGTCCCCGTAGATGGGATTTTACCTAAAATGCTTTGTCCTGACTGACTGACTGACTGACAGGAATCAACGTAGAGCCTAAACTATAACAGGTAGAGACTTGGAATTTTGACAGTACATTCGTTTCATAATGTAGGTGCTCACTAAGAAAGGATTTTGAAAAATTCTGATTCTAAATGCCAAAAATTAAATGTTTATGAGAATACTTAATCCCTTTTTACACAGAATTATCAAAACAAAATCACAGAATATATTGTTGCCAGTTTTATCAGATGGGTTTGGATTAAATGAAATGGAAGTTTGACAAATTAGAGAAGGTATCAATACACGGCCTCCTTTATTGTATGCCTCATTTAGGAGGCCGTGATCAATATAATTCATAATTTTTAATTTTCGAAATAATTATCGCGGGCCATTGCTTGATTTTGTAAGTCCATCCTGGACGATTCATTTGTTTAGAATATCAAGGCACGCAGACATATGCAATTTTCAACCTACACGGAAGAGGGATAATCAATATAGTCCTAAATATGGTCAAACATTGTTCGATTTGGACAAAACCCACTACACAGGGGTATTCTGGGCCAAGGGATTCGAATCTGAGATCGCTTTTACCAGTCGATGCTATCTATTCGTGGTATGTAGACCACGCGATTTAGGTGTTAATAAATATAATGATTTAACTATTATGCTCTTAATTTTTAATTCTTGAAATAATTATCGCGGGCGAAGCCGCGGGCACATGCTAGTATATTTATATTTCTTAAGTCAAGTAAATGCAACGTAAAAGGGAAGGTAAATTATAAAAAAATTAATATAATATATGACTTAAGTCCACTTTAATTATTGCTGTTTTTGTGTAGAAATGGTTTTTTTTTCAACATATGTCCGAAGGTAAGTCAATAAGTATCCACACTATATTTTTTTAATTTATTGCAACAATATGGAACTTTAATTTACCGCATTTAAAAAAAAACGTAGTTCCATTGCTTCTCAATGCACTTGATCCATCGTTGCACAAACTTCAGAAAAAAAGTTTTTCTGCTGAGTAGGAAGCCACGTATGCACCGCTTCCTTCAGTACTTGGTCTGTCATATGCAGAACTATGGCTGATTTGCATATTAGCAGGTTTGTCTGAATCATGATACCGTGGATGTGAATGGGCGTCCTGTTCTCTCCTCGTCCTTCACACTTGTTCGACCATTTTTTTAAAAAACTTTTCAGTAAAACATTGCCCCCATATTGTGCAAAAAGTCTTGCATGGTTGAATGGGATCTACCAGTCAATATTTTTGAGATAACTTATGTCTTTCCTCCACCATGTCCAGCCCTTTTCGTCCTCCATGATTTAATTACTACATCAGGTGACGAGTGCAGGTTATGAAGCTAGTCATTATGCAGTTTTCTCCATGTGTAATGTGCAACAGCGCAACACACAGTGGAGTTATAACAGTAAAACATTCCACAAGCGCAGACAAATGAACATGTCAACGTGCGCGTGCACAAAGCGGTACAGCCAACCTACAAAAGATTAAACAAAAAGTGCGGATACTTAAGGACGTAAAATACGCTTTTAAATTTATTATTAATCATTATTATTATTATCATTATGTATTTCATGTTTTTGCCCTGGCTGAGTGGTAGAGAAGGCCTTGTGGCCTTAACTCCGCCAGGTTAAATAAATAAATAAATAACTAAAAAATTGTAGTGAAAAGCGAAAAGATGAAAAGGGATCATGAGCACGGTGGAGAGAAAAGGGATGCGTTAAATGGTGACGCCCTGACAGATCTGCTTGCATACAAGGCCAGGCAACCAATGTGACAAAACTATCATCAGACGTCAAAAATCTCGAAATTTCAAACATATTTGTTTGTTGAATTGTAGCTTGTGCCAAGTAGAGTTATTTAGGTAGGCCTATGATGCACACATAATAAATTATGATTTAGTATTTTTTTGGAGTTTTCCAAAAATATAAAAATAAACATTTATAAGACAGTTATCCTGCCGGTTGTATTATACTAGGAGGTGCCCGTGGCTTCGCCCACGATAATTCATTTAAAAATTAAAAATTAAGAGTATAATAATTATTAAAGCATTATATTTATTCACACTTGCACGCGAATCATTCATAAACTAAGCCAGGGTTTCTCAACCTTTTTGAACCCGAGGACCTCTAAAATGTCTAAAAAATATTACGGACCCCTAATTTTACATCCCATTTTTAAAAGTAGGCTATATGTAGGCCTATATTCTTAATATTTGGGGTATTAATTACAGGTCGTTATAACAAAATACATTTTTTTTAATCCGACGGAAACTCAGTTATTGAATTGGAACTAAACTATTGAAAGTAAAATTATATTTTGAACAGACTTTAATATGTATTACCAATTTGATAATGTAATTAGGAATTATTTTATTACTCACTTTTAATGAGACGGTTGAGCTTGACGCCTCTTGCAGAGTTCCTGGATATTTGGCTCAATATTAGTCAAATTTAGTCGAAGATCAGCAGATACATTAAGTCGGTTTCTGTATTTTGTTTTTAGTTAAACTAGCGATGAAAATCCCTTCTCACAAAGATAGGTTGTTGAAAACTCCATGGCGCCTCCAATAACAAATTACGACAAAGTCTTATTTTTTAGGGTTTTGAAATGAAGAGGGAAGAATAGACGTCAGTGCATCAGGGGATTTGAAACTGTTGTTCGTAACTGCAAAAGTAAGGAAACTTGCAATATGACCTGTATTTTCTAATATTTTAAAAACTTTGACATCTAGTGTCCATTTTATGTGAAATATTTTTACTTCTTTAGTTCCCACTTGCTTTGTGATTTTTTAAATTAACTATGACTGCGGACCATCTGAACCATCTTCGCGGACCACCAGTGGTCCGCGGACCATAGGTTGAGAAACGCTTAACTAAGCCATTAATAATATTAATGAAACAGCTAAAATTCCGGCTTCAGAATACATTCTACGATTAGAAAGCACCCCCTGCGAAAACTATATCAGAATCGATTATGCAGTTCCAAAGAACCTGTGAACACATAATACCTATTGTTTCTCAACTGTTTATTGACATGAATATGATGTGAATTTTATTTTATCAATTCAGTGTAATTTTCAGAAATTATATAATGTTTCAAGGGAAGGAATGGTTTGTTTGGATTATTATTATCAACGATATTTCAAGAGATAAAAGCATCAATATTTTACAGCTGTTGCCCCCGGCTTCGCCCGCCATTATTCATTGACTCCAGGATTTTTAAGAAAATTACACTGGTAGATTATTAAAAATGTTTGTGGTTCAGAGCTATGAAAATTGTAAGTAAAAATAAAATTAGAATATTTCTTCATTGTGTTCATTTCACTTAGGCCTTATATATTAAAGAAACTGTTTTCCTAATTTTGTAGTCGTCATGAAAATTTACACTGCGAGAGACGAACATCGCCGAGTATACCCGGTGTCTCACGAAGCGGACGAGCGAGCGAGCAAGCACGCTATTTAGGGCCGTTGAATTGTATAAGAGTAGATAGATGGATGTGAGACATGGCCCCTTACATAATCTGAGACTGTTGGAAAACAGGGGGCTTAGGAAAATATTCAGACCTATGCGAGATGAAAACGACGAGCTTCATAACCTGTACTCTTTACCGGATATAGTAAGGGTAATTAAATCACGGAGGATGAAATGGAGAGGAAAGACATATCTCGAAAGTATTGACTGGGAGATCCGAAGGGAAAATATCACTTGGAAGACCTAGAAGTAGGTGGGAGGACAATAATACGATAGATTTAAGGGAAGTAATATTTGCGAGGAATGGTTGGATGGAGTTACACAGAATAGGGTTGAATGGCGGGCTCAGTAAGCGCAGCAATGAACCTCCAGGTTCCATAAAATAGATAATATTCCTTTGGTTTGCGTAGGAATTGTCAATTGCCATTGAGGAAGTAAGTAATAATGAACATTACAGGCAGAAAACCCAATTACAATGTCCATGACAAAAATATTATTAATACTATTCATTCATAAAAATGATAAAAACAAAAGGTACATTTCAGCAATTTAATAAAGATTGGTATCCACGATTCTAGTGAAATACAAGACACATAAAATGCAGGATCAACTAACACCCGCGTCACAGAATAGGGAATTCATGCAGTTCAAAATGTCTCTTTTCACAACAGCACAATCATTGCAATTCTGTTAATTACAGGCCTATTGATACGTGTCTAGATATTTAAAAGTATTCTGTTATGTGGTGGTAATTATGACATTATGTTTGGTAATCGTAGAAGTTTCTTTGCTTAAACATTAAATTAGCTGCAGGAAATAATACTCAAAAATCTCGCAAACGGAATTGTGCGAAGTAATGTATAAATTAACCAGTCGTAACTCTATTGCCAAAGCAATACTAAAATCAGCTATTTAGACATGTCTTCATGAGTTTTAAGACAACTGTTGAACTTAATAGTATATTGCGATACAAGGGCCGTAAGGCATGATTACTGATCGAGGAAATAGTTTGAAAACACGAGGCGCTCGCGCCGAGTGTTTTCAATTTTCCGAGATCCGTAATGCGCTTACGGCACGAGTATTGCATGCTATTTTTTGCACGACGATTATTTATATCAATTTAATTATATTAATTTTGATATTAGCTGATGATATTATGTACTAGCTGAAAAGGCCCGGGGTCGCCCGGGCTTTGTATTTTGTAATTTGAAATTAACTTATGGAGGACTTTCGATTTTGAAACTCTAGGTCCTTATACAGTGAGTCCCACGCAAGAGTTGGCCAATGACGCGGGATTCTGCGTCGCGGCTGGCACAGCTCCAACTCCCGATCGATCGGGTGAAATATCTACGCAAATAATGCCGCGGTCGTTGTAATGATTCAGGTTCTCGCATTTACAGTTAAAATTACAATGAAAATAACCACGTACCTAATCACAAGAGATGCTGGAAATGTTCTCCTCTTGCATACGCGCAACATTGGCACCTTTTTTAGGGAATTTTCTTCCACGCGCATAAGTTCAGCTTCCGTGATAGAATTAATTTCTCTTGTGATGTTGTCTTTAAGTTCTTCTTATGTATGGTATATTGACCTATACACTTTATTTTTCAAGATTCCCCATAAATAATATTTACATACTGTAAAAGAACTTAATGACAATATCACATAGGCCTATCAAAAGAGAAAGTAACTCTGTCTCGGAAGCTGCACTTATGCGCGTGAAAGAAAAGTTCCTAGGAAGGTGCCAGTATTGTGATGAGGTACGTGGTTATTTTCATTGTAATTTTAACTGTAAATGTGAGAACCTGAATCATTACAACGACCGCGGCATTATTTGAGTAGATATTTCACCCGATCGATCGGGTGTTGGAGCTGTGCCAGCCGCGACGCAGAAACCCGCGTCATTGGCCAACTCTTGCGTGGGACTCACTGTATAATATGTATGTAAAACTTGAAATGAAGAAAAAGATTTATCAAACTATTCCATCAGAAAACGCTAGATATAGCTTTTTATGGCTCATAGAGGATGTTGAATGCTGCATTCCGTTGCTTCTACACATCATGCCTGGGAGGGGTTGAAATAAGAAGAAACATAAATTACATAAGATTGTATTGACTTGACGGAAAATTTTATTTCTCATTCTCATGTTACCATACAACCGTTTCGGGCCTGAAATAAAATAGAAATGCAGTATCACTTTCATACTTTCCTCCCCTAAAACCCGGGACATAATACACTGCGAGCATAGGACTCAAAATGTTCCATCCCATGCTTAGGGCCTATGATAAATCTCAACTAATAAAAAGCCTACAGCTATGGATAACTGACTATTTACCGACTTTTGATATAGCATACTCACACACTTATGTTGTCCCTGCAATACGACCTCTTATTCTACATCAAAATGTGAAGTGAGAAAATATTTCTTATGTCGAGGGTAGAGAAAGTTGTGTGACTGCATCACACTTTGCTTTATTTTCGTGTAATTCATTTTTCAGTAATTATTTTCGCCAATATATTGCATCGATTCAATCATAATTCGTTAAAGTCCAGTTGCCAAGGCCCTATGTGATCAGAGTAAACAATACACTGTTGCCATGTGAACTGAACAGCATTTCATTTTTTTTCAGTATAATATTCTCAGAAATTATATAATTTTCAAGGGAAGGACTGATTTATTTCAATTTTAATGTTGACCGCGTTACTTCCCGGGCTTAACTGGGTATGTGTGCAAAATTTTGTACAAATTGGTGAAGAAATGTGGATTTGTATAAGGAACATACATACATACCCACAAACACACATTCGAATTTATATATTAGATATACATTCTTGAAGTTTGATGTTTATTTCAGAAAGTGATTCGCATTTGTTATTGTTTATGGCAACCGAATATTTAGGGCCGTTGAATTGTATAAGAGTAGATAGATGGATGTGAGACATGGCCCCTTACATAATCTGAGACTGTTGGAAAACAGGGGGCTTAGGAAAATATTCGGAACTAAAAGAGATGAAAACTGCATAATGACGAGCTTCATAACCTGTACTCGTCACCTAACGTAGTAAAGGTAATTAAATGACGGATGAAATGGGGGAGGAAAAACATATCTCAAAAATATTGACTGGGAGAACCAAAGGGAAGAGACCACTTGGAAGACTACACCATTTCAACCTCAATTTCGGAAAAAGTAATTACAATTTCGGAAAAAGTAATTTCAATTTCGGAATAAGTAAATTAAATTTTGGAAAAAGTAATTTCAATTTCGGAAAAAGTAACTTCAATTTCGGAATAAGTAAATTAAATTTTGGAAAAAGTAATTTCAATTTCGGAAAAAGTAACTTCAATTTCGGAAATACGAGGGCTATTTTTTAAACCTCCGATGGGGCATAAAATGAAAACCACAGTGAAAATCAAAACTGTTTTATTTGGAACATTTAGGTACACCTTCTAGCGACTTCTCTACCTAGTCGCGTCCCGATTGAGACATTTGTTGAAGCGTGGTGCAACTTTCAAGTACCCTTTTCATAGAAGCTTGCCGCCGCCTATTGAAGAGGGTACTTGAAAGTTGCACCACGCTTCAACAAATGTCTCAATCGGAGCGCGACTAGGTAGAGAAGTAGCTAGAAGGTGTACGTAAATGTTCCAAATAAAACAGTTTTGATTTTCACTATGGTTTTCATTGTATGCCCCATAATGTTTTAAAATAATAGCCCTCGTATTTCCGAAATTGAAGTTACTTTTTCCGAAATTGAAATTACTTTTTCCGAAATTGAGGTCGAAAAGGTGTAGACGTAGGTGGGAGGACAATATTAGATAAGAT